>CM053608.1:71739187-71766290 GCA_028646535.1 Procyon lotor | reverse complement strand
GCCTCTGACCAAAGTCTGACTCCTTTATTATTGAGAGGATTTTGGAAGAACACATGTGTACATCTGAGGGACAAAGTCTAAGTCACTTTGTCAGTTTTATGGGTGGAACCAACACCCCTCTATGTGTGGTGAAATGTCGTAGTCCTTTCACCCTTATTTAATGAATTTGTTCAGTTTACATTTCTGTCCTTCCATTTGACCAGCTTTTGACTGAAACTACAGAAATCTTAGAATAATTTTTATTTACATACAAATTCTGCCATGCGGCAGTGAAGCAATCCTACAACCTTAAAAATTAAACTTCTCAGTGAAGAGAAAGTATCAGTGGAAGATGCAAATCCAACCATTACTTAAAATATTTCATATTCTTCCTGAATGTAAAACCCTCATCAGATTAGCTACATAATATTTTTAAATGTTTACAGAGTTTCTTAATCATATGGAATTAATACCAGTTTTTCTGGCTACTAAAATATTTAAGTTAGAAAAAAATTGTGGATAATGGATAGCAACATAACATGACTTGATGTTTAAAGAAATTTAAAAGGAAATTGATTCATATATATTCTCAGTAAGCTTATTATTTATTTGTCATTGTTGCATTTAAAATGTATATGTCCTTTCTCTCAAAATTTATACAAACTCCAAAAATTTAGAGATTCTATTCATAAAGTTTAGCATCACTTAATTTATATTTACAGTACAATATAATAACCTTTGTTTATATTTATAATGTGATGTCTGTTATATATTCCACCTAGTAGTTATTTTTATTACAGGTAAAATGATGAACTATAGAAGACTCATTAACACATAGATCTTCAGTCATGTCCAATCTTTTTGAGATATTAAAAAAAAATTAAAAGGACTGAGAGGAGTAGTAAAATTTAGCTAGGTTTATCCATATTACTGGAAACTATTGCTTCTGGCACAGCAATTAACACTGATGTTTGTGACTGCCAGAAATAATGAAGTTTTGGATTTATGATGAGGCACCAAGCATTATGCTCATATTTTATTTTTAAAGGTGAAAGATTTACAGTCCATGAGGCTTGAACTGATGTGGCTCATTCATTCCAGAAATGTGGGAGTGAAGGAATGTGAGTTCAAGGCCAAAAAATGCTGTTGTGTCCATGTGGAAGTGGAACAATAAAAAGGAAGCCCCTGATGGAGTGACTTACTTCAAAATGCTTTGTGTTAGGTGTATAAAACCCTCAGCTCTTCGATAGCAAAGTCAAAAAACTTAAATTAGGACTATGTATTGATGTCGTTATAGTCTCCGTCTTTGTTTTCACTACAGAGATGAAATCTCACCGTTAGGTATTCTTCTTCACAAATTTCCAGAAAATTCTCAACTCCCCAGACAAGCCAACTGATATTAAAACCAATGTTTCAGGAAAAAACTGGTCACTGTTTTCTCCTTTCCCCTCTTGTTTTCCTGCCACTCTTCTCCTGACATGTTCAGTTGCAGCACAATTTCTATTATAACATTCTGTATCCCAATAACTCTGTCTCTTCCTCTGAGGGAAAAAAAATCAACTAGACACTTGTAATAGTTATTATTTAATTATTTTATTTTTCTCAGATGTTTCCAAACTTCTGCTGCTAGCTTTCTGTGTGCAGAGGCAAATGGATTTAAGCTACTTTCCTGTTTTCCTGAACAATGATCAGGAACTATTTTCTTCATGTCTCAGATGGCTGTCTGGGTTTTCTGAGATGGTAACAAGTATGGCTGTCTACATTTGGAATCAAGGGATTCAAGGACACAGTACTGTGTTCGCTGCTCCCCAGAGCTTTTCAAGAAAAAAAAATTCTTCTTTATTTTCACCTTTTAAAAAAAAAATTTTTATTTATTTTTTTGAGAGAGAGAGAGTGTGAGTGGCAGGGAGGAGCAAAGGGAGGGGGAGAATCCTAAGCAGGGCTCCACACCCAGCCCGGAGCCCAATGTGGGGCTGGATCTCACCACCCTGAGATCGTGACCTGAGCCAAAATCAAGAGTCTGACGCTTAAACGACTAAGCCACCCAGGTGCCCCTCTTTTCACCTTTTATATGTACACAAATGATGCTAGACTAAAATCCCTAAAGCCAGGTGTATGTTTAGTTATTAGGAAATACTAATAGATTCACACAAGTTAATTTATATAGATGTAGATAAATACAGAGTATTTTTGAACCAGTAAAACAGAAATGCACTGAAAATTGGCACGTTATTTCTTCAATGAAGAGTTGATGTAAAATTTTAAAGAAATCCAAAATATTCCTATCAAACTGATTAGAAGTTTATACCATTAATAATAAAATTCCCCGTTGCCTGTTATTTTTAATTTATGTCATTATTTTGAACTGAACTTTAAGCGAATCTGTAAAGTTAACATATGTATGTATACATGTAACACATATACAAATAGAAATATACTACTGTGTTTTTCTCTGGGCTATGTTATTTTTTATGACATTCTCTCATATCAATGTCACGTATTGTCCCCAAACAGAGAAAAATAAACTCCCGAAGGAGAGAAGGGCAGGCAGAAATGGAGAAAGAAGTGGTCAGAGCCTGTGCATCTCCCACTACCAGTGATTGCAAGCTTTGAGGATGAAAGTAGACCTACTCCTGGGAGACATAAGACTGTGGATTTCTTTGTTGGTCAACCTGGGCTCTAGGACTCCTGTTGTTTTTGGTAAGCCCTCTTACACCGCATAGAAATCTAAAATGTATCCAACTAACCTTCTCTTCTTTCTCCTTCACTTGGGGTCACTGTGTATCTTGGTCTCATATCTCTCCCAGCCTTATCCAGCTTCCTCCCTATCTTTTATAGAAGCTTTTCCCCTAATAAAATCTTCGTACATTTAACCATGTCTCGATGCCTGCTTCTCAGAGGACTCAGACAAATGCAGGAGTCTGTGTGTGTTCATCCACTAGCTAGCCCACGACTTGGTGCCTTTATTAGCAACTGGCTTCTAGAGAGCTTAAGGTGCAACTCCTTTGAATGGTGCCGACGTGCTGGGACATGCCCAGATGGATGTGCCAAATCCCCTAGAACGATATGTAACAAAGAATGAACTTTAACGTATACAATTAAAAAAAATCAGTCAGAATGTTGTGGATTTCAAGATGAATTGCAAAGTGTATATGCAATCTGTGTCATCAACGCAGGACGTTACCTCACTGAAAGAGGTGGGGAATAAGGAGCTGACCTGTAACTTCGGATGGAAGCGTTTTGACTAGAAACTGAAAGGATGAAGACAAGAAAAAATGTGTGTAAACGCTACACTCTAATTGACAAGTTAGGTGCCCACTGGGGTTTGCGTTAACACTTCTGAGCCTGCCTTAGGGCTGGACAAATCCATGGATGGTGGATGGCGGGAGCCTGGTGTCTCACTGTCGGAGAGGGAAGTAAAGATAAGCCAGGTGGGGGGAGGGGAGGCTAGATGGGATCCTACAGAGCTGACTTGGAGCGGCTACATTATATGCAGAAAGATAGGTACCAAATAATTTTGGATATGTGTACACATGGGTTCAGTTACATGCATATATTCCCTTGCTCTGCTCCCTGGAAAGCCTAGACTGGTGATACAACAGTAGCAACAAGACACTTGCACTCAGACCTTGATTTCAAATAGGGCTTCTTGGTGCAACTGCTGTTTCTAAAGCTGGGCAGGAAATATACATGATAAGCTTGGACCACCTAGCAGTGACTGAAAGTAAAGAGGTACTCAAACAACAAAATGATGGGGTCCCGAAAAAGAGATGCAGAAAAGAACTGGAAAGAACTTCCAGTGTCCAAAAGATAATTATCACATGATCTCTTTGATACGAAGAATCTGAAAGGCAGGGCGGGGGCGGGGGGGAGAAATGAAACAGGAAGGGATGGGGAAGGAGACAAACCATAAGAGACTCCTAAACTCATGAAACAAACTGAGGGGAAGGAGACAAACCATAAGAGACTCCTAAACTCATGAAACAAACAGGGCTGGGGGGGCAGGCGGCTAGGGATAGGGTGGCTGGGTTATGGACATTGGGGAGCATATGGTAAGTGCTGTGAAATGTGTAAGCCTGACGATTCACAGACATGTACCCTGGGGCAAATAATACATTACATGTTACTAAAAAATTAAATAATAAAAAAATTTAAAAAATAAATACTTAATTATAATAAATATATTTACATCTATTAAAAAAAAAAAAAGAACTTCCAGTTGTCCAAAGCTGGAATAAATCGAGCTTCCCAAAGTACAAAAGAACTATCCATGAGTCCATCTTGATATAAAAAAATGAGTCAATGCACAAATGAGGGATAAAGGACAAATCTTCCAAATGGAAGAATTCAAAACAATAAAGCAGATACTTACCCCTGCAGGAGGTGGAATGTAACGTCAAGTGTGGGCCGGAGCTAGTGGTTTTCATCCAAAGAGTCGTGTATAGGAAACAGAGTCCCTCCTCTGAATTGCCCTCTGCGGAAGCAGGCTGCTTGTGTCAAGGTTATGGGTTATGACCATCTGTCCCCTCAGCCCCAACCAACAGCAGGCTGATGCAGGGGATAGGCTGCAAGACCAGATCCCACTCTTTTACCTCAAATGTGACAACGCAGAAGTTCATGACAGCTCCAAAGCTTCCTGTCAGATTTGCTGGAGACTCTCTTGTAACGCATCAAAGTCCAACTTCTCCCTCGGCTCAGACCCGCTTCCCTCCTTCCTTTTATATGTGCTGTTCCAGACAGGCCTCCCTAGGAAAGCTTCTGCATGCATATCTCAAAATAAGCTCTCTGGCACCTGATTGAAGACACTGGGCCTGGTCGAAAGGGAGGACGCAGGTAGAATGTAGGAAGCAGGAGCAGGCCAAGAAGATCTAAGTTCATGAACGGAGGAGGTTCAATGAAGACACAGGGTGACAACGTGGAAAAGTGCAGAATGAAACATAGATTTTACGTCTAGAGTGGAGGTACAGAGAAAACAAGACAGGAGATGGGCACATCTGAGTGAATGGAGAGAGACAATCCTCTGGAAGACCACAGGCATGAGCTGATCCTGAATGTGGGCGGAGCCTCTCTGCTGTGCGAGACACAGCGAAGAAAACTCCCTAATGCCCTGGAGTGAGCTCCAAGGGCAGCTTTTCAGCTACTCAGCTTTGGCCACTGCCCTTCTATCTCTAGAGTGACCGGTCCTTGTCATCGTGTAAAGGGTCGCTTTGGCCCAGCCCAACTGTCTAAACAGTTTAATAGTCTTAATTCCAGTTTAACAGGAACATAAACATTATAGCCAAGTTTCATCAAGTCTAATAATTCTTGCAGGACCTAAACTGAACCTGAAAAAAATGGAGTTATTTATCCTAGGAGACAGGAAAGGAAAAATTAAGAAAATGCTGGAAAGTATACAGGAAATTTAATTACCCTGCTGCATAAATTGAGTCCATAGCTATAAGATGTAACTGCATGTAATATAAACCATAGACTGGATTTTGTCAGACTCATGTTCCCATAAGGGAACACGCTCAGCTGAGACTCATAGGCAATTCCAGGGCCCCAGAGGGTAGTGAGAGTCACTAGATTCCTACAGGCTGGGATAGACGGGGCAGCATTTGAAGGGACCAGGAACACCAGAGACATAACGATGGGCCAGTGGTTGTAAATACAGGCAAATCTAGTTTCCCAGGGAGAACCTTGTGACTGGAGAAACAACTCAATTAAGATGAGAATTTGAGACCCTGAAAGGCTGATGTCATGTACATCTCACTGTACTCTTACCTCAATTAAATTATAAATTCAAACCATACTTTTCTCATGAATGGGTATTTTCATCCGCAGTAAAGAAAAATCAAAAGGATTTTGATTGTTACAGACTTGTACAGACTCTTATTACAGACTCTTACCAAATTCTATTTCTGTGTTGGGTATAACCTAATTATTGAAGATTATGGTTAGAGAAAGGACTCTAAAGAATATCATTCTGCTGAAATAAATTTATTTCTTAATTGAGTTCTACAAAAAATAATTTAATCTTTAAGTAAAATCAAAATTTCTTAAACTCTTTTATTGAAAACTAAAGTGTTTATCATGAAAGTGTTCCAGAAGGAAATGTGAAAGTCCTGGAGTCTTCAAGCCCCCAGCAAGCAGACATGATTTTGCCTACTTCGAAGATTTTGAGCTGAAATGAATTTTCAACACAATACTAAGCAATTCCTTTGCATGTGGGAGGAGCAGGGGGAAAGTGGTAGGGGTACGTTAACTATCCTAAAATGAAATAAAGGGATATGAATGGTCTATAATTTCCTTCTTCCTTCCCCGATTTCTAGTAATCAAATTATGCTTTCAATAAAATTAGTTACAGAATCATTGATAGTTTTGAAAGATTTTCTGTCTTCTGTAGAAAGTCGTTCCAAGCCCCATACTTCTGTGCTAAGCCTTTTGTATGTGTCGGTATCTGCCTATTATCAACATTAAAACCTTGGAAGTAAAAACCTTAACTGACAAATTGCTTGAATTTGCATATATACAAAGAAGTTAATTTTAGATATTCCTGTAGCCACTAGAATTCATTTATTCATTTTTCTCTTATAAAACTCAAAAAATATTAATTAGAGTAAAACACTAACAATGGGAAAAAATAACTATGATCATGTGTTGAAGTTTTCAGGATGTTTTGAATTTAACTGATATGTTTTCATAAACATCCCTGCTAGTTTTCCTTCGCAAATATGTATGACTCAAACTTCACTTAATTCTTTCCAACTATGCCAAAAGTTTTTAGAATAATAAATGATTTGTATAAGAGATAGGTATTTCCAAGCATGCAAAAACAATCCCTAGAATATGTACCATGTGCTAACCACCAATTATGGCATTTCCTTTTTCTTCTATTTAATTCATTTTCCTCCCTCTCCTCCATCCATTTTACACTTTATCATATGCGCAGTTCCTGTATTAAAAAAGTATGGTTATATAATTAGGGAAATACGAATCAACTCATCATATCTAATTTTCTTGAGTTTAATATCTGGAGCAGAAGATAATAAAATCTGTCTGCATCTTAAAGTGCTCTGAATTGTCTTGCCAACTTTTAAACAAATTATTCTAAAATTGGATTTAGTTTTACAACATCGTGATTCCCAATTTTTTACACTCCCCACATTTAGAAGCATACTAGAAACACACCAGAGTCTGAAGAACGTGTCTTAGACAATCTTACAACTAAAATTACACATAGAAGGGACAGAAGAAGACACAAGATTAAAGCGCATAAAACTAAAGAACATGACACAGTGGATTTTTGTTTTCTGGAGGACCCTTCTTCCATAACTGTTGGGCAAGATACAAATTTTCACTGGAAGAGTTCTGTGCTGTTTCTGCCACCACACGTTTTAAAAATGCTTTTTCTTCTTCAAAGCTTTCTCAGAAAAAAGATGGCTTATTGATTCTGAGAGTGATCCAGAGAACACAAATTATGATATAAAATGAAAGTGTAGTTTTTTCCAAATATGAATACATCTTTTACTCTGTGTTCAAGAGAGCAATGACTAGATGTGGCAATGGTGTCTGCATTTAACAGAGGAAAAGAGATAAGCCATAGGAATGAGTCTGTAATAGTGGACTCCCAACATCCCTCACTAAGACATGAGAGACTTTCCTCAGAAGGGCAGTGATGGCGTGGAAAGAATTCAGTGTTAGGATAGGGTTAACTTAAGTCCTGGCTCTGTCGCTTACTAGCCCTAAATAAGAAAGAGGCATTTTCAGCCTTTTTCTGAGCCTTGGTGTCCTTACTTGTAAAAAAAAAAAGCATAGTTATATCTTACACGATTATTTTGATTATCAAATGAAACACTGAAGGCTAAGCATGGAGTAAGTGTTCAGTGCTAATCTCTATATGAGTCTACTTAAAAAGCTTTCCTTACCATCTTTAAAGCGTGGGATGCTCCATCTAGCCTTGCTCTGGCTGAAGAGTCAAATACGTGTAATTAAAAGTAACCTGTACACTTACTGATTGAGAACCTGCCTAGGGTCAGACACTATTTCCACAAACATGTTAAGTGATAATTAATTTAATCCTGAGAAGTACCCTGTTAGATAGGTTCCATTTTAGCCCCAATTTCTTAGCATAGGAAAGCCAAATAATATGCTTGACCTGACATGATTAATTAGGAGGTGGAAACTGCTTTTAAAGCCAGGAACTTCAGTCATTTTCTCAGAAAGCACTATTTATTATAGCAAGAGATGGAACTTACAGTTCATAATTAAAATAATTTTTAAAGTTCTTCTATCCTTTGGACATATCCAGTTAAAAGTGTATAGTCCAATTACAATATTTTAAAGTTCTTGGGACGTTATCTTACCATGTGTTTATACTACTGACTAAACACATATTTAGGTTCATTTTAAAATTTCTATTCTTTTTTTCATATATTTTTTATTGTGTTATGTTAGTCACCATAAAATACATCATTAGTTTTTGATGCAGTGTTCCAAGATTCATTGTTTATGTATAACACCCAGTGCTCCATGCAATCCATGCCCTCCTTAATACCCACCACCAGGCTTACCCGTCCCTAAGATTGTTCTTTTATTTAATTTCATAATTACATAAAACATCCCATGGTCCCTCAAATAAAAAGAAGCTGTATTTTTTAGAAACCCGATTTCTATCTTTTCCCCCTTCAACCTATTCCATTTCATCTCTTATAAGTAACATTGTTGAAAAATTTATTTTAAAAATAATGACTTTTATTTACTTTAAATACCTAAGTTTTTGTTACTTTAATATATATTTTTAAAATGAAAAATATAAACTAATTAATAAGTAGATATTATAGAGTGATTTATGAGAATTTATCTTTCCTATCATGCATTTTTTAAGGCTTGATGTTTAGATCAATCATACATCTATTTAAAATTTAGTAGGCTATACATAAACTAAAACAGAGTGTTCATTCTTTTAAATTGACTCAAAATCTGTAAAGCAAAACTTGAGGAGCTGATAGATGGTACCTTCTCAATTACTAAAGGATTTCCTGAAAGACTAAGGTCTCAAACATCCAGAACAATCTTAAAAACTGTTAATTACTATCCTCTTAAATGAAAATAAAAATAATGAAGACATCATACTTGGAAATTTCACAAAGTTCATATAAAGATATGACTTTTAAACTTCCCACTGTCTATTTTTATTTTTAATACAAGCTGGTATGTATCTCTTTTTTAAAAATAAACAATGATGGGCGCCTGGGTGGCTCAGTGGGTTAAAGCCTCTGCCTTCAGCTCAGGTCATGATCTCAGGGTCCTGGGATCGAGCCCCAAATCAGGATTTCTGTTTAGTAGGGAGTCTGCTTCCTCCTCTCCCTCTGCCTGCCTCTCTGCCTACTTGTGCTCTCTCTGTCAAATAGATAAATAAATCTTTAAAAATAAATAAATAAACAATGGCAAACTATACACCCTTTTTTCGTGCCTGGTCTGTTCCCCTTTGCATGGATGTATTAACATCTATCCAACAGTCTTCTAGGGATGGACATCCAGGTTGTGTTCAATTTCTGCTGTTGCAAATAACTCTGCTTTGAAAAGCCTTATATAGACAAAGTGCTTGTTTTTGGCAGCATATTTCTGAGATAGATTCCTAGAAATAGAACTGTAAGTCAAGAAGCAAACAGATACATAATTTGTCTAGATAATTCAAAATTTCTCATCATGGTAAGTGTATCATTTGCATTATCATCAACAATGTATAAGAGTGCTATTTACCCTTAGCTTCTTCCACAAAGTGTGTTGTGAAACTTCATATTTTTCATTTTTCCTATTTGTGAGAAATAGTATTTCAATGCAGTTTTCCTACTTTTTCAAATGATTAAGAGATGGGCATTTCTATTTTTACAAAACATCTGCTTTTTTCTTTTTCCAATTCTCTGATTTTTTTCTACTTGATTTTTTCTTTATTTTTTAAATTAAAAATTAAATTAAAAGCAAAAATATTCTTATGAACTTTTCATGAAGTAATATTTTTATATTTTGACAAATCTTCATTGCATGCTTACTTTGCCTCATGAACTATACAAAGTATTCGGAAATGTGCTTATTGTTTTAATTTTACTTGTTATCTGAAGCGTTCCATTCAAATCACCTTCAATGGAAAATGGGAAGAAATTCAGAGTTATTTATCAATCATTACTAAAAGTTCATATCTGAATAAGAAATTCAACTTCCATGAATTAATTTGGGATTCCTATAAAAGGTAGTACATTTATCAAGAAAGGCTAGGCTATACTGGAGTAACAAGCAGGCTTTTATAACTTATTGGTTGGCTTAGCCTTATATGTGTTTTCACTCAGCATCATAGTATATTTAGGTAAAACTGCGCACCCAGGTGGTTCTCCTAGGTGATATTTCAGGGACCAGTTTCCTTCTGTACTGAGACATTAAACTTGTGGCTTGTGGCTTAAACTTGTGGCTCCTGTTTGCCACAGAAGGAGAAAAGAGAGAATGTGAAGAAGGTTGATAGCCAGGCCTAGAAGGAATGGATATACATCACTTCACTTCTAGCCACATCTTATCGGCCAGAATTGACCAAAGGAAGCTTGAAAACACAGTCTTCCTGTGTGTCCAGAAAGAGGACAATCAAGTGGGATTTCACAACCATATAGTGTTGTTTCTGCTGATAAGCAGTCTTAAATTAGAACAAGAGTTTCATGTGATTATCACTACATTACTTCATTTGATTATCACTACTTGAAGGAAAAATGGAAAAGCATGCAACATTTAAAAAGTCAATTATCATATGGTTTCACTTATTTGTGGGACATAAGGAATAGCATGGAGGACATTAGGAGAAGGAAGGGAAAAACGAAGGCGGGGGAATAAGAGAGGGAGACAAACTATGAGAGACTATGTACTCCAGGAAACAAACTGAGGGTTTTAGAGGGGAGGGGGATCGGGGGGATGGGTTAGCCCAGTGATGGGTATTGAAGAGGGCATGGATTGCATGGAGCACTGGGTGTTATATACAAACAATGAATCATGGAACACTACATCAGAAACTAATGATGTACTGTATGGTGACTAACCTAACATAAAAATAAACAAACAAATGAAAAATAACTGCTATGATAGCTTCCACATTTTCTTTTAAATTTTCTAAAAAGAAAATTTAAAATTAGAAATTTCTAATTTCTTTCCTTTGAAGAGGTGAGCATCTGTGTGTCCAGAAAGAGGACACAACTATTACTCAACTATGGTATAAAGCTTCTATTTCCCAATGGCTGTGTGGTTTTTTTTTTTTTCCTATTGGCGTATAATATCAGGCATTACAAATTTCAGTTATCCTTGTTTTGATTATCTACACCTCTTTTAAACATATTGCTAAAGCCTATCTTTATTATTAAATCATAATTTACATTCTGTGGGTATAGCTGAGTCACTTGTTTTTTGTTTATTCTATGTTCTTAGAATGCATGACAGGCTACACAAAAAGAACATTAAGAGTTACTATATAGGGGTGCTTGGGTGGCTTAGTTGATTAACTCTTGGACTCTTGATTTTGGCTCAGGTCATGATCTCAGGGTCTTGAGATCAAGTCCCACATTGTGCTCCATGCTCAGCAGGGAGTCTGTTTCTCTCTCTCCTTCTTCTGCCCCTCCCCCTACTCACTCTTTCTCTAAAATAAATAGATAAATCTTTAAAAATGAATACATACATACATACATAAATATTTAATCTTTTACCAGAACAATCCTCTAGGTACAGTTAATTTAAAAAAATTTTTAGGACTTCTTGTTTAAGAAGACCTCATATGATTACCTTGGAAGTAGGAGGATGATCATAATTACCTTTTTTCTTTTTTTTTTAAGATTTTATTTACTTATTTGACAGAGAAAGACATAGCAAAAAAGGAAACACAAACAGGGGGAGTGGAAGAAGCAGGCTTCCTGCTGAGCAGGAAGCCCAATGCGGGGCTTGATCCCAGGACCCTGAGATCATGACCTGAGCAGAAGGCACACACTTAACGACTGAGCCACCCAGGTGCCCCCATTACTCTTTTTCTTAAATTCATGCTTAAAATCATATTTTCTAAGTCCATTTGTATATAATTTTTACATTATTGTCAAATTCATGAAAATGTTTCCTAAAATTTACATTCAATGTTTTATTTTGTCCAGAATTAAGGTAAAACCTTATTTATAATATGGTAAATCACAAAGAATACTATTTTTGCATATTTAGCTTTTTCTAAATTGAAAATATGCCCATGTCTCAGTATATTTTATTAAATGGGTGCACTTCTTTTTGTTCTCAGAGTACCCTGTGCTTCCTTCTCTCATAGTGATTGTCACCTTATAGTACAACTATCTTGTTGGGATTGCCTTCACTAGAAGCAAAGACATAAGCCATATCTTCCATGCCAATATTCAGCAGTTTGCACTTAGCATGCTTCAGGCTTATAAATTGATCAATAAATGCTTGTGAGTATGAACAAGTTAGTAAATAAATATACATAAAGAAAATGATTCTTTTTTAAAATTTTATTTTATTTTTTCAGGGTTCCAAGATTCATTGTTTATGCACCACACCCAGTGCTCCATGCAATACATGCCCTCCTCAATACCCACCACCAGGCTCAGCCATCCCCCACCCCCTCGCTTCCAAAACCCTCGATTTGTTTCTCAGAGTCCACAGTCTCCTGTGCTTTGTCTCCCCCTCCAATTTCCCCTAATTCATTTGGGGGAAGTGATGATTCTTCATGATTGCTTTGTTAATGATGAATTCGGAATCTATTGCTTAGTAGGAGAAATTAGCATTTTATATATTTCCAAATGACTTCCTACTCCTTAATGATGCCTTCTTAATCTTCAAACTGACTATAGGAAATAGAGTCAATCAAACTGTCTATAGAGAATGTAGTCACTTCATACCACTGTAAAAATGTATTTTTTTTTTTTAAGATTTTATTTATTTGACAGAGAAACACAGCGAGAGAGGGAACACAAGCAGAGGGAATGGTAGCGGGAGAAGCAGGCTTCCTGCTGAGCAGGGAGCCCGATGCGGGGCTCGATCCCAGAACCCTGGGACCACGACCCGAGCCGAAGGCAGACGCTTAATGACTGAGCCACCCAGGCGCCCCTAAAAATGTATTTTTGACATACATTCAGCTGATCTCCTTCTCTTCCTCTCCCTGCCCCCTTCTCCCTTTCCCTCTCCTCTCTTTTCCTCTTTTACAATCCCTTCTGTGGGTATAAAACCAGTGTAGTATTACATGACCCTAATTCCAACACCCTAAAAGTGATTTAATCAAAGGTAGGAACATTTCCAGGGAGGCAATCAGATTCTTTGGGAGACGCTAATATTTGGAGTTAAAAACACTATTCTCTGCTGTCACTTACACAGAGATAATAGCATAGATCCAAGAACTGAGAGCACCATTTTGATGGAGACATGCTTTACCTGCTTGCAAAAACAGCAGACAAAATTGGGTTCTTTAAAATGATGAAATCTGAAAAGCAGAGAGCAACAGAACAAAATTCGAGTACTCCCAGATGAATGGAAGGTGTCGCTTTGATTTGTGTGTGGCTGATTACGATTCTATAAACAAAACTCAGTATTCAAGAACATGACTCTCTTCATCTTTCCTTAAGCAATGCACTTTCTCTCTTGTTCTCTCCTCTTCCATTAGAAAACACTATCTAGTCACTACCTAGTAAACTTGGCATAGATTACTTGATCTATCCAAGTTCAAAATGTTATCAGTTAGGGATTTAAACTCAGTGAGTTGAGGAGTCAGAATCAGCCCACTTAACATTTTTTCTTCCTACCCCTGAGGTCTTGGGAAGTCCTTCATGGCACTGATAGCAAGAGACATTGGATCCTTGATCATCTCCATACACCTTTTCAGTCATTGTGAACATGTGCTTATCCGTGCCGCTGCTGAGGTCTCTGAGTTCACCACAATGACTAATGTCCAAGGTCACAGAGCTCTTCCTCTCTAACTGAGCTGTAAGTACACTTGGAGTCCTCTCCAAGCCCCCCCCCCACCGCCCTGACCCCCACCCTTGCCCCCGGCATCTTGTGAGGCTTCCTTTAGGCCTAATGACCTAAACTCCCTGCCCTTGCTGCCCTATAATGCCCCATCTCGATGCTGGGCTTCTTTGCAAGGACAATGACCTCCTGGGCTGCACTTGGAGACAGCAAAGGCATCCTTGCTCTAGGATCCCCTCACATTTATCTTCCCTGTTGTCATTCCTTCCCCAGGGGCAAGGTTCAAATTTCTTTAAAAATTTAGAAGGTTCTGTTTCACAACAGTGTTTGACACTACTGTCCTCCAAATTTGGGAAAATATCTTCTAGTTTAGCTGAGAAAAGATACTTATTTCCTTTCTGTGTGTAGAGAAAACTAACCACATCTTTCCAAGGAAGCCACTTATGTAAATCATTCAAGTGAAGAATACTGAGACCCTTTCCTCCAATTCCTTTCTTTTCTCCCTGAAGTACAAACAGACCCTGTGAACTAAAGGCAAGGGTTTGCTTTATATATTAGTCATCAAATCAATCAAGTCCAACCCATGAATGTAAGTGATAGGAACTGTGTCTACCCAGATGCTCCACGTACACTTCAAAGTTTAAACTGGATAAAATTCTACAAAATTTTTAAGTTGGGAGAGCTGGCTCTTGTATTTAAAAATAATGTATAATTTGGGCACCTGGGTGGTTCAATTGGTTAAGCATCCCACTCTTGATTCCAGCTCAGGTCTTGATCTCAGGGTTTTGAGTTGAAGCCCTGTGTTGGGCTCCATGCTGTAGTTGAGATTACTTTAAAAACTCTTACAAATAATGCATAAGAATAAAAAAATGGAAAAAAAAAAAAAGAATAAAAAAATGGAATGGCTGGTTGTGATTAAACAGAAAAAGGAAAACTCAGAGTGACTTGTGAGTTGGATGTGTCAGCCCATGGCAGGCTTTTTCACAGGAAATATCTCACTGAAGTCTCAGAACCACCGTGAAGTAGACATGGGTAGCTTCATTTCTAGGAGAAGAAACAGTTAAGTAAGTTGCTCAACTTTAGTAAGACTTCTATTATTGGTTGAATTTTGCCCCTCCTCCCAAAAAGATATATAGAAATCCCACCTCCAGGTACCTGTAAATGTGACATCATTTGGAAATAGGGTCTTTGCAGATGTAATCAAGTTTAGATGAGGCCATACTGGATTAAGGTGGTCCTTATATCCAGTGACTGGTGTGCTTATAAGGAGAAAAAAAATTTTGGAAGATTTGGAGACACTCAGACACACACAAATGAAAGATAGTCATGTGAAGATGGAGTGATGCAGCTTTGGTCAAGGAGTGCCAAGGACTGTGGGAAACTGCTAGAAGCTAGAAAGAGACAAGTATCTTCTCTAGAGCCTTCATGGGGAACGTGGTCTTTTGGATACCTTTGGACTTCTAGACTCCTGAACCGAGACAATAAATTTCCAGTTGTTTTAAGCCGCCCAGTTTGCAGTAACTTGTTAGGCCAACTTAGGAAAGTAATACAAAACCCCAATCATTTGACTGCCTACCCAGTAGGTTGCAGACATTCTCCCACCATCTGCTAAATGCTAATTAATCTAATCTTCACTCCATCAACACCAATTCACCCAGAGGGTAACAGGATTCAGAAAAGTTAAGTAACTCACCAATGTTACATTGTTTCACTGTATTCAAGTATAAGGCCAGGATCTGAAAGGTCAGATGTAAAGGTTCTACCACACTACCAGTGCCTTTCTAAGTGCACATAAGCAGAAAAGAAATTTGAAACCCCGTTTTGAGATTCCAGGTCAGTGTCCGTATCATTAAACAGAATTAAAAAATCAAATGTCACATTCCTCAATGCTATACTGAAATTAACACATGAAGATGAGTGAATGTTATTATACAAAGTTCTACGTATAAAGAGACATTTATAAAGGAAGACAGCAATGTAAAATTACAAGCGAGAAATGAATCAAATTATCTTAAATAAACACATTTACTGCAATTTTCTTGCATTAAATATTGCTAATTATAAAAGTCCAAGCCAAGAGATTTTGCCATATAGAGATTTTAATGGTAACTCTATCTACAGTAATTAGGTGAGATTTTTTTTGACTCTAGAAGAGTGTTTTTGAAACTGTGTTTCAAGTGACCTTCCGACTTCCTCAGAACTAAGGCCTTCCTATGAACTTGCCAAGATCTACGTGATCCCGCCTCCTTTTCCTGCAAGCTCTTACCAATTACTTCCCCTTTGGTCACTCTTCTTCAGCCACACTGACTCCTCCATGCTTCTGGAAATGCTCAGCTTTCCACGACTTCTAACAGAGCCTTTGAACTTGTAGTTCTCCCTGGCTGAAATTGTCCTCTCCCAGAGTTCTGCACAGCTCACTCTCACTTCCTTCATGTTTTGACCTCAATGTCACCTTTTTTTTTTTTAAAGATTTTAGTTATTTGACACAGAGAGAGAGAGAGAGAGAGAGAGAGAAAGAGAGAGAGAGATCACAAGTAGGCAGAGAGGCAGGCAGAGAGAGGGGGGAAGCAGGCTCCCTGCTGAGCAGAGAGCCCCATGTGGGGCTCGATCCCAGGACCCTGAGATCATGACCCGAGCTGAAGGCAGAGGCTTTAACCCACTGAGCCACCCAGGCGCCCCTAAATGTCACCTTTTTAATGTTGTCTTCCTTGACCGTGCTATCCAAAATTGCAGCCTCTCCCTGACACTGACTGTCCTCTCCCTGCTTTATTTTTAGCAATAACATTATCTGTAAAAATAAAGAAAAAAAACCTCATTTAAGATGGAGTTGGGAAGCCCTGAAGGGGGAGGTCTCCTGAATGTACCATCCATCCAACTTATTTTACTACCCCAGCAACAGAAAGGAATATTTTCTCCTTGCCCAGCAACAACCAAGCTAATGGGAAGTTGCCACAACTCCAAACTCTTGCTTTCCTCCAATTAATTTTCCAAACAATTAACTTTCTTCCAAACAGCCCCCCCTCAACTTCCTCCTTTCCTCTGTATATGAATGGCTTCTCTCTTTTTTCTCTCCAAACTTGCCTGTGGTTCACTATAGTTTCCCTGTCCTGAATTGTAATTTCTCTTCTATTCTCAAATAAAGTTATTTTGCTGGTACTGGCTGTATTATTTTTAAGGTTGACATATATAGTACAAAATTTATGTACTTTTTGAGTCATCTTTATTGACTGATACCCCCTCCGCACAAACAGAAACTCCATTAAGGCAGAAATTTTTGTTTTGTTTGTTACTGTATCTTCCTTTATTGTCTAAAACAGTTCCCGGTACATATTAGGTCCTCAACAACATTTGTTGAATGAATGAATGGATGAATGAATGAATTAATTAATTAATTAATTTGGGGATAAATTATTTTATAGTTCTTAACCTGAGTTCCAAAATAGAACCTCAAGGTGTCCACGAATGCTTGAAATTGCATGAAAGATAGTGTATACACGCAAAGTTTTGGGGAAAGAGTTCATCATTCTATCCATAGATAACATATGATTGTTAGGGTCTGTGATCAAAGGAACAAGTCTGATACAAAGCGAAGGTCAAGCAAAGCTTTATTTTGCACCAAGCATCGAGAATTTTTCTGACCGGTCAGGGCCATCTCTATGGAGAGAACAACCCTGGCCAATCTCACAGGCTAGCTTTTATAGGGAAAAACCGCAGACCACAAGCTGACTGTAGTCACGTAGTTGGCAAAGGCCGATTTGATCTTTATTGGTTAGAAACAGAAAAGGTACATATGCTCTTTTTACTGATTGGATGTCTCCACCTGGCCTGGCTTGCTTTTGTTTTCCGGTCCCGATACTAGGAACCAATACCCAGAACCGACACCAGGTAGTTCCTGGATGGAAGTTAATAAACAGCAGTATGATTGACGATTTTATGGCTGGCTGGGCAAAAATGGAGTCGCTTTAGCTGAACTGGTCCTAACATGATTAATCTCTGAATTTATTTATTACTGAAGAAGTTCGTAAAATTCTTATGTGAAACATAAAACATTGTATGTGAGTTTTAAGCGTCAATATTAACCATAATTCCTGCTAAGCTCTGTATGATTTTAGCCACATACATCTGAGAATACCCTTGCATAGGGGCAACTGGGTGGCTCAGTTGGTTGAGCTTCCGACTCCTGGTTTTGGCTCAGGTTGTGATCGCAGGAGTGTGAGATCAACCCCACTTCAGGCTCCATGCTCAACAGGGAGTCTGGTTGGGAATTCTTTCCCTCTGCTTCCCATTGCCCACCCCTGCTAGAGAGCACACACTGTCTCTCTCTCTCTCAAATAAATAAATAAATCTTAAAAAAAAAGTATATCCTTACATATATCTCCCATTTTCTGCAAAAATAACAAGTGTGTACAATTGATGCATCCTCTTAGATTCATATTCTACTTTCTCATTTGTATTTTCACAATTACTGTCCACATTGGCTTTTGAATTTTCTCTTTAGTTGCTTTCCATAATCACATTAACCTTTCCAGTTTTGCCCTCTCCTCTCTTTTCCTCCCATAAAGCTTTTTTATTAAAAAACTATTATGGGGTGCCTGGGTGGCTCAGTGGCTTAAAGCCTCTGCCTTCAGCTCCGGTCATGATCTCAGGGTTCTGGGATCGAGCCCCGCATCGGGCTCTCTGCTCAGCGGGGAGCCTGCTTCCCCCTCTCTCTCTGCCTGCCTCTCTGCCTGCTTGTGATCTCTCTCTCTGTCAAATAGATAAATAAAATCTTTTTTTAAAAAAATATTATCAGTTTTATTGAAGCATAATTGACAAAGTTGTAAAATATTTACAGTATAGAGAATAACGATTTGATATATGCTTGCATTGTGGAAGGATTCCCTGCATTAAGTTAATTAACACATCTATCACTTCATATAGTTTCTCTATTTTTTCATTTCAGTGAGAATTTTTAAGTTCTATTCTCTTAGCAAATTTCAATTATATAATACAGTGTTATCAGTTGTAGTCACCATATTATACATTAGATCCTCAGACTCTATTCATCTTATACCTGGAAATTTGTACCTTTTACCAGCCTTTTCCTATCTCCTCCACCTCATAGCTCCTGGCAACCACTTTTCTACTCTCTGTTTTTATAAGTTTGGACTTTTTCTTTCTTTTTTTTTTTTTTTGATTCTACATATAAATGATCCCATAGAGTGTTTGCCTTCTTCCATCTAACTAATTTCACTTAGCAATTTGATCTTCATCTGTTGTTACAGTCTTGAGCTTAAATTCTGTTTTGTCTGCCCTACTCTCTTTTGGTTTCCCTTTGCATGGAGTATATTTCTCCATAACTTTTCTTTCAGTCCATGTGTTCTGTAAAGCTGAAGGGAGTCTCTTGTAGGCAGAACATGGCTGGGTCTTGTTTTTTAATCCATTTGACCACTTTCTGTCTTTTGATTGGAGGATTTAGTTCATTTATATTTAAAGTAATTATGAGTGGGTATGATATTACTATTACATTCTGTTCATTGCTTTGTTGTTCCTCTGTTACTTTCTTCTTCTCTTGCTTTCTTCCTTTGTGATTTGATAAATTTCTGTAGTGGTATGCTTGAATTTCTTTCTCTTTTTCTTTTGTGTGGCTACTATAAGCTTTGCTTTATGATTACCATGAGATTTCCATAAAATACCATATATATATATGTGTGTGTGTGTGTGTGTGTGTGTGTGTATATAATTGTATTTTTAAGTTGATAACAACTTAACTTCAAGTATATTGAAAAGTTCTACATTTTACACATTCTCCACCCATTTTATGTGTTCAATGTCATAATTTGCAACTTTTTACATTGTGTAAATTATTCTAGTTATAGTAATTTTTAGTACTTTTGTCTTTTATCCTTCATATGAGAGTTATAAGTGATTTACCCACCAGCATTATAACATTGGGGTATTCTGAATTTAACTATATATTTACCTTTACCAGTGAGTTTTATACTTTCATATATTTTTCTGTTACTAATTAATAGGAAATTAACCTCCTTTAGTTTCAATTTGAAGAACTCCATTTAACATTTCTTGTAAGGTTGACCTAAAGTTGATGAACTCCTATAGCTTTTGTTTCTCTCCTTTTGCTTCTCCCTTCCTGCCTAGATTCTAAAAGCTAGGGTATCTCACCTGATCTGATACCTCAATAAAGCAACATAAGTTAAGTCTAACCAAAATGAGGAGAGATGTTTCTTGTAAGTCCATTTTTAAATTATTTGGCACTTCCAAAGCCTGGAGGTTTGTGCATACCTGTCTGTAGAAACCTCTGGTACCTTGTGTTTTGAGCTCAAGAAGGAAAAAATCAACATTTACCTCTAGCAATGTTTCTTCAACTTTCCTGATAATAAGGATCCTCTGGGACCCCAATAAAAAATTCAGATTGTTCTCTGGATATGGCCAGTTTTAGCAAATAAAAATATAGAAATATAATTATTCATTGTTTATCTGAAATAAAATATAAATACACATTTATTATTTATATGAAATTCGAATTTAACTGATATTTTATATTTTATCTGTCATCTATATTAGATGGTGTTCAGAAATTGTGTCTTTAACTTGCACTTCAGGTGGTTTCCATTGCCACATTTTGAGTAGAGACTCTGAGCAGTTTCCTTATCAAAGTCTACTGGTCGCCTTTACAAGGGAGTTTTAAAAATACTCAGATCAGCAGTGTAAATGTCACTGTTCTCATTGTTAGTTACTATCTATGATTACTTTCTATTCTTACAATCATAATTATGTAGGTTGTTCAGCATATGTTAGATGCATTTAATTCCATCCTTTGTTAATTATACCACCAAATTCTGGATTTAGAGTTGGCCTTCAAATTTTGTAGTTTATAAGCATTGCTTCAGTTTTAGAAATTGGAAAATTTCGCAGGACACCCTTAAAGCTATAAAAATGGGTCTTTGGAGGTGGAATTGAACTTCTCTTTTTGACCTTGGATTTATGACATCATTCGAATCAAACTGATTAATGATACAATGTGGGGAACCTTGACTCACAGTTTTGTCCTCAGAGGATCCTCAACTCTGGAATGTGTTTCTTCTCTTGATTCAATGAAATATGAGCTTCCTGGCTCCAAGGATACCTTCAAGGGCCAATTGTTTACAAAAACATTTGCCTGAGGGCTTGAAAGTAGGGGTCCAGATGATAGATGGCGTTTTAAATGCATTTGCCATGTGTGAATCCCAGGAGGATCAGCAGTGGAAACATTTCAAAAAGTAGTACCAGTAATTAGGCACATTGGTTTATGAAAAATTAGCCTCATATAGTTTGAAAGTTTGACATGTCAATGATTCCCAGATTTCTAAAGTCAAGGTGTAAGAAACTAATTGCCAAAAATATAGACACGGATTTAATAAACATAACTCAGTCCAGCTTCAATAACCCAGAAGCCCAAGAAAATTTCAGAACAGGATTTCTCAGAACTTCTGTGACCTTTGGGAGCCTTCCATTAAAGAAAAATGAAGCAGATTTGCTTTAAGTAATTCCAGCCTTCAATGATAAATAAAAGGAATCCTTCACAAACATCAGAGTTCTTTTAAAGTTTTTATTTTAAAAGGCCCAAATGTTCTGTAGGGTTTTTAAATTATATTCATAGATTTGGAGAAGGTTTTGGCTTCTCGGGGCTAATACTCTGGGAACAATGAAAAATATACTGGGAGACCTTCCTTTCATAGAGCCTATGTTGAAAGGAAATGCCATGCAAGATTGAGATGGTTTCCTCATTTTGGTTAGACTAGTCCTTGAAATCCACCCAGATTCCATAAGACTGTACATAATGAACTGGCCCCTGAAATTCTCATTAAACTTTTTACCTTCAGACTTTATTGAAACTTGGGACAACACCTTTTCCCCTCCCAACTTCAAATCATTTAACTCCTGCAAGACAGAACGAGATTACTTTCTTAGAGGAAACAACATAAGGTTATTTTCATCCTTCACAGTATACTAAGGATTTGAATTCTCCAATATGCATTACAACACAGAGTTCTGAGCTAAAGCATCTTTAAAGATATATAGAATGTGAGCTAGAACTTTTCTTAGTAGCAAAATGACAGATTGCTGAGAAGGAGCATTATAGTATCGTGGGGAAACTTCCTAATATCATTGGACTTCTTTCATAAATGTTTGTATTACATAACCTCTCAAATTAATTCCAGCTCTAAATTTTTATCACTGCCTAATAGTAAAAGTTGTAATGTAGCCTTGATATCTCTACTTGAAAAGTTCAACTGGAATTCTTTTCAATAATAGTACTTAGTGTTTTAATATAAGGACAAATGAATACAAAACTGTACCAAACAGGACAGGATCAGCCTGATTCTATGATAAATATGTATGCTAAGTTGTCAGAGAAAGTAGTCTTCCCAGTATATCCCCAGAAGATGTACTGCAACTTCATGCAAAGCCAAAGGGAGAAATGAGTTCGATCTTTTCCTTTCTAACCATGGATGTGATTAATTTTTACTGCTACAAGTCTAATTTTAACTTACTACATCTTCTAAAATCAAGTTTCTATGAAGATTTTCATTTTAGCAATTCACAAGATTTCTACTACCCAGAAATCTTGGGTAGTAAACTAAGAAACAGCCATCACCACCACCATCTTGCCTAGGAAAACCATATAAGCTCTTAGAGGCATAATTTCTTCATTCCAATATAGGAATGATTCATGACCTGTCTTTATCGTGTATGTACTTGTGTGAGAAGCTCTTAATTGACAAATAAATGTAGAACCATCTATTAACCATAAAGTAACTTACCAGCATAATATGTATTTGTTGTAGGATCCATCGAATACAGGACATTTCATCAGGAACCAAAGAATGAAGACATTTTACCTATTTATCTGAGTGGCAAAGAGGCTATCAGAAGCAATGGAATTCCCAAACTTATCATGATGATAGTCTATGCTTTGGAAAGAGGAAAAGGCATAATTGGTCAAGTTATTTCTGCAAGATATGAAAGCAACATCAATTCTCACAGGCCATAAAGTCCAGCTCTTCTTTAAAATGTAGGTTTTATTATTTTTCAGCTATAGTGAAGGCAACATATCAGGAGGTGATTGGCACTGGAAAGATAGCTTGCTACTCACAGTTCCCAAGAGGAAGGGGCTTTGCACATCGTACTAGGCCATTCAGGAAAGCACCAGAGCTAGTCAGGAGGCAGAAGAAGTGAGGAGAAAACATTGGCAAGAGCCTCTGTTGTGGTTTCTGTGGTCAGAAACTGGCATGGCAAGGGTGTTGGCTGGTTTGGATAACTTAAGTGTTCTCAGGGCACAGAGGCTGTCCCTAGTGTTCTGGTACTTGGGTTGGGTGATTGGAGCAGGGAAACGGTGCTTTTCAGTGTTGGAGCCCAACAGATGGTGGGGATGTGAGCTCTGAATTGGTTCCTTTGCATATGAAAGGTGTACTCGGCAAGCCAGCCTTTTATAAGTATGGGAATTGCCCATCCCTAAGAAGACTAGTCTCTCTCTGCTCAGCAAGGCCCCTAATGGCAAAGTGTCAGAAATGCAGAAAATAAAAAGGTGGTTAATACAGAGAATAACATTTTTTTTTTTTTGAGAATAACATTTGATAAAAAGTCAAAGAGAAATTGTATCTGTCACAAACACACTCATTTTCATGGTTCTATATAAAAAAATGCAACCATGATTTATATCAAATAAGTAAATAAGCCCATACTAAAAGGAAATCTTTCCAAATTTTTCACTCCCTTTGTAACTATCAAATAATTTCGGTGACTATCACTATACTTGGAATGATTTTCTGTGTGTCCTCTACATCTATTGTTTATATCTACTACAGGTCCTGGTGGACCCTGGTGGGGTCCAGCATTGCAGCAAATAGCTAAAAAAGAATATAGGAAATGATCCATGAGTGTATTTGCTGAGAAGATCCCTTAGTCTAGGAAACTCTTCACTATCCTCATATTTCACAGTACCTCAAAGACTGCTTTTTATAAGTGTTGAAGAGATGTTTCCTGAATTGTCTTGAAATGACAAGTAAAGAGCCTTAAAGAAGGTAAGATTAAACTAGTCGGGAACATACTAACAGTTTAAGGCATAAAATGGCCAAAGGAAGATATTGTAGCAAATAGCTAACTAAAAGATTTAGAGACCACAAGAAAGGTGTCTTGAAAACCAACTAGCAGATATCACACATTAAGAATGGAACATGAGGAGAGGAGAAGGTTGAGAATAAGCTACTGGGGGTTATTTCTTTTTTCTTTTTTTTTTAATTTATTTTTATTAACATATAATGTATGCCCCAGGTACATGTCTGTGAATCGTCAGGCTTACACATTTCACAGCACTCACCATAGCACATACCCTCCCCAATGTCCACAGCCCAGCTGCCCTATCCCTACCCCCCCCCCACCTCCCAGCCACCCTCAGTTCGTTTCGTGAGTCTGGGAATCTCTTATGGTTTGTCTCCCTCCCCATCCCTTCCTGTTTCATTTCTCTCCCCCACCCCCCAAACCCCTGCCTTGCCTCTCAAATTCTTCATATCAGAGAGATCATGTGATAATTGTCTTTCTCTGACTGACTTATTTCGCTTAGCATAATACCCTCCAGTTCCATCCATGTGATTGCAAATGGCAAGATTTCATTTCTCTTGATGGCTGCATAGTATTCCATTATATATATATAAGATTCCATTATATATATAAGATATATATATATATATCTTCTTCTTCTTTATCCATTCATCTGTTGATGGACATTAGGTTCTTTCCATAGTTTGGCTATTGTGGACATTGCTGTTATAAACATTCGGGTTCACATGCCCTTTCGTATCATGACATTTGTATCTTTAGGGTAAATACCCAGTAGTGATATTGCTGGGTCATAGGGTAGCTCTATTTTCAACTTTTTGAGGAACCTCCATATTGTTTTCCAGAGTGGCTGTACCAGCTCGCATTCTACTGGGGGTTATTTCATATGCCATGCACACTGTGTCAAGTGCACCATAATGGGAAGGGGGCTCCTTGGGCAAGTGCAGTGCACAACCTGCCCACTCAACACAGTATCTTTAAGCACTGCATAGTACAAAGCAAGGGTTCCATACATGCATCTGAATAGAAGAAAGGAAAGCAAGAGAGTAGCCAGAAAGGAGAAAGGGGAGAAATATTTTCATTGGAAAACTGTATGGTAATGGACTCCATTCTTCAAAAGATTTAGACAAAACATATCTTATGGTAAAATATGTTTAGGTCACTCTTTATTCTTTCAAATACATGTGATCCTCTTCTCCCTGTGGAGAAAAGTGTCAATACTATTGTTTAAAGGGAAAGAAATTAATTTTAATTCCAATGTAGTTAGTATACAATGTTATATTCGTTTCAGATGTACAGTGTAGTGATTCACCAACCCCAAATATGACTCAGTGCCCATCAGGGTAAGTGTACTCTTAATCCTCTTCACCTATTTCACCCATCCCACCCATCTAACTCCTCCCACTGGTAACCATCTATTTGTTTTCTATAGTTAAGAGTTTGCTTCTCAGTTTGTCTCTTATTTTTCCTCTTTGTTTGTTTTGTTTATTAAATTCAACATATGAGTGAAATTGTATGGTATTTTTCTTTTTTTGATTGGCCTATTTCACTTAGCATTATACTCTCAAGTTCCATTCATGCTGTTGTAAATGGCAAAATTTCATTCTTTTTATCACTGAATAATAGTCCATTATATATAGACCACATTTTCTTTATCCATTCATCTATTGATGGGACACTTGGGCTGCTTCCATAGTTTGGGTAGCATAAATAATGCTGCTAGAAACATAGGATTGCATGTATCACTTTGAATTAGTGTTTTCATATTCTTTTTTTTAAAGATTTTATTTATTTATTTGACAGAGAGGAAAGAGATCACAAGTAGGCAGAGAGGCAGGCAGCGAGAGAGGGGGGGAAGCAGGTTCCCTGCTGAGCAGAGAGCCAGATGCGGAGGCTCGATCCCAGGACCCTGAGATCATGACCTGAGCTGAAGGCAGAGGCTCTAACCCACTGAGCCACCCAGGCACCCCGTGTTTTCATATTCTTTGGGTAAATACCCAGTAGGGTGATTACTGGAACACAGGGTAGTTCTATTTTTAAATTTTTAAGGAACCTCTGTGCTCTCTTCCACAATGGCTGCATGAGTTTGTATTCCCACCAACGGTGTACTACGGTTCCTTTTTCTTGACATCCTTGCCAACATATGTTGTTTCTTGTGTTTTTTATTTTAGCCATTCTGACAGGTGTGAGGTGATATCTCATGGTGGTTTTGATTCACATTTCCCTGATGATGAGTGATGTTGAACATGTTTTCATGGTCTGTTGGCCATCTGGATATCTTCTTTGGAGAAATGTCTGTTCTTGTCCTGCCCATTTCTTAACTGGATTATTTGTTTTCGGGTGTTGAGTTTTACAAGTTCTTTATATATTTTGGATACTAGCCCTTTATCAGATATGTCATTTGCAAATATCTTCTCCAATTCAGTAGGTTGTCTTTTAGTTTTGTTGTTTCTTCTGCTGTGCAGAAGTTCTTTATTTTGATATAGTCTTAATAGTTTATTTTTGCATTTGTTTCCCCTGCCTCAGGAGATGTATCTAGCAAGATGTTGCTACAACAATGTCAGAGAAATTACTGCCTGTGCTTAACGAGAAAGAGAATCTTACACAGAATAATAGAAAAATGGTTGAATGTAAATGAAGAAAGGAGGAATTTAGTTACTTTTTAGGCAAATCACACTGTTTCTTATGAAACTAAGAGTTAGGGAAAATAGGGGCGCCTGGGTGGCTCAGTCATTAAGTGTCTGCCTTCGGCTCAGGTCATGATCCCAGGGTCCTGGCATCGAGTCCCGCATCGGGCTCCCTGCTCGGCAGGAAGCCTGCTTCTCCTGCTACCATTCCCTCTGCTTGTGTTCCCTCTCTCGCTGTGTTTCTCTCTGTCAAATAAATAAGATCTTAAAAAAAAAAAAAAAGAGGGAAAATAAATATAGAAACCTTGAAATTGGTTCCTGAATTAAAAATTATATTAATAGAACGGATAAAAAAAGTAGTGAAACAGTGGGTAAATAATACCTATTATTAGTATTAACATATTCAACAATATATTTGGATTGTTTTAATAAAT
>CM053608.1:71716054-71738687 GCA_028646535.1 Procyon lotor | reverse complement strand
GAACTAAGGGTGGCCGGGGGTGGGGGTGGGGTGTGGGTGGGTAGGGATAGGGTGGCTGGGTTGTGGATATTGGGGAGGGTATGTGCTGTTGAGTGCTGTGAAATGTGTAGGCCTGATGATTCACAGACATGTACCCTGGGGCAAATAATACATTATATGTTAATAAAAATTAAAAAAAAAAAAAAAGAAGTGAAAAAAAAAAAAGATAACCATTTGAAAACCTGAAAAAACATTTCTTCAATCTTATCAAGTTATACTATTACATTCTATCCTAAGGGATGGACATTTTATACCTTAGATAAAGCAAGGAAGAAATATTAGTAAATTTGAAAATTAAGTTATAAACCTTAGTATATTTGAAAATTAGTGTATTTGAAAATTTCTACCGAAATTTTATCAATTCCATCCTCAAACCTCCATTTTTCATCTGTAAAGTGGAGGTGATAATGTTGCCATCTCACAGGCTTATTTGAAGATTACATGAGGTGTAAACTCTCATGAGGGGTCATTTACAGAAATAAGCTTGTGAAAATTGACCAAGATAACTTTTTTGCAGATAGGAATGAGACATCTGAATTCTGGTAGACTTATATCAGCCTCAAACACATTATCATTTGGGCACAAATAGCAAGAAGCCCTAATAACTCTAAGGACGGTCATGTAAATACTCAAGTTTAGACTCTCTGACAGATGTATAAAAGAATCATAGATTATGAATTTGTTACTTTGCAAGTCTCTGTCTTCAATTTAGTTATTAGCTCTTATATAGCAATTATCGCAGATCTACGTTTTTTGAAAATCCAACATATTTTCAGTGCATTTGTATCTTTAAATCTATAGATTTGTGTTCCAAATTTTTATAAATCTGCTAGTGAAAATCATAAGAGATATTGGCAGGTGAGAATCACAGTTCATGAGACAGACAAATATAGATAAACATTTTAATTCCATCTTACTGGTTTATATCAATCTTACCTCATTCTAATATGTAAATATTTTGAATAGTATAAAATAAACTGATGTTATCATTAAAAGGTACATTCAGTTTCTTTTTAAATTGTCTCATTTTGGCACTTATGGCTTCATCTTCCCAGAATATTTCTATGCCCTGCAATTATTATATCACATCACCAGTACAAGGTCATTTTTCTGAGATTGATTTCTGATTCTAAAATGGAATGTTGCTATAGTGTCCAGATATTTAATGTTTTTGACAGACACACTATGTCTATGAAGTGGAATAAAATTTCTCAGAAGTATTTTTAGGAATGCTTAGCTAATGTTTTTAAAATACTCCAGTGATTTGAAGAGGGTGACAGTTACCTAGTGGATGTTTTAGATCCTAATGTGGCTGAAAAAGAATTCCATTATTATTACTAGTGCTGATGTTACAGAGATTAAATTATAACTGTCAACAGCCAATATTTTCTAAAAGCTGAAATTCTAAGGAATATTCATCTTTATTTTAAGGTTATATTTTTTGTTTAATGTGTAAATATATCAATATTACAATTTTCTTAAAACGGGTGAGTATAAAATACATTCATAGAATTCCATAAGACATTAGAATTCGTTCTAGAAATAATAGCCACTGAGACAAATATTTAAGAAAAGCATATTTCTACATATAGTTAAGGACTACATTCAATCTTTCTTTCTTGTTAAAGAGTTGTAGCAGAGTAATTGATTTTACTTTATAATATTTCCTTTTGCCTGATTGTTTTGTATTTCAACCTTTTAGTTTTTAGGGATTCTTAAGGCAGTACCCACAATACCCTCCTCTCTACTTCATATACCTTGATTATAGAACTATCATTTTCTCTGTAGTTTTCCGAGAAATTAGGTAACTTAACCAGGCATGAACACTTTACAGTGACTAGATAACCCCAAGCGTTCAAATCCACACTACAAGCCAATTGAGAAAGTCCCCAGAGTTAATTGGTGTTGGACACTAAGGTGAAATCAAGACATCCCCACAGGCAAATCACTATTGCTGACACCTCCACTTCATAAACAAACACAAATAATATTGTTTTAAAGATTTTACTTATTTATTTGACACAGAGAGAGAGAGCACAAGCAGAGAGGTACAGCAGCAGGAGAGAGAGAGAAGCTATTTGCCTGCTGAGCAGGAAGCCTGACCCAAGGCTCAATCCCAGAATCCAGGACCCTGGGATCATGACCTGAGCCAAAGGCAGACACTTACTGACTAAGCCATCCGGGGGCCTCCAAAAATAACATCTAAAGGGACCAATAGAAGCATTGGTTTTCATCATTCTGATCTTTATGCATCTAAAACTGAAAACCAGACTGTGGATACTGGAAAGATATTACATGAACACAGAAAAGCAGTGTCCAGAGTTTGGCTCCAACACTTAATTATTAATTCTGTGATTTTAGACAAATTTCTTATTTCTCTGAGCCTTATTCATCCATATAATGGGTATTGATGCCAGTATCACAGGTTGTTATGAAGCTTAAAAGAGCTGAAGCTTCTATTAAGCAAGTGAGATAATAAATAAGATCATTATTTAAAATATATTTTAAAACATCATGATTTCTACTTTTTAGGAGTTGTTCTAGATAAGAACACACTTCTCATTTGGAAATACATTATGAAAAGTTTCTTTTGCTAAGGTAAATATATACAATAGATACAGATATATAGATATAGATATTATATATCTAGCTATATAGGTATGCAGATATATATAATGTGATCCTGCATGAGTGATACTGTTTAATCAATAAATATTTATTGAGCACCTACTACATAGGCCAGGTACCACTCTAAGGGAAACAGTTGCTACGTGTTTCAACTATGAACTTGAAATTACCTTGAAATTCCAAAAACACCTAAAAGAACAAGCAGCCCAAAAGTAATCTGTGAGAAAGTACAGTTTCTTTGCACTTTTAAGAGGAGAATGGAAAGTCATTCCCTTCTAACTGGAGAAGACATCAACAGAGGTTCACTCTCAGATGTGGTGCAAAGCGCCCCATCTCTAAAGGAAGCTACATGGAATTTGATGCCCAGGCCAGAGGGTTACAAGCCTGGGCATCCAACATGGAATCTAGAAGGCCAAGTGTTTTTTGGTTTTTTTTGTTTGTTTGTTTTTGTCTTTTTTTTGAGTGTTAAAGGGGAAAAGATGAAGACTCATAAGACATGATACAATGTCAAGTGAAAAAGACCAGAGCACAGGAGTATCTCTGCATTGGTTACAACGATGTTTATGTATGGACAAATTGGAAAAGAGGTGGAAAATGAAAGTAGTTGATGTGTCAGCATGGGTACATTGTGAGTAAAGTTTTCTCCTACTTGATATCCTGTATTGTTTCAATAATGTCACTTAGGCAATAAGTACAGAGAAAGTACAAGAGAAAGTGTGAATAAAGACCAAAAAGTAAAGAAATATTGTGAAATTACCAGGGGCAAGTGAGAAAACATCGAATTGAAATAGAGAAGTTTATTTAGAGTATTATCCTGAAATATCACCCAGAATAATCCCTTATGTGTGGAAACTCAACCTGTAGGTCAAAAACACGGTTAATGAATTAAACAGACATTCATCCTTCACTATTCACCTCTGTTCCCCACTGTAGAACTTTGTCTCCCCACCATGAGATCCTGGGTGTCTACGGCTTTGTCCTTTCCCTCTCCTGCCCTGGGGCCCTCTCCTGCCACCAGACTTCTGCATCACCTCTGGGGGCCACAACTCCCCAAGGGACCAAGACTTGGCAAAATCACTGGTGCAAAGTTAGGGCTAACGAAACAGAGTTCTGTTAGTTTGACACGTATGGACTAGCCTAGGTCTACCTCCCATTTGTAGCTTTATTTTACAGAAAAATTGTACTTGGTGGGTAAATTTTCCTGTGAACTTCAGACTTTAACTTTCAAAGGAACATTAAAAACAAAATCTATTCTTGCCTGTGCTACTATATAATGAGGGTATTCAGACGCTTTACTCCAAAAATGCTTTTACTCAAAAGTCATATAATAGTAGTCAATTAGTACATAAATCAGTTTCCTAGTTATACTTACAAAATCCTAAAGAACTACTACATTAACATTTTTAAATTGAGTTCTTTTCTTTCTAAACTTAAGGAATGGGTGGCATCATAAGCCATCATATACAGATAATATCTGTACATCTGAGAGATACGGGAAATAACATGGCCCAGGCGTTTTACACCAGAATGCTCAGTTCTGCGGGAACAGGACAACACTCTATTCTTGTAAACACAAAAAAGATAGCTATGGTGTATATATGTTACATTATAGATGGAGAACTACACAGAGAAATTAATCTAGATTGTCACCTAAGTCTTAGTATTGCGGGGTCCTTTAAATGAAGTTTTATCGAACTAAAAAATTTGGAAATCGATCATTTATCCATTTGTTCCTTTTCCCCTTTTATAATTTTCGATACCCGAGGCAACTACAAAAAGAACTTAGTATATAATGTGGTAGTGACTGTCTTTTACCTAAGAACAATGTCCTTAGAGAAATGTAAGAGGAAAAAATTCACCTGGGGCTTTTACCAGTGATGTTTCTCCACCAGCACAGTCACCAATCCACTCTGGAAACTTCTGCCAACGAACATTTTGTCCACATTTTTGTTCTTAGAACATTATTATGCATTCCTTTATGCACGGTTATGTAATTGTTCCCTAAATGTTCTATATCTGTGTATTAAACTGTCAAATTAGATTGTTGATTCTAGGGAATGAACATGAGTTCCGAGTTTTGCACATCCTCTCTGAAGTGGTTCTTAAATATATCCTTAAATAGTTTAATTGCTTAATGTAAAAGAGAGGAAAATATTCATATCGTTTGGAAAATTTTACAACTGGGTTGCCTGGGTGGCTCAGTCATTAATCGTCTGCCTTCCCCTAGGGTTGTGATCCCAGGACCGGTCCTAGGATTGAGTTCCATGTTGGGCTCCTTGCTCAGTGGGAGGCCTGCTTCTCCCTCTCCCACCCGCCCGGCTTGTGTTACTACTAAGAATAACATATTTCTTTGCAAAGAAACCAAATGGCCTGAATTTGGATAGTTGTGCCTGATGAAATGGAATAGCTATCTCTTAAGAACCCATGTGCTGGGGCACCTGGGTGGCTCAGTTGATTAAGTGTCTGCCTTGGGCTCAGGTCATGATCCCTGGGTCCTGAGATTGAGCCCCTTGTTGGGCTCTCTGCTCAGCGAGGGCCTGCTTCTCTCTCTCCCTCCCTCTACCCTTGCTTGTACACACTCTCTCTGTGTCAAATAAATAATTAAAATCTTAAAAAAAAAACAAAACAAAACACATGTGCCATCGCGTCTGCTCCACCCTATTTTATGTATGCAGGCGGGCACAGGCGGGCACAGGAATGGTGAGCTGCCCACAGTCCCTCTCCAGGCCTGAGGCCCTCATTCCCCGGTTGCTGGGAGCATTGCCGGCTGATAGCACACACCTGAGGTGGTCTCCACAAGTAACCCTAGACCATGAGCAACTGCCTAGCTGAAGGCTGTTCTCTCTCCCCTTCGGCAGCCCCTTTTACCTCCTTCTCCAAATGAGGACAGTTGTGAAGGGCCATCCCTGTTCCCAAGAGCTCAGTGGGCTCAGGGAAGGCCTGTCTTGTACCTGCATCACAGTTCAGTTCTCCCTCTGCCCACGCCTGCCTCCCGCACTTCCTTCCATGAGGTTCCCAAGGCACTGTTCAATGACGCTCTATGCACCAACCTCTGTCACCCTGTCTGATGGCCGAGACTCAACATGTGCCTGTCCCATTTTATGATCCAAGAGAAAATAGAATATGAGAAAGAAAAACAATGTGTCCTCAGGCAAACTCTACCTCCAAAATATCTGTATCTGACATTCTGTGTTTCTGTAAGTGAAAAAAGAATAGCAGCCAGAATGGTCCAATCCTTTTATTTCTCCTGTGGTTGCTCAGCTTGGGCCCTCCCTTGTCAGGTATTAAAACTATGTGAATTCGTTAAACACAACTGTAGAAACTCCTTACCCGTAATGTGTGTGCCAAAGCAAATGTACCGTTAGCCCTCAAGCAGAGCTAATGAGTATCTACTGAGACATTTAAAAGCACTATTACATGATGAAAAAGAAAAACAAATCTATAATAAAAAGGAATTGGTAATACTTCCCTTTGTCTTTTGTGGAGCATAACTCAGAATTTGGGATGAAAACACTTATATATATTTATTTTTCCGGTTAATTTCTCAAACTCCAAATTGCCCTTACTAGCAGGAAGCCCAGTGTTTCAATTTTGAAGCTGGGAAGGGTTTCAAAGAGAAGTTGAGCTATAACATTTTATTCCTTTAACAAAAGTCTGAACCAAGTAGGATAAAATACTAATATGCACTAATTCTGAGCAGATGCATATATGAATGTATTACTTTGGGTACTTTTCTGTATCTATGCAAATCTGCCTGAAAGATAAATGACTAGCCTTACCGTCAGCAGAATCAATACAATCTTGATTCACTGGGCACCCAATACCATATGAAAGAGATTATTTTATTTATATTAAAATGATTTATTTGAGAATCAGTTCATCTTGAATTCCTGAGTAGTAGCTGCCCAGCTAGCGGTATTGCCAATGTATTGTCACTTTGCCAAGGACAGTGGCGATGTCACTTCTCTCTGACCTGGTAACTGAGACATAATCTGTTCTGTATTTGCCCATCAACCCAGGTACCTCTTATACATCTGAACCATGACTTCATGCAAGACTCACTTCCGGTCACTCAGAATAAGTTCTGGATTTCGTATACACTGGCCCTCCTTACCCTCTTTTTTTCTTCCTCCTTCTCTTACTTCACAGTAGTCCTCAATTTTCTTGTCAGGGTCAACATCTTCCCTGTTATTATACACTCAAATTTTAAAGATTTCCAATCAGCAAGTTTAGAAGTATACAAACGTCCTAGTAAATGAAAAAGAAATGTTAACAAGTTTTTATTTGTAAAGAGCTACCATTGGGATGCCTGGGTGGTTGAGCATCCAACTCTTGACTTTGGCTCAGCTCATACTCTCAGGGTCATGGGATTGAACCCTGTGTCAGGCTCGTGCTCAGCATGGAGTCTGCTTGAGATTCTCTCTCTCCTTCTACCCCTCTCCCAGCTCACACACTCTCTCTTTGTCTCTCTCTCAAATAAATAAATAAATAAAATCTTTAAAATGACCAATAAATCAAAAAAGTCTAAAGTACATATTAGAAAGTTTTCTAGTCATCCAAAATAATAAAATATATATTTAAAGCTGTCTAGGAAATTTGACTATAAGGTCATTCTTCTCATTCAAGCCCAAACATGTCACTTGCATGCTTAATTTATTTCCATAGTTTCTATTTCCATAACCGTGGTCTCTAAATGGGGGTGTGGGCACCTTGGGGGGAAAATAATCCTTTGGAGTATAAGAAGAAAATATTAAAATAATATATTCATTACACTATGGTTTTGATATTAAGAAGATATTTGTTACATAGTATTAATACATGATACACAGGTAGGCCCTGGTGCCCTCCTTCAGGTCCACTGGTCATACATGGTCACAGAAAGAATTCAGAGGTGAGCTCTGGGTTGCTACAGTGCTGATTGATGATGACACCCTGCCTCTTTCATTTACTTTCAATGTATTGCAATGAAGTACAGTTTATACATATCAGCAAATGAATTTGTTGTTTTTATTAATCTTTACTAAATCTCAAAAAATGGGCAAGGTGCTTAAGAAAATTTCCCCAGGAAATCATTGAAGACAATATGAATGAAGAAGCACATTATAAAGCTGAAATACCTTCTTCTTCCCTTAACACAAGTTTTCTCCCAGCCACATCACAAGGGAAAGAGAAGGATGGTCTAGTATGATTTGAAAAGTTGGTAGGCAAAAAAGCTCAAATTATTGGGATCATTTGAAATGCTTATTTCCGGGGCACCTGGGTGGCTCAGTGGGTTAAAGCCTCTGCCTTCAGCTCGGGTCATGATCTCAGGGTCCTGGGATAGAGCCCCGCATCAGGCTCTCTGCTCAGCAGGGAGTCTGCTTCCCCCTCTCTCTCTGCCTGCCTCTCTGCCTATTTGTGATCTCTCTTGATCTGTCAAATAAATAAATAAAACATAAAAAAATAAAATACTTATTTCCATCTGCCACCATTATAGATGAGCCTATAAGCAATACTGTACTTTGAGATATAAACTAATGGTAGTATAAAACCATCCTGATTACCTTAAAACTACATTTTATTTCATCTTTAGCACATGCCCTTAAAATTTCTATTTTTACCTGTGTTTAGTAATGTAGACTCAATAGCTCTTTATTAGTTCTCTCTGAGCCACGTATACTTACAGACCCTTGAGAGATAGCTGTAAATAAAACTCATGTTTTTAAAACTACCCTTATGGAATTCACACACAGTTACGTATATAAATGAAGATAACATATATTGGAAGACTGCCTGTTTTCTCATTTAACAAATTTCATGTCACTGAAAAAGTTTTTATACCACTAGTATTCAAAGGAATGACTTCCATGGCATGCAAGAAGTTTTCTCCACATGTGACCTTAATTCTTGCCATTTACAGTGACATACTTATAATTGTGACATATTTGCACTTCTTCAAACCTTTCATTATACTATGCTTTCCTCAGGGCTGTGTCTCTCCTCCCTCTGACTAGAGAACTTGGTCTATTCCTGATTCCCCTTACCTTTTTGTTTCTCGCATCTCTTTTCTTATCTTTCAACACCCAGCTCAGTCTCCATCCTTTGTGTGACCACATGTGGTTGTTCCAGAATGAATCAACTATTTTACTATGCCCTCCTCCATCACCTGATGGGGGTCACCGAGCAATGACCGCACTGTTCTCACCCTCTTTGCTTATGTGTTTGTGATCTCCTTGAGGAGGTCTCCTTTACCTTCTGGGCCTAGTCTCATGCCTGACATGCAGTATGACCAATAAACATGTTAAGGAAATTGTATTAAATTAATCTCCAAATGATTTTTAGATAACTGAAGTTTCACTTCCTTTTGTTTGTTTCATGAAAGAAATTTAACTAAGGGACTTGACTTGCTGGTTTTCCAAGAGAATGCATGTCTGGTCAGCTTGAAGTTAATAGAAGTTGTTTGCATCACTTGTTATCTTGATTTGACAATATCTAAATGCATTTATGTGGTTCTTGTTTAGCAATGATCATTCCACAAACAAAATGGTTCTAAATTTGTGGGGTAGACTGATAATGCTAATATTATGTGGAACAAGATTGTTAGAAGTTGTATGTCATTTTTTTTTACTTCTAAGAAGCAAGTTGAATTAGAGAGGCAATGTGCTCCTTCTTTTATTGAAAAGTCACTTTTGAAAATGACCACAGAATACATGCTTCACCACTATGAATAATGATGATGGACGTTGCAGTGCAGGAACCCAAGTTCTGTACTCTTCAAAATGCAAAGTTCAACTACCCAGGCTTTCATTTGGCATTTTGGTGAGCTGTTTCTTGCCTCTGGCTAAATTGTCTCTTGTGTGGCCTTTGCTGTTGTGGACCATCTTGCACTGCATCCCAAGATGGATTTCAAAAGACTCCAATGATCTCTGCAGCAAGAAAGAAAACATTGTGGTGATCCATTAAGAATTTAAGGATGAAATTTTCCTGGTAATTTTAGTCACCCAATTCTGAGAGAGAGAGAGAGGAGACTAGGAGAGAATATTAATGAGGTTCAGCTGCAGCCCTGACTGCAATAAAAAGTATGCAGAAAGCAACAGGAAATACCCAACAGAAAATATTCCAGGGCATGACTTCTTTTGTTCTCATTACTTTGACAATAAATCTTAATATTTTCCAGAAATTTGGATGAATATGATAAGAAACTATGTTTATAGTAATGTGATTACATTTGTTAAATTAGAAACAGCAAGAAAGTCATGTAGTCTCTGCAATTTGGGGAAACAATGAACAACCAAAAGGTCGGTATCTATAGAAATTCCAGACTACTGTTAGTCCCACTAACTCTTATTACAGTTGAACTAAGGGAAAGAGTGCATGTTCTATGAGATCATCTTGCTTGAGCTATCTTAGTTAATTATTCTCTTCTTGGTATCAGCTTTGTTCTATTGCCTCCTTAAAATCCTCTAAAATGCTACATTTGTTATATATTTTATTCACATCTACATATAAATCTTCTACTTGTCACTTCAGTGTTTGGTAGGTTGGCTTCATCAGAGATAGGTCATTTGAGTCATTTATCATCTGGTTTCTTCACTATATGACAAACCTTACTAAGAGTTATTTCCGTAAAACAATCTTTTATCATGGTCCAAGTATAGAATACCAAATGATTTTTTTAACATGTGAAAACAAACGTTAAAGCCGATAGTATAAGTAATGACATAAATGAATCAACATGGGGTTTTGTAGTGAATATGCATGGTGAAAGAGAAACCCAAGCAGTGGCCATCATAACTTCAGCGAGTGACTTTATGCATTTTTTTCCCTTCAGTAGAATTCTTTTCATTATAAGACATCTCATCTCATGTCAAAACGACTAAATAAGATAGATCAAATGGAGTCCTTCCGGTGGAACCTGACTTTTGGGGGCTGGAGCTCTTTCTTTGTACTGAGGCCTCTCACTTCCCCTAACCATCCTCCCTGAGGAGCTTTCGCTGAGTTCTATGCTCCTAGAACTTCAAGGTGAAAAAAATAAAGAGGTGGGAGAGAGACAACAGTGCTATGATTATATTATGAAAGTATAAGATCTTTTCAGGGAAGGGAACAATACTCCTAGAAAACTTTTCATGTGTTGGGTATTTTACATTCACGGTCTTTTTTTTTTTTTTTAAAGATTTTATTTATTTATTTGACAGAGAGAGAGATCACAAGTAGGCAGAGAGGCAGGCAGAGAGAGAGGGGGAAGTATCTGATGCGGGGCTCGATCCCAGGACCTTGAGATCGTGACCTGAGCTGGAGGCAGAGGCTTTAACACACCGAGCCACCCAGGTGCCCCTACATTCATATTCTTATTTAATCCCCAAATCAATGTTGCAGATGGAATATTTATCCTCTTATTACAAACCTAGGGAAGCTGAAACTCAAGAGGATGGAGCCATTTACCTAGGTATGCTGCTTTGAGCGGCATAACTGAGATTTCAATCTATATCTGTTCACTCCAAAAGCTGACTTTCTTTTAGTCTATTTCCTAGGAAAAAAATAAAGAGGTGGGAGAGAGGCAACAGTACTATGATTAGACCCTTTTATAAGAATTTATCTTTAGATATCAAAAAAGAAAAAGCATTTGCTGTTCTCTAGGGTAAAGACGCTAAGTCATTAAGTCAGTAACTGAGAGTTGAGCAGTATGCTCTATTAGAGTCCGTAGAATGGTCACAGGGTAAATGATGTCTTTTTAATCAAAACCTATGTGTACTGAGAAGTGTGCTGGGCTCTCACCAAAGATGGGGTGATGGGGAACAAACTTTCACTGCTAAACTGTGAGGCAAATGTTGAGCCCTAGATTTTCAAGCATGGTTGTCTATTACAATTACCTGAAGAGATTCCTAAACAAAATGATGCCTTGGACCCACGCAGGGATTCTGATCTTTGGTGGGGTGGGAGTCTGGACATTGTGGGTTTTGTCTGCTTGGTTTTTTTAGATTTATTTATTTGGGGGTGGGGGCAGAGGGAAAGGGAGAATCCTAAGCAGATTCCTCACTGAGCACAGAGCCCAAGATGGACTCAACCTCATGACCCTGAGATCATGACCCAAGCCAAAATCAGGAGTTGGATACCCAGTGGACTGAGCCACCCAGGTGCCCCATGGGTTATTAGTGTTTTTAAGAGGCATTTATATTGTATACTGGAAACTAACATAATATTGGGTGTCAATTATACTCAAATTAAAAAAAATTTAAGTAAACAATAGAAGTGGTTTATAGGGTAGTCAGAGCTGATGTCAAGAAATAACTCAGTTGGGGGAAGCTTAACTATAAAGGTACAATGTTACCTGGGCTGTGATGGAGGAGATGTTGGAAAGCATGGCCATAGAGTATAAGAGGAGTTTAAAAGCATCTTTATTTCTTTGGTGGAAAAAAAGTAAGAAAACTCAAAGATTTTTAGAAGACCCTTTCCAAAATGAGCTCTCCATCTGAAATGTTGGCAAACTTCTGAACTATTGTTAAACCTTCTACCTTAGATGTCTGTATGTCAAAATTTAAGGCAGAACAAAGAAAATTAGGAAACTCACTTGTAGATTAAAGCAATTGAGTTATAAATTACTCTTATGGATTTTCATCCTGATTTTAATTGAGTTTTAATTTCCTAATGTGAGAGTATTTCCAAATATTAGAAAATGCTTTTAATAATCAGATTATTTTTATTGTAGAAAAATTATCTAACAGTTTAAAAAATTGGATCACAACTGTTGTGAAAAGATATTATTCTACATCACAAAAAGAATGAAATTTTCCAACATTATTTACCCAAAAATAATATTGGATGGCAATAAAACATTTCTTTTCATCAAAAATGTCTAAGCATTCAAAGATTAATGAAGATAATGAGCAACTAATGGATTATATGCAAGACTTAGAACATTATCCCATCCAAACAAAAATTACCTGAATGGGCTTTTCAAACACAAGCTCCTTGGAAGCTTTAGAAGAATTTGTAGAAATGTCTTCTGTTGAAATAACTTTCTGCATCCGTTAGTGATTAGAATATGAAAAATCAACATAAAATGCAAATAAGTGGAATAAACATTTGATCAGAAAACCTAAAGCCCTACTTTGGTAAAGTCTCTAAGTCTATGAGAAAGAGTACATCTAGCAAAGAACATAGCCAGTTAGAATATACTTTCTGGCCAGGGTTTCTGAGCCTACTACTGTGCCTGACATAAAGTAATATTTCCTAAGTTTCATAAATGTGTGTCCCTATGTACACCACAGATAAAAACGAGGTCCCAATAACTTTTCTTTCTTTGATTCCTCCTCAGGTTCACTCTTTCCTCACTTTGCCACATGCTGTTAATTGTTCAGCCCCTCCCGTGAAGATGGGACTTGCTTTCCCGGATGCCATGACCTCAGAGAGGAATAGAACCATTCGTTTGCCACTTGTTACCTTTTTCTGAATTCCTTCTTAAGAACTTCCCTGCGTCTCTGCCATGTGTGGTGACAGGGCTAAATTTTATGCCAGATAATCAGATATTTGCTTTTAGAAACTCTCCAGATAAGTTCCAAGTCTTCTATGAACTCCATAACACTTTTATTTTATAGAATTTAGTCCATCGTTTCATCTTTCTCATTGTTATCAATAATACGATCAAATTACACACAATAAAAAATTTGAAAAACTGCAAAAGCCAATCAGAGCCAATAAAAAATTTTATTGTCTGTTTTCTACAATGATTCCTTTATGTTTATTATGATTTCTATTTTTTTTTTAATTTTATTTATTTGACAGAGAAACAGCGAGAGAGGGAACACAAGCAGAGGGAATGGTAGCGGGAGAAGCAGGCTTCCTGCAGAGCAGGGAGCCCGATGCGGGGCTCGATCCCAGGCCCCTGGGATATGACCTGGGCCGAAGGCAGACGCTTAACGACTGACTGAGCCACCCAGGTGCCCCTATTATGATTTCTTTAAGATCTTAAACCTGGGCTAACTTAAACAATTGGAAAATTATAGTCACACACCCAAAAAAATGCTCAAATTTGGGTTCTCCCATTTACTAGCCCTGCTGTGTCAGAGAAGTCAACTTCACACAGCCACATTTTCCTTATCGTTAAGATGAATGTAGTATTACACTTAGCTTTCCTAATGCAAGGTATCACTGCAAAAACAAAACGAAATCATTTATATAAAGATGCTAGTACATAATAGAGTAATATATAAAGATTATAATTACGAGCATGTTGAGTGTGTCATTTTCACTTTGCATGGACTTAGTGGGTACACTTGAAGATATTCTAAGTGTCCAATTGTATATATAAGTGTGTTCACAGTATTAAATTGTAAATACCAAGAACGAAGGGAAGCAGAGCTGGTAACATGACAGATTATATGCTCGATAAATGTAATTTAATGAGTACCACATTTAAACTGGTTTTCAACAACGAACATTTAGAATTCCCCCCAAATTAGGCCTGGTTTTTAAGGTAAAAGGACAGCCAGCTGTATTTATCATGTTGGCCTAGATCCATTCATTCAAAGTTTGAGTTCTTTTGTGAAGTTCGGAGACCCCCTAAACATATCAGGCGGGTAAATTCTTCCTCACGTTGGAGGTGAGAAAACTGAGACATAGAGAAGCTAAGTGAATGCCCTGTGATGGAAACTTCTGGGAGGCAGCATGTGTTTGGAGTGCCAACCCCTCACATTGCTTTCACATGGACCGTGGTCCTGCCTGTCCCGTGTGGACTCAGACCCCATTTGATCCTTAACCAATGTGCTCTTTCCTGACTTACCCTGTGAACACATGTGTTTTGTGTTTATAGTTGGATGCTATTACTGGAACATTTTGTCTACTGTTATATAATTAAACTGGAAGAAACACTCTGTGGGATATGGGAAAGCACTATGACCCAAAGATCATCAAAGAAGCCATAAGCTTTTTAATGATAGTGTATATTTGGTTAATCACACAAAAATTGTCTTGATTTCATTTATATTAAAATTAATGCTTGGAAAAGAATATCTGTGCCTTATTTTGCCTTTTTTTTTGTGCTTTACAGCACATCAATACCTAACGAGATAGTATAGAAGAATATATTGTCTAACGAAGACATTATTGGTTCATAGAACAAAAGAAATAATCCTCATTGTAGATATATTGTTGTAATCCTTAAGACATTGGTTGAAAACTGATTTGTATACTTATAAATTCATTTTCTTTTTTAGGCAGAATAATTCCAACTGTAATTTGTTACTTAGCATAGCAGTGACATTTCTGCTCACAGAGTCAGACGAGTTTAAATGGGATGGGATTCCCTGGAAATTTTCCCTTTCTTTAATTTTAGAAGCCTGTCAGAATATTCTCTGCTCCATTCTAGCAAGTCATGAACTTTTCAGTAAAATACTAATAGAAGGGAAAAAAGGGGGAAAGAATGAGTTAGCAAAAGGGATCCATGAGTCTTTTCTTTTAAAGATTCCAATCAATTTTTTGGTTCTGCTATACTCACATCTTTTTTTATTTTAAGACAGGAAAAATGTTTTCATAATTAATATGCTCGCATTCATTCTGACAAAACAGAGCTCAATATTTAAAGCTACTCTAGGGCAGACACTAAACTTGCCAAAAACAGTAGATTCAAAATGTACTGTTCTTCACTTATGCACTGAAGTACCCTGAAGTTTGACTTTGCTGATTTTCACAAGTACTCTGTGTTGCAGGATCCATTAGTTCACACCAGTAGCAATTTAATGCCATATGCCTACACTTGCTTCAGAGTCCTCATTTGAAGTCTCCTCGACTAAATATAGCTGTTTATTCTGGGAGTTTTTCTCCTTGCTCTTCTAAAATTTTTCTTAAGGCTACTATAAGGAAAGACATTTTTACATGAACTTTTCAAAAACATGGGTGTACTATGCTATGAAATTCCTGATGAATTTTATTTTCTAGCAGATTATATACCACGTAGGTAGTCAAGAAAAAGTGGACAATTGGCCCTACTGGGAAGGAGGGATCTATGACTTTTCTCCTGTTGTGGGGTAGAAACCAAATATTTCAGCTAAGGCTGGAATATAAAAGACTACTGATTTGGTGGCTCCCTTCTGATGTGTCACATCGCAGAGTACATACTGGTGCATATACCATAAAATGTAGTGCCAAATTTGATGATAGAGGCAGGATCAGTTCCTCATCTTTGTTCTCTGCTTCTTCCATTATTATTACTTAAGGAATAGATTTATTCCCAAATAGATATAAGAACACATCAGAACACATTTTCCCCATGCATCTAGGATCATTTTATTTTTGTGTGTGAGTTCTTCACACAGTTTTGAATTTATAAATTTAAACTGATGCAAAAAAATTTTGAGAGTTCCATGTAGACACGAGAGGAAGCCATGTAGTCAATAATAAAATGTTCACCTGGTCCTCTTACTATATTCAGGAATAAGATATTTATGCAAATAATTATGATATAAAGTGGAATGTGTATTGGTTTCCCTTCTTCATATGACAACTTACTTTAACTTTTCCTAACTGCTTTTTGCTTATGTGCTTTTAGTATATGCTGTGGCCTTTAACACTTATGTATGCTGGAAGCAATCTAAGTTGTTATTTCTTCAAAGGAAAATTGTTTGTTTATAGTTCCAATAGTTTGACATTTGAAGTGTTGAAATTACTGAAAAAGAATAAACTTGAAATGGCTTACAAGCTATTGCCATTACTTCGAAGTTTCCTAAAATCAGACTCATTTGCTTTTAATAATTGAAAGTAGAAGGTGCAATGTTTATAGAGGATAATGACTACTAAGATGGCTTTGATTTTATTTCTGCTATATGATCTTGCTCTGTGATGATTTCATTTTAAGCCAGACACCATGACCTTCCCCAATTTCAATAAAATTTTCTCCATGATTGCTTCATCTGAGAACTGTAGTTCTTTTAGCACATGTTTCCATCTGGAAATGAATCACCCAATGATCCACATGTGCCATACCAACTAAAGTCAGTCTGAAGCCCGTCTCCACCGGCAGTGCCAAACCCAAGGCTAGTCCAAGCCATGAGATGTTGGCTTTCCTATTTGATTAATGAGGACAATATTTAAATTTGATATGTTTTAAGGTCAATTTTAAAAGCAAAAAACTTTCATTTATCCAATCCTTAATAAAATGGTCAAATATAAATGTGGATTAAAGTTGAAGCCTGCCTTATTTTGGAAAGCATATCAGTTCTGATTTTCTCCCCTTTCCTGAATTCATTTATTGGATTTATTGAGTTTCATTTATTTCTCACCTATTTTTCTGATGGTAAGAAATTTTATTTATTAAATTATTGAATTTCATTTATTTTTCTTTTAAGATGTAGATTTCTCCTCTATTCTATAATTCACAATAAATTGTTGAACACTACATCAAAACCTAATGATGTACTACTATATGTTGGCTAACTGAACATAATAATTAATAAATAAATAAGTATATGAAACAAGTTTTTAAAATTATTTGACAGATTAAAATAACTTAAGTGCCATTATATCTCAACAAACACATTTCCCAAATGATGCAATGGGTTTAAAAAGAAAATCAGGATATTTTAGACCACATAGACACAACAGTTCTGTTATCAACAATATCAATGACCGTAATTCTTGCTATCTGTGCAATTGTTTTTTGGTTGTATAATTTATACCATGTTTACCAAAGGTCATTATCACTGTAGATCTTCCTGAATAAAAGTAGGAATGATAGCTATAATTCCACTTATGACTCAAACTCACACACACCTTAGAATAAGACGCTCTGTGTGTTTAAGTATAGAAAGTTATCTTCTTTTTTCTCCCCCCACCCATGTAGAAGTCTAGAAAATTATCTTCTTTATTCTCCCTCCACCCATATAGAAGGTGAGCTTTGTATCGTAGGTGATTCCTAAAGCTAGTGTACCAAGTTCAAAAGAGAGAAAGTACAAGATATATTGTCTACATTATATTTTGTATAGCACATACAGCATGTATTATATATATCCTCATCATGTATCAGTCCTTGTTTTAGTGTCGGTTGCCCAGATATCAGATCCTGAGACAAAAGCCTGCATGTTGGCAGGTGATTTGTGAAGTCATCCCATTAACAGCAGTGAAGGACTTGAGAAGGTGAAAAAAATAAGGAAGGCATCAACACAATAAGGTGTTACTAACTGATCACCACAGTGTGAAAATAGGTGTTCTGTCTTGCTGGGACCTTCCAGGGAGGAGGATATAGAACACATCCCACACTCATAGGGGAGAGAAAAAAAAGTGGTCATGTAGAGATATAGAGATTTACGTCCTCTCTGAGTTGAAAAGTGTCCTTTGGGCAATAACTACCACATACTTCAAGACTGCACATGTATGATTACTAACTGGGCTCCTGTTGGTATCCTACTTTGTATATTAGGAAAGACCCAGGGCAGAAAACAAGAGAAAGCCCTGCATGAATCAGGTAAGACTTGTTCTGCAGTTGAGGTTTGTACAGAAAAGTTGCTGTACTTATGGCTATGGCTCAGATGAAAACTACAAGATTTGAAGCTATAGATGGCCAACAGAATCTCTTACATTCTCCAAGCTTTTGAACTGTATGTAATTGCTAAGTTGATTCAGTTATAATCTCTTCAGTGCCACAATGTCTCAGATGGGTTCCTTGGCATACATAAGTAATAAGATTTGTAATCCCCCCTCCAATTTTATGTTCAAGTAAATATAAGAAATAATTTTAAAAAGTGGAGTAAACTTCTGTAGTCAGCATTTTCTAGTTAAATGTGTTGGTGAATTTGTGACTCTGAGGTTTTTAAATGATGTTTCTTCAAAGTTCATTTTATTTATTTTAAATGAAGGAAGCAATTCTTCATGTCTTATGTCTTTAAAAGACATTATGTACTATGAAATGAAGTTTTTTTAAAGTAATAGGTGATATGTATTGAGCTTGTGTTTGTGTAGGGCATTTCTCCAAGAACTTTGTGTGTATTAATGTATTTAACCTTCATAGTTTTGTAAGACAAGGAATATTATTTTCATTTTACAGAAGTAGAAAATGAAGCACAAAGAAAAGTAAGAAATTTGCCTTAAAGTTTTTAAAGATGATTCAAGACAGAATCCTTTGAGTGACATATATGGATTTGAAGATGGATTAGCATATTAATTTTCATTATTTGAAACATTATTATGTTTGAACATTAATTACGTTCAAAGTTTGGTGTATCTAGAAATTCCAATAGTTCATACTTGTAGTTCATTTTCAAATATATTTTGTACATCACAATTTTAAAATATATTTTTCAATACACCAATAAATATCTCATTAAAATATCCATGAGATTCACTCTCCCTTTCTCTCTCTGGTTGTCTTTTTGTCTTTCTGAAAGTACCTTATTTCTAATTCTAGGGATGACTTCCTTAATAATATTTATCTTAAAAAGATATGTTTTATCTTCTTGGCTAACTTTCTAAGTTACTTTTTGAGTTTGAATATAGTTCTAGTAGTAAATTAAGTCAGAGATGAGCCCATGAAATTCTCAGGGTAAAATATTGTTAGGGAAATAATGGTATTTTGGAAATTTTAATTAACCAAATTCTCCACTCTAAGGCAACATTGAATAAATGTGTCATGAGGCTGACTTGAAAAATCTCAACCTAAATTGATGTCAGTTTAGAGTTTTTGCTTTGGTAAATTGTCATTATATATCACTTGCCTCTAAGTTTTGTTGTCTGACTTCTGCTGTTGTTTCCAAGATAATCTCATTCACTCTTATGTTTTTACCAATAATGTCTGCAGATGATTATGTGTAAAATAACAAAATAAATATTTCATAAATGTAGGATGAATTAATGAAATTTCAAGCATTTATGTCTTGTTATATATTTGTTATATATTTCAAATTCTATCTACCCAATCAATTCTCCAGATACACACCAAATACTTGTTTAGCAGCTCCTTCCAGAAACTGTATTCCAGAATTATATGCCCAATTCTGACTTCCTCTTCTGAAAAATAGAAATATTGATATCTTCATCACCAGTTATAAATAATGGTGGAGACAATTTACCTAGAATATCAGTAACAATAACAACTTAGTAGATATGAGTTGTACTTTCCAAAACCCAGAGGTCAAAAAATGACAGTCTGTGGATAAAATCAGGCTGATCTGTTTTGATAAATAACATTTTATTGGAACACAGCTATGATTACTTGTTAGGTATTGTCTGTGGCTATTATACTGACAGTATATAGAGCTGAGTATTTGTAACAGAGATCACATGGCTCAAAGAGTCAATAATGTTTACTATCTGGTCCTTTACAGAAGAAGTCTGCCAACTTGTATTTCCCAAATTACCCAGGTCTTAATACTTATTACAGATAGAATAACTTGTTATGTAGAGAGATTCTCATTCCTCCTTATTTGGATTCTGATTAAAGAGATTGGAAGGTAAGGCAAGAATTCTTGGCTCGATGAGATTCCCAAATAACTCTTATGAAGAAGCAATTAAGAAGTAAATTTGGGAAAGTTCCCTAAGGAATGACTAAAGATATAATTCAAAGTTCTGTGGCATCTTAGCAGAGGAGAAAGTTTTCAGGGATAAGAGACAGATCTCTTAGTCTGAACTAGAACTAAGGTAACCCTGAATAAGACAAGAAATGACAAAAAAAAAAAAAAAAAGAATTTATGAAAATGCAAATTCTAATTCCTGGGCTGAAATTTTTGAGGACAAGATTTAACACTAGGTATGAAATATCTTAGAACTAGACCAGTTAAAATTATGAAGAGATGACTCAAATAATGGAATACAGAACACTGAAGAGACCTGCGCTGAGAAGAAAAAAAAACTGAGCAAAATTGTGACAGAGTTGTAAACATTTCAAATTCCTCTATGAGAAGGCTTTTGAAAGGGTCCAAGCGTTAATAACAAGGCAGAAGAGTGAGAGGGAGATGACTTAAGTAGGATGTACCTCTAAATGTGTAGTCATGCCAAGTTATATCATATATTCCCAGCCAAATGCGATACCATTTCCATTATTAATCTTACTGAGATTAAAAAAAAATCAATCTATGTAGTGATAGTCATGAAGACACTCACTTTGAGGGGCAATGAAAAGAAAGTTCAAGTCCATCTTTTTATTTCTACTTGGAGACATTGAGAAAGGCACCTCAGGTTGTAAGATTTACGTGTTCTCCAATAGGAAAAAGTAAAAAAAGTAAAAAAAAAAAAAAAAGTAAAAAATTGGGTCTAGTTGGCTAGATTGTTTTGACAAAAAGATGCCATGAAGCCAAGCCATGGCTGCTGTTTGGGATCTTAGTTGTTCTACCCTAGACTGGAAGGGCCCTTCTAGGAAGATGTTTGATGATTTTAACTTTTCAGCAACTCTGGGAACCATACGGAATAGAAGAAAGCCTCTGTATACTGAGCCCCACCTTGGGACCACTGAGCACATGCTCTGCTTTGATCTTGTAGCTCTTCCTCTGAGATGTTTGGCAATGAAAGTATTGGTGGGAGCCTTCACTCAAGACTAATGTACTCACAACCAACTAGAGAAAGTCCTCAGGTACCTTCATCACACTTCTACTTCTTCCACAACTTTCCTTGGACCTATCAGGTCTACCTCAGTAAACTTTCAATTACATAAAGCTTAATTTAATCTGGAAGAAATAAATTTGTCTCCTCAGATGCTAAGCACAAGCAGGATGGAATCTGTATGAAAAACCTGTGAAATTTTATTTCTAATCAGGAAGGAATTTTCTTGGCAATTGATTTAATTCACTCACTCAACCCCACCCTCCTTCATAGGCAATGCCTAATCATCAAGTGGGTTTCTTTATTTACTTTGCCATTTAAAAAGGTAACATCTACCAAGGATCTGCTTTCAATTTTTAAAGGGACCATGCCTTTTCCCTTTAAATATTTTCAAGCCATTTAAATAAAATAGCATGGAAAATGACTCTAAAGAGAAATGTAGACTGGTTTCATCACTCAAGCAAGACTTCCATATGGTCATAATACATGTATCCTTACCCTAAGAGACCCTCAAATACAATGGAAAAACTCTTTAAATTTTTAAATTTAAATAATTCCTTATAATCCCTGACATACATCTTTTGGCCCATAGATATATAAGTAGCTTGCATAAATATATACGTACACACATGCACACGTATATATAAATATACACAGTATACATATAAACTAAGTTGTATATCACATGTCCACGTATTTTTGCCCTTTTCCACCTTTCAGCCATAGGCATTCATAGAAACTCAAAACCAGGAGACATTATCAGTGGCTCACTGTGGCGATTTTAACACATGTCCATAGAAGTTTTGACAGTCTTCCCACCAGAGAGTAGTGTGCTTTTGTGATTGTTTGATTCAGTAATATGGCAGAAGTGAAGCTATGTGACTTCAGAGGTCTAATCATAAAAGGAGATAGACCTTCTGCCTAGCTCTCTTGGAACACTCATCTATGGGAAAGCCAGCTACCTTGTAGGCACCCTCAAACCACCCTGAAACTGGATGTTGTGAGGAAGCCCAAAGTAGTGTATTTGAAAGATCATGTGAAGAACAGATACATGTGTGGTTATCTCCTAACTGATACCAGGCCTTCCATTCACCATCTCATCTGTTTACCCTTGTTTAATAGATCTCTATCCAAAACCACCCAACCAAGCTCTGTCCAAATTCTTGACCCACAAACACTGTGAAAGATAGTAAACTGATTTTGTTTTAAAATGTGAAGTGCTGGGTAGTTTATTTCACAGCTGTAGGTAAATGAAATACTCAGGTAAACTTGTACTGTGAGTTATCTTTAGCTGTGTGAGACACTTTGAGTCTAGGGACACTGCCTTTGCCTTTGGGCCATAGTGTAGTGGCCATTAACAATAATGAATCTTTTAAAGGAGGGAATAGTTAAAGTGCTGCAGAAGGTTGACAATGCCTCTCCCCAAATTCCTCTATGTCTAAAATTTTTATTGATTCTGGTTCTAGAC
>CM053608.1:71698473-71715954 GCA_028646535.1 Procyon lotor | reverse complement strand
GAAGAACCAGAAACAAGTGCCCAAACATGAGTTTTAGGACACAGTCGTAAGTGTAAGGGGTATAGGCTGGAAGTTGGATTGGGAGATTTCATGGGGTTGGAGGTAAGGGAGAAAGGGAAGCTGATGGGTAACTTACATTAAACAGTTTGACAGCAGTTAACAGCATCACTGGATATCTTGTTTCTTCAATTATTACACTAATTTATATATCACAATGGTTTGAATTAAAAATATTTAGTAAATATTTATATTGTTTATTTTAACATTTAGAGTTTTACAAGTTAGGGTAGAATAAGAATGCCTTCTGTATCTGGAAAATCTAATTAGTTGATTTTCAATGAGGTATTTGTGTGTTGAACCATGAAATAATTGTTAGCTAATGTTTAACCAGATTTTATCAAGTTTAGCATCAGCACCACCTGGAATACTTGCTCAAAATTGAGACTCCTGGTCCCCATCACAGATATGCCAAGTCCAAATCTCTAGGAAGGAGGTCCTGATATCTACATTTTCAGAAGCTCTCTGAATATATGTGAGAAACACTGTTGGAAAACTATTATGGAGGCCAAAGTGATGAGCCCTGCCCAGTTAAAAAGATTTCTCATCTCAGTTTCATCTTAGGTCCTCATTGATTTATCTTTGTCTCTTGTGGTGCCCTTCTTTTCATTGAGTCCCCTCCCTCCTTAAACTTCCAACTCCTTTTTTTTCTTACCTCCTATTGTATCTACCAGAAACCTTTCCTCTTTATGGAGAAGGTAGAAGTCATTAAAATGAAATTTCTTTGTATTCTTATTTTAATGTGTTCTCATTCTGGCTGAGAACTGGATATCTGTTTCTTTCATCTGATTCTGCCACAACATGTCAGTGGATGAGGTCAATTATTTTGATTCTCTCCTGTTTTCATTTTTCTCTACTGTAAAATGTGGGAAATCTACCACGGATCTCATAACAAAATTCAGGATTATTTACCTTACCATAAGAGCACTTACCATATTATGTCTTCTCTGCGTAAAGATATTCTCTCCGTAAGAGCAGACATTAGGTTTCTTCACCCAAGTAGTCACACTACTTAGAAGAATGAACCCAGAGGAGATGGTCCTGTCCAGATCTAACACTTTGTAAGTTTTGACCAGCTAGCAGATATCTAAATTGTAAGCATCTCTAAACTTCTGGTGAAGAACTTTTTGTGCTATCATGTGGACCTGTGTTTGAGTCATAGCTCTGCTACTGCTAAGCTATGAGACCTTGGGACAGATGATTAAACAGTCTGAGCCTCAATTCCCTCATCTTTAAAATAGATCTGATGAGTAGTCTGTACTATCCATAAGGCAACATAAGGAGGTTTTTGTCAAATACCTAAGACAATGTCTGACAAGTGATTGTCACATGTCATTGAAACTAAGATACCATGAATTAAAAGATACAAACTAAACTATAAGCCAATGTGTTTTTAATCACTTTGAATTTTTATTCTATAAACACGGTGATGGTTTATTTTATGTGTCAACTTGACCAGGCATAAGTTGCCCAAATATTTGGTGTATATATTTAGCCAAAGAACCAAAAGGGCAAAGCTACCACCTATAGGATTTTGATCTTAAGTTGGTTCCAGGTGAAACAATAAAGGAGTATGAGGCCAAATTTATTGTTATGGACTCACTAAGCAGAGATTCTGCATTTAATATTACAGCTCAAAGAGTTAGAAGAGACTCTAATGGTTTGTTAGGTTGACTGAAACGTGGACCAAAAGGAGTCCCACAGTGAGCAAACTGGAAATGCCAGATCACCTAGATTTAATGTAGCGGAATATATTCAAAGTTTTAAGGTGATTGGTATATTAGCGTGGCTTTTTTATTTGTCTTACTCACAAACACTGGAAGAACCAGGAGACATACTTTTACTATAACTGTGAGAAATAAATTCGAAACAGGATCCCTCACATCTTTGAAGAACTCTATGATTCTTCTTCTCTGTAGGCAGGACCTATAGTAGGGACTGTAATCACTGAATTGAGGAACTCAACTGCAATGGGAGCAATTGGATGCCAAGATGACAGAGACCAAGAAGATGCACTCAACAACCAAAAGCAAGGTGGGCATAGCTACTATAATGGGCAGCAGAGTCAAAATACCAATCAGAATATTGTGACTTGCACAAACCTATGGAAATAGTTAATCATGGTGTTCTTAGAAGGGAAATAGGTAGGAGGCCTACTGAATTCCTACTTAATCTGTATAAGCAGAAAAAGTTCTGGGTAATGTGAATCATAAAACAAAAAGTCATGGCTCCTCAATCAATTGCCAGGCTTTAGTGGATTTGCAAACCCAGAATCCTTTGAATGAAGGGGAGGTGGTGGGGTTTTCTTGAGAAGGACCCCAATATACTATAAAAATTTATATTATTAATCTTTGTCCCAGATTTCCACCAAAGAATATATAACCTTTTACCACAGTAACTATGCTTTGGAGAAAGGGAAATAATCAAGCCTTTTAGAGACTACTGGGTACTAGTTCTGAAATGACGTAATTCTAGGAGACCCAAAATGTCATTGTGGTTCGCTAATGTTGAGGCTAATGGAGGTCAGGTGGTCAGGGGTGCTTCAGCTCAAGTCTGCCTCACAATGGGTGCAGTGGGTCCTTAAACCCATCTTGTGGCTATTCCCCCAGTTCCAGAATGCAAAATTAGAACAGATACACTCGACAGCTAGAAGAATCCCCACGTTGGTTCCCTTACCTACGGCTGTCAAGGCCAAGTGGAAGCCAATAGAACTGCCTCTACTGGAAAAATAGTAAAACAAAAGGAATACTGCATCTCTGGAGGGATGGCAGAGATTAGTGCTACAATCAAAGACCTGAAAGATGCAGGGGTGGTGATTACCATCACATTCCCATTCAACTTATCCTATGTGGCCTGTAAAGAAGGTAAATGAATCTTAGAAAATGACAGTGAATTATTATTAGCTTTGCCATGTGATGATTCCAATTGCAGTTTCTGTATTAAAAGTGGTTTCATTGCTCGAGCAAATACATCCACTGGTACCTGGTATGCAGCTATTGATTTAGCAAATTCCTGTCTCCTCATCCTTGTTCATAAGACACCAAGAACAGTCTGCTTTAGCTGGGAAGGCCAATGATACACCTCCATTGTTTTACTTCAGAAGTATAGCTACTCCCCAGCCCTATGTGATAACTTCGTTTGCAGGGTCTTGATCACCTTTCCCTTACACGAGATAACAGATCAGTCCATTATATTTATGACATTATGCTGATTGGAATTAGAAAGCAAGAATTCACACTGTTCCAGACTTATTATTTGGGTAGGTTCTAGAACAAGAGAAGGCTCTGCAAGCAGGTTCAGGCTGCTGTGTAAAGTTGTTCTGCCACACGGACCATCTTATCCAGCAGACCAACTGGGGCTGGAATTATCAGTGGCAGAGAGTGATGCTCTTTGGATCTTTTAGCAGGCCCTATAGGTAAATCTCAGTGCAGACCCTTGGGATTTCTGAACAAAACTCAGCCAGTTCTACAGATAACCATTTCTCTTGAGAAACAGCCCTTGCCCTGTTATTGGACCTTAGTAAAGACTGATGGTTTGACCATGGGTCATCAAGTTCACATGTGACTTAAGCTGCCCATCATGAACTGGGTGTGATTTGACTCAAAGAAAGCAATAAAGTTGGGTGTGCACACTCCACTATCAAAGAGACCTGGTATATACTTAATTGGTCCTGAGAAGGTCCTGAAGGCACAAGTCAGTTCTATGAAGAAATGTCCCAGATGCTCATGGTTCAGGCTCCTGTAAATTGCCTTTTCTCTACTAGACCTCTTATGGTCTCATGAGTAACTTATGGTTACTTGACAGAGAGAGATAAAAAGAAGACTCGGGCTTGGTTTATAAATAGTTCTGCATCATATGCAGGCACAACCTCAAAGTGGAAACTACAGCAGTATAGCTCCCTCCTGAGATATCCCTAAAGGACAGTGGTGAGGAGAAATTCTCCCAGAGGGTAGAATTTCAAGTAATGCACTTGTTGTTCATTTTCTTTGAAAGGAGAAATGGCCATATGTGCAACAATATAGCAATTCATAGGTTGTGGCCAATGATTGGCTGGATGGCTAGGGACTGGGAAGGAGCACAATTGGAAAATTGATTACAAGGAAATCTGGGGAAGAAATATGTGAATAGACCTCTCCAAATGGAAAAAAAAAATGAAGACATTTGTGTCCCTTGTGTATGTTCACCAAAGAGTGACCTAAGCAAAGGAGAGTTTCAATAATCAAGTGGATAGAATGACCCATTCTATAGATGCTATGGATCAACCTCTTTCTTCAGTCACCCAATGTGCTCATGAGCAAAATGGCTTATGGTGATAGGGAGGGAATTTACATATGGGCTTAGCGACATGGGCTTCCACTTACCAAGGTCAACCAGACTATGGCCATCACTGAGTCCCTGATATGAACCACTCCCCAGGGTGATCCATCAATTACCTGGTGGTAAGCTGATTACATTGGACTGCTTCTAGCATAGAAAGGGCAGTGTTTTGTTCTTACTGGGCTAGATTCCAGATATGGATTTGCCTTCTTTATAATACAATGCTTCTGCCAAAACTACCATCTGTGGACTTACAGAATGCTCTATCTGACATGATAGTATTATGAACAGCATTGCTTCTGATCAAGGAACTCATTTCACACTAAAAGTGTGACCATGGGTCCACGCTCATGAAATTCTAGTCTTACCTTCCTGCAATAGCTAGCTCACTAGAATGGTGGAATGACCCTTTGAAGACTCACAGCATCAGCTAGCTGACAATACCTTTCAGGGCTGGGAAAGGGTTCTCCAGAACATTATATATGCACTGAATCAGTGTCCAATATGTAATATTTTTTCTCTCATAGCCAGAATTCACAGGTCTAGGAATTAAGTAGTGCAAATGGAAGTAGCACCACTCACTATTACTTCTAGTTACACACTAGCAAAATGTTTGCTTCCTGTTTTCCAAACCTATGCTCTACTGACCTAGAGACCATAGTTCTAAAGGAAATAATGCCTCCCCCAGAAGACAGCAATGATTCCATTGAACTAGAAGTTATGACTTCCACCTGACCCCTTTGGGATCTTCATGCCTCTGCATCCACACTCAAAGAAAGGAGTCAGTGTGCTGGCTAGGGTGATTGAGACTGATCACCAAGGGGAAATCTGACTACTACTCTATAATAGGAGTAAGAAAATGTGTATCTGAAACACATACAGAGGTGTTCCAGGAGATGCCTTAGGGAGTCGCTTATAATTTCCATGCTCTAACATCAATGTAAAACTACAACAACCTAGTCCAGGCAGGGCTACTAATGGTCCAGACTCTTCAGGACTGAAGGTTTGGATTGTCCCTCCAGGTAAAGGTCTACAACCAACCAGAAGCTTGTTGAAGGGAAAGGGAATATAAAATGGGTTTTGGAAGAAGAGAGTTATAAATACCAGCTATGACCATGTGGCCAGTAATAGAAATTTTAACTGTAATTTTCATGACAATTTCCTCCTTATTTATTATGAGTATGTTATACATACAATCATTCATAATTATACAAAATACATATATATATATAATACAGTATTTAAGTATTGTTAACTTTACATCATAATATTTAAGTTATAGGATATTAAGGAAAAGAGTAAACAACACAAAAAGAGTTTATTTCCTCTTCTGGGAAGGAGTTAGTACATTTTTGGTTGCACATTTGATAGTTGTATCATGTTAGGCATAACATTAAATATGGTTTAAGGAGAAGCTGTTGGTACCAAGTTGACAAAGGGTAGACTTGTGATGGTTAATTTTATGTGTCAACTTGACTGGGCCATGGGTTGCCTAGGTATTTGGTCAAACATTATTCAGACTATGTCTTATGAGGGTGCTTTTGGATGAGATGAACATTATAATTAGTAGACTGAGTAATGTAGATTGTCTTCCTTAATATGGATAGCCTTCATCTAATCAGTTGATTGCCTAATTAGAACAAAAACCTGAACGTCCCCATTAAGAGGGGACTCCTCTTCCCTGACTGCTTGATCTGAAACATTGGTCTTTTCCAGCTTTTGGACTCAGACTAAAACATCCTCTCTCCTTGGATGTTGAGCCTCTGGGCTTTCAGACTATACCATCAGCCTCCTCATTCTCAGGCCTTTGAATTCAGACTAGAACTATGCATCTACTCTCCTGAATGTTCAACTTACTGACTGCAGATCTTGGGAAGTCTTGGCTTCCATAGTCACGAAAGCCAATTCCTTATTTCTATCATATGTCACTCTTTGCATGTATAAAAAGGAAAATGCAAATAAAATAATTTGGCTAAGGTATTCAGAACATTCTGAATTTCTTTTAGAATCAAATTAATTGATTTTGGTATTTTTCCACAAAATATTCTTCTCAACGTCATATAGCAATTTTTAGAAGACGTTACTATTGTATCCAGGGCGGTTAGTTCAAGTCGATGGCACTCACTGTACATATTTTCATGCTGATTCTTTCATAATATTTCTAAAAATGTCCGATAAAACAAGTCTACCATGTTTACTATCTGACGATAGTTATAAGACAACATTGATTGAAAGATACATTCTGACATCAGAGATGTTGAAATGGGAAAAAAATGTGCATCTTAGAATTGATGCAATTTTTACAGTGCTTAATAAATACACTATCATTGAATCAATGATGACGGTGATGATGATAAAGATGATGAATATTAGTCGGGAAGATGTGCCCTTGCGCCTGATAAAGTGTGTGTTTATGTATCTGGGACGTATGTTTGGTAGTTGGTGCATTTATGGAGGGGCTTAAAGACCTATGTAAAATAAACATGCAAACCAGTCTGAGGTGTCACCTGGTAAAAGTGTTTCACACCTGCGAGTGAATAACTTTTCAGGATATTAACCGTGCCACGGAAGCTTGCTGTTCTGAGGTCACGCAAGGTGAGCATTTCACACTTAGCACTAACACTGAGAGCAGGAGCTTATTACCAGTTTTTCAGTTGCTTGTGGCAAAATTCTACAGTTAAAACCTTCATGGAAAAAAATAAATTTTCTAATTTTAGAATTACAGTATTTCGGGGTTCCCTTCCTCTGGATATATTTTTTTTTACACTACTCATTTACCTATTCTTTTTCTTTATATTCCCTACATTGAAAAATACACATATTCTACCCTAAAAATAAAAGCAGACTGAAATGGAGTGCCCAGACCATCAAGATGAAAGCCATTCAGACCTATTCACTTTTCAGCAGCTGGTTAGCATTCCCGTACAAACATTTTGTATTTATTTTGAAGCTTGTTCAGTTATTCAGTTCATTGTTCTTCTAGTTCCTACATCTGATGTGCTTGTGCCAGTGAAGCTGAATCATGCATTTTCCAGATGGCAAATCTTTCTGAAGAAAGTACTGTGGTGGCAGACCTGGCCAGCAGACTCCACCAACTCTTCCTTATGCAGCTCCACTGGGAATAAATTAGATTAGGCATGGCCTTCAGGAATGCAGTCAAGGTCAAATTTCTCCTTTAATTCTGCAAAAACAACAGTTCTGAACAGAAGGAGTACACTGCATAAATTCTGAGCTACTTTTCATTGGAAGTTTTCAAATTATCTGGAGAATCTGATGTGGCTTATGACAACCCAGAAGCAAGCTCTAACTTTTATTTTGTTTTAAGATTTCTAGCAGGTTCCTAAATTGTTTTACTGGAAGGACATCATCTTCATTTATCTCCAACCATTATTGCTGGCTTGGGCTCCCTTCCCTTTTTTTGTTTCTCTGTTATATGTGTACTCATGGAGCCAGGATGGACAGGGTCTTTTATTATTTGCTAGTCCAGAAATCGGGTTATGAATGCTTATAAGGTAGCTGGAATTTCTTGAATCATCACAAGTATTCAAAAACGAAAAGATTTAATTTCCCCCTTAGATTACCTACAATCTTCACATCTGATTATTTAAAATTATTTTGTTCTATGAGGAAAAGAAACCAGCACAGGGAGCCAAAGTCATGGTTCTGAATAATTCCTGGCAGGTAGGCAGCTCCAATTTATGAATATGTTACATCCCAAAGGAGAGTTGCAGGCCTGCTGCTTCATTCATTCATGGATTCGTTCATTCATGGATTCATGGATTCATTCATTCACTTGGGGGAAGAACTGACTTTGTTAGTAAAAAACAAAGACAAACAAAAGCATAGTTTTTAGTTCTAGGGAATTTACCCTCTAGTAGGAGAAGTAAGATATGAAAACAAGGAGGAGCAATGAAATATTTTAGATACTATAAAAGGAGAAACAGGATTATCTCGGGATGTGATAAAGAGAATAGCCAGTTCTTCCTGGGGTGGTCATAAAAAACTGAAAAATGAGCTGTTGTCTTAAAAAAAAATGAGTCAATGTTCCCCAACCATCTAATCCAGGAAATACATCCCAAACTAGGTTGAGCGTATGGGTAGGAGAGAGGGTGGAGAGTGGAGGATTTGAGCAACTGCCCAAATACATACTTCCTTACATGTTTCCAGAACTAGGAACATTTTATCTGATTAATGATAAAGAGAGAATGCAGATTATTCCTAAAATAAGAGTAGATGATGAAGTATCTCGTCTGCCTCTCTAAAGCGTTTTCTGTTGGGAAGTCTAAAGGGTTTGTTGTTTGGATTTTATAAGGCACACAAAACAATGGTTAGGTTCTCAGTCTCCTCAACAAAGAACTAATTTTTTAAATCATTACAACAGCTGAAATATAGTGAGAACAACATTATATCGTGCTTAGTTCCTGAGAGAAGGGAATAAGTAAGGAGGGAAAAGTTGAACTTCACCGTCCTTTTCAACTACCTTGCAATTTATTTTCTTTCTTTGCAAATTCCCTGGGCATCCCTGAAGCCCTAACTTCCTCTATCCCTATTCCTTCCTAAACCATGACCGCGGGATTTCTGATTCTGCCATTCTTTTCCCAGGCTTAGCATAGTCCCTTTTCAAATGTTCCATAGATGCCCATTCACCTTCCTTTTTACAGAGCCCTAAACCAGCCCATTCTGCTACTCTGTGGATCCTTGCTGAAGTGACACTCCACTTATGCTCCAGATTACTTTCTATATAAACACCTATTCCCTGAGTGAAATCTAATTTCAGTTCCTAGGGAAAAAACCCATCTGTTGGCACTAATTTCTCGAACGCACCTTATGTGCCCCCAAAGCATTTGTTTTATAACTCAAATAAATTGGTGGAATTTGAAGCAATTATATTAACTTAAGGGAATATATTCAGGTTTTAGGAAAAAGCACATGTATAAAGTGATGAGCTGGCACCATGCAGGGCCACCGGTTGTGCCTTGGAGATTGCCGGTACGAATTCCCTAAAACTGTTGCAGCTCTTCAAAGCTCATCTCCATCTAACATTTAGAACCTTCAAGTTCTCTAAAAGTTTGAAAGTGTTTGAAGTGTTTGATTTCATTTTATTTTTAAGTCAAAAAGAAGTATCTTTTCAGATCTTTCATAATGCACTTTATAATTTCGCTTTCCTTCCTTTTCTTCATCAGAGAGGTCTGTGTTGGCTATGGTTAAAATTATGAGGTTCTAAGCTATCATTTTCTCCCCATGTCTATGATTCTCAGATCATAAATGAAGTTATTTTTTATAATTCAGGGCTTCACAGATTTCATATATAATATATGAACACAGTGAACTTCAAATACTTACGATTTTGATGTAATTCAACAAAGTAGACATAAAGTGGGCAATCTCTTCATGAGATAATGTCCTCGGGAACTTCAGTAGAGCCTTTATCTTTGTGAAATGGAAATAATTCTCCGTGGATTGCGATAAGTCTTAGTGAGCCTCAGTGAACTTTTCCATCTCTTTTCCATCTTTCCATCTACTTCGAGAGCAGTATGTCCCTAACAACTGGTCCCCAAATGGAGCTTCTCATTCTAAGTACCCCACAGGTAAACTAGAGTGTTAGGAGAGACAGAATGTCCTGTACCAAGAAAGTCACTTCCCATCTTCCAACAAGAAAGTCAATCCCAGCATGTGCCTCGTGTTTTTCCAGAGTCTGAATTAAGGGATCTTGCTTTCTTGGCAATCTCCTAGGTAAATCTAGTCAGTCTGTTCTTGATGGAATAGAAATAACTCGGACTTTGGAGCTGAGGAGGCCCCGTTTGAATTCACACTCTGACATTTACTAGAACATTACATAACCTCGTTTTAGTTTTGCTAACATCATCTCTAAATTGTAAGGAACGCAATGTCTGTCTCATGGCGTCGTCATGAGCAAAGTGTTGAGCACCGTGCTTGGCTCACAGTAGAGGTCTGATAAATCAGTATCATCAGTGGCAAGAGACTGACAGCAGTAGCAGGAGGTAGGAGTAATGGTAGGTAGCAGTGGTGGTGGTAGCAATAGATGGTAGTAATAGCAAGAGCAGACGGTCTACTACCAGTATTAGTAGCAGCATGGGTTGAAGAGGAGATAAAACATGGTTAGCTATTTTCTTGTGTTGGGACACAGTAGACGTCTCTTAGACAGGGGTCCCTAAAAAGAGGGGAATTAGAAAGCTCTGCAGTTATTATGGGTTCATGTCTTGGCAAAAAGAGATTGAATACATACTGGGCTTGTCAGGGACTGGAGAAGGAAATGTGGAAAAATAATCGGTTCACAAAGACAAGAACGGTTGGAAAAGTGTCCGCTGAGTAGAACGTGTAGCACACTTTAAGTGGGACTTTGACCTGGAGTTATCTTAAATTGTGGACACCAGCCATAAGTCCTAGGCATTGGTAAACTTGATCTGCTGGGAGTCTTACTTGCCTTGATGGCATTCTGACAACCTTTAGGTGGGTGAATAAAGGGACACAATAGACTTTCATCAAGCAGTAACGAGTATTCAAAGAATACTCTAGGTAAGAAAAATGAGGACTGCTTAAACGCTGAGCCAGCCTTGACTGACATTGAGAACTCCGTATTTGTTTTTCATTTTATAATTTATATTAAATCTATAATTTATAATTTTAAAATGTATGTACCTCCCTCCTTAAAATAAAATCCATCAGAATAAAAAATGCCTGATCTAGCCACTTTAGCTTTTGCACTTTAATAAAGATAAAAAGTTAGAAAACTCAACTGAATATAATTGAATTTAATGACACTTAGAGAGACAAGCCTATATAAAATGTATTCTGGGGGCGCCTGGGTGGCTCAGTGGGTTAAAGCCTCTGCCTTTGGTTCAGGTCATGATCTCAGGATCCTGGGATCAAGCCCCACATCGGGCTCTCTGCTCAGCAGGGAGCCTGCTTCCCCTCCTCTCTCTGCCTGCCTCTCTGCCTACTTGTGTGTGCGCTCTCTCTCTCTCTCTCTGACAAATAAATAAATAAAATCTTTAAAAAAAAAGAAAAAATAATAAAATGTATTCTGATAACCTAATTGCAAGTAGTCGTCCATGATTTCAAGGACTTTACTGGAAAACTCAGAAGAACTTGGCTATTGGTTAATTTAGTTTATTTCAAATAAGTATCTGCTAGATATAACATCTCACTCTTTTTTCTTATTAAAAAATTATCTTTTTAAATGATAGTCAATTAAATTGGAAGCTATGAATTTTAATCATACGTGCATATGGTATTGGATAATACAATTTTTAAGCTTTTTTGTTATTTTATTCTAGTTCTCTTTGCTATAATTTGAAAAGAAAACAGAGAAGATATAATTTTGCAAAATGTGAAGTCCTTACTCTTTCAGTTATCCCCTCCCAATTATGTTTTCATAAATCTTCCCTGGATCTTGACTCTTTCTTTCTTTTTTATTTTTAAAAGATTTCATTTATTTGACAGAGAGAGAGATCACAAGTACGCAGAGAGGCAGGCAGAGAGAGAGGAGGAAGCAGGCTCCCTGCTGAGCAGAGAGCCCGATGCGGGTCTCGATCCCAGGACCCTGGGATCATGACCTGAGCTGAAGGCAGAGGCTTTAACCCACTGAGCCACCCAGGCGCCCCTTGACTCTTTCCATGAACACATACAAACAACACTCAGACTTACATCCATAGGAACCCCTCTTCATTTGCATGTCTTCATCTTTTCCTCTGTCTACTTCTGGTATCCTCACTCCCCATGTCTTCTTATGTCCCCATGTGTTGAAATTATATCCATGTTCTCACTTTCTTTATAAATCCATTTCAATCTGACCTTGACGGTACTATTTCCCTGTATCTCCTTATACTGAAGCTGCAGATCATTTATTCATTCCTCCCACACACTGATGATAACTTCTACGTGAAAGGTAAGATGGATTTAAAAACAAATTATATTGTCTCTGACCTCCGTGAATTTGTAGTGTAGTAAGTAAAATTGCTTTCTCCTAGGTTCTGGCATTGACTTCTGCTACCACCCATCCCCGAGTTCTGTCCCTGCCTTTTTAAATTCTTATTCAGTCAACGGACATATAGACCCACTATAATCCTAGCCCTGTTAAGTAATAGGTGGATGGTTATCTGCGCCTTTTTATAGTTAATCTTCTACTTCTTATACTCCTGTCCTGAGTCTACTTACTTCCTACGTGCCATTCCCTACAGTTTGTGTTTTTCTGAGCAGATCATTCAGAGCATGACGGGGCTACTTGGTACTTCTTTGATGATTTCTGAGAAACATATTTTTCAGACTTGCCAAGAACACTAGAGCTTCTGTTGACAAGTAAACAAATGTCATACAACAATTTAAAAAACAGGTAGAAGGGCTTGTCATTTTCTGTATTAGCTTCGAAAAACAACTCCAAGCTCAAGCAGAAGTTTTTTGTTATAAATAATGTATCTGGTCCCAACTTGTTTTCAAGTTAGAAGCATTATAACAGAAAGGATAAGAGAATTAAAAGTCTTTACTGGTTTCACAAAATAATTTAAAGTATGTCGGACATGTTACCCAAAGCAATCTACAGATCTATTGCAATTCTTATTAACATATCAATGGCATCTTTCACAGAACTCTAACCAATAATCCCAAAATTTGTATGGAACCACAACAGATCCCAAATAGGCAAAGCAATCATGAGAAAGAAGAACAAAGGTGGAGGCATCATGCTCCCTGATTTCAAACAACACTGCAAAGCTGTAGTAACCAAAGCAGTGTGGTCCCAGCAGGAAACCAACGAGTAGATTATTGGACCAGACAAGAGACCCCAGAAATAAACCCAGGCTTACACAGCCAATTACAGGCATATCATACTTGTTTTATTGTGTTTTACTTTATGCACTTCACAGATGTGTTTGTTGAAACTTGAAGGTTTGGAGCAACTCTGCATCTATGAAGTCTATGAGTGCCGTTTTCCCAACAGCATTTGCTCCCTGTGTGTCTCTTTGTCACAATTTGGTAATTCTTGGAATATTTCAAACTTTTTCATTATTATCTTTGTTATGGTGATCTGCAATCAGTGATCTTTACTGTTAGTGTTGTCAGTGTTTGGCAGTGTCACAAACTATGTCCATGTAAGAAAACAAACTTAATAAATGGGGTGTGTGTGCTCTGACTGCTCCACGGACTATCTCCCTCTCTCTCTCCTTTTCAGACCTGCCTATTCCCTGAGACACAACAATATTGAAATGGGGCCAATTAATAACCATCAGTGGCCTCTAAGTGTTCAAGTGAAAGAAAGAGTCACATGTCTCTCACTTTAAATCAAAAGCTAGACATGATTAAGCTTAGTGAGGAAGGCATATTGAAACCTGAGATAGGCCAAAAACTAGGCTTCTTGTGCAAAGGAAAGGTTCTAACTGCAAAGGAAAGGAAGATCACAAAGGAAAAGTTTTTGGAGAAAATTAAAAGTGCTACTTCAATGAACACACAAATGATAAGAAGATAAAACAGACTGACTGCAGATATAGAGAAAGGTTTAGTGGTCTGGATGGAAGATCAAACCAACCACAATGCTTCCTTCAGCCAAAACTTGACCCAGAGCAAGGCACTGCCTCTCTTCAGTTCTGGGAAGGTGGAGAGAGGTGGGTTTTAGATGTTCATGTTGCTTTGACACACATATATTGGATGAGGACTATTATCATAGAATTGGCTAATGTTCCCACTTTGCCACATAGCAATCCTCTTTTCTGTTGTAAGAACATTTAAGATCTAGTCTCTTAGAACTTTGGAGTATATAATGTAGTATTGTTAGCTATAGTCATGATGCTATACCTGAGATGCCCAGAAATGTTCAGCTTTCTGACTGCAAGTTTGTACCCATTGACCAACATTTCCCCATCTCCCCTTTCCCCCAGGCCCCTGGAAACACTACTCTCTGTTTCTTTTGTAAATTGCATACATAATTGATAACTTGGTCAGTGAGGTCTTAGAGCAGTCATGTCGGAAGCCAGAAAGGAACAACTGAAGGAAATACCACCAGGTGAGAAATGAGACAACTCTTTCAAGTAGTTTGCCGGGCTGAAGCGTAGACAAAAGGGAGAGTATGCAGAGTAGAAAGTGGACTTCCCGTTGCAACTATAAAAATCCCAAGTCTTTTATGTGGTCCTGTCGGGCTTTACACAGTCTCCCATCCCTGCTTTTCTGAACCATCCTCTAAAACTGCTTCCACCCCCATTCACTACTTTTCAGCAAATAAATAAATAAATAAATAAATAAATAAATAAATAAATAAATAAAATTTAAAAAAAAAACAAGCCTTTTCTCCACCTTCCAAATCTTCAGAAAAGTGGGGGTTTTTTTTGTTGTTTGTTTGTTTGTTCATTTGTTTTTTCCTGTCATAGGATCTGTACACCTGCCTTCCAACAGATTCCACATGACAGGTCCCTTTTGTCATTACTATCTCAACCCCAACAGCATCTCCAAGGAGGCACTACCTACCCATCACACTTAAGCTGTCCCACAGTTACCTCATCACATTACTCTACTTTTTTTTCTCCAAACACACACCACAATATAAAATTCACATATTTGCCTGTCTTTCTACCCACAATGGATTTTAAGCTTCATAGGGGCAGGAGCATTGGCTTTGTTGTTCCTTTTGCATCCTCACTACCTGGCACATACTACACGCTCAATTAATGTTAAGGAAATGTATGCATGGAAGAAAATGTAAGCAACTTTTAAATTCAGCTAAGCTTCCTTCAGCTTAGAAACAGAAGAGCATTCAGGTGCATTCAAGAACTCAGAAAAAGCAGCACCTATGAATACTTTTTTTTTTTAAGATTTTATTTATTTTAGAGAAAGAGTGTGTGTGTGAGGAGGCGAGAGGCAGAGGGGGAGGAAGAGAAAGAATCTCAAGCGGACTCCAGGCTGAGGATGGAGCCCCATGTGGAGCTTGATCTCACAACCCTGGGATCATGACCTGATTGAAGGCGGATGCTTAATCACTGAGCCACTCAGACACTCCCAATATATACATTTTAAAACCAGGTGCTTTATACTTAAAGAAGTCCATGAACATTTTTATTATTTCTGATAGTATGTAGCTGATTTGATAATATTCTAAAACACCATCTAATTATTTGGAATTATGAAAAAGTACTTAGTCATCTTTATTATTGATATTTTTAGTTTTAGGGAATAGTAACAGGACAGTAATAAATAACACTTTAATCTAAATTTTATTCCTTCCAAAATCAAGTGAAATTGTTTGTCTGCCTTACCACTTGCTTTTGAACCTCTAACAAAAGAAGAGAACTTATCATCTATTGAAAGATCATTGAAAAAGAGAGAGAAATATAACTTACTTTAGGTTTCTCTCATTAGTTTGGCTTTTATTATGAAATACATGAGTAAAACTAAACGTGATTCTCAAACACGATATAAATTCTATTAATTAAATAATGTACTGAGAAAGAAAGAAAGAAAGAAAGAAAGAAAGAAAGAAAGAAAGAAAGAAAGAGAGAGAGAAAGAGAGAGAGAAAGAGAGAGAGAGAAAGTGGGGCCACCTAGCTGGTTGAAGGTAGTAGAACATGTGACTCTTGATCTCAAGGTCATGAGTTCAAGCCTAATGTGGCATTTGGAGCTACTTAAGAATAAACAAACACACAAACAAACAAACAACACAAGAAGTTGCAATGAAAGAGAGATTGCACTTTTTCTCCTCTTCATTCCGCAGACAAGGGAACATTTTGTTCCTGATATGCATTTTAAAATCCTTTGGCAATCGTTCTTTCATGGGCAATCTACCAATATTCAAACATTTATGGTCCTCAGTAGTCTCCAAAAGAAACAGATTCCTTTAAACCATTATGTTCTTCAAAAGAGGTTAGCCTGTTCACAGTCTCCTGCTTGGCTCTGGATGCAGTTAAAAAACAAGATAAAGGAAGAGAATTTAGGACGGCTGATCTGATACACCTATTAAAGCCAAACCAGATGGTCCTCTGCCTACTCTCTAGCCCACGTGGTTCATCGTCGGATCATTTTATTCTCCTGCCTAAAGCCTTCTTGTTGCTTCTCATGACTTCTTAGAGTCAGATCTTACCAGAACTCACAGACTACCTGGCCTCCGCCTACGTTCCTACATCATCTCTTACCGCCTGCTTGACTAGGACCCAGCTACTTGGTTTTGTTCTCCTCAAATGCCCAATCTCATTCCTGTCCCTTCCACTTTGGGTCCACTCTGTTTAGAGCACATTTTCTCCTATATTCACATGCCTAACTGAGTAGCATATTTCAGGTTTTGGAGCAGATACACCCCCTCGAAGATAGCTTTCCTACCACTATATTTAAAACACTGCATACTCCAGTTATTTTCTCTATATATTCCACTACCCACCTTTATTTTCTTTATAACCCTGAAAGCCATTTGAAATGTTATCATTTTTGACTTTGTCTACTTGTTTCCATGCTGCCTTCCCCTAGTAGAAAAAGAGCTCCATGACAATAGGGACTTCGCTTATGTTCCCTAGCACATAGAATGTTCTCAGCAAATGAATAAATGAGTGAAAAGAAACAGAAAATTAAACAACCTCTCTGTCAATCTCAACCTGAAGCGTAGTCTGAAAGTGTGAGGAGTTACCACCTTGAGCTGTTGTGTGTGTTTGTTTGTATAATACTGGCCTTTAGTTACATATTAAACATAACTTGTGCTAAGATGAGATTTTTCTAGCCACTGTTATATATATTTAATGCCATTTAATTACCATAAAGATTCTTCATTCACTATATACATGTCTCTTATTTATTGAATACATCTATCTACATATTATACATTCCATGTTTTATAATTATTTAATATGTTAATTGCATTAAGAAAGCGTAAACACTGTCCCAAAGTAGATTTAAGACTAAGAAAGAATGTGATTGGGGGTGCCTGAGTGGCTTAATTAAACATCTGACTCTTGATTTTGTCTCAGGTCATGATCTCAGGGTCATGAAATTAAGCCTGGCATCCAGCTCTGAACTTGGCGTGAAAATGGGTTAAGATTTTTCTCTCTCCTAGGGCGCCTGGGTGGCTCAGTCGTTAGGTGTCTGCCTTCGGCTCAGGTCATGATCCCAGGGTCCTGGGAT
>CM053608.1:71676820-71698373 GCA_028646535.1 Procyon lotor | reverse complement strand
CTGTATATTAATTACAAGAATCATTATTAATATCTTTTAAAGTTGAACTAGTACAATATAGTTGGTGACACTCTATATGTTGCTGGTAATTTAGATTTACAGGGAAGACATAAATGTTTATTTTGACCTAATTGTAGACACCAACAGAGCATAAAATTATTCCTTATTTTTTCCCTCTATCCCCTAATTCCCTGAGGTACTTGGAAGATTAGACCGAAGGAAAACAATTAAGATAGTGTCTGTAGGAGGGAACTAAGAACAGCCCTTCGGTGTTGGTTTTTCTGATTTTCTTATCTTTTTAAATAAGAACAAAGAAGTTTAATTTCTCCTTTATAATTGTCTCTGCTGCTGTGCTTCTAATGGTTACTTCCACCCCTCCCCAGTCTTGCAAGCTGCTGCAAAAATGATGCAGGCATGGCTTTTTCCTTGTACCGAGAACCTACTCTCTGGGACCCCTGATTGCTATCAGTTGCTTTCTGTCTGGATTTTGCCTCTCTCCGCCATCAGGATGCCATCTGAGAGGGCTCGTTCACCTGGCGTGTGAGCTTCGTGTGGCCCCTACACACATCTTTGGATCAGGATTGCCGCCAAGGCCTTCAGTCTCAGGCAAGTTCAGCTGACTGGCCGCACTAGAGTTCCCAGCTATTTAGGCAGAGAAAGGCAGTCATGACCAAACCCTTCACCGAGGTGATGAAAACAGAAAATTTGCAACTAAGCAATCACTGCTAGTATTTAGGGAAACAGTAGCATTGGAGCCCAATTCATCCTTCTGATCACTGTAGGCTAAGTTAGTTAAGTGTCAGTAAAATGAAGAAGGTGAAATTTGAACTGGGCTTAAGAAAGGGTAGGATGAAGTCAAGCATGAAGAAAGGATAATGCGTGTCAGATGGAGGCAAACAAATCGGCCAAGGGACAGCATGAACAAAACACATTCAACAGGCAGTCTTGGGAGAACTGCCACTTTCACAGTTGTGAGGGTAGGCCTGGTCAATTCGGAAAGCATTTCGAACGCCAGTCTTTTGATCCTCTTGTAAATTGGTTTTTGGTTTTCCCAAATGAACCTCTGAAGACCACCTGCAACATAATCACCAACTTGCTTCATTAAAAATAGTTGGAACCTACCTAAATCTACTATTTAAGAATCTTTGAGGCTGAAGCTAGGGAATTTGGCTTTGTATGAAATTCACCAGTTCATTCTTATTTGAGAACAAATGTTATAGTGTGATCATTTTTCAACTTTTTTTAATGGTCAGTCATTGGATATTGAAATTCGGTATATAAAACTGATAAAAGCCCTCTTTGCATGGTGTGTGTGTGGGGGGGCGTGTGTGTGGTGTGTAGAGGGTTCTTGAAATGCTCGCTCAGCTTTCAGAAGAAAACCTTTGCTATCATTAATGGGAAAATCACAGGGAAATATTATAATGACACTGAGGTTTTTAGAAGATTAGCTAGTCATTAGGATGTGAAATAGATTTGGAGAGGAAAAGACACAAGACATAACAAGACCAGCAAGAGGTAAGTGTAACAGGTATTAAGTGCCATCTCAAACATCAAATACATAAGAAATGTGAAGGGACTTTATTTTCTTTGACTCAATTAAATCTGACTTTGACCCATAAATTCAATCTTAACCAACACTGGGGCATCTCTTTCCAAACTTATTCTATATATTGAGGAAGTTCTGAGAATCTAAAAGAGAGTGAATAATTATTGGAAAACCTCTCAGGTGCTGGTCTACCTCGATTACTACAAATTAGTCCACATGATGCCTTAAAGTCCGCTGACTCTAGATATCAGTAAAAAATAGCAGAATAAGGACTTTTTTTTTTTTAAAAGATTTTATTTATTTGACAGAGAGAAACACAGCTAGAGAGGGAAAACAAACAGAGGGAATGGTAGCGGAAGAAGCAGGCTCCCTGCTGAGCAGAGTCTGATGCGGGGGCTGGATCCCAGGACCCTGGGATCATGACTTGAGCTGAAGGCAGATGCTTAACAACTGAGCCACCCAGGCACCCCAAGAATAAGGACTTTTGAAAATTTTCTCCTCCATAAAAGAAATGAAAACACTGACCAAAAAAAATTGTCAGAATTAACTTTTTTTTTTAACTCTGGAAATTCAACTTGCCCAAGGCCCATTCCCCACTCTCCAACTTCATAGTAGTCTTGAAAACCAACCCATATTCATACTGAAAAACAGCAGCTTGGAAGCAACTGGAGGGAGGCTGGAGGTTTTTCAAAACCTCATCCCCAAAGAATCATCATTATTATTCCTGCCTGGTGGTTCACCAGAAGACCCTTATCTGCAAAACTATTCCTATTTGACCTGACTCAGAGTTTGCCCAGTGTGAAAAGCCTTCTCCTTTTCTCTCTCTGCCCAAAAGTTTTTTCCCCATGGGGTTGTTATCAAAATCTATTACAGATGGCTATCTACATTGTGGATACCTGAAACAGTAGAAAACAGTTTGGAAAAACAATAGACCAATCAAAATTTTTAAAAGGAGAAGGTGAAGAATGCAACAGTCATAGGAAGAAGTATTTGAAAGGCTTTGGTATATTCCTGGGACTCTTGAAGGCCACATGCATGTATAGAAATGTATCCATGACTACACCTAGATGCATTCTGAAAAAATACATGAGAAATCTACAAGATCTCACTTCAGACTGACCTTGAAGCTCTGTGAAATCAAGCAGTGAAAGCTAAGGCAGAGTTGTCAAATGTCTGGCTGGGTGTTGAAGGCATTTCTAACTAAAAATATACACGAAGCCTCATTTCAAAGACTGGGAGACTTACTGATTTGAGGTATTGAAGAACATCCAACTAATTAGTAGGTAAATATAAAGGACAGCATGGGTTACAAAATGGGCAGACGAGCAGGGTTGCTGCATGGCCCAGTTGGTTAGGCATCTGACCCTTGGTTTTGATTCAGGCCATGATCTCAGGATTGTGAGATCAAGCCTGGCATAGGGCTCAAAGCTCAGCATGGAATCCGCTTGAGATTCTCTCTTCCCCTCCTTCTGCCGTCTTCCTCTGTCGGTCCCACTTGTGCTCTCTCATTCACTCCCTAAAATAAATAAATAAATCTTTAAAAGAAGGGGGGGCAGAGGATTTATTCAGATCTCTGAATAAACGTTTTTCCAAAGAAGACCCAGATAGTCAACAAACACATGACTCAAAATCAACACTCAACACACAACATCAACTAAACATCAGGAAAATGTAAATCAAAGTCACAGTAAGATATCAGCTTACACTTGTTATAATGGCTATTATCAAAAAAACAAGAAACAACAAGTGTTGCTAAAGATGTGGAGAAAAAGGAACCCTTGTGCTCTATTCATGGGATTGTACATTAACATAGCCATTATGGAAACCAGTATGGAGGTTCCTCAAAAAATTAAAAATGGAACTACCATACGATTCAGCAATTCTACTTCTGGGTATTTTTCTGACAAAAATGTGGAGGTGCCTGGGTGGCTCAGTTGGTTAAGCGTCAGGCTCTTGATATAGGCTCAGGTCATGATCTCCATGTTGTGAGATGAATTTCGGCATCAGGTTCAGCACTGGGCATGGAGCCTGCTTAAGAATCTCCCTCTTCTTCTGCCCTTCCACTCCTCTCTCTCTAAGGTAATTAATTGATTAATTAAAATAAAAAATAAAATAAAAAAATAAAGACTTTGAAAAAAATGAAAACACTAAGTCAGAAAAATATGTACCTCCATGTTCATGTTCATTGTAGCCTTATTTACAATAATCAAGACATGGAAGCAGCCTAAGTGTCTATCAATGGATGAATGAATAAAGAATATATTTTTTAAAAGTAAAGACAAATATAAAATTATACATAAGTAGAATATTATATAATGAAATATTATTCATGTATAAAAGATAAGGCAATCCTACCATTGGAACAACATGGATGGACCTTGAGGGTATTATACTAAGTGAAATATATCAGACCGCAATATTTTTTGTTAAAACTACTAACTGAAAAGTAAAGAATACCTTGAGAGTACAGCTACCAAGATCAAGTTCCTTATAATGAAAAAAAATAAATAAATTGACTTCAGATCTTCCTAGATCAGTATTTTATGCTAGAATACAACAGGGTAACATATGCAAGATTTCAAGAAAAATAAAGCTATCAGTAAAGGATTTTTTTATCCAGTCAAACTGACCTTCTTGTATGAATAAACAAACCTTGAGGAATATGAAATAACAGAGAAAATATTGATGCCACATGATTTTCCTTAATAATATGAGAATAAGCTTCAAAAACACCAAAATGACCAGAAGTAGGTTAGTATAAAAGATTGATTATGGCCATAGAATCTACATTTACCTGTAGAACAAAGACTAGATGATGATGGAGATAGGATAGTATATGATAGCTATATTTTTTGGTGATGTAAAAACTATACAACCACAATAATAGTGTAAAAATTGGGTGTGTGCATGAAAAATAGAACAAGCTCACAGATTTCAACATATTGCTTCAAATTAGACTGTCGGAGATAAAGAAGAGTAGAAGATAGTATTGTGAGGAAATAGAAGACAGCACTAGCTCATTTTTCTTCTGTGTGTGGAGAATAAATTCGTAGTCTTCAAAAAGAGGGGGCATTGAAAGTATTATATAAAAGAATTAATATGTAAATTGCTATCAGGACAAGAAAACAAATCTTTCTAAATATGATAAAACAAAAAAATAAGAACAAACATATGGAATTACATAGAAAATTATATCTGTCTTTGTATCAACGTATAAGCATGTATACATATACAAAAATCATCATATCGATCGATATATTTTATATATGATATAAATATAATGAACTATGATATTGCAGAATTGAAAACACATTAATCTTGTCAGCAAATGTAAATTGGAAAAACAAATCTATATAAAGAAAAGGATGTTCAAATTTGTCAACAGAGCAAAATTCAAAGCTGTTCTATATACTAGAGACACCTATAACAAAGAAGTTAAGAAATATTAGAATAACACGATGAAGAAACATATACCAACATAAAATATAAAGAAAGTAAAGTTGGAAATTTTAACATGTGATGAGGTAATGATCAGAGCATTAAAAAAAAGGCAAAGAGATACTTTCTGGTGTTAAAAGCTGTAATTTATAAGTAAGATATAATTTATGGATATTTATGCATCTGATAATAAGCAACTTTCATAAGGCAGGATCTACATGAATTTCCAGGATAAACAGACAGAAAAACAACAATAATAGATTTTAGCATACTTTGCTCTAGTGTGATGAAGTCAACAAAACATTAAGAACATAGAATACCTAAACAACTTAATCAGTAAGGCAAATCTTAACCTTGATAATAGAGACTATATATCTTCTTTTCAAGCTCACATAGAACATTTACTCAAAAAGGTATATTTTATGCAAAGTCAAGCTGAATATATAAATATATATAATAATATATGTTAAATATATAAATTGCAAAAACATGAATAAGCAATAATTCTTTTCTGCTAACTTAAGGGGAAAAAACCTCACAAGTAAAAACTGCTTGCCTGAAAGAGGACTCACAGACAAAAATTGCAAACTTAGGGGTGCCTGGGTGGCTCAGTGGGTTAAAGCTTCTGCCTTTGGCTCAGGTCATGATGTCAGGGTCCTGGGATCGAGCCCCGCATCGGGCTCTCTGCTCAGCAGGGAGCCTGCTTCCCTTTCTTTCTGTCTGCCTCTCTGCCTACTTGTGATCTCTCTCTTTCTCTGTCAAATAAATAAATAAAATCTTATGAAAAAAATTGCAAACTTACTTAGGAAAAAATTAATTATAAGCTGATATATCAGAATCTATTGGATACAGATAAAAATGATCAGAAGTTATTTATAGCATTAAATAACCATATCAAGTATATGGACTGATTCTACATAAGTTGATTTACTGTTTTCTTACCCATAGTTCAGCTTATCAATGCCCTTACCGATTTTGTGCCCGCTTATTCTATCAATGACTGAATGTTGACATTTTTGTCAATGAGGAATGTTGACATTTTTGACTATAATGTGGATTTGCCTATCTCTCCTTTAAGACTGACCAATTTTCACTTCAATTTGAAGCTTTGCTTTTAGGTGTACATACACAATGTCTTCTTTGAGAATTGACCCCTTTAGCATTATATATCCTCTTTACTCATGATAATGTGTCTTGTTCTGAAGTCTGCTGAGCTGAAATTAATATAGCTACTCAAGCTTTCTTTTTGGTAGTGTTTGCGTGTCCTCACAGTGGCCTAAACTCGGCCATCAGCAGTTCATTAACAATTTCTACTTTAACCTTTCTACCAAATTATATGGCATTTTGTCTGGGGTAAGCAAAAGCATGGATTTTATTTCTTCCTACAGGTGCCTGTCTCTCCGAATTTCAGGGATGTTTTCTGTTCTGCCTCTTAAATTCTCTGATGGGTGCAAGAAATATCATTCATTTGTAGTTTGTCTATGTTTTTTGTTGTTGTAAGAAACAATGCCCTTCCCAGCCCTATATCTCTGAAATGAAACTGGAAGACCTGTACTAGGATTTTTATTTGAGCTTAGTAAGAGTAGATATGTGATTTGTATGTCTGACAACATATTTCTACATAGTGAGGGAAGGAGACATTGGAAGGGGTCAATAAGTAACAACCCTTCTGGAGGCAAAGCCAGGATGCCAAAGGGGCTCACACAGAAGCTTATCAAGCACCCCTGTGCCTCAACCTATGATCTGACTATTTTAAGAACAGAAAGATCCTTTCTTGGTGTTTTCTGGCACAATCTCCTTCCCTTCAGCTGAAAATGTGGTTGTCTCTAATATTTGTTCCTTTGTGACCTGGATGGTACATAAATTATTAGAAGGGAAGTCTTTGATCTTTTCATACTTTCCTACCTATCTCTCATGTTCTCAGCACATTGAAATTTAGAAACTTTCTGTTCACAGACTGTCAGATACAGTCACACACTATCTCCCAGTGAGGGTTCTGGGAGATAATGTATTTCAACTCTTCATTTTTGGATGAGGAAAAGAAGCCTTCAAAATGACCCAATTTCTGAAAAAAAAAAAGTGGGGGGGTTGTTATATTATCAATGATCCAACTCTCCTCCTTAAAGAGTGCAAATAATCAGAAGGCAGACAGCATTTATATTTTCAAACATAGTCAATGAATGAGCATGAAGAGAGAAAGAATAAGTATAAAGCACAAGATAACCTTAAGATCTACTCTAGTCTGTAAACTATATAAAGTGATACTAAAAGTCATCTATGACCTTGTAAATTTCATTCAATTGTAGCATAATCTTATATTTAAATATCTTTTCTATTCTGTTAATAGAATACTATAGAATATATATATTCCATATTCTACTTTATAAGCACTTAAAATGTACAAAAGCACCATTGATTGTCACGTGTATTTATTTTCATAGTACAATATGCTGTGAGATCCATACCTTATTTTTTAAAAATCTGAAAATACTCCTTTTAGAATTTGTCAATATGTTCTCAAGGTGGTTACAATCATGATTTTATAAGTTAGTAACTATTATAACATTTCTTTAAATTTGCCTGGCTCCTACATATGTCCTTATTTTCCCCTCAATATATTTTCTCCTGGGCTTTCCGTGGATCATGTAGAAATTAAATTTTTTAATGAAGTAAATAAAATGATTCATTCTCCTCCCATTTCCATTTATGTTTTTACTTATGCCAGAACATATATAATAAAATTTTTATAGCACTAACCAAAAAATAAAGAAAATATAAGGTTTGCTTATATCTTTTTTTTACTTAATCTTATCCAGACACTTTTGTTACATTATGAATAGTTAATATGGTTTTCCTTCATTTTATTGCTAGATTTCATAGCAGCATGGCTTGAAATTACCAAACTAATCAAAAAGCAAAATGAACGTTACTTAGACTTTCATGAGATTAAATTGTGATGATACAGTTTAATGATGAAACTCAAATTCTTGATGAACATTCAGTTGGCACCTGTTCTTTCAGTCAGGCATCTGACCTACTTGTTTTAACAAAACTCGTGGTGTTTAAATGTTACAAGATGTCAGTAAATTTGTTGATTTGAAAGTGCAGGCCATAGGTATATTTTGATTTATTTGCACCCCATTAATTTTAATAAAATTTTCCTTGAAGCTACACACCTTAAGTTCTGGGAGACTTGGGTAAAATTTTGAGTGTGTAAGTAAAGTATTAAGCAAAGTATTTAGATTAGTTACAAAATAGGCATCCTGTTCTTTGTCTACACAGTGTCAAAAAATTTAGATCTTTTGAAATACTTAGCTGATAAAGAAGTATTTTCCATTCAAATATTTGGTATTATGTGGATACAAGTTTGGTTGGCTTTATCTTTTGTCATTGGTTAGTTGCATAAGTCAAAAGGAGACTGAATTAGAATTAGTTAAACTGTTAGGATATTCAGTGGAAAAAATTTGAAAATTCATGATTTTATTATTTTAGATAGTTGGGGCAAAGTACGAACAAATTTCTGAATTTGCTTTAGCTATTAATTTCACTTTCTTGTTTTACATTTTCTTTGCCAAGATATTTTAACCTAAATTATTATCAGAGTGAACAATTAATTGTAAACTTACTTTGGAATACTTGCATGTCATGGGACGCCTGGGTGGCTCAGTTGGTTCAATGGCCAACTCTTGATTTTGGTCAGGTTATGATCTCAGGATCTTGAGATTGAGCCCCCCAGGTCAGGCTCTGTGCTCAGGGGGGAGTCCACTTGAGATTCTCTCCCTCTCCTGCTGCCCCTCCCCCTGCTTGTGTGCTCTCTATGTTTAAAATAAATAAATAAATCTTTTAAAAAATAGAATACTTGCATATCATCTTTAAATTTTTTTAAATTTTTTCCCAAATATGTTTATTTTATTTTTCAGTGTTACAAGATTCATTGATCATGCACCACACCCAGTGCTCTATGCAATACGTGCCCTCCTCAATACCCACCACCAGGCTCACCCAACCCCCCACCCTCTCCCCTCCAAACCCTCAGTTTGTTGCTCAGAGTGCACAGTCTCTCATGGTTCATCGCCCCCTCTGATTTCCCCTCATTCACCCTTCCCTTCCTTCTCACAATGCCTTCCATGTTTTTCCTTATGCTCCACACATAAGTGAGACCATAAGATAATTGACTCTCTCCACTTGACTTATTTCACTTCCCATAATCTCTTCCAGTCCCATTCATGTTGATACAAAAGTTGGATATTCGTCCTTTCTAATGGAGGGATAATATTATATGGACCATATCTTCTTTGTCCATTCATCTGTTGAAGGGCAGTTTGGTTCTTTCCACAGTTTGGCGATTGTGGCCATTGCTGCCATGAACATTGGGGAACATGTGGCCCTTCTTTGTACTTCATCTGCTCCTTTGGGGTAAATACCCAGTAGTGCAATTGTACTTTTAATTTTTTTAATCAGGTAAAAATATACAGAGAAGTATAGAGAAAAAATAACAACCATGAATTCAACACTCACCTTATCACCTCCAAATATTTTGTCATGCTTGCTGAAGATTTTTCAAGCAATTAAATATTAGAAATAATACTGAAGTTTTTCTTTCCCTGATTCCATTCCATTTTCTCAATCTACAGAAGTAATTACCATCCGGCTTTCATAGTGAATAGAAGTAATATAAGAAATGAAGTTCCACTGAACATTACAACTAAGGCAGAACTTTTTTTTCACTTCAGTATTCAAAGAGAAATTTATTTGAAGAGAAATAAATCATTGCTCATTGTCACCAAATTTCAGAAATGTGTAAGAATTATGAAATATCAATTGGTGTTAATACTTCTCCGTGATACAATTTACATCCTCTTTAGTTGGTGTACTGGTTTTATACTAGATCTATTTTTCTGATGGTGAGAAAATAAAAAGGAATTAGGAGGAAATAACACCAGATATTTTTCGTCAATATACTACAAGGTACAATAAAAAATTTTTTTGTTATGTTTTGGCTTTGGTTTTGCTTTTGCTTTCCAGTGTGTTCGACCTTTACAACTAAATGCAAGCTAGCCAGCTATTAACTAAAGGAAGAAGGATAAAGATTAGAAAGATTGCAAAGGAAGTCAACAAGGTACATTCTGCTTTTGATATTTAAAATAGTATGATGCAGTATGAAAATGAAAGATGTGATTCAATGTGCATTCTGATTTCCCATCTCTGAATGTGTGCTGAATAAACTGAAGGGAGGCACAGAGAGCAAGGACCTAATAATGCTCAACTGGCTAATCTGCGTATCAGGAGACCACTGCACAGAGACCTCAGTGCTAATACATCTCAGCCCAACTTAATTCAGAGAACAGAGTAGCATGGTCAGACAGAAGAGGAGGCTAGCACGCCTGAATCTGCCTCACTTCCTGAATGGTTTGGAGACTCGAGGAAGAACCTACAGGGCTGTCCCACGCCCAATGTTCTGGAATAGAAGAATAGGCTAGGGCACTGAATGGAGTATGTGGCAAATCCAATAAGAAATGGGAAGGATCTGAATTACTGCAGGGCTTATGATCTATTCTATCTTAAAAGTAAGGGACCTCAATTTCACCCATTGCCGACTAAAGAGGGCCTGTAAGAACCATCTGCCAACAAACAAGGGATGTCATTCCAGATACCAGAGAACTGCAGGCAGCATACATTCAAGGTCTAGCTCAAAGACCAGAGATAACTACCATTTCCCTGTCTACCACTAAGGCATGTAAGTCACAATCCCTTGTCCCCTTATCCCCAAAATTATCTTAAGGAAAGAAGCAAGGGAAGACAGAGAATATTAAGAGTCAAAAAATTGCCAAAATGACTACTGAATATATCTTCTCACAGGGATACCTGGGTGGCACAGTCATTTACTTGTCCCACTCTTGGTTTCAGCTCAAATCATGATTTCAGGGTTGGGAGATTGAGCCCCCCGGCAAGCTCCATGCCCCATGTGGGGCTCCACACTCAATGTGTAGTCTGCTTGAGGTTCTCTTTCCTTCTCCCTTTACCCCTCCTGTTAGTGCTCTCTCCCTAAAATAAATAAATAAATCTTTAAAAAAAATCAGGGGTGCCTGAGTGGCTCAGTGGGTTAAAGCCTCTGCCTTCGGCTCAGGTCATGATCTCAGGGTCCTGAGGTCGAGCCCCACATTGGGCTCTTTGCTCAGCGGGGAGCCTGCTTCCCCCTCTCTCTCTGCCTGCCTCTCTGCTGACTTGTGATCTCTCTCTCTGCCAAATAAATAAATAAAATCTTTTAAAAAATAAAAGTAAATCACCTCACACTATTTTAAAACTAGAATGCACTATGAGTTCTTTTCTTTTCCAGCTAAACAATGTGTGAGGACTAATGAAGCAGAGATTAGTTCTAAACCCAATAATGTAGCACATTTTCGTCTGCATGTCTGAATTGTAGGAAACAAACATGTACATGCATAGATATAAGTCATCAACTATTATGAATTAAGTATAACAGGATATTTAATTTCTCAGAGTCACAATTTTCCTTCAGGAGTAAGTAGTTTTTCATTACTAATGTAAATATACCACAATAAAGCAACTTCTTAGTATGATGAAATTGCAAAGGGCTAACCACTTAGTCCAAATAATGATAAAAGAGGACAATTTCCCTTTGAAATGGAATACTATTTCAGGTAGCAAAATGACTATGAAATAAAAGGTTTATAATATCTCAGAATAATTCCCATTTCCTCAGAGTGTTTATATATCCTCAGAGTGTTCCTTTTCTTTGTTTCATTTTAATTGACTTAAATAATTTAAGAGGAAGACATACATGATTGCTATTCTGCTTCTCTGTAATTTGATCACTCATGTTCTCTAAAAAAAAAGAATACAATAGAAAATGGCATTGATGAAGCAAATTGACTAAACTCTTGAACTTACTTCTAATTTTATATACACATGAAAGTAGGTAAGTGCTGATTATATTCACTTACATCAACTATTTTCAGTAGTATTAGTGTATAACTGATTGCTAGGAACTGATCATGAATATGTGTTCAAATTCAGTTTTGTGCTATATTTATTTCCTAAAATAACTCTTATTTTTCATCATCTTGACCTGCCTGTTAGTTCTACAAAAACAGAAACTCTTGCCTCCAAGAATATGTACACAAGAATATTTAATGTTGGGACACCTGGGTGGCTCAGTGGGTTAAGCCCCTGCCTTCGGCTCAGGTCATGATCTTAGGGAACTAGGATCAAGCCCTGCGTCGGGCTCTCTGCTCAGCAGGGAGCCTGCTTCGCCCTCTCTCTCTGCCTGCCTCTCTGCCTACTTGTGATCTCTCTCTCTCTGTGTCAAATACATAAATAAAATCTTCAAAAAAAAAAAAAGAATATTTAATGTAACATTAATTGTAGGAACAAAAAGCAGGAAATAATTTGAGTGTCTATCAACATGAGAATGATTAAATAAATTATTGAATATCTTTACTAGGCATGACACTAGACATTAGAAGAATAATTTACAACTCATATACCCTAATCCATGGGATATCCAAGAAATACCGCTAAATCAAAAACATAAGTTGCAACAAAATGTGCATAACGTATATATCTCAGGTTTTTTAAAATATGAATTTGGATGTTTTCCTTCTTTTACTATGATCTGAGATCATTTAAATAGTATTGGAAATATCTGATCATTAACAAGGTAATAAATAGAATTTCCCTAGGAAACCATCTGGATCTGGTTTGTGTTGAATGTTTATTAAGTGAGAGTTCTTTCCTTTCTCTATTTTTTCTATTGTAACCGGATCTGTTTAGATTTTCTGCCTCTATCAAGATCAATTTTGATAAATCCTATTTTTCTGGGAAATTATCCACTGCATCTAGGTTTTCAATTTTTTTGCATAGGTTGTACAAATTAGTCTCATTGCTTTAAATTTTTTTCTCTGTTTTGATGGTTATTTTCCTTTTGTCATTTCTAAGTTTGTGTATTTGTGTCTTCTTACTTTTATCTTGATAGATTAGCTAACAGTTTACTTAGGGTTTGAAAGAAAAAGGTTTTATTTCAACAAAGAATTTCCACAAACAAAATGGATTTTTTTCAAAGAACTACCAATGAGCCTTATTTTACTATTTTTCTATTTTTTAATTTATTAATTTCTACTTTTATTTTTACTAATTTCTTCTTCTTTATTGTTATGTATCTTTGCAAATTTGTGGTTTAAGCCATTTATTTTACTATGGTATATAATTGTTACTTGAATATATAGTTGATATCGGGAGTGGTGGGGTAGTGAAAATATAAGAGAAGCTCAGAGTATCTTGTAGTATCAGAAAGAGAATACTAAAAAAGGGGGGAGAAAGAAAAAAAAGAAAGGAAAGGAGGAAGGAAGAAAGGAAGGAAAGAAAAAAGCAAAAAGAAAAGAAGAGAAAAGAAAAGAAAAGAAAAAGTAATGAGGTTAGATTTAATGGGCATAAGGGCTAATCCAAACAAGTTCTTAGGGGCACCTGGATGGATCAGTTGGTAAGTGTCTGACTCTTGATTTCAGCTCAGGTCATGATGTCAGGGTCCTGGGATTGAGCCCCTGGTTGGACTGCCCACTCAGAGGGAACTCTGTTTATCTTCCTCTCCCTCTGTCCCACCCCCATCACCTCTGTCACACACATGATCATTCCCTGAAATAAATAAATAAACCTAAAAAAAAAGTTCCTAATGGCCAAAGCTAGAATAAGTAATAAAATAAATAACAATGTATTGTATTTTTTTTAAAAGATTTTATTTCTTTGACAGAGAGAGAGAGACCACAAGTAAGCAGAGAAGCAGACAGAGGGAGAGGGGGAAGCAGGCTCCCTGCTGAGCAGAGAGCCCTATTCGGGGCTCGATCCCAGGACCATGAGATCATGACCTGAGCCGAAGGCAGAGGCTTTAACCCACTGAGCCACCCAGGTGCCCCAACAATGTATTGTATTATAATCCAAAGTATAAAATAAATATACATGGCTCCATACTGATATAAATTATTTTAATAAATAAATGAGAAGTAAGGCTACATTTTTCTTACAGAAGAATTCAAATTACTATTTGTAGATATTATTCCCTACTTAACACCTCAACCTGTTGAGTGTAAATGGACTTAGTGACTCACTTCCAAAGAACACAGAAAGGGAAAAATAGGGGCGCCTGGGTGGCTCAGTCGTTAAGCGTCTGCCTTCGGCCCAGGTCAGATCCCGGGGTCCTGGGATCGAGCCCCGCATCGGGCTCTCTGCGCGGCGGGGAGCCTGCTTCTCCCGCTACCATTCCCTCTGCTTGTGTTCCCTCTCTCGCTGTGTTTCTCTCTGTCAAATAAAAAAAAATAAAAAAAATCTTTAAAAAAAAAAAAAAAAAGAAAGGGAAAAATAGTAACTTTGCATTAGAGAAGGCTAGAGAAATCTGGCAAACACTACCTTAACCAAGTGATGAAGGCTAGTACTACCAATATCATGGTGATATCATGTTCTCCCTGATATATGTATATATATATACATATATATACATATGTATGTATGTATTATATTACCTAATCTAATAATGAGAAAAATTAGTCAAAAATTAGACGAACCCCAAATGAAATGCATTCTACGCAATGACTAGTACTCTTAAAAAGTGTCAAGATATAAAAAACAAAGGAAGAGTGAGAAATTGTCACAGATTGGTGGAGACTAAGTAGACATCACAACTAAAGGAAATGTATTATTGGGGACTGGATTATGGACATTAGTGGAAAGCTGATGAAGGAATTGTTTACTAGTAATGTACCAATGTTAATTTCTTAGTTTGGACAAAATTACCCTGTTATATAAAATGTCTTAGTCTGTTCAGGCTGCTATAATAAGGTACCATACACAGATGGCTTATAAACAACAGGCACTTATTTCTCTCAGTTCTGGAGGCTAGTTCTGGTGGCTAGAAGTCCGAGATGAAAGTGGGACTGGAACATCCCGATTGGTACACTGTAGTCTTCTTACTGTGTCCTCACTGTGAGAGAGCTTTCTGAACCCCTTTTATAAGGACACTAATCTCATTCATGAGGGGGCTCCACCCTTATGCCTTAATCAGCTCCCAAAGGCCCCAGTTCCTAGGAGCATCACATTAAGAGTTATGATGTCAACATAATGAATGTTGAGGGGACACATTCAGTCTATTGCAGATGTTAACATCAGGGGAAACTAAGTAAAGAGTCTATGGCACTTCTCTGTATTATCTTTGTAAGTTTTCTATGTATCTAAAATTATTTCCAAATAAAATTTCCAAAAATCTAAAATGAGTTACAATGATTTAAGATGAAATTAATGAAGGGTTAAATTAAAGTTTTGTTAAGTTAGCCAATACAAATATTGATTTGTATTAATATTAATATTAAGCCATAGTGTCTTCATTAAATGTTTTTCATTTACGATTATTTTAGTACACGTGCTGCTGACGTGAGCACCATTTACAATTACTTATTGAGAACTTAGTATACCAGTGATCCCATGCTAGGTTATTGATTAGGAAGTGACAAAGCCTACCTGCAGCAATCCTCAAGGGACCTCATTACTTTTAACAGATATGCTCAAAGTCTGTCAAAGAGACTGCCCAAGTTTCATTAGGGACAGAGAACTATTTTATGAAAATGTAAGGACTAAACTAACTCTAAGAGACAGATGTCATACTTGGATCTACAAAGAGATCCAACTATTTTTTTATGTATGTTAGTATCTTTATATTAACCAATTCAAACTACTTTAGTCTTTTAAATTCTTTGTCCAACCCAAGTATTACTGACAGAAGTCAGTTCTAATAAAAATTACCACATAGCTAGTTTAACTCATTACATTTGAATATGCAATGTTTGCCAGTTCACAACCCAATCATTTCAAACTAGTCTGTTTTCTTCCACCAAGCCTGATGATTTCTTTAGGGATTAAACATTTGGGCACACATTACAATGCCCAAATGTTTGCTGGTGCAAACTAGCCCTTTAAATCTGTATTTTTCAAACCATTTATAGTTACCTATGAGTGAGCCATGGGTAGTTTTTAAGTATGTCTCTATAAACATTTTTAATGAAATAAACTACAATACAATGCAATATGACAGCACTGGAATAACCAAGAGGCACTTAATGCCACAAGGATAAATCTCATTTTGCAAAATTTGTTTCAATTTAGATGTGTGAGTGTGTGTTATACCTTGGTGCAAAATATATTTCTTATACATGAATCAAGAAAAGAAAGTTCAAATTCCATTCTCTAAGGGATAGTTTAGTGTCCTCACAGGACCAGAGATAGCGTGAGAAGTTTTACCAATAAGCAACATGGAAGCAAAGCAAATAAAAAATATCTTTTTTAGGAAGTTGGAAAGACTTTATGAAGAAGAAGTGATTTGAACAGAGTTCTGAAAAAGTCATAGTAAATAGAAGAATTCTAACAGGTAGACATGCTAGGAAATTATATTGTAGGAGGCTATAAAAGATGAAGACAAATGCTTGATGTGAATCAGAATGATCTAAATGTTAGTCAAAATGCAGATCTGGGGACCTTGCAATAATATTGTGATTTAATAGATCTGCAGTGTGTTTAAGAAATCTGCATTTTTAACATGCACCTGTCCCCTGAGAGTCTGGTTCATGGGGCTCAAACACCAAATATGGCTGCCACTGCTACCTGGTCTACATTGCTGGGAAGGTTGAATTCTTAAAAAATTTTTAAAAATTTGAAAATTCCTCAATGACGTATTTTTGCTAATAAGCTTATAAGGAAAGAAGCTTATAGGAAAGAAAGCATAAACAAATTTACAATAGGTCAACGAGGCAAGTTTGACAGGAATAAAGTGAAGATCCATAAAGGAAAATTTTAGGAGGATAGACTGGAAAACAGACTGAACTAGCTTGTGAAAGACTTGGCATTTCAAGTTAAGATGTGTGCACCTACCTTAAAGCAATAAGGAGTCATTAGTAATTTTTATGGAACGGAGAGACAGCATATAGATGATTGATTTGATGCTAATGTTAAAAGAAAGATAAACAGAAAGTGGAACATTGGTAATAAGCATGTTGAATATCTAGGTATGTGTTAATAGTCCTGGTTTATTGCAGAGAAATAAGATTTTGCACATTGAAAGTGTCTGGATTTTTACATAAAATATCAACTGAAGGAAAATAATAAATTTGCAGACTAGGGACTTGATCAGGATATTTAGCCACATATATCAGGAAGCCCCACAACCACTAAAACAATTGCTAATATTGTGTGTTCTAACCAAAATTTAGCATATCATGTTGTCCCTGAGTTTTAATAACAATCGTATCCCCTGGGAAAACTCATACTGTCCAATTGAAGAAAATAATAGTCCATTTTATTCATAATAAAGTAGAAAAACATTCTGCAATGTTTGCTGCATTAAGTTTCACTGGAATCGACATGAATTTTCAAAGTGAAACCACCTTTTAGATTAATTAGAGAATAATTAATTCCTCATTATATCCATGATGTTTTCATTAGCGTTAAGTATACTGAGATACTATCTCTATTTTCTATTAAATTTTCTACAATGTATGTTTCTGATAATAAATCTTGCTGGTTGAGAAATGAAAATAAATTAGCATTAATTTTCATATCCTTGGAATCTCACACCAGTTCCTAAAGTCACTATCAATCTATGAAAGATATTCTGTGCTCATTTGAAAGGATGGAAACATGTTTCCTGTACAAGGAGAGCGGCTCCAAAATCCAACAATGGAGATGAACTCCAGTTGAACTGCAGGGTGGACTAGATAATTGTTTTAAATTTTATCTTTCACAAAGAAAATTGCATGGGAATTTCTGGAGGTTAGAGTTGTCTTTATAAGGAAATTGAACATTAAGGGAAAACAGATTTGACCCCAAGCTACACATGCATAGATGGAAATTGGCAAACATTTTCAACGTCTTAGGATTCCAGGAGTAAACAGGGATACATGCGTCCCAACCAAATGGCCTTGCACAGTTAGAAAAGAAAAGAACTCTATAGCCCATAGCCTCAACCCAACAGGCATCAATCTGAGTAAAAGAGTAATTTCTTAAAGATCTTATTTATTTACTTTGAGAGAGAGGGAGATGGAGAGGGAGAGAGAAAATTCCCAAGCAGACTCCCTACTGAGCAGAGAGCCTGACCTGAGCTGAAGTCAAGATCCTGACTTCAACCGAGTCATCCAAGCACTCCAAATAATATATTTGCAGACGATAGACTTACTCAAAATACTTAACATACGGCAGGTGCACCTACAAACACTAACACAATTGCTAATACTTTGCTCCAAGCCTACACTGGGGTCTACATGTAAATGTGATCGTTAGAATCATTAGATCTAAATTTGATCATTAGAATTCAAAAGTCTCGACTCTGATTAGAGTTTACAAAATCAGCTCTCTCTTTATAGTATAAGAATCACTGATGTCTCAAATTAGAAGTGATTCTTATATCTAAATTGAGAGTCACAGTACAGAAGTATTTTCTATTTTTTTATTTTAGTGTTTTATTTTTTAAGTAAGTATACAAAGGATTCTCCAGAAATATATTTTAAAATGTTTGTATGTAGTGTCTGAGCTTGTGGGCTTAGAGCAAATGGGATTTTAGAAGTGCTTTGTAAAATCAGCTTATCTATTATACAGCTTTTGCTCTTGGATTTGTAAAAGCTTGTAGTATATATATGGAAAGACCAAACATTTCTATTAATAAACTTTCTCTATGGAGGTTGCTTAAGCTAAATGGTCATGGTAACATTTATTTTATGTTTACAAAATATTTGGGATTGTACTGAGCACTCTCTATGTGATCACCATACAAACACACCCACAGGAGAAGAAGGGCTATTATTATATATTAATAACCTGAAGCATAGAGAGGTTAAATAACTCAATACATGGTAACATGGCTAGTAAGCTGCAAATCTGAGACTGAAATCCAAGAGGTCTGGCCCCAGAGCTCATGATTGTAACCACACAGAAATAAATGTTTATTAGGGCGCCTGCATGGATCAGTCAGTTAAGTGTCTGACTCTTGATTTCAGCTCAGGTCATGATCTCAGGATCAGAGGATCAAGCCCTTCTGTGTTGGACTCACGGCTCAGCTGGGAGTCTGCAGGAGAGTCTTTCTCTCCCTCTTCCTCTGTCCCTCTCTGCCCCCTGCTCTCTCTCTCACTCTCTCAAGTAAATAAATAAATCTTTAAAAAAGAGAAATAAATGTTTATTAATGAATATTAATGATGACTTTGAAAAAGCCATCACTGTGTGTTCTTATTACCTTTTGCTACTGAGCCAAAAAAGAATGTAGAAATGAGAAGATATAAGTTCTTATTTGAAAGTAATAAAGTAAGGGGCGCCTGGGTGGCTCAGTCATTAAGTGTCTGCCTTCGGCTCAGGTCATGATCTCAGGGTCTTGGGATCAAGCCCCTCATCAGGCTCTCTGCTCAGCAGGGAGCCTGCTTCCTCCTCTCTCTCCACCTGCATCTCTGCCTGCTTGTGATCTCCCTCTCTCTGTGAAATAAATAAAATCTTTTTTAAAATAAATAAATAAATAAATAAATAAATAAATAAATAAATAAATAAAGTAAGCATCTTTAGGGTCATTTCTGTCCATGCCCTGAAATGTACATTATCAATTAGATCACATTCCCTATTATTTTGCAAATTACTTGGTATGTATTAGCTATATATGGCTGCAATTGGTCATTCATCTACTTTGCTGGGTAAGATGAATTTTCTAATTAGGGTTTTAAAATTACTAAACAATATATTTTTGCTGTGAAAGTACATGGAAAAAATTTAAAATCATGATTATTTCCACCAACCAAAGATAACCTCTCAACACATTTTGTTATAAATCATTCCAGGCATTTTTTCTTCTCTACTCTACGGCAAGATAATTTGTTGAGTATTTTGTTTTCTCTGTTGTAAGAATTTTTCTTCCTTACGCCCAAGAAGTTAGTCAAATCTTATCTTTCAGGAGTTTTTATATTGTAGAAATACCACGAGATGTGACAGAACTTCTGTTGAGGAAGCTGAGATAGGCAAGGCTCCACAAATTAAGAAGTGAATCTTGGAAGCCATGGGAGAATGTGCCCAGACCAAGGCCAGCATAAGACAGAGCTTTCTATTGCCCCTGTAGAGAGAAAGGAGGGAGAAATAAAAGAAATGTGATATGTCTTGTACTATCTGTCAAAATTAATTTATAAAAAGATATAATTACAAACTAAGTATACATTGGTATGTAAGTCCTTCAAACTCCCATGCATTTCCTTGCCTGAATTAATGTGACAAATGCTTTTTTGTGACTGAAGTCCTCCTTCAATTTATTTACCTGCTTACCATCTCCGTTATCAAAATCACCCACCAAAGTAGTACATCTGTTACGATTAATGAGCCCACACTGACACATCATTGTCACCCAAACTCCACAGTTTGCACTACAGTTCATTCTTGGTATTGCAAATTCTATAGGTTTTGAGAAATGCATAGTGATCTGTCTTCACCAGTATGGAATCATACAGAATATGGTGAGAACAACTATTTTGAACAAGTCTCACCTAGAAGTGGCAATATTGAGTGTTTTCCACTGAGCAGAAATAAATGTTTTTAGGAAACTTGAAGTTACCTTTCAACAGATAGGAATTGTGGCTGTAAGTTTTATCCTATGACAGTGGCCTCCGAGATGTGTTACCAGAACTGCATGTAGTAGGAGAACAGGGGTGGGGACACCCCACACATAGCATGGAACAGTGCCTCTGCTTCTGCGACGGTGGCCACTACAGATCCGCAAACACTCTTCAGCCTCTTCCCCAGAAGAGCCAGGAATACCCAACATTAAGTCCTTCATGGGAGTTTGCAAGGCAGGCGGAGGGGTCTCAGAACCAGAGGGGCTCCATAGGCATTAAGTTGTTTTAGACAAAGTGTGGGAGGGGTGACGGGATCTGGGCTCCAGTGGCTTCTTGGATGACACAACAATCTTGTTTCGGTAGAAGATTCAGCGATACAGGGGCTGTCTCTTCAGTAGCATGTAATTCAGACTTCTAACTTAGGAAACACCCAACTAAGGAAATAAATATTTTCTCTCTCATTGACTCTCCTGAAAGGCAAAAACTATGTTCATAATTCTTTTTAAAAAGCTTAATTGATATCTTATCAGAATAATAGATCTATTTTAACAACAAAATTCAAGTAGTCCTAAACCCTTATTATAAAGAAAAAAGTAGCAATTCCTGCCTCATGGTTCTCTACCAGTCACCCACTCCCCCAAATTTAACTGCCTTTTCTTTACCATTTGTTCCCATTCTAACTACAACTTGATACATTTTCTGTTCTACTCTCATTCAGATGGGGGTTGTGGAAGGTTTTCAGTTAAAAGTGTATGTCTTCAATATGAAGTCTGGATGTCTGATTTTTTTTTCTAATTCTTCATGTGGCTAGCAAGTGAATAGCCAAAAGGACAAATGTGTAAACAAAACTAGATGTTACTGAGCACATAGAAGTGAACAGCTGCTCTGAAGAAAGAAAAGGAAGAAGAAGGAGAAGGAGAAGAAAGAAAAGAAGAAGAAG
>CM053608.1:71663928-71676320 GCA_028646535.1 Procyon lotor | reverse complement strand
GTGGAGAAAAAGATAGGCTTCGGTATGGGAAGCAACTTTCCTACCTTTAGCCTAAGTTATTATAACTTTGGAACTTTTAAGATTTATGAACAGTTGGCCAACTTTATAAAGAATTCAAAAGGCATACTGATCATGATAAAAAGAGAGATTCATCCAAGGCCGCCTCTGGTGTGAAGAGTCAGTGATGGTGGCTGGGAAAGGAGAAGAATTCCTTCCAGCACTTGCGGATCAGTTGGCCCCAGAGTGCCCAAGTGTGAGCTCAAGTAGCTGTGGAGTTTGCTGGACAACTGAGGGACGCAAAATTATTCAGGGCTACCCATTATCTATATTTAATGATTTCAAGAGGAAGCGGCGGGTCATACTGAAAATAATGGAAGTCACTGATGGCTTCAGAAATTCCGAGGGGCCTCTATATCAGGGGCTTCCCCAAAGTGTCAAGGCTGTCCTCTCATTAACAGCCCTTCAGGAAATCATTATAGATTTGGGCTGGTGAATCAGTTTAGATGATACCAGTAGAGACAGAAAGAGAAGATGGAAAAAAGAGAATATGAAGAAGGTTGGCCTAGTAGGGACATATCTCATTTCTGTCCACATTCCATGGAGGAAACTAGCCATGTTGGCAGGAGGGCATACTGAGAAATTTGGTCTCTGCCAGGCCAGCTGCTTTCCAGAGACAATTCTACACTGAGAAAGGAAAAGCCCATGTTTGATGAGTGACTCGTCATCTCCGCCACAACTAAATCTCTGGTTCAAAAAGTTTGCTTAAAGATTTTGTGTATAATTTTCAAATTGAGTCGTTTATGAAATCCTGAACAATATTATTTCCTTGAGTCATTTTATAGTAGGTCTAAAGTTATAATTTGAGATTTCATTTGAATTGGGTGAAACAGTAAAGCCCAAATTCCAGTGTAATCTTTGATTACATTGCTAATCAAAGTAAGATTATCAATTTAAGGAATGTTGCATTAGGAATGATTTTCAAAGAGGAAATATATTTTTAAGCCAGATGAGGTTACTTAATCTTTGGTCTTGGCCAGGTCTTGTCCTAGATTGCTGAGAGTTCTCATGACAACCAACCATCTCAAATATCCAATTATTTTTTTCTATTTAAAGAGTTTCCTTGTTCTATGTAGTGAGCAGTATTATTGCTGCTAAGAAAATAAGTCTCCCACTGGCTGACAAACCATAAAATGTACAGAAATTGGGTGGGGGGAATCCAGACAGTTTAAAATAGTATGCTGGCTTTTGCATGCTTGGTTTCAGTTACTATTACCACTAATAACCATATCATCAAACCGCATAGACCTAAAAACGTCATTTGGTAAAATCACTGTTTCCATTTAAATGATAAGTAGAAGAGTTTATATGTACACCAAAAATCCACAAGCAGTCTTGGAGGGCTAAGTCAAAGGAGGGCATATATATATACTCATTTTTTTTATATGTCCTCCCTCTTTGGGAACAAAGAATTCTAAATATAAAAATAATTTAAATTAGGATAAGGAAAGGCCATTAGGCCATGATCTAAATTTTAAAAAGGAGATATTAATAATCAACATTACCAAAGTCAGAGGACAGGCATCAAGAGTGGGAGTAGAGGTTGGCAAAGAAAACATGCTTTTCCTCTTCTGTGTAAAGAAACATATATAGAATACCTCTTAAGTTCATCAAGGTCTGCAATTATTGCTAAATACAAAATCTAAAGAAAAAGACACATTGTTTTGCCTACAATATGAATGCAGCTTCTGGGTCCTAACCTAATGCAGAAGCATAAGCTATCAAATAACAATAGATTTGCTGAGCCAAAAATGAAAAAACAAAACGAAACAAAAAACAGCATTTTAAGCTACTTTATCTTGGTTCAGAATTTCAGAGTATACTTTGGTAAAAACAATAATTTTAATAAGAATTTTGTGCATCATCTTTCACTAGCTAGTTTGGAATGGGCATATTTAAACGTTAGCCTTAAATTTATTGTACATTTTTAATTCAGTTTAGAATTTTTTGTGTGTCTGTAAAAAGGTTTTGAATTCAAATTTAAATATTTTTATTGTCAGAAAGGTTAGTAAATTTACCCATTTAAAAAAAAACCTTCTATCACGGGCGTGCCTGGCTGGTTCAGTCAGTAGTAAAGCATGTCTCTCCATCTTGGGACTGTGTGTTCAAGCCCCGTGTTGGGCATAGAGATTACTTAAAAATAAAATCTTTAAATAAAAAGGCCTATTCTCACTTTATTAACCCTTCAGTGTTTGGGAAATTCCCAAAAAGTCAGAGTGAAAGTTGTGATCCTATTTCAGCATTCTACCTTATTACAGCATAAAATATTACATAGATCATACATTGTTGTATGTTGTATGTACATCATACATGTAAATTCAACAAAGTTGTGATCCTATTTCAATATTCTACTTTGTGACAGTATAAAATATTACATAGATCAAAATCTTTTGGTAAGAGATATTCTTTAATGCAAAAAAAGGGAAAATTCAAAAGGATAAACAAATTAGCTTAAAAATATTTTTATATATGGTCGTGGTAAAATTTGAGAATAAAAATCAGGTTATTTTCTCTTAGAAAATACTGTTATGAACACAAAATTTTCTCATCTCTTTCCTGAGGATATTTATTAATTCTTTTAAATATAAGAATTTGTGCCTGGTCAAAAGCTGAGAAATACGTTTATTTATAACTATCCAGTCATTTTCAGTGGAAAATGGTAACCAAATACAAAGAGTAACAGAAAAGAATTTATAGTTTTGCTTCAGCTTATTTTAATTTTTAGACGTATTCTGGTAACTAGTCAAAAGTCCTCAGTCTAAAAGTTATCTCATTGCCGTGGTATTAGTTTCCTAGAGTTGCTATAACAAAATACCACAAACCGGGTGGCTTACACATAGACATTTATTGTCTCCCAGTTTTGGAGCCAAGACTCCAAGATCAAGGCATACACAGGGTTGGTTCCTTCTGAGGTCTTGTGAAGAAAGGATTTATTTCAAGCCTCTCCTTTTGGCTTATAGGTGATCGTGTTCACGTGGTAGTCTCCCTTTATGCAAGTCTATCTCCAAAATACTTTTTTAAAAATACCAATCATAGTAGATTTAAGGCTACTTGATTACCTCCTTTTAACTTGGTAAAAACCCTATCTTCAAATAAGATCGGATCAGCATACGAATATGGGTGGGGGGAAAAAACAACCATAAATCTCGGTAGTCATGAGTGTGTTGGAACATATATAAGAGGCGGGTACACTTATAAGCCATCTTTCCAACTCTGTAGAAGAAAAGAGTCTTCCATCCAGCCAGAAAACTGGCAACCCTCTTGGTTTTCACTAGCACAAAGTAATTACACCACTTGCTTTTCTGGCTTCCCTAGGTTAACCCATTGTTAATAAGTAGTGTATGATGTCTGCTATCCAGAAATGAAGGTAATGTTCAAAGTGTGCTCTGTGCACATTCAAGATTTCTAAGCCTACTCTCGAGTCAAATGAGCCACTGAAGGTCTACCTGAGAGCCCCCAATACCTATACTTTGATGTTGCTCTATTAGCCACTGGCAGGGAGCTGATCACAGACTTGCATTTTAATTTTAGTCCTTGGAGTGTGTCAAAGTGAATAGTGAAAACATGTCTTTGAATTTTGATTCTATATTTACTGTAAAACTACAACTGACCATTTTTCTGAGTTTGGTAATTAGGACTAGCACTCTCTTTCTCAATAGGCAGTTTGTTTTTCCTTCTCTGATTTATACAAATTATTTCACTGAAAATGTTGTCTTTTTTGCCTTAGTAGATTGTTAGAATTTATGCTGCCGAGATGATTATGGTGACTTTTACATTGGGCATATCTATTTTTCTCCTTCTAAATGTATTACTGTCTTAAACAGACAAACACATAATTAGCAGGGGTGGGGGGCTGTGCCCCTTCTTTGGCAACTTTCTCTCTAAAATGTTTTGGAAATACATGGAAGGGATGCATGGTTAATAACTTGAAAATTAATTGCACAACAAAAATAAACAAATTCAACAAATTCCTTCATGTTTTTTGCATTGTCTATTCACCTACAGCCACACCTATGATAACACAAATTGCTCTCAATAACTAAGGAAAATTAAGCTAAAAATTTTATCTGTCCACAGGCATAATGGTTCTTAGAGCCTATAATGTCTGTTATTCCAACTGCATCACATGATTGATAGACAAGTAGTAAATGGTTTAAGCAAATGTCAAAACTGAAATATTACAGGAATCCAAGCTCCTGCTCCTGAGCAATTCAAAACTACCTGTTGTCTTAGCACCACATGATTTATTAAGTGGTGGTGCTATTTAAACCTAACAATTAAAATTAGTTTTGCTAAGGTATTTTCAGTAACTTTACAGCTAAGGTTACATTTCCCCAGTGCCTGATATTTGTCCAAATACCCAGAGCTAAAAGGAAATTTTATATCAAAGCTACAAACAAATTCAGAAGCAGCAAAGTTAATGTTTCTTCTTTCATATTTTAGGAGGTTAATTTTTGTTTGCTTTGATGTGTGATATCGCCAAAGTCTGATGAACATTTGAGACTGAACAGCATTCTATTCATTTACATTTGCAAGTTGGGTGGCACTTGAACAAAATCCTTAATTTCTCTGACTCTCCAAATCCCCTAAATCGGGTCACTGTATTTTCACATTACTGTTGTGTCATCAAGTGAGTAGCATCCCTTCTCACTGATTGATGCATAACTTTTTGACATATTATATTACCCACTGAATAATAACCAGGCTCTTGTTTGTCTAGGAAAATATTTGGTGACTAGGGTATTTTATTTATTTATTTTATTACATAAGCTTATAGGACCAATGAGAGTATTATTTTAACCCACAGTTTCTAGAGCAATACTACCTTCTATTTTGTCTGTGAGAGTTTTGCATGACAAAGATATTAATCCAGGCTCTTTCCTTACCTGACAAATTCCTTCATTTCATACCTGACAAAGCTCCATAATTCAATAGCTTCTCTCACTAGTTGATCTTAATACCATTCTATTTCCTAAGTTATTTGTCTGTGTTTCAATAATTCAGCATTCTTTGTTCATAACAAGGCCTGCATTTCTCATTTGTCCTTGTGATGAGGTTTCAGATCACTGCCTGCCTCGTCCTCATAGACTGTTCACCTTTCCGGGAGCATTCTCAGATTCTTATTTTATTTTATTTTGTTTTATTTTATTTTATAGGGTTGAGGGTTTTTTTAAAGATTTTATTTATTTATTTGACAGAAAGAGAGAAAGAGTGTGTTCAATCACGGGGAGAGGCAGGCCGAGGGAGAAACAGGCTCCCTACTGAGCAGGGAGCCCAATGCCGGGCTTGATCGCAGGACCCTGAGATCATGACCTCAGGGTAGACGGTCAACCTACCAAGCCACACAGATGCCCTGAGATTCTTTAAACCAAAAAAAGTGATGAGGGGTGCCTGGGTAATGCAGTTGGTTAAGGATCCAACTCTCGATGTTGTCTCAGGTCATGATCTCAGGGTCGTGGGACTGAGTCTCAGTCGAGCACCACATTGGGCTCCACACTCAGTGCAGAGTCTGCCTGAGACTCTTCCCCCTCTCCCCCCCCCGGCCCCTCCCTCTGTACGCTGTCTCAAATAAATCTTCAGAAAGAGTGATCAGATGGGGTTGGGATGCCTAGAAATGAGACACATGGGTGTGTGCAGAGTTGGTCCACTCATACTTTGACCAAAATGAATTCATAAATTCTATGTGGATTCCACAGTGTTATTTTCTAAAAATAGAGGTAAGTGTTATTCTAAGTCTCAATACAAAGTCTGAAAGTCAAAATTAGAATGTGAAAATTCCTACTTCTCAAGTTATAGATCACATATTTTCCCAAACCATTCATGAAAGGAGGACATTATAATACGAGTTTGTACTAAAATTAACCTGCATCAACAGGTTAATCAATTGATGTACTTCAGATCCTTCTAGACCAAATATTTCTCTGCCAAGATAAAAAGAAAAAAGTAAAAAAGTAACCAAACTATGAAATGAATACTTGATTTTTTAGAGATGAATATATCTTGTTATCTGCAGTGTTCATTTGTCAAAATTGGAGTTAACTTAATGGATTGCTGAATCGCAGTCTCATACCTTATCCACAATAATTTATTTATACTCATATATGTTATTATTCATATATGTTATTATTGTATTTTCATATATTTATTATAAACAATATCATAAATATAATCCATTCTATTTTATATGTATACCCTTTCATAGAAAGAGTACTTTAAACTTGAAACCAAAGGGATAAAATTATCTGTGTTTATTTTTAAAGTATATTTCAGTATTTGGGGGCTTAGTACTAGAGGTGTCAAAAGAAATAGCTGGATAATGATTCAATATCACTTTTCACTGAGGTTTTTGAACTAAATTGCAATGTTCATCTTCTCTATATCTATAGTAGTTATGAAAACCTGTCACTTCTCTCTGTTTCCAGGAGAAACCTGGAACTAATGTGCTCAGAAAATGAAGTAACAATCTTAAAACATTGTAAGTGGTAGCACCCAGAGAACATTGTCAGAGCTTTAGAAATTTAACTTCATAATCCCATAACATATACTGCAATATATTTGGTGATGAGACCATCTGCAACTCCTGATGCTAACAAGAAACATCTTTACATGACAGATTTCATTTTTCTTTAAGTCCTTTAATCTTGTTTTATCCCCCCAGCATGTCAGTTCTGCTGTCCAAAGAAATTTAGCAGTTATTCTTTGTACTGTTTGCATTAAAAGGTGCTAAAAACAATCATAAGTGGATGTTGAATAGTTTCCAGATAACTAAATCCATAGTATAAGGATGTACAGAAAATATTCTCTTGTTAATTTACCTCATAAATATTATTATTAAAATACAGATTTTAAATTCTTCAAGTTACTTAATTTTACTGGGTAATGATATGTTAAAATAACTTGTGGTAAAGTTTTCATTTGTCTAATAGCCTACATTTATGAGGTTTTAAACTTATCATCTGTATGAAATTATAGTAAAATGTCATCATAGCTCCTATAATTCAACAAGCTCTACCTTTTGTAGATGGGAAATGAAACAACATGGTCACTGAAATGAATTTTCCCATTTGGGCTATAGGTTATTAAAATGGCAATGAGACAATAATGAACCACAATTAAATATACAGATAACTAAAACTACAAAACTATTATGACCAAAAAACAGTAATTGATTTCTTTTTCATGAATTTTTTACTGAGACATAATTAACATATAATATCATATCAGTATCATATATACGACAAAAAATGTCTCAATATTTGTATATATAATGAAATCATCACAGTAAGTCAAATGACATCCATCACCACACAATGTTATAAATATTATTCTTTCTTATGATGAGAACTTTTAAGATCTACTATCTCGGGAATTTTCAAATAAATATACAGTGTTATTAATTTGTTAATACAATATTACTAACTGTAGTTGCCATGCTATATATTATATCCCCAGGATTTATTTATTTTATAATTGGAAGTTTGTTCTTTTTGTCCACCTTCATCCATTTTCACCTATCCCCTATCAGTTAGGTTTTATTTCTGTTTTGTTTTAGATTCTCCATATAATTGAAGTCATACAGTATTTTTCTTTCTCTGTCTTATTTCACTTAGCATAATGTTTTAATGATCCATCCATGTTCTTACAAATGGCAAGATCTCCTTTTATAGCTGAATAATATTTATATATTAATAGGTGCATAAATAATTTTTATATATTTATATATATTGTATTCTATTTATCCACTCATCTATCAGTAAACATTTAGTTTGTTTCCCTGTCTTGGCTATTGTTTTGATTTGTTTTTTAAGATTTATTTTAGAGAGAGAGAAAGAGCACATTGCGGGGGAGGGGCAGAGGGAGAGGAAGGGAAAGAATCCCAAGCAGACTTTTCACTGAGCGTGAAGCCCAACACAGGGCTTGATCCTACAACCCTGAGATCACAACCTGAGCCTAAATCAGGAGTTGGACACTTGTAAGGGCGCCTGAGTGGCTCAGTGGGTTAAAGCCTTTGCCTTCGGCTCAGGTCATGATCTCAGGGTCCTAGGATCGAGACCCGCAACGGACTCTCTGCTCAGCAGGGAGCCTGCTTTCCCCTCTCTCTGCCTGCCTCTCTGCCTGCCTTTCTGCCTACTTGTGATCTCTCTCTTTCTCTGTCAAATAAGTAAATAAAATCTTTAAAAAAAAAAAAAAGAGTTGGACACTTGTTTAACCAACTGAGCAACCCAGGTCCTCCCACCCCATGTCTTGGCTATTGTGAGTGATATTGCAATAAATATGGAGGCACATACTTCTTCTGGAGTTAGTGTTTTTGTTTTCCTCAGAAAAATACCCAGAAATGGATTGCTGGATCATATGGTAGTTCTATTTTTAATTTTTTGAGGCGATTCCATACTGTTTTTCATGTGGCTGCACCAATTTACGTTCCCACCAACAGTGCACAAAGGTTATTTCTTGTCTTTTTTATAACAGTCACTCTAACATGTATGAGGTGTGATATCTCCTTATAGTTTTGATTTGCACCTTCCTGATGTTTAGTGATGTGGAGCACTTATTCATGCACCTGTTGGCCATCTCTGTTGTCTTCTTTGGAAAAATATCTATTTAGATCTTCTGTCCATTGTTAACTGTACTGTTTTTGGTTTTTGGTTTTGTTTTGTTTCTTTTTATTGAGTTCTATGAGTTCTTTATATATTTTTATGCTAATCACTTACCAGATATATGATTTGCAAATATTATCTCCATTCAGTATGTTACCTTTTCATTTTGTTGATGGTTTCCTTTGATGTCCAGAAACTTTTTAGTTTAACGTAATCCCACTTGTTTATTTTTGCTTTTGTTGCTTTTGCTTTTGGTGTCAAATCCAAAAAAATTATCACCAAGACTGGTGTCAAGGATCTTACCACCTATGTTTTTTTCTAGGAGTCTTGTGGTTTTAGGTCTCATGTTCAAGTCTTTAAGCCACTTTGAGTTAACTGCTATGTGTGGTGTAAGATACTGGTCTAGTTTCATTCTTTTATGTGTAGGTGTCTAGTTTTCCCAACACCACTTACTATATATGCTTGGCTCCTTTATCATAGATTAATTGACCATAGATGCATGGGTTTATTGCTGGGCCTTCTGTTTTGTTCCATTAATCTATATGACTGTTGTTGTTGTTGTTGTTGTTGTTGTTGTTGTTTAAGTAGGATCCATGCTCACCATGGAGCCCAACATGGGGCTTGAACTCACGACCCCAAGATCAAGACCTGAGCAATGAAGAGTCAGCTATTTGACTGACTGAGCCATCCATGGGCCCTTATATGACTGTTTTTACATGAATACCATGGTATTTGATTACTATAGCTTTGTGATATCACTTGAAATCAAGAGAGAGATGCATCCAGTGTGATGCATTCAGCTTTGTTCTTCTTTCTCAAGGTTGCTTTGGCTAATCAGTGTCCTTTGTGATTCCATATAACTTTTAGGATTCTTTGTTCTATTTCTGTGATAATGCCACTGAAATTTTGATAGGGATTGCATTGAAACTGTAGATCATTTTGTGTAGTGTGGACATTTTCACAATATTAATTCTTCTAATCCATAAACATAAATATCTTTCCATTTATTTGTACCTTCTTCAATTTCTTTCACAATGTCTTACATAGATTTCAGTGTACAGATCATTCACCTCTGTGGTTAAATTTATTCCTAGACATTTTATTCTTTTTGATGCAATTATTAATGGGATTTTTCTTAATTTCTCTTTCTGATAGTTTGTTATTAATATACAAAAATGTAACTTTTTTTATACATTGACTATGTATCCTGCAACTTTACTGAATTTGTTTATTAGTTCCAACAGGTTTTTAGTGGAATCTTTAGGATTTTCTATATATAGTACCATGTCATCTGCAAATACTTACAGTTTTACTTCCTCTTTTCTGATTTAGATGGCCTGATTTTTTTCCCCCCTAATTCTCTGGCTAGGCCTTGCAATACTATGTTGAATAAAATTCATAAGGGTGGACATCCTTATGTTGTTTGTGATCTTAGAAGAAAAGCTTTCAGCTTTTCATCATCAATTAGATTATAACTATTGGCTCCAGTTGATTTCTTTTGCATAGAAATTACACACTACTAATTTTACTAGATATCTGGCATATTTTTATGCAGGGTGGCTTGTGATGTTCATGTTGTTTATGCATAGCCAATCTTGTTTCATTCACTAAACATTGGTCTTTGGTTTGGGTTCTATCAACCCAAAGAGGGAATCATTTTTTTAGCTTGTCAATGCAAAATGAGTACTTTTTCTAAATCACTGTATGTGATGATGTGGCAGCTCATCTTTGAGGTCATTTTATTTTTAGTTAAGCCTGCTCAAAGCTTCCGTTAAAATTAGGAAGTTCATATAATATCAATCTGAGAGGTTTATTACTTAAAAGACTTCTGGAATAGATGATAATATTGATGTACATTTAAAAAATCAGAATAATGTGAAATAATAAAATAATAGAGGAGAAATATCTATACTCACACAAAAACAACTCACAACTCATATAAGATGCATCAAGAATACAAAAAAGATCTAATTCAGTCCAAATGGAAGGAAGATCTTGAAAATGTGGTATAATATGGAGGGAGGTAAAGAAAGAAATGCCCCACCAATACCCAGCAAGAAAGCATAAGCACTAAAAACTATCCAGGGGAAAAGATAAGGAATCCCTAACCTGGATCCCATTTCCCCATGTCCACAGGTCATCGGTGGGTGTGGAAATGGAGGAGAGACCAGGAACCTATATATTATCATTGCTTTTCTTCTAACCTCACTTCTTAACTGGCAGATATAAGGTGTAGAGAAGAATGATGTATGACATGGGAAAGAATTCCCCAAAGCCAACTCTGCAGTTTGAGCATAAAGATAACCTTGAAGAAAAAAAAAAATATGTGGACCTAAGAAATAAAAATATTATTAAACTTTTTTAAAAATTGTATTCTCATCAAAGTGTTGGGTCACTGAGATGCAAAATTTAAGTGTCCCAGTTTGCTGATGTTGCCCTCCAGTACAAGAGTTTCAATTTAGAGAAAAATCAGGCAAAGAGAACAGGACAAAACAAAAACTCAGATTGTAGTTGCCTAGGGGTATTGATGGAAGAAGAAAATATGGACCATCAATATCTCATTATCAAGTTCTGTAGGGAATATATATACAAGTAAACAAATAATGAAATCAAGGAAATGACAACCACACTATTCTGAAGGAAATAATAGGCAGGGAATAGCCATCCATTTCACGATGATTAGATTAAAAATTACTATTACCTGAAACTTCAGCAACAAGACTCCTAGAATAAAAAAAAAAGATAAAAAGAAATGGAACAGAGGATGTCATAAGTGAGAAGCAATTTTTGGAAATTATATGTCATAAAAAATTAAACAATGTGTGTCTGTATACTCAAGGAACATTGGGAAGATATTAGTTTTGTGAAACATGCTGAAAAATGAATTCATAAGTCATCAGAATGATATTTTAAAAATCAAATAGGCACAACCGAGGAAAATTAGGAAGAAAAATAATACCAATGAATGATTTAGAACTTAGCTGGAACCATTAATGTACACAAGACTGTGATAGTGAGTGGTATGGAAAAGTAACTTCAGAAAAATCACACAAAATGAAGATCTGAACAGAGAGGCAACAAATTATTAGAGATAGATATGAAAACAGAAATCAGGATTCCAAAAGATGGAGCACTGGTGTTCCTCAGAAAGTGACTGGGGTATATAGAACATAAACAAACACACAGAAGACCTCACAGGTATACCAGAGGGCTTCCACATAAATGGAACAGATTTGCCACACTTGCTTCTATTCTGCCTTACATAAATCTGCTGAAATTATAATACAGGAAAGAAAAGTTATGTCGATCTGTATGAACAAAAAGAATTTGAGAAAGGACACCAGAGACAGAAGGTTCCAAAAGAGTTTGGGATGAAAGAAAGTTGATGGATGGCAATGTGAGGCCATGGAGAGGGATACTGAAGAGAGGTTCAGAATGTGGGCCAACCAAACACCTGGAAAATAAGGTCCTTATTTCGACCACCCACACTTTCAGTGGTTCACAAGAAAGAATCACAGGATTCAGCATATGATTATACCCACAGTGAAGATTTGTTGCAGTGATGCAGAAGGATTAGTAAGGGAGAAGAAACAGGTGGAGCCTGGGGGAATCGAACTACAGGCTTCCTATACCCTCCCTCCCCTGTCACACAGAACACACAGTTCTTCCACGTGGGAGAATGCAACAACACATGTGCAATATTTCTGCTCAAGGAAGCTCCTTTGAGACTAACAGTTT
>CM053608.1:71645783-71663828 GCA_028646535.1 Procyon lotor | reverse complement strand
AAGAAAGAAAGAAAGAAAGAAAGAAAGAAAGAAAGAAAGAAAGAAAGAAAGAAAGAAAGAAAGAAAGAAAGAAAGAAAGAAACCTTAGGTAAATCAAAAGAAATTCCAAGAGAATTTGGTTTTATGAGAAAAGCAGTCACTGTACCAGGGTAGATATTTCATAAAAGCCAGCCGTGAAATGTGAACTTTTGGAAATTGGGGTATGCCTCTACCTAACATAAATCACAATGTTTGTGCAAACAGCCTGGGCATAGGGAAATAACCTGATCAGAGTGAACATTCTGAAAACCAAGATACCAGATGCCAACCAAAGGGCAACGTTGCAAGCAGACCGCTGAAGATAGTAATCTCAGGCCTGCCTTATTCTCTTCTCCATGATTTCATTCCCAATCTTTACAAAGAGATTCTTCTTTCTCCACATCCTTCCCAGATTGAAGAGACTTATTCCCTGAAGAAATTGAAATAAGATATTTTAAACTTGGGACCCAGAACCCATGTAGCACAAAAATGAGGCACTGTAGTAAATGCAAGGTGAGTAGGTAAAGTTCACATACTGAGCTATGGGATTCTTGGACCACCCCACTGCCCCAAAGGTTGAAAGATTCTACTCTAGAGAAGCTAAGGGATTCCCAAGAAAAAAGTTATCTTGTACTTCTAAAAACTTTCTAATGAAAAGGTTATAAATATTTTTGGTATATTTCTCCAAATTAAAAACTAATTAAGTTATTTTAGTAGGTAAATGAGATGGTTTATTAAGTATCCCTTGCCTAAAAACTGCCTCTTCCCCCATCAGTATGGTTTATATGGAAGTGCTTTTTTCAGCACAAGGAGACCCTATCCCCCGGTCCAATTTGCCTTAGAGTTTGTGGCCAACTCAAGTTTAATCCCTTTTCTAGGATATTTTAATTCCCTCTTCAGGGAAACTTGAGGTCATTCTCTTCCTACTGTCTTAAATGATGAGGTGTAACATGTGGATATCATGGGCAACCATATGTTCCACCATGGATAAATTTGCTCTGCAATGGAAGAGAACAGAGTTCAACAGCACAGGGGAAGTGTGGCGCTGGAGTAGCTGGTGTGGAATGTGCCCAATGCCCAACTGCATATTTGCCTATTCCATGATCTGGTATTCAACATTTTCCTGAATTTATTTATTTCCTGAATTTACTCCTTTATTTTTACGCCGTTTTGAGTTGGCTTTTTAGTCATTTGCAAATAAAAGCATTATTACCAAATATATCACCAAAATAAATCACTCTTCCTAGGTGAATGTTTAAATTTATTTTTAGTTTTGTGCGTTCTCTGTGGAACCCAAATGACATTTTACCAACATTTTCACTGAGTCAATTACTTCATCTATAAAATAAGAGGGTTGGACACTGATTTTTCAACCTTGGCTGGGCATTGGGAGTCACCTGGAGAGTTACTTTTTGTATTTTTCAATGGCTGGACCCCACTCTGCATATTTCTTTTTCTTCTTCAAATACTAAAATTTATCATTATATGTGGTGCTGGGAAAATTGGGCAGCCACAGGTAGAAGAATGAAACTGGACCACTTTCTTACACCATATGCAAAAATAAACTCAAAATGGATGAAAGACCTAAATGTGACAAGAATATATCAAAATCCTAGAGAAGAACACAGGCAGCAACTTCTGTGACCCCGGCCACAACACCTTCTTGCTAGACATGTTTCCAGAGGCAAGAAAAACAAAAGCAAAAATGGAACTTCATCAAAATAAAAAGCTTCTGCACAGCAAAAGAAAACTGAAACGCAATCTACAGAATGGGAGAAGATATTTACAAATGTCTTATCGAATAAAGGGTTAGCATCCAAAATCCATAAAGAACTTATCAAACCCAACACCCAAAAACCAAAAAATCTAGTCGAGGAATGGGCAGAAGACACGGACAAACATTTCTCCAAAGAAGACATACAAATGGCCAACAGACCCATGAAAAAATATTCATCATCACTCAGCACCAGGGAAATGCCAAAAAAAAACCAACAAAAAAACCCCAAAAACCCACAATGAAATACCACCTCATACCAGTCACAATGGCTAAAATTAGCAAGTGAGGAAACAATAGTTGTTGGCAAGGATGTAGAGAATAGGGAACCCTCCTACACTGTTGGTGGGAATGCAAGCTGGTACAGCGACTCCAGAAAACAGTGTGGAGGTTCCTCAAAAAGTTAAAAATAGAGCTAATCTGTGACCCAGCAATTATACTACTAGGTATTTATCCAAAGGAGACAAACATAGTGATCCAAAAGGATGCATGCACCCCAATGTTTATAGAAGCGCTGTCCACAATAGCCAAACTATGGAAAGAGGCCAGATGTCCATCAATAGATGAATAAAGATGTGGTTTGCATATACACACAGTGGAATATTACTCAGCCATCAAAAGGAATGAAATCTTGCCACTTGCAACAACATGGATGAAACTAGAGGCTATTATACTAAGTGAAATAAGTTATTCAGAGAAAGACAAATATCATATGATTTCACTCATATGTGGAATTTAAAGAAACAAGACAGATGAACACAGGGGAAGGGTAGGAAAGATAAAATAAGACAAAAACAGAGAGGGAAGCAAACCATAAGATACTCTTAACTCTAGGAAGCAAATTGAGGGTTGCTGGAGGGGAGAGGAGTGGGGGGATGGGGTAACAGGTAATGGGTGATGGGCATTAAGGAGGGCAGTTGATGGAATGGCACTGGGTGTTACATGCAACTGACGAATCACTAAAGTCTACCTCTGAAAATAGTAATGCTGTATATGTCAAATAAACTGAATTTAAATTTAAAAAATTTTTAAATTTATCATCATATAATTCAACTTGAATAGTTATACAATATGTTAGACTATCCCGAGAAATATTGTGGTGGTGAAAGATTTAAGAAAAACTGAATTGAAATTGTCAAATAGAATATGTATATAAACAATCTAATTCATCCAGAGTCCAAAGGATATTTATCAGTTAAATATCAAGATTGTTATTGTCATCACCTTTTATTACAGTAGCAGGAAGGAAACAAGAGTATCTGATGCAAAGAAAGAAAAAATAATACTCAATACCAGTGCAGAAACGAAATCTGTGTAGAGTTTGAGGAAAATCTCACCACGGCAAGAATCTTTTAAAGGAAATAATATTAAACCCAGTCATCTGCAAAGAATTCAAGAATTGTTTTCAAATGTCTATTTTGTCTTAGGAAACAGCTATAAAACAAAGATAAACAGCTCTTCCAGCAGGGCCTTCCAGACCTCCAGCCTAGTATAGATACTCTGCAAAGCTTAACACACCCAGAGGTCACAGCCTTCTTGCCTCCCTCCCAAGGAAAGAAACAGAAGAAACATGTCTCTTTCTCATTTTCATCCAAGTCTTAATCAGTCAAACTTTTTTTTAAAGGATTTATTTATTTATTTTAGAGAGAGAGTTTGTGCATGAGCAGGGGGAGGGGCAGAAGGGGAGAGAGGGGAAGACGACTCCCTGCTGAGTGGGGAGTCCGACCTGAGATCATGACCTGAGTGGAAACTGGTGCTTAATGAACTGAGCCACCCAGGCGCCACTCATTCAAAACATTTTATCTATCATTAGTTTTCTTATTATTTTTACTAATTGAGTCAATTAAATGCTAACAGAGCATCTACTCTAGAAAAAGCACAGTACCAGCTCCAAAAGAAAAGAAAAATTACAAATTCTGCCTTACTTTGAACGTGTGGGGATAGAGAAGACCCACATACAAAAAATATGGACACCACGAACATATAAATACCAGGCGAGCAATAAAGATAATAAGATCAAACACTAGAGCCATTGTACAGTGAAGGGTTAAAATCTAGATTTTGAATCCACGTGATATCATTTTCCAACTTTGTGCTTTTAACAGGTTAGTCTCAAGTTCCTTATTTTCAAAATGGAGTTAGTGACCTCTATTTCAAAAAGCAGTTGTAAGAATTAAATTGGAACATGCAACACGGATATCACATTACCTAAAATAGAGTACTTACTAAACAAAATAATTATCTTAGTCAAGGCCCTTTTGATGGTAAGTTTCAAAAAAAACCTACTATCTTAAGTGGTATTATCTCAAGGAAATTAAAAAAAGAAGTTTATTAGGGAAGCAAAAAGGAAAGAAACCAAGAATTAAGCCACTGGAAATCTAAGTAGCTATTATTTCTTTTTTTTAAGATTTATTTTTAGGGGTGCCTGGGTGGCCCAGCCCATTAAGCATCTGTTTTCAGTGCAGTTCATGATTCCGGGGTCCTGGGATGAGCCCCACATTTAGGCTCCCTGCTCAGTGGGGAGCCTGCTTCTCCCTGCTTGTAGTCTCTTTCTCTCTGGCAAATAAATAAATAAAATCATTTTTAAAAAGATTTATTTTTACTTATTTTAGATAGAGAGAGCAGGGGGGAGGCACGGAAGGAGAGAGAGTCTTTTTTTTTTTTAATTTTATTTATTTATTTGACAAAGAGAGATTACAAGGAGGCAGAGAGGCGGGGGCAGGGGGAGGGCGGTGGAAGCAGGCTCCCTGCTGAGCAGAGAGCCCGACATGGGGCTCCATCCCAGGACCCTGAGATCATGACCTGAGCCCAAGGCAGAGGCTTTAACCCACTGAGCCACCCAGGTGCCCCAGGAGAGAGAGTCTTAAGCAAACTTGGCACTGAGCACAGAGCCTAAAGCAGGGCTCCATGCCTGGCTCCATCTCACAACCCTGAGAATCTGACCTGAGCCAAAAACAAGAGTCTGCCGACCAACCAACCGCACTACCCAGGCACCTCTAAGTAGTTATTCTTAAAAGCTTTTCTCTTAGTTTCCCTCTTCCACTCTGGTCACATGGACACAATATATACAGGCACACATAGCCTGAGAGATCTCTTAGCCACCATGAAGAACCAGTTTAAATATTATTTGTTTTATAAAGTGTTCACAAATGCCCCGGAACCGAATGAATCCCTTTTCTCTCTCTATTCCCCAACAGACTGTATGCTCAGTATACTCCTGTCTGCATTCCCACAGATACTTAGATACATAGACACATACCGGTTCAAGCTCCGTGTGGGGCTGTTCTGTCTGAGAGCGATCGGAGTGAAAACCTCAGAACCTGTGATTATAGAGATCTCTCAGAGCCAGTTTGATCTTCTCTACAAACGCATTTCACACTGCAGCCTTTTCCATTTCTTAAAGTGCAAAATTCTTCCTTTCTGGTTTCTGTGGACCAGGAATTCTGGAAGAGGTTGGGTGGGAGGTTTTGAGAGTCTCTAGTCAAAGATTGGCTGTGGCTGGAGCAGGTGACTGGCCAGGATCTATTTCTTAATTATAGTCCACAGAGCTTCTCCATGCAGGGTAGTTTGGGCTTCCCTGATGCACGGTTTCTCCATGGCAATTAAATTGCTTAGAAGGTAGTTTGGGGCCCCAGGGTTATTGCTGCATAACAAACTATCCCCAAACTTTGTGATTGAAAACAACAAAAATCATTCATTTTCTTAATGATTTCGAATCTGAAATTTGAGCAAGACCAAGCATAGCACCAGCTCAAGTCACCCAACTGCAGACTGGAGAATTCATTTTCCAGATGGTTCACAGGTTGACCCTGGCTATTAACTAACAAGCCAGCTATAACTGTGGAACAGGGGTCTCCTGTGGGCTCTTTCTTGGCCTCTTGAGCTTCCTCACAAGGCTATGTCTAAATTCCAAGAGTGTCTCAAACAAGGAAATCTTATGACAATCTGACAAATGCCATGGCAACACATTTTAAAATCTACCCTCAGAAATCACAGGGCACCATTAATGCCACAGTGAATAAGCAAGACACAAACATGCCAAAATTCAAGAGAAAGGAATTCGGTTCTGCCTCTTGTTGAGAGAGTGGCATAAGATTCTAATAAGAACTTATGGAATGGGGGATTTTGTTGAGGATGTCTTTGCAAAATGCAATCTTCCATAGCATATCCCTAAGAATATGGAAAACCTTATCTGGAATCATTGGGGCTGGATATGTTTCAAAAGCCAGGATTTTTCACCTTTTGGAAAGGGAACATGGTGTATATAATGCTTTTCTGTGTAAAATCCCCCCTAGATCTGGGTAAGCAACAGCAATAAAAAAATAGCACTATTTTTCCAGTGCATAGCCAGCCATTCTAAGTAAATAAACATTACAAAGAGATTTATGTCTCTACAGATCATGTTTTGCCTCCAAATGAGTTTGCCACAAATTTATAAAAAATAAAAAATGTTTTCAATGCTTTTTGGGTTTTGGATTTGTCAATAAGTGATTACACAATAAGTTACAATGTTTAGGAAAAGATTAGTGTCTTGGGAAGTCGTCATGGATATATATCTTTAAAAACTGTATTTATTTTTAAATTATTTTTAGGTCACCCATTTTGCAAGGAATAGCACCAGTTTTTAATTTTTATATCTTGTCATGAGCTGAAAGTAGAACAGTAATTTAACATCTCAAGATTTCCAAGATTTGTAGGGAAAAAAATTTCCAAAATTATGGTGACAATATCTATGAAGACTATCTTGTATCCAAAAATAATGAAGAGTACTGGGCACCTGGGTGGCTCAGTGGGGTAAAGCCTCTGTCTCTGGCTCAGGCCATGACCTCAGGGTCCTGGGATTGATCCCCGCATTGGGCTCTCTGCTCAGCAGGGAGTCTGCTTCCCTCTCTCTCTGCCTGCCTCTCTGCCTACTTGTGATCTCTTTCTCTCTGACAAATAAATAAATAAAATCTTTAAAAAGAAAATAATGAAGAGTATGAAGAAAAAACAATGGTATTAGAGAAAAGTGAGGCTCTTCCACCAGTATCATTTCATCATGTCTTTTTGTCAACACAAATATATTTTGGAGGAATCTCAAGAACCATTTTTTGTTGGCAGAGCTGAGAGATCAGGGTTCCTATACTTTTTAACATCTTTAAATATTTACTACAAATAATTATTGAGGAGAATTTAATAATAGCTAAACTTTCAGATAAATTTCAGATTTCCTCTAAAGCTCTAAGGGCTTATTGCAATCTTCATCTGTAAAGCTTAAACTAGACTTTGACTTTAATACCCAAATTTCTAGCATCTGGCCAAACCATGTATTTTCTCACATTTTTAAGCAGTTTAAATGTAAAACTGTACTCCTTTATTTAGAAAAATTCTCTTGATGACAAAAGCAAGACAAGATTGAGTTAAATGTTATTTGATTTTTAATAATTTTCATTTTTGAGAAGCACAATGTCATAGTGCCTCCTTTACACTACTGTGTGTTTTTTAAATCAACTTTCCTTTAGATAATTAAAAAGATGATCATTTTAAGGCTTTAATTGTAAAGCCTGAAAACATTTCACATAGTTAATTCAACCTCACTTTATACATGAGGCAACCAAAGCAGAAAGCAGCCAGCTGATTTGCCCAAGCAAATTTCTATTATTGTTATAGAAATTTTCTTTTCTTTCCCGATAAATGCATTTAAAGTAAACCAAATGAGCCTTTCACCATAAAAGGTAGCAGAGATGAACCATGAGAGACTGTGGACTCTAAGCAACAGACTGAGGGTTTGGAGGGGGAAGGGTGGGGGGTTGGTGGGCTAGCCTGATGGTGGGTATTGAGGAGGGCACTTATTGCATGGAGCACTGGGTGTGGTGCATGAACAATTAATCTTGTAACACTGAAAAAATACAAGTATTTGGGGGGAAAAAAAAAGGTAGCAGAAGCTTTGTGCTTGACCTCCATACATTTTCACAAACCAAAAAAAGGGAATTCCTTTTACAATTTTTCTCCAACAAAACTTTTCTTAACTTTTTTTTGAATCAAATAATTATTAATAATATGCACAAATAAGTAATTTCTCAGATGATACTATTTACTCTGTTTAGGAACAAACAAACTTAACCCCTTAACCTGTTTAGGGGTTAAGAAAAAGGCAACTGAAAAAGGGACATCCAAGTGGCCAACAAACACATGAAAAAGTGCTCAACATCACTCAGCATCAGAGAAATACAAATCAAAACCACAGTGAGATACCACCTCACACCAGTCAGAATGGCTAAAATTAGCAGATGTTGGCGAGGATACAGAGAAAGGGGATCCCTCCTACACTGCTGGTGGGAATGCAAGCTGGTACAGCCACTCTGGAAAACAGTATGGAGGTTCCTCAAAAAGTTGAAAAACAGAGCTACCTTACGACCCAGCAATTGTACTACTAGGTATTTACCCTAAAGATACAAATTTCATGACCCGAAGGGGCACGTGCACCCGAATGTTTATAGCAACAATGTCCACAATAGCCAAACTATGGAAAGACCCTAGATGCCCATCAACAGATGAATGATAAAGAATATGTGGTATGTATATACAATGGAATACTATGCAGCCATCAAGAGAAATGAAATCTTGCCATTTGCAACGACATGGATGGAACTAGAGGGTATTATGCTAAGCGAAATAAGTCAATCAGAGAAAGACAATTATCACATGATCTCTCTGATATGAAGAATTTGAGAGGCAAGGAGGGAGTTTGGGGGTGGTGGGGGAGCAAAATGAAACAAGATGGAATCGGGAAGGAGACAAACCATAAGAGACTCCTAAACTCACGAAATAAACTGAGGGTGGCTGGGGAGTGGGGGGTAGGGATAGGGTGGCTGGGCTTTGGACATTGGGGAGGGTATGTGCTATGGTAAGTGCCGTGAAATGTGTAAGCCTAGTGATTCACAGACATGTATTCTGGGGCAAATAATACATTATATGTTAATTTTTAAAAATTAAAAAAAAAAAAGAAAAAAGCAAGTGAAAAAAAACAGCTGGATAAAATATTCAGTATTTGAGTTAAACTGTATCAACAAAATAGCACATAAAAGATTTTTAGGATTTTTTTTTCTAAATGAGTCTAAAGGGTTTGTGCAGTTCAGATCTGATATATAATTCAGCAAAGTATGAATAATAAACTGAATTACAGCATTTACTTTTTTTTAATTTAATTGAGAAAATTCTTAATCATCACCACATTTAACACCCTTGATTAATGTTTTTGTGGTGAACTCGATTTTCATTTTGACAAGTTATCTAATGTACCTGCAAAATCTATAATAATCCATCCAGTTCCCAGCATTTTCCCCAAAAAGGCTTCGACACTCTATATTTTTCTACAAAATATAAACTATAAGTCATGTATGCACTTCCCTAAACTTCATTTCCTCCTTTTCCCCACTACTTCATTTCTCAGAAAGAGCACATAAAATAAAGTAAAATAAAACTCGTGTGACACTTTTAATATTAACCTCAGCTATGTCTGCAAGAATATAGAGTGATGTGATTTTGTTTTGAGGTTTTCTTTTTCCTTTCAGAATGTGGAACATTCGTTCATGCCTCAATTTTATCCAGACTTAAACTTAAACACCCCTTTCTATTTTATATGTCTTATAGGACCCACAGAGTCTGAGAATGTGACAGAGGAGCCCTTTCATGTCTGGGAATGTGACAGGGAACATATTATATCTATTTTTAAATCTTCGAAATTCTTGTCGTAGCTGAAACCTGGAAACTAGACTTGAATTATCTCATTGTTGGACCTCACCTAACACCCAGTTACCCTTTTCCTCGCGTTGTACACTTGGAGATGTTTCCTGCCATTTATGTGCTTCCTGCAATATCGTCACAGGCTCCCAAGACTTCCACATTCATTCTCCAACTGCTCTCTACCACAACACTCCGATTAAATGATAACCTAGTGGCTGGAAAGATTTAGGGTAGCTTTCTGAAGGCCAAATTCAATTCTGTTCCGGAAAGTAATTGAATGGTATCTTTGTGAGTTTGAGCCGTTAAATAACATGCATGGGGCTAGAGACTAGCAACACCCTGTCGGGCAGACAAACCAAGGGACTGGAACTTCACACTCGGGGAGACAATTTGAGTTTCTGTCCCCCTTAATGACACTGATACATGAACTGGTCAGCTGAATATGTTACAACCACTCCACTTCCAGATGGATTTCTAATGCACTCTTCATCTGAGAGTCAGTTTAAGTGTCTATGTGTTTACTGAATACTTCCCACACAAAAGGCTCTGTGCTTAACTTTTCTCTATCAGGATCTACGATAGGCAATAGCAAGATGGAGAGAGATGCCATGCAGTCTCCTTCCTTGAAGGGCTCCCTGTTTAATAGGGAAGACAGATGCTACTATGAGAAAAGGATTGCACTAGAAATATAGCCAGGAAGATCTGGGAACCCAGGAAAGGGACATCGATCCAGCTTGAAGATGAAAGTGAACACTTCCAGGAGAGAAATGCTTGGTGGATGTCAATGGGTGGATGACAAAAGGCAGCGAGAGCTAAGAGGAGGTGCCTTTAGGCAAGGGAACAACACAGATGAAGGCTTTCAACAAAGTATAGTACTTAAAGAAACCACAAACTGTGTGGTGTTCTGAGAGCACATAAGAAGGTATGAGATGAGATAAAGCTGGGAGGATAATATCATGGAATCATAACATGAAGGGTTTTATATCACCCGTCCACAGAATGTGGATTTTATTTATAGGCAATGAGGAGCCATTGAATCACTGAATGATGTCATTAGGGGACAGGAGAGATTCCTAGTCAAAAAAAAAAAAAAAAAAATTAAAGGTCCATGTACCTATTCTATGTTTTAGCCCTAGTCTTATACCGAGTTTTTTTTTACTCATTCATCAAAATTATACTAATATTTGAACCAGGGATCATAGCAATGATAATTTTCTAACCTCTAAATGAGATTCAACTTATACTTCCCCTCCCCTCTGATTATGGCTAATTAAATTTGACAATACCCATGCCTTCTTTTCTGCCTTTTATTTCTATTATTTTTCCTTTTTGGTTTCTATAACCAATGTTACTTAGCATTACCACAGTACCTTCTGGTGTTCAGAATTTTTTCACAAAGGAAAATAATTAGACATGATCAGTGGTTGTGAAGGGAGGGAGTCTGGAAGTTTGTTGTTGACTAAGCTTGGAAAGGAGAAAGAAGTAAAGAAGGAAATAGAACAGCTAAGGAAATATACTCTATTCTACCGGGAAACCAAGAGGGGAGGGGAGGGAGTTTCTTAATAGTTTCTTAAAGGGGTCTTCTTAATAGGCAATCTTTCCCACTCTCTCTCTTTTGAGAAGCCTTCATAAATAGAATGATTCGGTTCCTATATGCTTGATATTCCATAAATGTCCATAATTATATTAGCAACGAAAACATAATGGAATGCATTGGACCAGGGCTAAGGCCTTCCAGGCTCAATACCCTATAAATCATTTAACAAAATACAAACGCAGAGCAGTCATGCAGCCAGGTCACCAGGTAAATAAGTTCCATCACTATCTTCTCAAACTTTTTTGACACATTTAAGCCTGAAAATGTCAATATCCTTCCATCCAAGGAATTTTTAGAAATGCTTTATTTCAAGATGAGCCAAAGGAAAACCTCTTTGCATTTCAAATACCTTATTTAGGCATTGAGTAGTAAGTGTTTTATTTAGAAAAATGATTAATCATTCTGCAAGACTTATAAAATACTTAGGAGAGGGAAAAAAAGACCTTTAAGTTGGAAAATTCCTCTCAAAGGAATTCTAAATGTCGCAAAGAACATACTGGACCAATTTTTTTTTTTTTTTTTAATTTCCCTTTGCATCACAGCGTATAACTCACATCTGGGTTGCAAAAGGGAGGCTGAGACTGTTTACAGATCATCATTATCAGAGACAAAAAAACTGTAACTGTAATGAAGTGGGGCCCAGGGTAACGAAATGGCAAGCAGATCTCCCTGAAGGAAGGCCTTTGGTTGGCCTCCCACCCAAGCCAAAGAAATGGAGCCAGACCACGAAAGCATTTTTGTGTGGATGCACAGCTCCCTCCTGCAGAGGCCGGCCTGCAAGAACACAGGCCGCGGCGCTCTGCTCTCCTATCTCCTCTGCCCCCTTCCTCTAGTATGCTTCTTGACCAACTTTACAAGGTTAGACAAGATAAATATTTTTCTGTTAACGTCCTTGTGAGCTGGAGAAAGTGTGCTACAATCCTTTCACTGAAATGAAGAATTTATAGCTTCCTATCAGTAGTTTAGGTTTATGTTCTGGGCCTCAAGGCAAGATTTCTGAGACAGCTTCACGTCCCCGCAGCCTGTTCTCCCTACTGTCCTCATCCTGGCCTTCCTTACAACGCAGTCCTCGCCTAACAGAAACATAACATACTAGAAAACATTAGTAACTAAATACATTTTAAAAATTAAAAATTAAAAATAAGTAAATATCCTCGTTCATCTTTAGTAAAAACCTTTTCACTTAATTTTATTTTCTCTTGGGGCGCCTGGGTGGCTCAGTTGTTAAGCGTCTACCTTGGGCTCAGGTCATGATCCCAGGGTCCTGGTATCGAGCCCCCCATTGGGCTCTCTGCTCGGCAGGAAGCCTGCTTCTCCCGCTACCATTCCCTCTGCTTGTATTCCCTCTCTCACTGTGTTTCTCTGTCAAATAAATAAAATCTTTAAAAAAAAAAAAATTATTTTCTCTTACTTTATTTTTTTTTAGGAATATATGTATATATATTTTTTTATTAACATATAATGTATTATTTGCCCCAGGGTACATGTCTGTGTTTAGGAATATATTTTTAGAGCAGTTTTAGGGTCGCAGCAAAATTTAGCGGAAGGTACAGAGATTAAAAAAAAAAAAGTCCTTCCAATCCCAGCGCTTGGGAAAACCATGGCCAGACTAGGAGGTGCAAGGCCCTTCTGTGGGATACCCTAGATAAATTAGAAGCAGACAAGTAGCACAGGGGGTAGGGAGAGGATGTAAAAGAATCTGAAAGCATTGTGCCAAGTGGCTAAGCATCCTGTTCAGTTTCTTTGTGTGCCCTCTTCCTCCTTCTAGACCCACAAGTTGAAGTATTGCGTTAATTTGTCGCCTTTCTTTTTGAGCAAATGCTCCGAGCTCGGCTGCCACAGACAGTAAAATAAATCAATGTCTAGAATCTTGCTAAAGGGAAGGCCCTGCTGCAGAGGGTGCCAGGAACAAGAATTAAGGACAACAGCCACGTCAGCTGCAGAGAAGCTGCCTTCGCCCGTGGCCCCCAGCACTGACAAAGGCGGCTCTAGCGCGCGTATATCCCTGGTTGTGCAAGGGTCTGATCCCGGTAACGGTTTCATCTGTCAAGAAGAAACTAAACAAGGTTTTCCCCTCAGTATATGTGCTCCCAAGTAGGAATCAAAGTCTTCTCAATGACCCTTCTACAAAATATCAAGAGTCCAGGGAGAACTGTCCGTGGACTGAATAGCCAATCCAGTGAGAAGCTCAAGGTAACAGAAAAGACACCATCATATGTTCTCCAAATGCAGAGAATCGCAGAATATCATAAAGGGCATCCAGTATTTCTTGGGAAAATAAAGAGTTAACAAAAAAAATACTTAAACTCATGATGGGATATTATTTGCTTTTATATCTTTTTTAAAAATTAATTTAATAATTTGACTTATTTATGCATAATTTAATAATAATTATAAATTAATAATGACTTTATATCTTCTTTTTAAAATTTTTCTTTAATCCAGTGTTTATCCTATATTTATTATTGTTTATTTATAATTTAATAATAATTATAAATTAATAATTAATTTATATCTTCTTTTTAAAATTTTTCTTTTTAATCCAGTGTTTATCCTTTGTCCTAGAATTATAACTTTATCTTATTAAACACTAGATGTTTAAAAGAATTATTCCAGCCAATATTATACTTTTAAAAATTGTATCTTACCGAAGTTCTCATTTGTAATGTTTTACATTAGATCCTCAGACCTTATTTATATTATAGCTGTACGCTTGTAGCCTTTTACCAACCTCTCCCGATTTCCCCCACCCCTGACTCCTAGCAACTAGTTTTTATTCTCTTTTTCTAAAAGTTTGACTATTTTTTGTTAAGTGTCCATGTATAAGCGATACTGTGCAGTATTTGTCTCATTTCGCTTAGCATAATACCTTCATGGTCCATCTATGTCATAACAAATGACAGAATTTTTTTCTCATAGCCAAATAATATTCATACTCATGTACTCACATCTTCTTTACCATAGGTTGCTTCCATATCTTGACTATTTTGAGTAATGTTGCAACAAACATGGGAGTGCAGATATCTTTTTGATATTCTGTTTTCATTTCCTTTGGATATGTATCCAGAAGTGGGATTGCTGGATCATGTAGTAGGTCTATTTTTAATTTTTTTTTAAAGAACTTCTATACCCTTTTCCCTAGTGACTGAAGCAGTTTACGTTCCCACCAACAGTATACAAAGATTCTGTTTTCTCCACATCCCTGCCAATACCTATTATCTCTTTGTGATAATAGCCATTGTAACAGATACGAGGTTATATCTCCTTGTGATTTTGATTTGCATTTTCCTGATGATTAGTGATGTCAAACACTTTCCAAATACCCATTCACAATTTGTATGTGTTCTTTGGAAATTTGTCTGCTCAGATTCTCTGTCCATTTTTTAATTGGATTGTTTGTATGTTTGTTTTCTATTGAGTTGTATGAGTTGTTATATATTTTGGATATTAACTCTTTATCAAATATATGGCTTGCAAGTATCTCCTCCCATTCCATAGGTTGCCTTTTCATTTTATTGATGATTTCCTTGGCTGTGCAGAAGCTGCCCTATACAATTTTTTAACATTTTTATGTAATTAAATTTCATAAATTCAAGTGATAAATTGAATTTATCATTCCTGTCTAAAATAGTTTCTGAATTTCGCATCATGCTCAGAAATATTTTCCCATGTTTCAGTTGTTTTTATCATAATTCAACATTTAAATTTTGTATATATTGGTAATCTATTTTGGAGTGAGCTGCAATTTATTTAAGGTATTCAACTTCATATTTTTCCAGATGGCCACCCAGGTATAGCAAAACCACACTTTCTTCACTAACATGAAATGCCACTTTCACTTTATGCAAAGTATCCATGTGAGAACTCAGTCCAGTTCCATGGGTCTGTCTGTCTTTTCAGAAGAAATCAATATTGTCTTTTTCAAATATTTAACTAACTTTACTGAGTGTTTACTATGTACCACACACTGTTCTGCTTTAGGCACTAGAGATACAGGAGTATAAAAAGATTTAATAAATAACAATCATGAGAATGATGACAATAATTAAGATAAAGAAGAACAAGAGGAACAAGAAAATGAAAAAGGCAAGAGGGGAAAAAAGACAGAATAAAGAAAAAAAAGGAAGGAAGGGGAATAAGTCCTTTTCTCTTCTGGGTTTGACATTCTAGTGAATGGAGACAATTTTAAAAATGAGTTTAAAAAGTAACATTAGATTGTGATAAGTGCTATGAAGGAAAAGCAAAGCAGAGAAGGAGGAGAGGGAATTAGAGGTGTGGCAATTTTAATACATTGATTTGCAAAGTTTTCACTGACAAAGGGGCTGAGCAAACCCTTAAGAGATAAGGGAGTGAGTCCTTTCATCTATGAGAGAAAAAAGATCAACAGCACATGATTGCGTGTTTGAGTCACTCTGAGGTAGATAATGTGGTTGAAGCAGAGTAAGCAAGCAGGGGATTAGAAAGAAAAGATACAAGAGGGTAGAAGAATGTCAGGGGCTGGATTGTGTAATGAAATGGGAAGTCTTCAGAGGGTTTTGAGCATAGGAATTTTATGATATGCTTTATGCATTAAAACATCATGATAATAAATGTATTGAGAGTAATTACATAGGTTTAAGGTATAGAAATGGGGCAACAGTAAATGGTGAACAACAATAGTAGCTTAGAACTAAATTGTAGAGGTGAAGATGGAGAGAAGTGACAATCTTATGGACATATTTTGAAGGTAAAATCAATAGAATTGGCTATTGGATTGGATGTTGGATGTGCAATAAAGAGAAACCTGAAAGATAAGATTTTTGATCCAAAAACTGAGCGAATGGAATTGCTATTAGTAGATTGGGAAGAATATGAAAGAAACAGGCTTCAGGAAGTATCAGGAGTGCCACAAATTCTTGTGCATTCCACATCTGCACCACAGATGGACAAATTAAAATATTAAAAGCTAGAACTAATTACTATTTTTACTACAATGATTATAATATTCATTAGGGCTATTCACAAACATTCCACCTTTCAACCCAAGTATCTGGTAGTATTATACTTCCCCACCCAATTTAAAATTAAGTGTAACCACGCAACTAGCAGTAGCCAATGAAACTAGCTCCATCAACTGGTGCCTCCATCAATCCGAATTCCTTAACAACCACAAGGAGCAATGCTCTACTATCCTATGTTGGACATAACTGGAGCAAGAAATAAACTATTGGGTTAAACCACCCAAATTTTAGGGATATTTGTGAACCATAGCATATTTTAGCAAGCGCTACCCAGCACATTCTTACTGATATAGGTATTAGAACTCAATGTGAGATGCAGTCATGATTTATAACATAAACCATAAATACATAGCATTGCTTAGTAGTCAGGTGATGGGTAGCAAAAAACCTGTCACTAGGACCTGGAAGGATGATGATCAATACTATCTATCAATGATACTTTTGGTAAAAACTGTTTCCTAAAATAACTTGGAAGGAAGACTATATATTAAGAACTTTCAGCTTAAGTGAAAGAGATCAGAAAATAATGTTTCTATGGTGTGCTGGTTGCTTTTGTCTTCATTTGATAAGGTGTTATGAGAAAGAAATGAGTTTGTAAAAGAATTTACTAACATGAGGCAGAAGTAAAAGCAAATAAAATGGAATAGCTAAATCGACAACAACAACAACAACAACAAACTGCAAGAGGCTATGAATTCTCCTTTCCCAACTTGTAAAAGAAAAATTCAAGGATGCCTCAGAATGATAAAGGCAATGAGGCAAATGAGGTAATTAGAACTCATCAAGGACAAACTTAAGGATACTACCTTCAAACTCATTGTTAAAGCCTCTGACTAGATTAAGGGAACAAAAAGAGTAAAGGAAAACTAACAGTTTTAGTTAAGGCTTATTGATTTCCTCCAACTGGAAAAGGGTTTTTAAGGGGAAGGAAAAAAGACCAAAGCCTGGTAGGTTCTTGGTTAACTGAAGGTGGAGGCAAGAGAACTTGAGCAAAATGAACTGGTAGGTCTAAAAATGAACCATGTGTGGTTATTGGCACATAAAACTGGATGGAATCGAATAGATACGGTGCTTGCCATATTTCAGCAGGTTTACTACCAAAGAAACCACGTATTTGAACTGAAAAAGTCAGTGACTGTTCAAGACTTAAAATGACTATCCATACTTATTCATAGATCTTCAGACTAAGAGGAACCATATCCACAACCAGTAAAAAGACTAAAATGCCTCACCCAGAGATTCTAGACATGGGGCTGAATGCAATATCTGGATGGAACTTTTGGGTAAAAGATAGCCAAACATTTGGGGACAACAAAAGTAAGTGATGACAGTCGTTAGGGTTTCTCACTTCAGCTAATAAAAACTAACTGGATGTCAAAAAAGTCACTTGCAGGTAAAATCTCTAAGAGTACGAGATTCCCCATTGATGCAAAGATCATCAACAAAATATTAGTAAACCAAATCCAACAATACATTTAAAAAAATTCAGGTATGCCTGGGTGGCTCAGTCATTAAGCATCTGCCTTGGGCTCAGGTCATGATCCCAGGGTCCTGGGTTCAAGCCGCACATCGGACTACCTGCTCACCTAGAAGCATGCTTCTCCCTCTCCCATTCCCCCTACTTGTATTCCCTTTCTCGCTCTATTTCTGTCAAATAAATAAAATCTTAAAAAAAAAAATTCACCTATGGTCAATAGGATTTATTCTAGGAATGCAAGGTTAGCTCAATATTTGCAATTCAATCAACATGATACATCACATTAACAAGAGAAAGAATAAAATCATATGATCATCTCAATATGTACAGAAAAACACATTTGGCAAAGTACAACATCCATTCGTAATAAAAATGCTCAACAAAGTAGCTAAAGAGGGAAAATACCTCAAAATAATAAAGGTCATATATGAAATACCCACAGCTGACATACTCA
>CM053608.1:71626418-71645683 GCA_028646535.1 Procyon lotor | reverse complement strand
AAATAAATAAAATCTTAAAAAAAAAAATTCACCTATGGTCAATAGGATTTATTCTAGGAATGCAAGGTTAGCTCAATATTTGCAATTCAATCAACATGATACATCACATTAACAAGAGAAAGAATAAAATCATATGATCATCTCAATATGTACAGAAAAACACACTTGGCAAAGAACAACATCCATTCGTAATAAAAATGCTCAACAAAGTAGCTAAAGAGGGAAAATACCTCAAAATAATAAAGGCCATATATGAAATACCCACAGCTGACATACTCAATGGTGAAAAGCTGAACGTTTTTCACCTAAGATCAAGAACAAGACAAATATGTTCACTCTCACCACTTTTATTCAGCATAGTACTGAAAGTCCTAGCCAGAGCAATCAGACAGAAAAAGAAATAAAGACATCCAAATTAGTAAGGAAGAAGTAAAACTTACTATTTGCAAATGGCATGATACTATATACAGAAAACCCTAAAGGCCCCCCAAGGGACCCTGCTGGAAATGGTAAAAATGAATTCCATAGAGTTACAGAATGCAAAATTAATATACAAAAATCACAGAAAAAGAAATTAAGAAAGTAATCTCATTTATAAATGCACCCAGAATAATAAAATACCTAGGAACAAACTTATCCAAAGAGGTGAAAGACCTATACTCTGAAAACTATAAAACACAGATGAAAGAAATTAAAGATGATGCAAACAAATAGAAAAATATTCCACGTTCATGGATTGAGACAACCAATATTATTAAAATGTCCATATTACCCAAAACAATCTACACATTTAATGCAATCCTTATCAAAATACCAACAGCATTTTTCACAGAAGTAGAACAAATAATCTTAAAATTTGTATGGAACCACAAAAGACCCTGAATATCCCAAAGCAATCTTGAAAATGAAGAACAAAACTGGAGGTATCACAATACCAAATTTAAGGATAGACTACAAAGCTGTAATAATCAAAATGGTATGGTACTGACATAAAATAGACATGTTGATCAATGGAACAGAATAGAAAGACCAGAAATATACCAATGATCATATGGTCAATCAATCTACAACAAAAGAGACAAGAACATGCAATCGGAAGAAAACAATCTCTTCAATAAATGGTGCTGGAAAAACTGTCAGCCATATGCAAAAAGAATGAAACTGAATCACTTTCTAACACCATACACAAAAATAAACTGATTAAAGACTTTAATATGAGACCTGAAACCATAAATTTCCTAAAAGAAAAGAAAGTAATCTTTTTGGCATCAGCTGTAGAAACATTTGTCTAGATATGTCTCCTCTGGCAAAGGAAATAAAAGCAAAATTAAACTATTGGGACTACACCCTCCTCTCCAAAAAAGGTTTGCATAGTGAAGGAAAACCATTAATAAAACAAAAAGGCAGCCTACTGAATGGGAGAAGATATTTGTAAATGACATATCCAATAAAGGGTTAATATCTAAAATATATAAAGAATTTATGCAACTCCACACCAAAGCAACAAATAATCCAATTAAAAAAATGGGCAGAGGACATGAATAAACATTTTTTCTAAGAAAACATACAGATGGCCAACAACCACATGAAAAGATGCTCATCGGTAATCATCAGGAAAATGCAAATCAAAATAACAATGAGACATCAACTTACACTAGTTAGAATCAAAAATACAGGAAGCAACAAGTATTGGTGAAGATATGAGGAAAAAGGAACCCTCATGCACCGTTGATCAAAATACAAACTGGCTTGGCCACTATGGAAAACAGTATGGAAGTTCTTCAAAAACATTCAAAGAACAATTACAGTATTGTAATTACAATTACTAGACCTAGTAATTCCACTACTGAGTATTTACCCAAAGAAAATGAAAACACTAGCTTGAAAAGATACATGCACCTTATGTTTATTGCAGCATTTTTTACAATAGCCATAGATGAATGGATAAAGAAGATGTGTGCATGTGTGTGTGTGCGCATGCGTGCGCACGTGTAATGGAATATTACTCAGTCATAAAGAAGGAGATCTTGTCATTTGCAACAACATGGATGGATCTAGAGAGTATAATGTTAAAGGAAATAAGTCAGTCAGAAAAAGATAAATATCATGTGATTTCACTCATGTGTGGAATTTTAGAAGCAAAACAAATGAACAAAGAAAAAAGAGACAAACAAAAACCCAGACTCATAAATACAGAGAACACACTGGTAGTTGCCAGAAGGGAGGTGGGTAGGGATATGGATGAAATAGGAGAAGGCGATTAAGAGTACACTTACTGTGATGATAACTGAGTAATGCACAGAATTTTTGAATCATTACATTGTACACCTGAAACTAATATAACATTGCATGTTTATTCCATTGAATAATGAAAGTGGAATGTGGGATTTCCCACATTCCCTTGTTCTTCAATCTGTTGTTATGAAAGTCTATGAGGGAGTGAGGAAGCATGGCACCTCCATATGCTGGGAAGGAGAATGGAAACATTCGTGAGAAGCTTTAATGACTGTCATAGACTCCTTTTCTGAGGGGAGGAGAATAATTATCCCTGAGGTATTCTAGTTTCAGCCCCCCACCCGAGAAGCGAAAGACAAATGAAAGAGCAGAGCCTGCCCACTCCCCATTCCAAATCTACTGGGAGAGAGGAAGAGCGAAATCAGAAAGCAGATCAGAGTTTTAAAATAAACTCACTTTAAAATCACCAAAAGTGACCCCAGCTTTAATCTGTCCAAGATGCTGTCTGAGATACCATAAAGAGAAATCCATCTGAGCACGGTCCCAATGACTGAAGAGAAATGGAACGGTGTCAGACTCATCCCCTACCGAGTACAGACTATTCAAGAAACCGGTTACAACTGCGACCCCCGGGAGAGCTGTCGTGCCAAGGTGAATGTGGACTCTGAAATAGATGCACATGGGGAATACTACTGGCTACGACAGAACTGAGTTTGAAAACAGGTACAGAATGCTTTAAATCTAAGACAGTGTAGAGTGAAACCCAAAAAGTTTAGAAAGGAAAAAACAAAGACGAGTATAATCTTAAGAGTTTGACCAAGAGATGGGGGTGCCTGGGTGGCTCAGTGGGTTAAAGCCTCTGCCTTTGGCTCAGGTCATGATCTCAGGGTCCTGGGATCGAGCCCCACATCGGGCTCTCTGCTCAGCGGGGAGTCTGTTTCCCCCTCTCTCTCTGCCTGCCTCTCTGCCTACTTGTGATCTCTCTCTCTGTCAAATAAATAAATAAAGTCTTAAAAAAAAAAAAAAAGAGTTTGACCAAGAGATGGACTTCTCTGTCATTACTGGAGAAATACCAAAAATAGACGAGCACAGAAATTCATTTTTGAAGTCTCAACCTGGGACCCTGAATTTCCAAACAGGAAACCTGCCTAAATTAGAAACATACACAGTGGCCTGCATGCCAGGGTCCTGGGGTAAGGAAACACTCACATGTCCCGGGGCCTAAACACCACCCCCAGAAGATCAGCTAACGTATTGGAGTGGACAGTGGGGAAAGCAGTATTCCTTCTAATGCAAAAAGTAAGAGATCAATAACTGAGTTTATTTTTTGAAAATGGCATTCCCACCCATTAGTGGTTTAGCGGCTGTGAATGAATGTCTCGACTAATCAAAAAAGACTTTTAGATGTGTTGAGTACCAGAGATCAGAGCGTGTCTGCTTTCTGGATGAACATCAGGAGGCTGGTTGAAAAGGCATCGATGTAGATTCATAGTTGGAATCTACATATGAAAAGGCATCTGTGTAGATTCACTGTAACAATGGACTAATTGGAGGCATTCTGGCCAGATTACCTTATGCTCGATCTCTAAAACAACTTAAGCAGGGCAATTTTCCACAAGTTGCTTTGCTCTGAGGTCAGTCTGATTGAACTCTCACACTTCTCTCATCTTCTTTCAACTACTGATACTAATAAAAGAGCAGCAATGGCTCACAACCAAGATTTGAAAAACCAGGGTCAAATGGATGATTTCAGGGAAACTGGCCTAGTCCCTAACCAGCTAGAATAGACAAGACATTAGCAGAGCACCTAGAAACTCAATCAGTTGCTTTGTCAGCTTTTGGGAAGCCTGATGTAAACACCTTCCCTGAGGCCTTTTCCAAAACCTACTGGCAAGATAAGAGTGCTCTACCTTTTTAGTTTGATGTAATTTTGTTTAATTTCTGTTAGCCTTGCCTGAGGATACTGATTCCAAAAAATATTGCTAAAACCAACATCAAAGAGCTTGTTGCCTATGTTTTCTTCTGGGAGTTTGACGTCAGTTATGTTCCTCCAAAAAATTTCAAAAATGCGCTCATACCTACAAAAGTTCAGGCCCATCAATCCACCTGCATTGTAAATTACTGGGCTACAGGTAAATGTAGAAGGATTTGCAGGAGGAGGTCTGGGCCTACAGTTGGGCCAAAGACAACACCACACAACCACAACAGGAGGATTCAGAGATACCCACAAGGAGGTAGAGAAGAGCAACTATCCATCTCTGAGCTTTTCTTTAGACAAGGTGAACATCTTGCAGGAGGCCGCTCTCACAAATGTGATGTCAAAGGTGTGGGAATCACACAGAACAAAAGCAGGCCTGATGGATCTTGAAAACCGCAAACCAGTTAGGAAAAGAGATTGCCAAAGTCCCAAAAGAAAGTAGTCCCTGATCCGGTTAGGAAAGGAAATTACTCCTGGTGATAGACCCACAGTGGGTAAGGGATTTGCAGTGACTTGGAGGCCCTGGCCTCCCATAGGCACAGGAAAGCCTCCAGAGCTCACAACCTGGACTCCCCTCCCAGAGACCTCAGTGGAAATAGAAAGAGAAATAAAACATGAAAGTAGGACTTCCTTAGCCCGATTTTTGAGATTCTGAAGCGGAGAGGAAGGGAACAATGTGATAGAGATTCTGATTGAAAGATCAGCCTAGACTTTTGTTCAAAATTCAATTCTGTGTGGCTTCCTTTAAGGCAAAGACAGTTTCTCACTGCCTGAGGAAGCTCTAAATGTCATCAGTCAACCATGGAAAAATGAAGAGCTCAGAAAGTCCTTGCCCACGTTGTCTGACCGGTTAATTGCCTGAAACTTCTGTCAAGTTCCCTGAAAGAGTAGAACCCTCTAAGAAAAGCAGAACCAAGGTTTAATTTCCCACCAATAGAGCATGGAGTCTAGAAGCCAGCTTATATCACTGTAATACAAAACATTAAACAGTGATTTTTCTCCCCTCCGAGTTGCACAGAGCAAATTCATATCTAAATACACTTATTAGATAAATATGTCTCTACTCAAAGGTTTCTCCTGGATACAAAAAATATCTTCGTAATATCTGGAGAAGAGAGATACAAAGAGACAAAATATCTGCATGGTTTTACCAGTGGAACTTCTGGCCACTACTGACTAAATGGTATAGGACTTCAATAAAGAGTCATTCTAATGGGTCAGACAGATGGCATTATGTTCCTTTTGAAACAGTAGTAGAGTTGCTCAAGGGTTGGGTATAATTACTCTCATTACAAGCAATCCCATAATATAAATACCACTTATATATTCTGATGACTTAAAAATTTATATTTCCATCCTAGACTTACTTCTAAGCTCTACACATCCAACTGCCTACTTTGACGCCTTCATCTGATGTTCACAAATCAAACTTGATATGCACAAAACTCTCCTTCACTTGCACTCTCCACCTTAGCCAATGCCACCTCCATCACCCAGTTGCTAAAGCAGCAATTCTAAGAATGCTCTTGAGAGTGCCTGATCATTCGTTCTTCTTTTAAAATAGTAATCATAATCATAATCATAATCATAATAATCCTTCTCAACTCCTATCAACTCTACACACAAAATAGATTTCAAACTCCTCGTGTTTCACCAGTTTCTCTGACCCGTCCTGGCGCTAGCCCCATCATCCCTCCTCTGGACCACTACCATGGCCTCCTAATTTGTCTCTCCTCTGCCCATCCTGCTTCTCTCTATATTATTTCTCCATCCTCCAGTGTGCTGCCTTCCCCCTCTTTACTATCTCCCATAATGCTCTTCTCACAACTTTTCCTCTAACTTACAACTGTAAACCCCAGAAGCATCACGTGCCCGGAGATGCCAGATCAGACTCCTGATCTAGACTAGATTCTCTCCTTGTCACCCTTACTGATAAAGCCCAGTACTTTCCCTCCATAGCAAAGATCAAAATGTATTTCTTTACTTGTGTTACCTTTCCCATTAGATTCTACCTGCTGTTTAATGCATTTCTGCATGGTTGTTAGCGAAGTGTTCAGTAAATAGAAATTGCATGAATGAGATGCTGCTTCTCCTCCTAAAAATCACACTAGAATAATGCTGCAAGGGAATTTAAACACCATCGACTCCAACCCCTAATTATATGATTGAGGAGATCAGCAGGCATCATGTGCCTCACTTGAAGCCATGTAACAGACCAACTGGCAGAACCAGATTCTGTGATCCTTAGCCCTCGTTTTCCTACAATAATTCACCTAAGTGTAGGTATTACACTTAAGTGTAATACATTTCAAACATTAACCAAGACTTATTCATTTTTTTTCCATTCATTAATTGAGTGCCTCGCATGTTAGCACTGGGCCACAAGGAAGAACAAGATGGACACTGACCCCATGGAGCTTTTAGTTAATGGAAATGGGCCCCTGGAATGAAATATTACAGATTCAACATTATTTGTAATTCGTTGATAGTTCATAGGAATTTAAGACTAGTTCATTTCCTCAAGGGAAACAGCTTATTATTTTATTCTGATTGAATTCAGAAAAATATTTTTCCCTGAGTTTAGTATTATAATTCTTCATGAAAGCAAGATCATCTGAACATTAAAGAGCTTAAAACTGATGGCCACGCTCATTTCTAATGTCTTTATCCTACAAAATCAATAAAACTTGTCAATAAAAAAGGGGAATATTGATCAATCACTTGAATATTTTGTTCCATTCAGGTCTTTAGCATCACAATAAAAATTATTTAATATTCATCTGCACATTTTTAATATTATTTAGACTTCTTTCTTTCATTCTTTCTTTTTTTCTCTCTTTCCTATTTCTTTTGGTAAGATCATCATGTTCTCTCTTGGTCTTCTGCTTAGCTATCAACTATCAGGTTGCCAACTGAACTGCTCACAAATCTCTCTGGAAGATATTTTAAAATATCCTTCTTGTTTATATGATATCTCAGTTTTCGACATTTGCCTTTTCTTTAAAGAAAAAATTTTTAGACCTTGCAATACACCTCTTTTTGCAAGGAAATATTAGTAAGGAAATCGCAATTGTAGATTTGTTTTTAATGCCTGTAAAAAAATATTTTTTTAATTCCCAAATTTAATGACTGCTGATTTAATTGAAAAGCAGATATTTGTACATTAGATGAATTTAAATAGGAACAAACTGTGTCTTGTGTCCTGTGAAGATTTTATATTTATACATATTATATATATATATATATATATATATATACACACACGCTACTTTATGTATATATACACACTGACTAATTGCACATCTAAAGACTTTTCCTAGGAAGGGTTAGGTCTACAAATACCTAATAAAGGAAGATGTTTATGCATGAAAGCACTTTCTTTGAATTGAAGTGCATGATGCCAGAAATAGACAGCATTGAAGGGGGGTGGGGGGGTGGTGGTGAGGGTGGGGTGGAAACACGGGGACTTCTCCACTCGTGAAAAATGTTCCACAAATAGGAGGATCTACTTGTTTTTAAATAGAAAAGAAACAAGAATATTTAAAGTTGGGTGGGGGCAGAAAAGACTCTATTTCATTTTCTTGTCAGGCCCTACACGGCCTAGTTAAGCACATGATTGCAGAATCCCAATGTGGGAGACTCATGTGAATTGCTTATTTAACATCGTTAGTGATATAATCCCTAAAAACAGAAAGAAGCACCAAGATTCATGAGCGTACTGCTACTGGTGTCACAACATCAAAAGGAACCAAGACAGGAATCCAGCTGCTAGAATTTGAACTAGAAGAAGAAACCACTGCAGATTGTTTATGGAAGCACAGATGGCTGAAGAGAAAACAGTCTTCCCAGAGCCCGTTTGCCAGGAGAAACACTGGCAGGACACAGTCGCACTTTGTTAACATTTCCCTCCAACCTGGAAGGGTCCTGATTTCACTGTCGGACAAGGATATGTGACACTTTTCATATATGGCTTCTATACAGACTGCAGCTATAAAAGTCTGAACTGGAAAACATCTGGAGAGAGAAAAAAGCGGTTCACCTAGCAGGAGGTCAGGGCACACAATGACCTTTTGGAGCCCTCAAAAGAATTACAGAAGCTTAGGAATGGCCAAACATGGAATGAACTGCCAAGCATGACAAACACATAATTTAAAAAGCATGGTCTGATTCAGGCTTATAAAAAAATAAAGTCAGAGAAAAGGGATCCATTTGTAGACATTTATGATAACTGTCTATCAAAACTGAGGCTAAAAGTTCACCCTACAGCTTCAGTGAATATACAAAAACAATTTGTTTAGGAACAGTCTGAACCAGTTTGCATCACTATTCATGGAGAGGCATGCGATTAAATACATCGGGTAGCTTTCATAATTCTATTTGGATTTTAACTCCTTCAATTTTACATCAAAAAAGAACAACTAAACAAAGTGATACATCGTTAACCTATTTCTGCTTTCTAATAGAAGAAAGATTTGCATATCACACAACAGCCGATCAGGACTTCTCTACAGAAAAGACAAAGGGGTGGAGATGATAATTGTTAAAGCTTTCTATCTTTATTTCGTTTTCTACTCAAAGTCGCTCAAGAGTCCCCAATCCCAGAGTGAGAATGCAAATCCCTGCGGGAGCACACACCACGGTACACCCAGTACACCCGGATGGAGTCCAGCTGAGAAGGCACTGGAAGGTTTGGTCTCTAAACGTGAGGGTTTTTTTCTAACTTCAATCCAAACAAACGGAAGACTGTGGGAAGAGATGAAGTGTAACTCTTCCCCTCTAACTCTCCCCACCCCCCCACCCCCCTCCCTCAACTGTAGCCATGGCTACAGTTTTATATTAGGGAAAGACTCAAGCCAGTTAGTATGGATTTAAGTATGTTAATTCTATGTTACTGAACTCTGTTCATAAAATGTGTATCTGACAGTCTGGAAAAACTAGATGTGAAAAATTAGAACATATCCTCCCACTCAGATTTTCAAGGATTATGCAAATCCCCACTCCTCAGACATTGTTTTAATGCATATATGAAAGTCTGGGCATCGGATTTCTTTACATTGTCCTCATTCTCGAGTTCTCTTTCTGTGATGCCGAACAATGGAGTAAATGCAAAGTAATTCATCTGGTTTTCTAGGCCTTACCATCTGCTCTTCAATCACTCCCCTAAAGATGTTCCCACCTGGCATGGTTTCACCTTCTTTTCTGAATTCGACCAGGATCCTATAGGGCAGGGATTCTCAAGGTGTGTTCTAGATCTTCAGTACCAGCATCCCTCACTGAAGGGTCTAGTAGACAGTAGGAAGCGCTCGAAGCCTTCTGAACAGAGCACTTTGACCACCATCTGGGAGACAAGTGTCGCTAGAGAACACCTGGATGCAGTGAGACCCACCAGAAGCTATAGTAATTGTCCGGGTAAGCATTGTTTTGAGTTTGAGTTAGGGCTGTGGTAATATGGAGGGAAACGATGCAAAGCAGGAGTTTAAAATGGCAGAATTTATGGAATGGAGTGGAGAGAGAGAATGAGGTAACTTCAGAGACAAAGGGGTTAAGGCCTGGCCTCAACAATTTACCAGTCATCTGACATTGAGCAAGTTCTTTTCCCTGCTGAGCCTCAGATTCCTCCTTAAAAATCATGCTCCCATCACAGGGGTGTATGAAGGTTGAATGGACTCATGTGGGATGGGGTCGGCACAGAGTCTGGCGCATAGGATATATCAATAGATCCCAGAAGATTTTAAGATGACTCTAGACTTCCATCCTTCTCCCAAATGGGAAAGAAGGAAGGGAGGGGGGGAAGATGGAAAACAGAAAGAATTTAGTATGAACACACTTTCGGAAATTAAATTTTAGTCACTCACTAGTTTTAAAACACTATTAAATTTTTAAAAAATTAGTTAAATTTAGTGAAAATTAGAATTTAGTTAAAATTTAAAAATTTGTTAAACTTAGTTAAAATTAATTAAAAATTAAAGTTTTTTAGATTTTAAAAAAACTATTAAAATTTTAAAATACTTATTATTAAAATATTCTTACTATTTATGTGTTCTTAATGAATGTTGTTTTACTATGAATGGTCATGTATATCAAAGAGTACTGTGTCTTCTTCCTGCCCACACACAAACACACAGATTCATTCCTAAAGAAAGTGCTGGGGCGCCTGGGTGGCTCAGTCGGTTGGTTAAGCATCTACCTTCAGCCCAGGTCCTGATCCCAGGGTCCTGAAATCTGTCATTGTCTTTGGGCTCTGTGCTCTTTGGGGAGCCTGCTTCTCCCTCTCCCCCTGCCTGCTGCTCCCCCTGCTTATGCTTATGCCTCTCTCTCTCTCTGTTTCTCTGTTAAATTAATAAATAAATTCTTTTTTAAAAAAGTAAAGCAAAGTGCTTCTCGTTTTTTAAGGACTCACTCTCAGGTATGTCCTCGGCTCCTCCTCCTTCCTCTTCTCCTCACGTAGAAGTGAGTACTGCCTCCCTTGTACCACTTGTGTGCTTCCTACTAACAGTCACACAGCCCCCTCAAATGTGTTTATTTACACGTCCATCTCTTCCAGAGTGGCTTCCTTGAGAACCTGTTATCTCCCTCTCCATTCCCACTAATCAGGTCAGTATTTGCCACAAAGTGAGTATACCACAACTTAATTTCTCCAAAAAAATTATGGCCTAGATATTAACACAAGGTACCTTAATGTCAAACATAAATTACTCTATCCTCTTCAATCACCCACTCTTTCGTCAAATTTACTAAGTGCCAGATATTGTAAGAGACGCTGCAAAGTAAAACACATGCTCTCTGCCCCCCTAAGGAACTAAGAAAACAAGTGAAGACCTAAGAGATAAATATGTGAAACATTAGGTAGCAATAGTACATCTCAATAAAAATTCAGGATACCACTGGAAACGATCTCACAAGCATGAGGTGATTAAGTTCCCAGCAAGATAGTTATTGACTTTAAGAAGTTCCGAAAATGACACACTTACACCCACCTACCACGGTGAGGGGTGACATCACAGAGCTGATTGGATTTGACCTTGCCCTGAAAAATGTATACGTTTTGGATAGGGAAAGGGGACTTCCCCAGACAAGGCACTCCAGGTAAATAGGGCAGTGTGAGCTGAATCATAAGATTCAGCTTTCACCGTGAAAGATGATTGGGGGGGGACAACAAAAAACAGCTTCTGGGGACTGCAAAAAATATCTGATTGATGAAAGTGCAGTGTTCAAGTATGCAGAAGGAGAGAATGGTAACCAGGTATCTTAGATCCAGGATTCGGGGTGCCAGTGAATACTGGGAGTCCAGGAGGTGGGGATAGCACGCTGAAAATGTTTTATTTGGACTGACTTGGTGTGGTGAACTTGGAAGGGAGGGGAAGAGTAGAAAAGGTTAATAATCCTAACTTTCATTTGTAGAGCCTGCTTTGTGTCAAACATTATAACCATTTTTCATAGTTACCCCAATCCAATAAGGTGGGTGCATTAGCGCTATTTTATTTACCCTCGCTCGTACGTGACACTGTTAGGATTTGATCCTGGGATATCTAGCTCCAAAACCTGTTCTGCGTCCAGTGTGTGCTGCTTCCAAGGCATGGGCAATAAGGGGCTGTGGGATGGCCAGATGTGTTCAGATACATGGGAATGACTTGGTGCTCATTGATGTGATGGAAAGGAAGGCAAAATAAGTTGGAAGATTTCATGCATGAGCGATAAGAAAATGATGGTGAGATTAATATAGGGAAGATAAGAAAGGGAAGAGTCTTAGGAGGCAGCAAAAAGATGAGTAAGACATTAAACACGTGTCAGATGGAAGCAGGATGCTTAAGTGGAAATGTATGTTGGCTGGAAATTTTGAGGATAGGCTTTTGTACTTTCTTCACTGGGATGCGTCTCACAGCACCAGCTCCACAATGGAAGATGAGACTGTCCATGGAAAACCAGACTCAATCTAGGATCACAAAATCCCTTCCTTCCCAGTTTTTTCTCCAAGTTTGCTTTTTAAAAAATGTGAAACATGAAAAGATTTGTTCATGATTTTGAAGAACTTAAACACTACAGTTCAATGGAGCTGACATTTTTTTTTCCAACCAACCAAGACTTTCCTGCCTTTCAATGCCAATTTATCCTCAAATATCTTTTTTCCTACCAAGTTAAAGTGTGAAAACATATGCTTTCCTCAGCCTGTACTCTGTCCACAGCACATCCTGTAAAACTCCATCCTTCAGCAGTTAACTAACTTATAGCTTTAGAAGGATAGAGGTCCTAAAATAAAAGTTGGAGGGCTCAAGGAAAATAGTGGGTTCCTAATGTCAATATGTCATGAGGCCAAACATTTCAGAAAATATTCAAGTTCTATAATTTTGCTTTTCTTAAAGGAGTCTTTTGAGAGCTGTGGCTTTTTTTTTTCTTGTTCTATTTTAAAATACAAAAATTGTGCAGTGATCATATCCCCTAGGGTTGCAAATGTAGGCAAGCTGTACTTAGTTCTCCAAGAAAGGTACATAAAGCTTAACCTTTTGGTATACTCTGGAAAAATGAAGCATTTCCTAAGCAGTATCTGCACAGTTGGGATTAACTGAGTTTAGTAGATGCCTCACTCTGGAAAAAAAAGGTTTTTAAACCTCAATAAACTTCTATTTTTAATATGAATATGATCCAAAAGTAGATAATGTGGCATTGTTCGGTAGCTAAAAGCTAGATGGCAATATGTACTATAGCCAAGCCCTTTCTCTATATATTCCATAACCTCAGAAAACAGTCCAGTGAATAAAAAAGTCCAGTATGAATATCTCATATTCTGTCAAAACCTATAATAATGAGGCAGTAAAGAGAATGAAACTTGTAATTTTAGAGCAGGTGGATTCAATTAGGGGGAAAAAATGTTTTTTGGATCCAGAAATTGCAGAAGCGTAATAGGTATCCTTTGAGTGAAATAGAAGAGGGATATTCTTTTATTAATAGCAACACTGAGTATAACTGAAAGGATAAGCAGAAGAGGAAGACAACAGAAAACATGTAACCAGCCATGGAAGTTCATTTCAGCAGAGTGCTTGACACTGTGTAACTTATTTCAAAGGGTGAATGATAATAGGAAATACTCTCTTCTTTTAAGAGTTTGGCATGTCCAACTGGGATACTTGTGTGAATAGGCGATACTATGTTCCCTAAGAATCACATACATGATTTCAAAACTCCAGGCTTTCAGAACTCCAGAAAATACTAAGTAGCCTTTTCAAAAGATAGCGCTAGTCTGTACCTAGAATCCCCAAAGCAGCTCATTAAAGAAATAATGAGTTCACCTCCTACAGTGTTGGTGGGAATGCAAACTGGTGCAGCCACTCTGGAAAACAGTACAGAGGTTCCTCAAAAAGTTGAAAACAGAGCTACCCTATGACCCAGAAATTGCACTACTGGGTATTTACCCTAAAGATACAAATATAGTGATCTGAAGGGGCATGTGCTCCCCAATGTTTATAGCAGCAGTGTCCACAATAGCCAGACTATGGAAAGAACATAGATGTCCATCAACAGATGAACGGATAAAGAAGATGTGGTATATATACAATGGAATACTATGCAGCCATCAAAAAATGAAATCTTTCCATTTATAACGACGTAGATGGAACTAGAGGGTATTATGCTAAGCAAAATAAGTCAATCGGGGAAAGATAATTATCATATGATCTTTCTGATATGAGGAATTTGAAAGACAAGGCAGAAGATCATAGGGGAAGGGAGGAAAAATGAAACAAGATGAAACCAGAGAGGGTGACAAACCATAAGAGACTATTAATCTCAGGTAACAAACTGAGGGTTGCTGGAGGGGAGGGGGGTAAGTGGGATGGGGTGGCTGGGTGATGGACATCGGAGAGGGTATGTGCTATGGTGAGTGCCGTGAATTGTGTATGACTGATGAATCACAGACCTGTACCCCTGAAACAAATAATATATTATATGTTAATAAAAAAAAAGAAATATTGAGTTCAAAATTGACCCAAAAAAGGGATAATTCAGCATTGTCATTGTGTTTTGTTTTGTTTTGTTTTTTTCATTTAAAGAAACTCCTGAATTTTGTGTACGGAAGAATTAGAGGGTTGAGGAAGATCAAAATGTCTGACAAGCAAAGATATGGTCCAGCAAAGTGTTGTTATCGTGATGAAATATTATGGAGGTGTTAAAAATGATCATTATCTGAGCTGGGAAGGGAAGGGAGAAAGGCTGTGGTTCAAGCGTCACAGACTCTTAACATTCTTAGTAAGTTTTTGTAGGCTTTCTTGAATCATTTTTTCTTCATTTGCTAAAAAAAAACTACAACAATGATCATTATGAAACTAAAATGAACCATTAAAGCCATTATGATTTGATTTAACAACTATTGATAAGAACATAACATTGGTTATAATTATGGAAAAACACGCTTTTGCACAAAGGCTAGAGGGGGGTACAGATGGTCCCCGATTTATGACGGTTCAGCTTACAATTTTTTGACTATATGACGGTGCAAAAGTGATACACATTCAGTGGAAACAGTGCAGCAAATTTTGAACTGTGACCTTTTCCTGACCTAGTAGTATGTGGTAGGATACTCTCTCATGACTCTGGGCAGGAGCAGTGAGCAACAGCTCCCAGTCAGCCCCATGATCGTCAACTTACAATATTTTCAAACTACCATGGGTCTATTAGGACGTAACTCCCTCATACCTTGAGAAAAATCTATATATCACATGAAGGTTATGGTGGACAATTGTATGATGAATTTTTCAACTTTTTAGATCAATTTTAGTATTGTTTAGTAAATTTCAAAACAATTCCTGGACACAAGTATATCATAATCTGTGTTTATGTCTAACACTAAAATAAAAATTTTGAATTCAAAATGAAGCAATCTTTTATCTTCATTGAAAAGGTGGAAGACTATAATACTGGGCTGGGTTAGTTGTGCAAACTTGGACAAGTTAACTTGTCTGTGCCTCAAGTCTCTCCTTCATAAAATGGAAACACTAATTGAACCAACCTCTCATGATTATCATCAAGATTAAATTACGTAATTCATAAAAAACCTTAGCAGAGTGCTTGGCACACAAGACATTTTACTAAATGACAACTACTGTTGTGATTTTGCAAAATAGAAGGTACATTTATACTTGTCTGTATACACATATGGCTATGTGTGTAAGGGCACTTTGCACATGCCTGGGACATACACTTAGGAAGTGGGGGTTGTTACTTAGCACTCCCATAGCTACATTATTGAGCACAAGCACATACTATGTGCCAAGAATTCTGATAAAAATCTTAAACACATATATTATGCTTTTTTATGTGACATGTTAGATGCTCTATATTACAGTATTTCATCCTTACAACAATCCTGGCCTTTAGGAATTATTATCCTCATTCTACAAATGGAGAAGTGAAGGCTGAAAGAGCTTAAATACCTTCCCCCAAATCACAGAACTGCTGAATGGCATAGTGAGACACGAATAAGGCTAGCTGACAGCAAATACACGCTCTAACTACTAACCATATTGCTTTCAACAGGTGAGACATAAGATACACTTAGCTCATATTTCAGCCTAGTATATGCTTCCTCAGTCTGGGGACACTCAATAAAATGGAGGCTCTAGTTATTCCGTCAATCACCAGTGAGGGTAAAGTCCTGCTGGGAAGCCCTTTGACTTTTCTTCTCAGTAAGAATCCTGGTCCCCTTCACAGCAGCTGCAACCAGCAAAACCCGTGGGACTTGGAGAAATGAGGATTAAGAGTAGTGAGGTCATCCCAAACTGGCCCTAAAGGAAAATAATTCCCTATTAGACAGCTGGACAAAGAAGAGTCTTCCTCTGCAAATATGTCATTTTAACTATTCAGGATTTTAAATCTAATTTTTTTTAACTGTTGGAACTCCTCTAAGTTTTTGATGTGCTGAATCTTCAAGAGGAGAATGTGATATTTCCGAGAGTGTTCTCTTCCCTAGAACCCTTTGTTCTCAGGCCCCAGTTAACACCTCCTGGAATGTTTGTCCCTTGGAGCCCATTCCGAGGACGCTGATCTAGTGGAAAAAGCCACCGCCAGGCGACAGGAGACAGAAGTTTCATTCCCAGCCTTCTACACACTCATTGTGATCTTAAGCAACTGCTAAGCGCCTTGATTCCCTCCTATAAAATTAGGAAATGGGGTCTAATATGCTATGGTGATATGGAATGTCTTTCTGTGTCAAATGACTGGAAAAATCTCCCCACACGATTACTCCATACTACAGTGTGCCTCTTGATTCCATCCTTCCACATGGTTGAGAACTGGTTGGTAGAGGAACGAGTGTTAAAAAGACTGAAGACCACATGGTTCTCAGCATAATACAGGAGGAATGTAAAAATCACAAAGCTAATAACAGAAAACCTAACCTAATAGTAGTAACCTAACAGGACTCGGGAAAAATACTCTCATGCCAGGCAACACACTGACGCCATACTCAGAAAGCAATCCCGTGTTTTTATTGTGTGATTTCTCTTTGCTTACCCAGCCCCCCACCAGTCTTCAATACTTGTTCTGCACCAGCCAAGCCAATTTCCCACAAAAACAACGCTCACCCTCCTGAAATGCTTGCCTCCTTCCACCCAAAACGGTGCTTCCTGTCTGACACATGAAGCCTTTCTTGATGCAGAAAATTCTGGGCTTCCTGAGAATAAAACTCTTCTTGCATCTTCAGTGCCTTACAGAATGCTAGGCATGTTATAAAGACTAAATGATAGCACCAGCTCACAGTATTCTTGCTCTAACATCTTTTCTACTTCTGTAATCATACAGATGAGGATTTAAAACTATAATCTGTCCTACATAATGATTTTTTCCTATATTTTTCATGGGTGTACAAGGTATCTTTTCCAGTAGGTCATAAGTTACTTATTCCTACATTTGTCATAATACCAGACATAGAGTTAGGTAAGTAAAAAGTATTCCCTAAATACTTGTTGATTGCCTATATGATTGTTGGGTGGTTTTTTGGGGTTTTTTTTTTAAGATTTTGTTTATTTGTTTGAGAGAGAGAGCGCAGGGGATGGGGAAGAGAGAGAGAAAGAGAGAGAGAGAGAACGAGTTGGGGGATGGGCAGAGAGAGAAGCAGGCTCCCTGCCTATCAGGGAGCCCAATGCAGGGTTCAATCCCAGGACCTCAAGATCGTATGACTTGAGCTGAAGTCAGATGCTTAACCAACTGAGCCACCCAGGTGCCCCTGTTGTCATTTTTTTTTTCAAAGACTAATGATAATGTTAACAATATTCCTAATCTGTGATTAGCACTTTATATATATTATTTTATTTCTCCTTCATACTTAACCTTAAGACAGATAACATTACCTCCATCTGTACATGAGAAAACTAAAAGTTAATAAAGCTAGATGATTATCTCAAGGTTATGTAAGTACTAAAATAAGATAGCTACATAATTTATTGCCAATCAGAACACATGAGCAAAAACAGTAAAATCGCTAAAGTTATATGGCTTTTTGAACTATTTATTAACTGACAGTTTTATTATACTGGTAAATCTATAGAATAGTTTTATTTAAAGAGTATTTTCAAAGGTGCAATATTTAAAAAATAAAAAATACATAAAACAAAAACAAAATAAGTAAATAGTCCTGACACATATTTCAATCTTTAAATTTGTTTTATAGTATTTTTTCAGAAATTTTATTTTCACTATGGTCTTATCATTTTTAAGTTTTTCATAAATTTTTCTTAAAGTTTTCTTCATAATTGCACTTTATGATAAAGTAGATGTGAAGTTAGACCACTTTCAATGTACTTTTCTGTATGAAATACACTTTTTATTAATTAAGAAAAATACTTTCTAAAAGTTTTGATGCCCACAGAATAGTACAGGCTGAATGAAGTCTTTTCTCATTTCTATTTTTCTTTTATTTTTTTTGTGTGTTGAAACAGATAATTTTTGCAAGCCAAGTAATTACATTCAGAATTGTCCTTTCAGTTGATTATTCTTTTCAAGGGAGGTTCTTAAAATAAGAGTTTACTATCCTTTGAGTCCTTTTCCAAACAGATGCTGTAAATTGTGAGTGCTGTCAATTCCATTTCTATTCCAATGCATAATAAAAATGTGTCCAATTAAAATAGGAGTTTCATCAAAAGAATCTTCCCTTGAGTCAAGATATTCTAAGATGAAACTTCAGAATTCACAAATTAAATCTTTTTCCAGCTTTGTTAGGGTATAATTGATAAAGAACTGTAAAATATCTAAAGCATACCTGTGGTAAAACTTGATATCTGTAGACACTGAGAAAACATTCCCTCCCATCTATCACATCACATATTTATGTGTTTTATTTGTTTTTGCTGTGAACTTTGAATTCGACTCTGTTAGCAAATTTTAAGTATACAATATTGTCAAATATGATCACCATGTTCTACATGAGATCTTCAGACCTTATTTATCCTAAAGCTGGAAGTTGGTACCTTTTTACTAACAACTTATTTCCCATACCCCCCTAACTCTGGCAACCAATTTTCTGTTCTGTTTCTGAGCTATGCTTCTTTTTCTTCTTCTTTTTTTAAAGATTCCTTGTGTAAGTGATAGCATGCAGTATTTGTCTTTCTCTGTTTGGCTTATTTCACTTAGCATAATATCCTCAAGTTCCATCCATGTTGTTGCAAAAGGCAGAATTTCCTTCTTTCTCATGGCTGAGTAATATTCCATTGTATTTGTAAATCATGTCTTTTTTGTCCACTCATCTGTCAATACTTAGGTTGTTTCCAGAGCCTGGCTATTGTGAATAATGTTGCAAAGCACTTAGAAGTGCAGGGATCTCTTCAGTTTTCCTCCTTTCATTTTCTTTGGAGAGATACCCAGAAGTGGGATTGCTGGATCATATGGTAGTTTGGTTTTTAATTTTTTGAAGAACTTCCATACTCTTTTCCATAGTGGCTGAAGTAATTTACATTCCCAACAATCCACAAAGACTCCCTTTTCTCCACATCCTCTCAACACTTTTTATCTCTTGTCTTCTTGATTATAGCCATTCTAAAAGGTGGCCATGTTATCTCCTTGTGGTTTT
>CM053608.1:71600189-71625918 GCA_028646535.1 Procyon lotor | reverse complement strand
AAAAAAAAAAGAGAGATAAACTAAAGCAAAACCTGATCACTTTAGAAGCAAAACTTAGAATAGAGAAGTCAGGACTTGCCAGGTTGTAAAGTACAACTGCTTCTCATCTCCAGTTTCTCAGCTAGAAAAACATCCTCCAAATACAATATAGTCTGGGATGTAGATCAAATTAAGGGAGTCTAAATTAAATCTTGAATCGACTAGAGCTTGTGTTGTTTAATTTTTTCAGTTTCTCCTTTAATTTGTTGATATAAGCCCCATAATTTTCCTGTTACAAGCTTGTTTTCAATAATGGCAGTTTCTTAAAATACTTTGAAAGCCAAAGCTTTGAGACTCTTCCACTCATTAAATACTTTGATCAAAGATTTCCATCCAATCTGAAAAAATGCAGCCAACATTTCAAGGACACATTTACAAAAAGTGTAATACCATCATAAATCACTTGGATTGGTTTAACTTGAAACATTTCTAAAGTCTGATTGTTTGTAGGCAGAACAGAGAAAATACATATTGCTCTTTAAGAATTTTTGTGGTATCAGCTTTTCCACAAAATAATTATTATAGTTCAGTGATTCTAAATATGTACATATACAACTATAAACTTTGACAAGTAGTTTGAAATGTAGTTCTGCTCTATAAGATTCTAAATTTTGTAGACACTGTATGCCATGACAAGATGCTTCACCAAAATCTTCATAGTGTCGGAAATTTTACATTCAATGCTGAACTTTGTCACTGAATCTATAACAGGCTTCACCATGAAAAGTGCAGTTTTGGCTTTATTCCTGATGTCTCCTACTCAAATTCTTCCTCAGAGCTTCACGTCAGCAGAATCAGAGGGAATCCTGAAAATGACTTTTATACTATTTTATAAAAGTTTGTATTTTACATTTAAAGAAATGATAAATTTTACTTTCTTAAAAATGACTCTAAATTGAAACAAATCCTTAAAAAGACTTTAGTGAAGGTTTTGGCCCATCTTTAGAATTTATAAATTTGTTGATGTTTTTTAGGCACTTTGTGTAGAGAAATAATTTTAAATTTATTTTCATCTGAAGCTCAATTAACCTAATTATTCTCTTCAGCATGTTACCATTTAAAAATAATTAAAAGATAAAGGCATATCAGAAAAGTAAGTATGAGCCAAACACACTTTCTACAATAGGACATTACAATAACTGTGTCTGCCAAAAACAAGCTAGAGGTATCTGAGATTGCAAGTAGTAAGCTGGTAATATAACTCAGATGAAGTCAAGTTTCTGAGAATTGGGTTTTCTTCAACAATGAAAAGTTAGCACCATAAGAAAAAAAATCAAGGCAACAGTTACGTAGTTATACTGTGTATATAACACAGGGAGCATGTGTTTGATTTGTAGAATATTCCAAATTGACATTTTAACTCACAAACTAATAAAACCATGCTACAAGAAGTGGGCTCATGAAGAAAATGAAGAGTACACTCCAGTGAATACCACCACTCTTTACCGCTCCCCGGTCACAAACATGCCTTCATTCAGGTGCCAGGCAACTCCAAAACCCAAGCATGAACAGGTCAATCTTAAAAACATCTGAGGGCTCTCCACCCCTTACACAGAATTAACTACAGCCTCCTTAGCATGATGTACAGCATCTCTCACCATTAGACTCCAATTCACTCTCCAGCCTCCTCTCTCTTCCCCATGTTGTACCTCATGGCAGTGTTCACACCCCTCTGCCTTTACCTGTGGTGTTCCCTGTACTGGTGTCATTCTCTCCCAACTATTCAGCCAGTTCTTACCTAGTATTCAAGGCCCATATCAAATGTTACCTCGTCTCTGTAGAGAATTACATATACCTTCACTTAGAGTCCCCTAACACTTTTATACATAACTCTACTATGGTGGGGGGGGTTTACATTTTTCAGTATTATTTTTAGATAATTCTCTCCTCATTCAGGCAATAAAGGCAGGAATTTTTCATTATTAAGTCTTATCTTTCTAGGTACTGCTTTATTGTTTATATTCAGTTAAATAATTCGACTTTTTTTTTTAAAGTAGGGTGTTTTTTTTTTCTTCTTAGCTTATAAGCTTTCAACTCAGAGATCGCTGTAGATGTAAACAAAGCTATGCCTCAGAGCAAGAGCTCATCACCAGGATATAGTGTTAGTGTCGTACAGGGTTGTTAAAAACTTGGGACATTGTGGGTTTTACTAGTCAATATATTTTCTGTAAACATGATTAATTTTAAACAGTTTCCAAACATTAGGAACTTTATAAGGTCTTCTGAGTGCAAACATAGTGAAAATATTGAAAGTCTTATTAAAATGTATACAATTACGAAGAGAATAAAAGAAAGGGGGAAAAAATGGAAAGTGGAGAAAAAAATGACAAAAGTATATACATAAAAATTGAGTTGTTTGACAATAGGAATACCTGTAAAGGTATTCCCTAAAAATAAGGAACAAACTATGCATGCAAGACTTGGGCTGTCCCTGTCTAGTGACATTAATCCCAATAACCAAAATGTGAGTTCCGTAAGGACAGAGACCGTGTCTGACATTTCGGTCTTGTCCACTGTGCATGGTACCTATGCTATAAATATTTGTTGAAGAAGTTAATGAATCAACCAAGTAACCAAAGACAAAGAAATGTAATTGGCCAAATAGACCAAATTTTAGTATACATAGAGAATCAGCATCAATGTTTCTTAAAGATTGAAAGGGAGAACTTAAAGCCTGAGGCTGATGAAAATGCTACTACTACCCACAAATCATTACAAGCCAGGAATAATTCAGTGGGCTCAAGACCCTTTGAAGTCTTCAGAAGAAGAGAGCATGGGGCATAACCATATGAGCCAAGACAGTGGCAACTAAGAAGCTTCCTACAACATTGTAAGACGGGGCCTCCAGGTCTCGATGGTATCTCAACCCAGGGAAATGATGAGATTTTTTAAAAGAGGATTGAAGAAAGTTGTGAAGAATTTCAGGACTGCATTGACTTACAAAGAGCAAAGAAAATGTATCTACCCTTCCTCCCAAGTCCTCCACTCGTAGTGGAAGAGAGTAAGAACTTAACCTTGTGATTAGTGGCATCTCATCTCAGTATCCGCTAATACAAGAGACTGTTTTCTGTTACTCTTCTCTTTTGAATCACTGCTTAGTCACTCAAATTTCCTCCCTGTTCATGCTCACCCTCAGGATGGATCTAGGTTAAAGCAAACAGATAGGTGGACATGACTTCACTGTGAAGGAGGGACAACAGCCCAAACACATCAGTCCTTGTCTTGGCCTCTGTCTTGCAGGATCTCTGCTCTCCATTGTGCTCTCTCTAGTCAGCCAGGTCTTTGGACGCCCTGCTGGCCTCCAGATAGCTGGTGTTCTCCTGTTTGCACACCTTGATGACCCAATCCTACTTTAGCTTTCACTTGTACTGTGGGTCTCTTATGAGGTCTGCTGGTAACTTCTTTGGAGTCCTTGCCTCAATGAATCCGTTTCTCTCTAGTCCTTGCGAAATATCCTTTGCCTCTATTATGATAAGCCCCTCCGGCAGGTTCACCAAAATCTTAAGTATATTCCATTTCCCCCAAAGAACATGTCAGAGTTTTGGGGTCTCTTCTATGATACCAGAGTCCAAATTCAGCTTGAGAACTCCCAGTCAGGCTTGTCCATGCAAACATCTTCTTTTACTTCAGCTGCTCCAACGTGCACAGCTAATCTCCCCCACACTGACATGTTTGAGAACACACACCAAGGCAGTCTTTTTCAAGGGTTCCAGAAAGGGAGTGACCTAATATTCCTCTGCTTTAGGTTTTTCTCTTAAACTAAACAACACAATTTGTTCTCTAAGATTTGGGCCCATAGTCTGAAGTCTTACTGCATATTTGATCTCCATCTATCCCTTCCCACAATCCCCTGGGAGAAGCAGTTGGCTTTCTACTTTCTCTTCCTTTCCGAGTGGAATTTTGTCGGCATCTGACCCTTCTTTTTCCAGAAAAAAAGACTCCTTGTCTCAGCTTTAATGGCAAAAAGTTATCCTTTCTTTAAAATGGGAAAAATTTGTGATCTGAACTAAAGATCATCATAAAGAAACTGTTAAATTACTTGGAACTGGGAATTATAAAAGACAAAAATTTATTACCTCATTATTTTAAAAATGTTATTCTTATTTTTTCCAGTTTTGAAAGTCAAGAAACAAATCACATTCATTTTTGGCACCTAACCTGATTGTAGAAGAAATCTTCCTATAGCCAGGACAGAATTATTTGTTAGAAATATAGTAGACACATAAATTATTTACAAGTAACCATAAAACCTTAAGATTCAGAAGAAATACATAGTTTAAAAACTATTCAGTTGCTTAATATGACACCACAAAATTAAGAATTTGGCCATCTTTTATTCCAATTAGCCTGCATAAATATCATCAGCTATGTCCTAGATAGGCTCTATCAGCTAAGCATAAAGAAATGAAGTTCAAAATCTACATTATTACACATGCCAATTTAACATTTGGACAGAGAAATATATGCACAGCCATAAACTATCACATTTTGTAACTATTTATAAAATAATATGTTAGCAGCTCAAAGAAGAGTAATGAGTTGTACTACTACTGAGAAGTCATTTAAAATAACAAAATTCTTAACTTCTTTCAACACTGAAAAGATTAACCCAATAAAGGAAATTATTTAACTCTCAAGAACTGATTATATCTTTTGTCTATACAGCTTGGGAACTATTGATTCCACTTTTATATTTCTAAATAAAATTTTCACGTTTCTCTTTCTGCTTTATTTTCGTTGTATATATTGTACTAAATGTATAATGTACATATAATACAGTTTTAAAAAAAATACGCTTTTGTCATCATAGACAATTTCTTTTTTTGAGATGCCAAAAGATCCATCTTTACTATTCCTTCAAAAATGCCTATTTCACCTCCACTCTGTGGAAAGTGTAGTGTCACAGGCTGGAGATATAAAGATGATTAAGACACAATGAGTGTGACTATGTGGGTATGGAAACAGGAAATACAATTATAAAACATTTTTAATATAAAAGAGCTAAAGCCAAATGACATACACATGAAAACTTCCAGTGATAAATGCTGTAGTAAATACCGGTGCAGTGATCCAATGCAGAGCAGAGGGCATTGGATGATAGAGGAGAGAAATCAATAGGTTCTGCTCCTTGCCTGGAAGTCAATAGGTCCATGTTCCATCCTGCTCTGCAAGTTACTGGATAGAAGAATTTGGGCAAGTCACTTAACATCTCTGGGTCTGTTTGTCTACTAAATAGAATAGTAACATTCACTAGGGTTGATGCAAGGACTAAATTAGATGCCCACTCTTATCGCTGGATATAGAGATATCATTTCTCTTTCCAATGACCTCATGCAGGTTATGTCATCCGTTTCCTTCCCCTAGAGCTGTATTTGGTCCTCTGAATTTGATCATTCTCTTCGAGAGCACTGTGTAACTCATTTGTTCTAGAAAATCTTTCTTATTATATGGGGATTGAAAAGAAAGACGAAAAAGAACAGAAGACGGGGGGCTATGGACAATCAGTTGGTTTATGTTAATAAAGAGATAAAGGTTAATAGAGAATTATAAAGGTTATAATAAAGACCTTTATTATAGAATAATAAAGGTTAATAGAGAATCTCTATTCCAAGATCACACACAACATATTACAATGTTTTTCTATAATACATAATAACGTAAGAACCATACACACATTTTTTTTTACCTTACCTTATTTCACGGTGCCTCTATGGGTTAAAAACTTTAATCTGTTAAAGTATTTCAAATGAAAAATTTAACTTTATTTTGTCCTTTCCTTTGCATGTTTTATATGGAATCCGTTCATTTATGTTTTTCCCATCTGGAGACTTGGTGAATTCAGCAAGAAATTTGATTTCTTGAATCACCTTGTTCACATTTGGTTTAATCATATAAAAATGTCAGAAAAAATAGATTACTGCATTAAAAGACCTCGCCTGCTTAAAATAGTAATAATTAACCAAGTAAGAAGTTAAGAAATCACTCCTTTGGTTGGTATTTATAATTTCTCATCAGGTCCCAAAAATGATCCACTTGTAAAATTACAGACAAATAAAATTTGGATATATTGAACAAAATTCACCTTAATAAAAACCAAATCCAGTTGAAAACAAAGATCCAGAATCTGGAGCCCAGAATAACAGCAGCCACTGCCATTTGAGAATGCCACTTTTTTCCGCGAAGTGGTGGTTTTACCACCCACTGTCTGACCTTCCACATACAACTCCAGCAAGCTTCCTTAAAGTTTAAAAAAAAAAAAGGGAAGGGAAGTAAATGCATGTGCCATTGAATTGTATGGTTTTTTTTAGAATTGTGGCACTTTTTAAAATCATGATAGAAATCAGTTTCTAGGGGCGCCTGGGTGGCTCATTGGGTTAAAGCCTCTGCCTTCAGCTCAGGTCATGATCTCAGGATCCTGGGATGGAGCCCCGCATGGGGCTCTCTGCTCAGCAGGGAGTCTGCTTCCCCCTCTCTCTCTCTGCCTGCCTATCTGCCTACTGTGATCTCTCTCTGTCAAATAAATAAATATTTTTAAAAAATCAATTTCTAAAAAGTGTGTGCGTGTGTGTATGAGTGTGTGATAGAAGAGAGAAAGAGAGTGAGAGAGAAAGAGATTGTGAGAAAGAGTAAATATACCTAGGAAAAAAGTTTAGAAAGATGCACCATTAGCTGTTAAAAATATTTGGCTCTGGGACGCCTGGGTGGCTCAGTGGGTTAAATCCTCTGCCTTCGGCTCAAGTCATGATCTCAGGGTCCTGGTATCCAGCCCCGCATCGGGCTCTCTGCTCAACGGGGAGCCTGCTTCCCCCTCTCTCTGCCTGCCTCTCTGCCGACTTGTGATCTCTCTCTATCTCTCTGTCAAATAAATAAATGAATAAATGAATGAATAAATAAATAAATCTTTTTAAAAAACTATTAAAAATATTCGGTTCTGAAGAATATGATTATAAAAGGAGGGGTTTTTTTCCAATATTCTTATATTTTTTGCGTTTTCCCACAGATATTACACTTAGAATTTCCTAAAGAGAACATATTTCATGGTGCACATAACAAAACACAGCAGCCTACATTCGAAGGTTAGGATAATTCTTCCTCCAGGTTTTCCCACCTCAGAAAATAGACCCACCTTTAGCCCTTTTACCCACATGCAAAATACAGGTTCGGGTTAGCTGCTTTTTCCTTTACACAGTTCCTCCAGTCCATTGGCAAAATCCGCTGGCTCTACCCTCTGAACACCCAGTGACTCCAATCGGTTCTCACCTACGCCCTCCGCAGCAGCCAGGTCCAGGCCACGTGCGCGTGTGGTGCGGCTACTGCGCGTGCTGCTCACCAATCTCCTTCCGTGCTGGCTCTCCAAAGTCAGTTGTGTCAGTTGTGCCGTTGCCCGTCTTTAAATGTAAATTACTCATGTCAATCCTCTGTGCAAAAGCCTGTTCACATTTACGATGAACAAAATCCAGCCTCCTCACTCCTGTCTTCCTGTCCAATCCTACTTCCTACCACTCTCCCCTTCTTTCACTCGGACCTACCTGCTGTTCATCAAACCTATCAAGCTCTTTCCATTTGACATGCTAGCATCCCTTCGCTAAGGCTACCATAACAGAAGACCACAGTCTGGGTGGCTTTAACAATGGAAATTGATTTTCTCATAGTTCTGAAGACCAGAAAGATAAGATCAAGGTACTGGCAGGTTTGGTTTCTCCTGAGGCCTCTCTCCTTGGCTTGTAGAGGCTACCTTTCACTATACATTCATATGGCTGGCCACTCTGTGTCTATGTCCAAATCTCTTCTTCTTTCTTTTTTCTTTTTTTAAAAAGATTTTATTTATTTATTTATTTGTTTATTTGTCAGAGAGAGAACACAAGCAGGGGGAGCAGCAGGCAGAGGGAGGAGCAAGCTTCGTGCTGAGCAGGGTGCCCAGTGTGGGACTCCATCCCTGGACTCTGCCCAGGCATCCTCAAATCCCTTCTTCTTATAAAGAAACCAGTCATGGGGTGCCTTGGTGGCTCAGTCAGTTAAGCATCTGCCCTTGGCTCAGGTCATGATCTCCCGGTCCTGGGATGGAACCCCATTGAGGCTCCCTGCTCAGCAGGGAGTCTGCTTCTCTCTCTTTCTCTCCTCTTGCCCCTGCTCATACTCTCTCTCTGTCTCTCATTCACTTTCTCTCTCTCAAATAAATAAATAAAATCTTGGGGGACCTGGGTGGCTCAGTGGGTTAAAGCCTCTGCCTTCAGCTCAGGTCATGATCTCAGGGTCTTGGGATGGAGCCCTGCATCAGGATCTCTGCTCAGCAGGGAGTCTGCTCCCCCCACCCCCACCCCCCACCTGCCTCTTTGCCTACTTGTGATCTCTTTCTCTCTGTCAAATAAATAAATAAATAAATAAATAAATAAAATAAATAAATAAAATCTTTAAAAAAAATAAATGTTTGAAAAGAAAAAAGAAACCAGTCATACTGGATTAGAGACCCATATGACCTCATTTTACCTAAAACACTTCTTTAAAGATTTTTTCTACAAACCATTCTGAGGTACTAGGAGTTAGGAACTCAACATATGAGTTTGGAAAGGATGCAATGCAGCCCAGAACAATGATCTTTCCTCTGGCTAAAATAATTCTTTCCCAAGAGCTTTTACCATTCTTTCTTTCATATCAATCGGTGCTCTGCTCAAATGTCCTCTCCTCAAACAGGCTGTCTTCTGTACAGTGGCAAACGAATGCACTTCATTCTATGCCTTACCCTACTTTCCTTTTCTTCATAGCACCTCAATTACTTCATAGCATTTTATTCATTTAAAATTTGTCATTGTTTTTCATCTTCATTTCCACCACACATGCCCACACTTGTATCCATATGCACACACATACACACAGACGTGTGAATAGACACAAATGCACACACACACTAATGTATGCTTCATGAAGGCAGGGATTTGTATTTGTCTTATTTATTGCCGCAACTGCTATGTGTATAATTCTACCTGGAACGTGTTCTCAGCTCAGCAAATATTTACTTGATGAGTTAATAAATACTTTGAAGATTTTGCAAGAAATCTCCATGATGTCTTTCTAATAGCATAAAGGCAAAGGATAAAACGTACACAATCTCTTACATAGACCATGCACAAAAAAGAGCGTGGAACGTGTTACTGATGGTCATTCTCCCCAGGATTAATGTTTGCTGTTGACTATTTAACACTCACTTTAACAGAATACGTTTTTACCATGATTGGTGTCATTTATTAATTACTACTGAATTAGACCACTTGTTCTACACCAAGGTCAATTTTATCCTGCCAGAGGACACTTAGCAACATGCGGTATGTTTGTGGTTGCCATAACTGGGGTAGGAGATGTTACTGGCAATTAGTAGGTAGGAGCCAGGGAGGCTGTTAAACATCATTTAATTCAACAGACAGCTTCCGTAAAACAGAAAGCTCAAAGTCTCAATAGTGCTGACATTGAAAACCCCGGCTTTAAAGAAATTTAAATAAGAACCAACAGAAATTTTTTGACTACCAATTCATCCTTAATTTACCCTTATGGCATTTTTTGCATAAATGATGGATTCTAAATAATAAAATACTAACATATAAAAAAAAATCTTATTCCTAGCCAGCTCTAAGTAAAATTGTAAAGGATGGATTTTGTCTTAGGAAGACTTTAATTTTTCCTTTTCTGCCTGACTCCCTTTTTGATACATCTTTATCCCTTTCAGCTGGTCCCTTCAAGGTTAGGATGTCTTCCTACCCAACCCCATTCCCCTAGGGTCCAGATTTTTCCCTAGATAACCATCTTTATGATAGTAGCATCCTGATAGATACCATACTATCTTTACTTTGGCCAAGCCCCAGATTGCCCACCAAACTTTTTCACTTGTCCGTGTCAGCTCAAAATGCTAGAACAGTGGAAACAAACCACGGAAAAATTTAGCAAGGAAAAATATAGAGTTCTGCATTTAAATTTTATTGCCTAAATTTCACCAGGAGTGGATCAGGGAGATGATTTCACCAAGGTTCGTGTTTAAAAGATCTGGGATATTTTATTGCCTCCCCCACCCCCACCCCCCCACCCCCGCCAAGCTAAACATGAGCCAGAACTGCTCTGGAAGCTTAATGCCCTGATCCAAGAACATGGTAGACCAACCTAAGTTGAGGGGTTAAGCAGTACCCAGGATATACAAGAAAGTATTGGGAACTTGCAATCATTATGTGAACGTTAATTTCTAGGGGTCATTGGCAAATCGCTGCATTCAGAGAAACTATCAGAATGGCCAGGAATCTCAAAGTTGTACTTTATATGGAACAACTACAGAAACTCAATGAGGTAGTGCAATAGAAAAGAACACTTAGAATAGAGAGAATAACAAGCTCTAAATGTTTGTGCAATGACTACCAGGAAAAGAACAAACTTCGTTTTAAGGGGAAGAACTTATATTGTGCTGAAGTTGTAAGAACAGGGTGGCTGACTTATGCTCAATATGGAAGAATTTTATGACATCTTGGTAAAAAGTGCTGCTTCACAAATAGTGTGTTTCTTATTACTGGAAATATGCAAGCAGTGACCACAGGACTGCTTCTCAGAGACACTGCAGAAGGGACTCCTATTTTGGGTAGGAAGTGAGACTGAAATCTCTACACGCCCTTCTAATTCTGGGATTTCATGAGTCTAACCACTTTTTTTATTAGAAGAAAAATATTTAACTATTCTCTCCCAAATGAGAATGTATTTGAAGTAAGGTTTTCCTCCTACTCGGAAGAGCTATAAGACAATCTTGAAAGAAATACATTGTCTACCATCTTTCAAACACTAGAAGATTGTGGCCATAAATAAGTATCCTTATTTGAAGTTATAACAAAAATTATAATTGATGAAGGTTTTTCTGACATATAATTATGCTCATCTACTTCAGGCCCTAGAGTAAGAATACATATAATTTTTCATAGCACCATCTTGCCCAGTTTCTTTCTTTTAATTTTTACTTAAATGCTTGCTTAGATATATTTTCGGGGTAGATATAAAAGTTTTCTGTAAATTATGCTTTTCATGTATGAGTCATCAAGGAATAATGAAGAAAGCTATTAATTAGACACCAAGGGATAGGTTTCTAGTTCTGTTTTGTTTCCAATGTTCTAGGCTTTTGAGCTGACCCCTAGCATTCTGGCCATGACCATGTTCTCTAGGCATCAATGTCTCTAGACCTCATCTTCCTCATCCTTAAAATTGGAATTTACGATAGATTACCCCTAAGATTCCTTTTCTCCCTTATTTTCTATTATTCTATTACTTGGCATCATACGTGAAGTTACTACAAAAGCTACTGGTGTAAATCTTAAAGGTTTCAAAGAGTTATACAAAGGAAGGAGGCCAGGAAATCAAAGAAATAGGACAGACCCCCGTCTCCTCCATATCTTGGTGATTTAAGTGCTATTATGGCTACATAAATTTTTAAACACTGCTGCAGTGTCCTGTCAATTAATCTTAGAAACGACAGCTTTTTGAGGGTCGGTCATTCGCGTAGTGCTCTGTGGCGTGATGGAATCCAGGAAGAGGAATGCAAGGAATGCACTCATGCACAGAAGCTAGAAAAATAAACCTACATCATATCATACGTGTTCTTGAATTCTGACAAAGACACGCCCCCATCCTGCAGCAGTTGATAAAAATTGAATTTCTTTGGCAAAAGTGAAGACATCATTTTGAAATGTCTAGAGCAGCCCGAAATGGCAAGTCTCAGTTCTAATTAATACTGGTTAGGTTACTAGTTGGTGCTTCACATTTGAGTTTTTTCAGTGCCACGTAAACATGACCATAAAACTACAGGGCAGCAAAAGGCAATACTATGAGGTGACGAGTAAAATAGAAGTCACCATAAAAGCTGCTGTATTCCCCTCTTCCCCAGATGGGGACAATTTTTCTTTGATCAAAGTGAGATTCCAACCTCAGTTCCCTTGAGTAGCGTATGTGTCACTTACCTATTGATTCAACTTGGGTTATTAATGCTCTTTAAAATTGTTAAATAAGCTCTTGGAATTTTTTAATTGAAACTTATATATTATTTCAAAACTTTAAGTAAGTTACACTCTTGACAATAACAAATTATAATTGTACATTAAAAGCTTTCTCAACCTGATGGTGGAATAAAATCATCACTAAAACAATTGTTCCTCAATACTAACATAACACAATAAAAATTTTAAAAATTAAAAAATAAACCAATTGTTCAATTATTCCTTCTTTTCCACAAAGAAAACCCATCAGTATTACAATTTAGATCAATAGTTTATTGGTTACTATCTGTACTGTATGTCTCGGATTATTAAGTGACAATCTACAATTTCCCAGCATATAATCTGTGAAAGGTACCACTTGAGATTGAGAACCCATGCTCTGAATCTGATGAAGTGCTGGATACCCGTTTGCCCCTCCAGATGAACTCTGCTGCTCTCCACCTTGCTCTATGCCCCAGGAGGTGAACTAGACCCAATCAGTGAATTCAGGGGCACCCTGGCTTCCAGTTAGACTTACCAGTGGGGATTTCCAGCAAGAGATAGGAAGGAAAGGGTAGAGTGAGGCTCGTGTAGAGTATATAACCACCTGCCTTGCTCCCTACAGGGTCATATCAGGCTGGTTTTGACTCCACTGAAAGCCATAGAAGGTGGCTCTTCTGCACAATTCTCTCCTTCCAAGTTTTGATTATAGTGTCCTCTCTTTGTCCCCTCATGAGCAAGAGGTATTGACCACTCTGTTCCCTGAAAATACTGGGTTACTCTATCTGTCCTCCCTATCCCATACCCTTATCTTAGTGAGCAGTATCTTTTCAAGCCATCCTGGAATTATCCGAATTTGAGTGAACTATTTGGTTTTTGGTTGTTGTTGTTTTGCTGGAGTCTGATCTTATTAGATCCTCAGGCAAAGCTTAATAAAAATACATAGTTCTCTTTCAAAGGGCTTGCTTTGGGACCAATTTATCTTTTTAATAATTTTTTTTCCTATTTCATTAAGTTCAGGTCTTCTATTAGTTAATTTTCACTTCCCAACTTTGTTTGTTTGTTTTGTTGTTCTTTTTCAAAATCATTGAGGTAAGTAGCTATTTTATCTTTACTTTTTAATGGTAGTGGTATTTAAATTATACCTTTTTCCCCTGAAACCTGTTAGTTGTTAGGTTTCATGCAATTTGAAAAAAGTATTCTTCCCACTGGTGTCTCGAAAATTTTTTCCTTTTAATTTCCTTTCTTGATCCAAACATTATCTGGTACTATTTCTTATTTTTAAGCATTTTAAGTTTTTGATGGGGTCTCCATTTTATTATTTACTTCTAATTTTGACAGGGTTATGTCCTAAAAAGTCTTCTCCTTTTTTTAAAATTTAGTAGATTTCTTCGTGGCTAAGTGTCTGATCAATTGCTTATTACCCAGGCACTTGAATAAATTACATTCTCTACTTGAAGAATGTAAGATTTACACATCAAACACATCAAGTTTGCTAAAGAAATACTTATTTTTCTGGCTGTAAATTGATCTATTTCTGAGAAGGATATGATAAAAAATCATTCATTATCATTGTACTTATATAAGGCTTTCCTTACATTTTTAATTTTTGCTTTGTATATTTTGTCACTGTGTTTTCATTTATGGCAAATCTTCATCAACTTAGATTCCTATCATTTCATGATATGTCTGTTCATTCTGTTTTTAACCCTTAATTTCATCTTGTATAATATTAATATTGTTATTCCAGTTTTCTTTTGCTTTGCAATTCTTTGTGTGCCCAATCACTTTATTAGAAGGAAAGAAGGAAGGAAGGAAGGAAGGAAGGAAGGAAGGAAGGAAGGAAGGAAGGAAGGAAGGAAGGAAGGAAGGAAGGAAAGGAAAGAGGGAAGGAATGAAGGAAGAAATTTTTTACTTTTAACATGCACTTGTAAATTCACAGATCCGAATTTTGTTTTTTAACCCAAAGTAGCAATTTCTGACTTTTAATAAGTGAATCCAGTCTATTTACATTTAGCAGAAAGCCTACTGTTGTTGATTTTGTTCCTTTCACCTTACTCCATAGTTTACTACTTACTTACATTGTTGTCTCCCTATTTTTCTTCCCCTTCGTTTTGTGAGTTTGATTGAATTGCTGCTCATTCCCTTTTCCTCCATGTTAATTTAAAGTTTCTGGTGTATTTTTCCATTCCCTTAATGGTTACCATCTCTTTCCCTACTCTCTTAATCAGACACATATGTCACTATGATTGCTTTAAAAACAAGATACAAACTACATTCTTGTTTCCCCACCATAATGTTCTAATCCTACCTGCTTCTCCACCTCTCAAAAAAATTTATATATATAACTCTGAAATACTTTTACGTTCCCCACATTCTTCCTTCCTTACATAATCTCCCATCCTTTGGGTTACTTTTATCTTGCCTTTCTTTCCCCACATACCAATGGTTTGCTGAAATAATTTAGTGATCACCGTATCAAAATTTCCCTTATGAAATGTCTCTTCTATTTTGAAAGTCTTTATCCAGCACTTATATACTGTTAGACAGTGTTTTCCTAAATTGATGTGTAGAATACTAATGTGATAACTTTTACTGAGCATGTATTATGTGCCAGATTCTCTTCTAAGTGTTTTACATTTATTAACTCACTTATTCTTTGTAACCATATTGTGGGATAAGTCGTACCATTATTCCCACTCTTTATTCTGTAAGTGAAGAAATGAGACAAAGAGATGTTAAATATTTGCCCAATGTCATAGAGCAAATGAGTGACATAGTCAAGAACTAAATTCAGGTGAGTCACTCAGAGCTTGCATGTACAATTCTTGGGCCACACTGCCTCAACCACACTTGGGTCCAGGTGTGTCTCTTCATTTTGATCGAGGCTGAGGTCTCTGCTTTGGTTAATTTATTGTTTTATTCTAGTCTTTTCTCATCAATTTTCCAAATATAGGGAATTTGGGTGGCATTCAATATGGGTTCCTGCCTATCCCTGAGATCATATCTTTCGCCCTGACATGCGAATGCATCTTGGCCATGTATAGGATTCTTGGGTTATGGGTCTTTTCTCTATCTACCAGATCTATCTACTAGTTTCCAAGACTGCAAATGAAAAGTTTTCCTTATCTTCACTCAGCTAAGAAACTGTAGGGAGACAGAGAATAGCCTTCTTCCAGGAACACCGTAAGTGTGCTATAAGTGTGCTGACATTCTGCCTGTAGCCCATAAGTTTATGGATCAGGCCATCATAACAGGATTCCCACCAACTAACCTGAGCTCCAGTGTGCTGGTAGGGGAAATAACTTCCTATCCATACAGCCCCCAGAGCCTAAAAGAAATAGATCAGACTAACGATGTAAACAAACACTGTGAGATAGAATTGCTGCATGAGACAGTTGATCTCCTGAATACAAATTAATCATGAACACTTAAGAAAACTCAAACACAGTACCAAAAAAAAAAGGATTTTCTAGAGATTCAAATCATTATTCTCAAACCAAGGCAAATCAGTAGGTAATAAATAAAGGAGTTTGACCAATGAATGACCAGATCAATAGCCAGAAAATATCTGAAAGCATCAGAATGAAAGAAGTAGAAATCATGTGGGAAAAGGTGAAAGAGTCATAGAAGACCTAGCAAGCAACTAATGGGTGTTTGGAAAGAAAAAATAGCGTGCCTGAAAAATAATATCCTTGGACTGAGCAAAGAGCTGAATCTGCACACTGAGACCTGGTCAGTTTTCATATAAAAGAGACACATCTAGGTATATCTTGATGAGTAAGAAGACTGTCATAAAAGCTTCGAGATAGGAAGAGCAAATTACTTATCAATGGGTATTTCACTCTCAAACTGTGAATAGAAAATTAAACTGTGTCCCATCCTATAATATTCCATAAAGTCGTCTCTCCCGTGATTGTTAGACACAATCAGGAGAAGCAAACTCATTCTCCAGGACGATTGGCCCTGTTTTTGAAACAAGTCAGCATCATAAAAAAGGGACTGTGCCTGATGGAAGAAGACTTTATAGGGGCATAAACAGCAGGTCGTTAATCAGATACTATTTTGAGCAAAGCAGCAGTAATGGTCATTCTGGAATCAACTGGAGAGATTTAAATAAGATTTAGGTATTATATAAGATGAAAATTTACTGAAATCATAAAGTGGAGATGATGAACTGGAAAAAGCATGTTATAAAACAACAAATCACGTAAATACACACACATGTATTTATATATCATATATACACACAGAACACACAAAATAGGTATATGTATATGTAAAACTATATATATATGAAAAACTGCAAAGAAGTATTATATATGTTATATAGAGATCTAAGATTGGAAAGGATATGTATTAAATGCATTAAATGACAATCTAGAGTTGGTGGCAATATGATTTTTGTTTGTTTTTTTTTTCTAATTTTCAACAGTGCAAAATATTGCTACCATAAAATGTACGTATATAGTATTTGAACCACCTTACATAAAACATACATAAGTTATATATATGTTTTTATATATTATTAGAGAGAGAGGAGGAGGAAGAAAAGAAAGGGGAGGAGGAGAGGAAGATGAGAAGCCATAGGAGAGGGAGAGGGGTGACGATAGGGGGGAAGAAGGGAAGGGGAGAAAAAAGAGGAGTAGGAAGGTAAATCCTGAAAGGAAACTCAAGGACCTCCACAGAAGTGAGTGGAGATTCAAGGACACATGACAGCCATGCCACACAATCATTATAGGGTGTCTGGTACACTGCGTGGCTATAGATGCAGATTGTGGAAGTCTTGTCTGATGCAAATTACCACAGAATACCACAGGAGGAAAATGTAACCTAACCATTTACGTTTAACTTTCCACACATCAAAATATGGCATAAAAGGTTTCAGAAAGACAGAATTGAATTCAATTTTGAAAAAGAATAACCAAGAGTGCCTGGGTGGCTCGGTCAGTTAAGCTTCAGACTCTTGATTTTAGCTCAGGTCATGATCTCAGGGTCATGAGATGGAGTCTCACACCAGGCTTAAGATTCTTTCTCCCTCTCCCTCTGCCTCTGCCTCCCCCACCTCCACCCCACACGTGTGCTCTCTCGCTCTCTCTCTAAAAAAAAAGGGAAAAAAGAAAACGATCCCAAAACCTAAATTAATTATGGATGTCCCCAAATTATAGTGCCTATTTATGCATATGCCAGTGGTACAAGTTTTATGACATTCATTTCTCTTACAAAAATATCCAAATTATTACAATAAACTTGGACTCTGTTTTAGGATATTTCATAGTTTTAAATATCACTAATTTACACTTCACATTTTTGAACTACAGAAAAGTTGAAGGTGACACAAAGCAATATCTACATTAAAATTGCCCATGAAAAAGAAACTTCTGGACAACTTCATTATAAATAAACTGCATGAAGCAGGTTTAATTTTTACAAATTAAATACTCTTTCATTAAAGCACTTACAATAGTCTATGTAAATTGAAGATGCCGAATTCAGTTAAACCTTAGTAGGTGTCAGCAAAAACTGATTGAGATCTTTGGCATTTTTTTCCTGACTTTACTGACTAGACCCACTTGACAAAATAGACCCGATTGCTACACAATTAGTCAAGATTAGGGAACTCTGAATGTTCTTATACTTAAATATATTTAAAATAACTCCAAATTAGTTTTTTTTCTTTCATGAAGAGCTACATTCAGAACGTTGCTACTGTTGCCTCATTGAAACAGTATCCCTCAATTGATCTATGGATAAGACTGGATACTATTACCAGCCAAATGGTTTGATGGATTTCTTTTCACCAAATTGATCGACTCTAAATAAATTTTCCCCTTTTCCATTCTCTAACATTTCATTTTTTTAGGGTTCCCAGGGACTAACAAACAGCCACAAAACCAATTTAGGAGTACAAATTACTGATACGGTTGAACAATGACTGTGATAAATACACAATGGGCTCTCTGAGGCCAACCCCCTGACCACCAGTAATTGGCTCTGTGACAGCCTGAGGAATTGGATTTCGTGCTGTCTTTGAGAGTTTTCCTCTTGAGCCTTTAAATCACGTCTGTGTGGCACCGGAAAAGCCAAACGTTCAATCATTTGGGGGCAATACAGCTATTTTTAGTTTGTTAGAGAGGTAAATGCTAAGTCAACAAAGTTACCTTTAAAGAGCTTTAGTTCTTTTTCAAGTAACTTATTATTTGTCGAAAGATACCAACATATTAAGATTTTAGTTCAGGGTCCATCTTTTTGTGCACAAAATTCTTCTGAAGATATTCAGCTAAATATGGTTCTAATGAAATGCTGGCAATAATGTCGTAAAGTAGCAAAATCTTCCAGGCCGTCTGAAATGTTGTTTTCCAGGAAGCATGAAACGTAAACGGTTGGAATGTATCTTGGGATGAGGAATATCGGTGGCATGCTTATACAAACAGAGGAGAGAACTTTTCCAGTTCACTAATATACTAGATCCGTAAGCACACGTGGACACAGTTGGCATTAAATCATATTATCTTTCCCTCCACGTGCTGAATTGAACGTGCTGGGCTCTGCCCTCAATTATCAACTCTTTCCCATTCATGGTTAGTGGGAATGCTTGCACCTAGCCACACAGCCGCAGCCGCCAAGAATGCAAGCAGACACACCCTCACATTCTTAAAATGGATGTATTTACAAATTTCAGGAGTTCCCTTGTTTAAGGTCTCCAGATTTTCTGCTGTCAGCCTGGCTGTTCAACTTTAAAAAACAAGCTTGCTCATGTCATCGTTCAGAATTTAAAAAGTGTCCGTGTGCCTAAAATCTGGGTGGTGGTTCGAAAGCAAACTCGATTCATTCATTTGTGTGCTAACTAGCTAGCATTTATTCAAACTGGGGCCTTGTTTTGATTTGGATGAAGGCAGGACTCTCCTGGAAGGAAGAAAAGGTGGGTAGGAAGAGAAATCCTTGACCGTCAGGATTTGCACAACTTGACCTTTTCTTTTTCCACAGTCATTCTTTACTCCCCATGGGCTTTGGCTGGTTCACACTTTTCCATAAGGCAGATATTGTGGTCTTTCCCACTAAAGGTGATGAAACCAGCTTCAGTGATCAGATCCCTTCATCCTTTGAACCAGGCCAGCATGGTGGCTGACACAGGATCAACGCCTGACTGCCTGTGACAAACGGAGGTTCCCTTGGGTATTTTAACTAAGGTATTTGTGGCCAGCTGGAACCGTGGTGCACCATAGGCTCCCTAATCCTTCTTTCTGGAGTCCTTCCAGCTCTCATCTCCCTTTCATTGTCCGCTTCTTACTCTCTCACTTAACCAATTAGCTGCTCCCTCAACTGGACAGTGCTTCATGCCAAGCCACCTCATTAGACACTGGCCAGGCTGCAGATGGACACCGTTGGGTCAAAAGCCCAAGTCTGATGGAATGCAAGCCTGCTTCGGAGCCTGGAGCTGATGGCGTGGTGCTCTCAGCACGATGCAGAACAGTGGGATGAGCACCCTGACTGGCAGCCCCAGGGGGGGTATCAGGGCTCCAAAGCCTTACAAAACATTTACAGTGTTGCAGGTCCTACATGACAGTATCTTTCACTCAAGCTGTGAGCTCTGTCTTGTTGGTTGCTCTTGAGTTTTGTCCAAGGCGTTTTTAGCAAAACTCCACAAGTTTAGCAAAACTACCGTTGTTGGTTGATAAACTCCTAATTTTGTTATCTTACTTTGACAACTTGTATTTTCAGTAACCAGTCTATTGAATTCCTCAAAATTGCTCTCAGTAGTCTATAAACCCAGTTTTCTGGTAGATTAGAAGAATTCTGTATCTCTGAGGGAGGAGATGAAACTACACAGATGCCGTCCTGCATTTTAGAGCTAGGCACCACCAAACCTAGATCTTCCTATTAAAAAAAAAAAAAAAAGATTATGCTAAGATAGAAATTCGTGAAATGATGTAACAGAAAGGAAAGTCCAGGGTCTTTAAGACTAGGGAAGCCGTGCCCTCACTATACCGAGACATTTGCCAGGAGCAGCTGCCCTTCCTCAGCTCTCAGATAATTGAGAAGTGAAAAGGCAAGTAAGATAATTGAGAAGCAAGAATGTGAGTAAATCTGATGTTCCCTAAGCTGACTCTCAGGACTTCCTACTCTCCTCTGGCAGTGTGTGCATGTGTAGAGGTTGGGTTCAAATTCACTGCTGAAAACAGCATCCCATTTATGTGATCAGATCTTTAAACAAATTCAGACTTGACAGCGTATTACAAAAGAGAAAGAGTTAGAGAATGTCAGCCCCCTAAAGAAAGCAGATTATTTGGTCTTTATTCTTTAAAACGTGATCCTCAGACCTTGGATATTTTAGGATATTTTAGGATTACCTGAAAAAGAAACAGATTCAAAGGAAGACAAAGACAATGAGATAAAACAAGTGATGCCAGGTGAGCTTAAAAAGGAACAAGCCAGCTCTATAGTTTGGGTCATTACTCAATGAGATGTTGACAAAAAAGAAAATTTTGGGAATTTCAAAAAATCACATTCATTTACATTTCCACCTCATATTAAGCCACAGTGAGTGTATGGTTGCACGGGTTGTTTACTGCACAAATCTAGAGTGCTATTCATATGGACAATATTTATCTGAACTGTATAATAGACCACAAATCCCTTAGAACTGTGCAGTGCAGCAGCTCTGCCTTCTAGTCTGTGTAGCCTAAGAAAAAATAGCATTAAAGGAAACTTCTCTGTAAGTTTCTCTCTCTTCTACTGTCTCATTTGATACAGCATTCCTGTATAATTCATGGGAATTTAAGCTTTCCTAGCCTGCACAACAAATAAAAAAAAATAGAAATCAATGTCAGTTCTTGACCCAAAGCCACACCTTTTCCAAGATGCTCCTCATCCCATGAATAATTGATGGAGATATAAAGGCTTGGTCCTCTCCTCCATCTTGAGACATTTCAGAGGGACCATCCCATCATGGGAACGTCCCTCTGTGTCAACTAAGGTCTCCAATGAGGCTGAATCAGAGTTCAATTTCTTCCTCCTCCCTCCTTCCTTCCCTCCCTCCTTCCTTCCTTCCTTCCTTCCTTCCTTCCTTCCTTCCTTCCTTCCTTCCTTTCTTTCTTTCTTTCTTTCTTTCTTTCTTTCTTTCTTTCTTTCTTTCTTTCTTTCTTTCTTTCTTTCTTTCTTTCTCTCTCTCTCTCTTCCATAGGCATCGATCTCAAGGGTAGCCCCTAATAAACCTCCTACCCACCAATCTTCATCTCAGACTCTGTTTCCTGGGGAACCCACGCTAAAGCATCCTTGAGTTCCAAATCCCATGCTGTCTTTAGCAAATCACACTCAGCATCTTCGAGAAGTTTGTCAGTAGTAGATTCAGAACCACTCAATCATATACAGACCAATCAGTCCCTTTTCTGTTATTTCAGCGGAAAACTACTCCTGCTCTAATTTTAAGTTTTCTCACCTTCCAACATTCCTTTCTCACCATTGATTCTTGGAATCCCTTTGATAATACAAAATCCCTCATTCTACAGTCAGAGCATATTTTAATGAAGATACCCACAAAAAGGCAACACGATACAAAATTACTACAGTGCATCATATGTAGCCCAAGGAGTGGGGGGGTGTTCAGCTACTGGAAACATATGGGAATAGGTAGAATAATAATACAATCTACCAGATGGATCTATGTGCAATCTGGTCATTATTAGTTCTGTGTTGCATCTATGTACTCACAGACATCTTCGCGCATAATGGTCAATATTTGATAGACTCATTCCCTCTCATGCTTAAGCTGGACAAAAGATTTAATGTATCTTTTATTCATGAAGATTTAGCTATGCCTATCATTCAGAATGAACATATAAAAACAACAAGAAATAACATAAAATCATAAGCTAGCCAGATCTGCGAAGACAATCAAATTCAATTCCTTTCTTTTTTTTTCAGTTCCTTTCTAATTACTAGATTAAAACAAAACATTGTTCTCCCTGTCCCCACCCAGCAGGAAATGGGTGAAACCAGCTCTAAATTAGACCGTGTCTCTTCTCTCATTCACAACTCTAAATAGAATTCAATATACAAAATATACAAATATACAAATGCATGGTAGGAGGACAGGGAAAGGTTTTCTCATCCAGTGCCCATACATAAACACATGTGTGTGTACAAGATCATGCTTGCACACATACACAGACACACACAGACACACAACATTCCTATATCCCTTATCAGCCACTGTGGATTTCTGTTGCTGTTGTTTAGCTAGTTGTAATTTTGTAGCAGCCAATGCATACCAAATTATCCTGTGAAAATAAACAACCTCAATGGTTTGCCATAGCAAAGCTAATTTTTACTCATACCACCTGTCCATCACAAGTCTACTCCACGTCATCTCTATACTGGGATCCAGGCTGCAGGAATGGCTATGACTGGCTTTCTTCTAGATGGATGTAGATATAGTGTGAAAGAGAAGAAGAATATGCCTAATTTTCATAATATGTACTCGGCATAAGAAGCAAATAGACAATTTTTATGTAAAAAAAAAACTGGAAAACTTAATAATAAAAGCCTTTCTCCCAAAATTTATAGCATATGAAAAAAATTGATTTCTGACTTCTAGATTGAAGAGTTTTTGTTTTTTTATTTCCTTAAAGAGATAGTCTAGGAAGACATGCTGTCCACTTTGAAATAAGGAGAAGGTAAATCTGAAATCCTTTGTCCTATCATTCAAGATCAAGGTAAAGTTGATTATTCAAGTCAATATCAGGTTATAACTTAGAAAGTTTATGAACTGCCGTCTTTGTTCCTGACTTCATTGTCCATGTTTGACTCCCAAACCAGTTACAAATCTACTTTGACCTCACACCTGCTAAGGAAAATATTTCTGCCTGACAGGTTCTGGCCATAGTCAGGGATCCTTCTTAAAACAAACAAATACTTAAGAATGTTATTTCAGGGGCACCTGAGTGGCTCAGTGGGTTAAAGCCTCTGCCTTTGACTCAGGTCATGATCTCAGTGTCCTGGGATCGAGCCCCCCATGGGGCTTTCTGCTCAGCGGGGAGCCTGCTTCCCCCTCTCCCTCTGCCTGCCTCTCTGCCTACTTGTGATCTCTCTCCCTCTGTCAAATAAATAAATAAAATCTTTAAAAAAAAAAAAAGAATGTTATTTCAATAATATTTCCTGTTATTATCCTGATGTTCTGGCTTCTATTGATCATCTTGTGTAAGACTGTCTGAATTTCAAATTTAGGTTTTATCTTCTCCCTAAAAAACTGTCTCCTGGTTCTGTCTCTTTCCCACACTTTATTTTCTTAGCAAGTAGCCACAGAGAGAGTGAGTTATTGTAGAAAGAGAAAGAAGGACCAAATAGAAAACAGTCAAGAAATGAGTAAGAAGAATAAATGGCTTGATTGGGTATTTTATGAAGACTTCAGTGATAAGGATCTTGTTTTGTTGGAGAAATTAAAACCCAAAGCAAATATTCATTCTCGAGAGGAAGTTTACTGTCCTAGAGGAAGTTTACTGAGAGACCATAAGGAAAAGTGAAATAGAAGCTTTGAAGGGAAAAGTGAAATAGAAGCAAGACCTTTATTCCTGTTGTTTGGATGGCCTCAGGTATAAAGTTAGAGAAACCAGCCACATCTGGATCCAAGCATTCCAAGTTACCAGGAGTACGGCCTCACCTGTGACAGACCATACTGCCTAAAGACACTAAAATCAGTCTTTTGGGACTAAGATATTTAGGGCCACTGATCAAATGTTAATATGATTATAATCTTTTTCTGAAAAAAAACAAACAATATTTAGGGGTTTTTTTTCCTTATTACTTACCAAGGTCTTGAGATAAAATAAAGATTTTGTAGAAAAAAAGAAATATTTAAGGTCAGCAGCAGAAGAAAAAGGAGATCCTGGGGAAACTTAACTCCCACTACCTATAACCTCCAAGAGCCTCTCCCAAAACCACCTCAAATACATGTTTAATCTGAAGAAAATGTTGTGTCCATTCACAAATGCAATTTCACAGGCCTTCTCTTTCAATCAGAGTACCATGCTAATTTCCCAACACAACTTTTGCTGTGGCTGGACCACAGGTCCCTCCCACCATGAACAGCTCCCAAGTGGAAACTCTAGAGAACATCAGTCAAAGGCAGCTCCACAAATGGAAATGCTAGAGAATAGGAGAGTGGCATTCGGTATCTGAGACGCTGACTTGGTAAAGTTAGGGAAATGCAAAGAGGGGAAGGCAACCTGTTAGTTCATGAGAGTGTCAAACAGGCTGAAGTGTGGTTCTCAGAAGTGATGGTAACAAGAATGTCAAACTGGCTGGTGGAACCCAGCAGCAGTCAGTTGCTACAGGCCAGCAATGTGGGAAAGTGAGTGGCATCTTGGCCCGCAGAGATAGATGGGCTCATGGTGGGGCAACCAAGACTGGAGGCCCAGGGACTAGGATCACACTCTGTGGAAAAAGGATGATACACATTAATCAAGGCCCAGGGCCCCAGTCTAGGAGGCCTGGCCCAGCTAGTGTCATTCCCAACAATTCTTGCCAGAAAGAAGATCTGCCATGCCAGGTCACCCTTGGCTAAGGGACTGGACTAGGTTTGAACTTGGGCCCAGCAATAGCTCCACCAGGAGAAGTCAGGAAGAGGTGGGGAAATGAGTTGAACACTTTTTTAAAATGATAGATATTTGGATGCCTGGGTGGCTCAGTTGATTAAGCAACTGCCATCAGCTCAGATCATGATCCTGGAGTCCCAGGATTGAGTCTCACATCAGGCTCCCGGCTCAGCAGGGAGTCTGCTTCTCCCTCTGACCCTCCCCTTCTCGTGCTTTCTCTCTCTTTCTCATTCTCTATCTTTCAAATAAATAAATAATCGTAAAGATAAAATGTGGGGCGTCTGGGTGGCTCAGTGGGTTAAAGCCTCTGCCTTCAGCTCAGGTCATGATCTCAGGGTCGTGGGATCGAGCCCCACATCGGGCTCTCTGCTCAGTGGGGCGCCTGCTTCCCTCTCTCTCTCTGCCTGCCTCTCTGCCTGCTTGTGACCTCTCTCTCTCTGTCAAATAAATAAATAAAATCTAAAAAAAAAAGGAAAGAAAAGAAATTCTATACAAACATAAAAATAAAATAAAATAAAATAAAATGATAGCTATGTTATGGTTCATATACTAAGAAAAGTTGTCATAGTTGTAAAAAATAAAAAATAGTTGGCTGATGCTATTTTGATTTTGCTAAGTTTTAAGAAGGAAAATACAAATAGTAGCATATCATTTTTTTCCCAAATATGTTTATTTTATTTTTTCAGTGTTATAAGATTTATTGTTCATGCACCACACTCAGTGCTCCATGCAATACGTGCCCTCCTCAATACCCACCACCAGGCTGGCCCAATCCCCCACCTCCTCCCCTCCAAAACCCTCAGTTTGTTGCTCAGAGTCCACAGTCACTCATGGTTCATCTCCCCCTCCGATTTCCCCCCATTCTCCCCTTCCTTTCCTTCTCACAATGCCCTCCATGTTTTTCCTTATGCTCCACACGTGAGACCATAAGATAATTGACTCTCTGACTTATTTCAATCTGCATAATCTCTTCCAGTCCCGTCCATGTTGATACAAAAGTTGGGTATTTATCCTTTCTGATGGAGGCATAATATTCCACTGTATATACGAACCACATCTTCTTTATCCATTCATCTGTTGAAGGGCATCTTGGTTCTTTCCACAGTT
>CM053608.1:71587170-71599689 GCA_028646535.1 Procyon lotor | reverse complement strand
GTGGGGAGTCCACTCAGATTCTCTCTCCCTCTCCCTCCCGCTCATTCTCTTTGTCTCTCATAGATAGATAGATAGATAGATAGATAGATAGATAGATAGATAGATATTTTAAATAAATAAATAAAATGCAGATTCTTATTCATGAGGTCCAGGGTGTGACCTGGGATGATGCCCTTCGAGCAAGTTTCCAGGTAAAGCAAGTGCTACTGTTCCTCCTCTCTTTGAGTTAACACTAGTCTGAAGAGTATTTTTATGAGCAATGATTAAAGCAAGCTCTTTTCCTTATAGACTTTAATAGCTTCCTTATGACAGCAATTTTTATAAGTTAGAATTTCACTGTTAATTTTGAAATTAAGATCTCAGGTTATCTGTATGGATGGACAAGAGTGGCCTATGTTTGTGATTTGGGGGCTCACACAAACCACTCCCAAGAAGGAAGAAGAAAGCAGGCCAATCACTGAGGATGTAATCATCAGAAATGCAGTTATTTGGCTTAAATTGGTTTTTCAGACTTACCGAATAATAATTCCTGAGGTAGTTTTTTATAAATATAGATCCCCAGGGCCCATTCTGGCCTAACTAAACCTAAATTTCAAAAAAAGTGATCTGGAGGTTTTACAGTCTTGGGTGTTTCTTGCCATCAGGAAAATTTGGGGAAGAAAAGATTGCTTCTTTGAGTGTTTTATTTTAAATATAAATGTCACTTGCAGAAGTCACCTAGTAAACTGGGGTCAGTTGTAATTTATCCAACTGCCTTTCTTGTGACAACTAAGGCTAGAGCCGATAAGAAAAACATTTGGATCAGGAGACAAACAGTACTGTCAAAAGAAAGCTGGGCCATAGAAGTTGTAGCAGGAGCAATTCTAGGCAACCAATCATGAGAAGCAGAAAAAGAGAAAAAGGAAATAGTAGTTTACTATGTGCCCAGGAACTTTCTAGATGTCACATGCAATAACTCTTTTGATACAGTGTAGGTTCTACTTTTAGAAGGTCCATTCTACTTTTGACCCCATTATACAGATGAGAAAACTGAAGCAAACCAGCTAGAAAATAGCAGAGCCAGTTTTCAAACCCAGGCAATCCAGCTTTATAGTCCACGCTTAACGTTTGTCATGTTAAATTCTCCCTAAAACAAATTCTGATAACTTTATAAATCTGCTCCAGGCCAATCATGCCCACTACAACCATAGGTTCACTAGTATCTGAGAAGAGACATGACTTTGAGCCAGTCACAATATTCTAAAACTGACTTCCTTAGCTCAAAAATAATCAAAGATTGACCATTCTCTATGGCTCAGTCCACACTAGATGTTTTCATCAACATTGGAGTGTTCCTTAAGCACTCACTTCTGCCTAATCTTGGACCGATTAACCAATGACTTTCTAAGGTACATAAAGCCCGCCTCTGCCTTCAAAGGTTGACAGTCTAGGTGGATTCCCATGACTACATGGGAATTAGCACCAAGCAAAATGGTTATTTGGTACTCCTGTGGTGGAGACCCATACAGTTTCTGAGCCTGCAATCCATTGCCATCCTCTCTCTCCCCAGTAGCTCTCCTTCCAGAAACCAAAAGCACCCTTTTCACTTTGAAAGCTTTCTCTGGTAAAGAAAGGATGAAACTGTCGAGTAATAAAAGCTGCTCAAATTGCACATCGTCTTAAAGTTTGCAACCTGTTGATTCACAGGCCAATTATCAACTAGAAATATGTTTTATTTGGCCTACACAGCATTTTATTTTTTCAAACAAATTTGAATTAAATAGCAATGTTTTAAATGTGAGAGATGTTTTTCCATGGACAACTGGATTTCTAGCTCCTCTTGAAACACTGGAAGAGCAGCCATGCCCACATCTCCTTAACAGATGGCAGAAGCTGATTAACAGGGGGTCCTTTGGGACCCGTGAGTACTCTCTACCAGCCTCTACTCACCACCAGCCCTGATGGTCTCCTAGACCTGCAGTGTTTCTGAGGCGCTGGAATTTGAATCTCCCTGTTCTACCTTAGGTTCCCTGATGTCTTCAGTCTCCTAGAAGAACCTCAAGTGACTCATTTTATTACCCTCCCAACAACACCTCCAGGGGCCATTCATGGGAAAATGAAAGGTGTGGGGACACAAGCTTTGGAGGTAGCCAGTCTAAGGTCCAAGGGTGGGCCTGAGGCCTTAGAAGACTTCAGGAAATGGCTCATGCGATAGCAGTTTTACTCCCATGTAAGTCATGAAGACAAGATGGTTCACCATTTCTTTTCCATTTGATCTTTTCATAATTCTGCCTTGTTCTCCCCTTATTTCAGTTTATGCAGCTTTTTCTGAACCTGAAAAAGTGCCTATTTGTTTCAACTCCTTTTCCTGCCAAGACAGAATGTTTCCCCTACTGTGCATTTGACCTGAGTTGGGAGTTACTAACTCTCAGCATGATCATTGGTATCATTAGCTTAACCGAGTGTCTTTTTCCAACCACCAGCAAGATGTCAAATGTATTTATAAAGGGGAAAACTTATCCTTTGATTTTTCTGTCTATTTGTTCCACTGGGGCTCCACTTTCCTAACTTAACCTACACTGAGACTGTATAGTTTGGTTAGTCTTGTGCTTAGTGTTTTTACCTATCAAAACCAATTTGTATTTTCCTACATTATTCTTGCATTATTTTCTGTGCATAGTTTCTGCATCTAGATTTAAAGACCTTTATGGGCAGAGATGGTTCTTTTACATCTTTCATCCCTCCCTGGACACTTGCACAGTGTTAGGCATGTCACAGTCCTCCAATAAATACTTCTGGGTCACTGACTCAATTTTTGTCATTCCATTTCATTTGCTTGGAATTTGATGTCTATGCTTTGATTTGAGATAATATTTCACTTTATTTATTTAAGAAATAACCAGTAAACAAATTTTTATGAAATAACATCAGGAATGTCATAAATCTCTGTCTTCTGTTTGGGATTTTAGGCTGGAATACAACCTTGGCATTATATTCATATGGGAAAAAATGCTGTTAGAGAGTGAAACTTTTAAAAAAAACCTATGAAGCAAGCCTTTCTGCCTTAAAGAAACTGCCACCATACCTACTTTGGGAAACACCTATCAAAGAAGCTATTTTAGCATGCATTGCATCTATGTGTTGCCGCATGTTGTCCAAAAGACTAATTCAGTTCATATATTTTTAAATAATAATGCTGCTTTAAAGGGAAAGTCAAAACCAGAAAATGAGAAGAATGGAGTCAGATAACAAGAAAAGCAAACATAGGAAATAAAAAAACAAAGAAAAGAAAAGCAAACATAGGGAAACAAGCAAGAGTCACATGTTGGGAGCAGTAGGGGGATGAGGGAGTGATAAGATTCAGGATTAACTCTACAGCCCACCATGTTTGCTGGGATATCCTGCATTGCCAACCCTGAAGTGCTCGGCCATCTGCATCTATGCCACCCAACTCCAGGGAATGCCGTGCACACAGACTTTATGGGAATCGTGCTCTGAGTTATATAACACAGAGGCCCTGAACAATTGGAAAGTGACCAAACCAGTCCAGACCAGCAATCCTTGTACCTGCAGAATCAGGGAGCCACAGAAAAGACTTTATAACATGCCAACATACTATCTTACAATTCCCTGTTCTCTGATTTTAACACAAGAGTATTCTCATGGACATAGAAACATTCCCAAATGGAAAAGAGTGGGGAGGTGAGAGAGGTGGGGAGGCGCAGATGGGGGAAAAATAAATAGACACAATGGGGAGAAAGGAAAGAAGAAAGAAAGGAAATGTCTCTCTTGAATACTTTCAAGCATGACGTCGTGTTTATTTTTCCTTACAAATTATTTAACCTGGGTTCATCTTTGAACTTCCTAGTGATGATGAAACAAAAGCATTCATCTTTTTCATGATCTCTTGCAGTGAGATCTAATCTCTCATCTAATTTCCTTACATCCAACCTCTGGCTCCCCAAATCTATCCTTAATTAGGCCTCCAGTTACCCTCCCAGATCATGGCACCCCTATTCTCCAGCATCCTCTATATAAACCCTGTTACCCAATAGTTAGGTCCAAACTTCACTAGACAGGCCTACCTGTTCACCTACATCATTACCGATTCACACAGTCTCTCATTTCATTGATTCAGTTTTTATGTCCACACATCCCACTGGATTGCTCAGCCAGAGAGAGGGCCCCATGCATGTCACAACCATACCTGTGTTTCTATTCATGCTCTTCCCTTAGAGAAGCTTTCCCATCCCCTTCCAAAATTTCGATCCCACTCTATTGTAGAGTTCTCTCCACTACATTGTGAACTTCATGACACGTGGGACCCAGGTCTATTTTCTTCTCACGACCTGATGCCCAGTGGCTGGGCACTCTGGAGGGCAGGGACAATTTTCCTATTTATCTTTGTATCCCAGGTGCCTAGTCCCACATGCAGTGAATTCTCCAGAAGTGTTGGTTGAATTTAAAAAATTTATGAAATTCCACTATTTTTTTCATGCCCCACCGCAGACGCAGCATCGCTACAAAATCTTGCTTGATCATGATGGTTTTACCTACTTCATCCTTCCTGTTCTTTCCTGGCACATTTTTAATTAGCTCTGTTGCAGCACCTGGTTCCTCCTGTGTTGTAACAGAAGAGTGGTTTATGTATCTTTACCCTATAATTTGAACTGAATTGTAGGTCAGAAGTAGATAGAGTTAATTTAGTACAACTCCTCACCATTGTAGTGGCTGCCATTCCACCACCCAATGGTTTCAACCATTGAGTCTTCCCTACATTCTAGCATTTTACTCAGCAGTTCTGGACCTCTCCGTATCCTAGTGTTTTGACTTTGTTAAATTATCATCTATTAAGTAGAGCCCTGGAGTGTCAGATAGTGAGCCTGTTCAACGAAAGACCACAAGGTAAATTGAAATAGAGAAGTCTATTACTCACAGGTTCTGAAGGAGGTACATGGTGCAATTCAAGGGGCCACTTGGGAAAGTCAAGGCAGTGTGCAGGCAGGGAGCACAGTAGCTGGGCTCTTTCCCTTGTTAGGCTGTGGGTAGAATGCTTTGGGTTCTAAGGTGAGGGCTGGATTGGACAATTCAAACCAAAAAGAGCACGGTTTTGGTAAGCTCCTGGGAGGTTTTACCTAAGAGGACACAAGGGGAAGGCCTTGAGAGGCAGGAGAGAATGTTAATCACAAAGGACGTCGGAGAAGTTGCATTTACTTGTGACTTTGTGGCTGTTATGTAGGACGTGTGTTTACATGAGGGGCTAGTATCAGTTTAAGCTTGCTGCCAGCCACTTGGCCAAACAAAATGGATGCCAAGACAGCAATATCATTGAGTGAGCTAAACTCTTCACACCTGGACTCTGTTCTATGGTCCCAGAATTAAACTTCTTAATCCAGATACTATCTGCAGCCCAATTGTGGGTTCCTTCCCATAATTGTAAAATAGACTTGTATTAATATATCCTGAGGCAACCTTGGCATTTTTAGAACCTCTTTTTCTTGTTAACCATATATCGACTTTATGATCAAAGTTTGTCTTGAATTCCTACTCAATTACATCTTATTGGTTGGGACTAGGTTTCAATCTATAGTTCCCTGTTTTGTCCCAGCACTGCTGAAAGAGTTGCTTGTTGAGTGAAACTAATTATGGATTAATACGGAAAAGATCTTGACCAAAAAGATACTATAAAAATATCTTTCACTTGGTTTTCTAAAATCAGTACAGATGAAAGCCAAGTTCCAGTAGTTCTCAAAGTTTGGTTCCTGGTCTGGCAGCTGCAGGAGCAGTACCTGGGAACTACCTGGAAATGCAGGTTTTCTGGCCCCATGCCCAACGTACTGACTCAGAAGCTTTAGAGGTGGGGCCCAGAATGCCGGTTTTAACAAGCCCTCCAGTGATTCTAATACACACTAAACATTGAGAATTACCATCTTGGCTCATCAAATTGATTATTCTGATGTTGTTCCTTTGATTTGCTATCCTTGCTATGTTTGGCAGGTCTTTCCTTGTCATGCAGAAGAGCAGATTTTATTTCCAATATATGAGCAATTTATTCCACTGATGAGCCCAGTGGTCTTTAGCAAATTATTTAAACTGTTAGACCCAGTCTATTCTCATCTGTAAAACAAGCACAATAACAACAATTCTGCAGCGACGGATTAAACACAGTATATACATAAAGCCTCCAGCTACACTTAAGGTACTTAACAAGTATTTGTTCTCATCCCCTTTCCTCCTCCTCCCATTTTGTTTTCATATCTGTGGGATCACCTATTTTTTTTTATTTGGAGTACAGCTGACACAAAATGTTTCATCAGTCTCAGCCGGACAGCTTAGTGATTCGACAACTCTATAAGTTACGCTGTGCTCACCACAAGTGTAGCTACTACATGTTCCCACACAACGCTGTTACACCATTGACTATATTCCCTATGCTTTACCTTTTATTCCTGTGACTTATCCACCTACGTCTTGCTACTCTATCTTAATGATCCATCTGATTTTGACACAAGAGCATTTCCAAATATTTACTCTTTGTAATTCTCATTCAGCTAAATTTCCATTTGGCCTTGACATTCCTAGTCTCTCTATTCAGTGATTTTATATTTATATCTGGGAAATTATGCTTAATGAGTACATAGATGTGGTGTGGGTATCATGGCTAGGTTTTCCATTGAAAGTTCACCTTCAAAAGTATAGGTTTATTAACATGAAGTTTGCTCATAAGTAGAGTCAAGAAGTCTTGACTGAGTCCACCCAACAGGCAGGCAGCGCAATAAACATTGGGAATTGGCAATACTGTAGTGACTACAATACCATTCATTTTCTCAGAGAGCTTCCAGCTGAATGGGTTTATCTCATCTAGCTGACTTCTTTCTCTACACCAGAATTTGTTTTTCTGAAGATAAAAAGCTCTTGTTTAGTGACTAAAGGAAGTATACGTGATGGAAATAGAAGTGCAACTATGTGCAAGCCAGTGTGTCTCCAAATATAAAATCCTGATTTTTAAAACCTGCTCTTCATTAACCTATAACTCACTAGAAGGATTTCCAGTTGTGCAGAATGCCTCGCCCTGCCAGGAACTTCTGGGAATATAAACTTCCTTTTAATCACTACTAGAAGTGGAAAAATTCTGTTTAGAAACAGCTTGATTAATTTTAATGTTCTAATCATGATTTTAGTCAAATGCATTATTACTGGGTATTCAAAGCTTTTGGTAAAAGGTCCCATGGGTTTTTTTGGAGAAAAAAACCAAGTGAGCTTGATTCACTCAAAGTACGCACATTGTGAGCTTCTTGAGGAAAAGTGGAGAACAAAAGTTTGTCTTGCCCACAAATTTAGCACGTACACTGCCGACCGTAAGACCGCAATAATGGATACCTTATAAAAGATGATTGTGGTTTTTCCATCAAAAAGTATTCTAAAGTGGACCTGTTGGTTCCAAGGATATGTTCACTGGAAATTTTAATAAATATCGGTGTTACCCCCCCCCCAAGAAAGGTGATACCAATTTACATATTTCGCTAACAGGGAAAATAGTGTAAATTTTTTTCAAACCCTCACCAATGCTGAGTTCTGTTAGTCTTTCTATTCTTTACCAGAATAATCAATAAAACATTGTAATTCGATGTCCTTATTTACACAGCATAGATGTGTGCTTGAGTGTAATTTTGTGTCTTTATTTACTGTTTTTCTTTCTGTGAATTGTCTATGTTCTTGTATTTGTTCTTAATGATATATTTACCTTTTTGCTTACTGATTTCATTATAATTTTGCAAATATTTTTATAAATTTAGTATGTATGTCTTTATTTTGGTTTTGTGTCCCAGTGGCCAGTAATAGGGAATTTGGTTAAGTAGAAGATACTATAAATGTACAATGAAATATTACCCAACAATTAAAAACGATGATGTGGGGGCACCTGGATGGTTCAGTGGGTTAAACCTCTGCCTTCAGCTCAGGTCATGATCTCAGGGGCCTGGGATGGAGCCCCGAATTGGGCTCTCTGCTCAGTGGGGAGCCTGCTTCCCCCTCTCTCTCTGCCTGCCTCTCTGCCTACTTGTGATCTCTCTCTGTCAAATAAATAAATAAAATCTTTAAAAAAAATGATGATGTGGATCTCTATTCATGAATACACATATTCATTCACGTTCTATTGCTGAGTTTACATGAAAACAAGATAAAGATTGGCTTGAATTTCAGTTATCTCATTTGTATAAAGGATATTATATATAAGTAAGGACAGTTTTTTCCAGATTTGGGAGTTTTATTTTCCAAAAAGGAATTCCAGTGTAACAAGCTTGAGAACTACTACACAGTAACCTTTTCTTAGTGGTTTTCATGGCATAAGCAGATATTAAAGTTTCTGAAAAAGTCTACAACAGAGAAACATACTTAATATTGCTTAACCTGGCATGTCTCAGACTTATCACTAAACTCTTCTCATTAAAAAATAATTTAAAATCTGAACCAGAGCTCTATGTAGCACAGTTGGAGAACTCTAGCATGGACAAATATTTACAAGGACATTCACCAAAATGGTAGGAGTAGTTATCTCTGGATGCTGGAATTTAGGTAACTTTTACTTTGTTTTATTCTGTTTTTTTTTTTTTTTTTTTAAGATTTTATTTATTTATTTGTAAGAGAGAGTGACCACAGCAGAGGGGATGGCAGGCAGAGGGTAAAAGCAGGCTCCCTGCTGAGCAAGGAGCCTGATGTGGGACTTGATCCCAGGACCTTGGGATCATGACCTGAGCTAGAGGCAGACGTCTAACCAACTGAGCCACCCAGGTGCCCCTACTTTACTTTAATATCTTTTTCTCTGTGTAGGGATTTTTTTACAAGATGCAAATTACTTGCATGTAAAATAATGTTTACAGTTAGAATAAAGAATGCAGTCTTTTTTATTCTGAGGGTAAGAGGAAAAGTTTAAAAGAAAACCAAATTTAGGTATCTTAAAAATAAATCACCATCAGCTTCAGTGACTTCTCTTGAGAATTTTAAGGGCATTTGTTTTGTAAACAGAAGTTATCAGCATCATCGGGAATTGTCTTTCCAGTCACGTGGCGGATTTGGGCAGATTACGTTCCATTCACTTCTCAGACGCTAGACAGTTTGCACTGGCGTAGTGATACACACCTAGGGGTTCCCAGTCAGAAAGCCCCTGTTCCCCTAGGCGAGCAGCTAGAGGGAGATACAGAGATAAAGGCATGGACTGACAGTCACCTGGGCAGGTTAGGATTACTGTAGACCAGCCCTGTTCCCCCTGCTTGTTCAGCATCTGCAGGCTCTCTTAAGGACCGGGTTTGGGAAGCCTCATCATGGTAGTAATGTCGTTAGACAGGGGCTAAGTAAGGATGTTATGCGAGGAAAATGTCTCTGACTCTCTTCTTAAAATGAAAGTGTCTCACTATTTTTATCTACGTACAGCACACATTTGCTGGGAGTCCTTTCAAAAACATTTCTAAAACAAGCTTCAACGCACGTGAAGATGCAGCTGACCTGAATAACCTGAGTTCTTTGGGAGAAGGTCTCTTCATCAGCATCTGTGAGCAAAACCAAAGACGCAAGATTTGCAGGATTTGCTCATATGGTGGCATTTAGGGGCATTGCCTTCTGAGGCAAGCAGCAACTTGGAAGGAGCAGTGCTGATTCCAGGAAAAAGGTTTTATTAAAACTGTAGGCAAACTACAAATGGTATTCATATCAGAAGGGGTTCTGCCAAAGGCCTTGGGGGCAAGAAAACTTAGCTCAGGGTGACACCAGTCTCGTGACTCAAGCTTAGTCAAAGTGTTATGTCGGAGTCCTTCAAGGTTACTTCAAAAGAAAAGAATCTAAGTTTCATCTGGGGAGAACAATTGGTACTGGACAAAGAAAATATTAGAGCTAAGAATGAAAACAATAATAAGCTTCCACTTAAGGAAAGTCCAGTAAATCAGGGGCCCGTTACTCCAGGACTGAACTGTCAGCAGTGATCCCAATAAATCACTCTGCATCCCTGGCACACTCAAAGGAGTTTTCAGTAGGTACGAAAATTAATTTTCATCGAGATGCCTGCATGTGCCAGCTCGGCCAGCGGAGACTCACCAGCACAGAGCTGAGAAACTTGTGTTATTCAACATTTACTGACTTCTAACTCAGATTAGGGAATGGCATTCAGGAAGAATTCCAGTTTGTGTGAATGCTGTTCAAAACAACTTCTATGTTCTTAAAAACCCAGCGCTTGGTCTCTCCAATCGTTTCTGTGGGAATGGCAGGTATTTGTGAGAATGAAGACTCTTCAAACCTCCCGTAAAAAGCACTCACAGATTCCCCTGGGGGTTATTGATTCCTTTCTTGATTCTAACACTTTTCCGAGATTTCTGTTTGGTTTTGAGGACACAGATCTAATGATTTTAATTATCTTTATCCTTCTATAGACTTTCTTTACAATGAAAATAAAGGGAAACAGTGAGCATCACAAAGCGAAGGACAACACTACTTAAGATGTTCTTCCCAACTCGAGGCAGAGTCCCCTAATCCATTCAGAGCTTTTCGAGGTACATAATGGATGCTCAAGAAAGATGCCGTAAGTACAACCAGATTGAATCTCCTCATCGGCAGACATATTTGTTCTGCTTTTTTATTATTTTTTAATTTTTTGCATCATGATAAGTGCACTCCTTAATCTCCATCCCCTGTTTCACTCCTTCCCTCACACACCTCCCCTGTGGCAATCATCTGTTTGTTCTCTAGGTAAAGAGTGTGCTTATTGGTCTGTCTCTCTCTTTGCCCCTTCTTTTGGTTGTTTTGTTTCTTAAATTCCACATCCTGCTTTTTTTTTTTTACATTGTCGCCAATATATCTAGTACATTTGCACAGCACTGAATTTTAGATACCTTTTCTTAAGCTTGAAGAAACCTTAGCAGCTACCATGTACCAGTAAGAGCCAAAATTTACCTTGTCCTGGTGGCTTAGTAGTTATTACTCATTTAATCCTCACAAAAATCAGACAAGCCAGTACTATGATTACCTTCATTTGACAACAAAGGAACCAAGGCACAAAGAATTAAGTGATATGCTTACAGTCATGTAATGAGTCAGTGGGAGAATCAGGATTTGGATTTAGGCAGTCAGTCTGACCACACAGGCTGCACCCCGCATCGTCCTCCTGTGCTTTGGCTCAACGGCTCCTTTTAGAAATAGACTCGGTAGGGCTGACACTCTTCCCAAAGTAAGAGCAGGGTCTGCACACCTAAGCCCTAGTCGATGTTCTGATTTTCTAAATGTGGGTACACTGTAGCCAGCTACTTGGAAATAGACTCACAGAGATGGGTTGTGATATTCATTTAGCAGCCTGCTGAAGAGGAGATATTTAGTAAGTCACAGGAACGTACACTAGCCCTACTGACAAATTCTTCCTTTCCTCCCGTCTAGTCACTGCCTCTCCATTGCTTTAACTGCACACTGAGGACAGTCACCCTCTTCAGAACACCCCTTCGTGAAGAGCCAAATGGAAACAGAGGAAGCAGCCCTGAATCGGGCGTCAGTTTCCGTCCTGGCTCTTCGCTAAGTTTAGTGAACATACAGAGACTATTTACTATCCTGCGGCATTAGTCCTTGCTTGGAAAAGAAATGAGTCAGGTAGATTGCTGTACAGAAAATGAAAAATGCTTTAGTTTTAAATAACTTGTGTGACGGAGGACCTAGCACAGACTATAAGTGCTGGACAGATGTTTGTTGCACTAAATAAATTTTTGGCAAGACATTCAGGGTTTTCATATTCATTTTCTACACGTTCTTAAATTTGTCCTCTTTTAGCCATGAATTATGTTGGCTTGGGTTTCAAGCTGGAGCATCTCCCTGCAGACATAAGAGAAGGATGGAAGGGCCTGGTGGAAACCACTCAACTTTCCCAATTGCATCAACAACATCACTAAATAACTGTGGACAACACAATGGATAATACTCCTTTCCAAGTTTTCAACATGGTATTTGTTAATCAATGAATTTTCTAGCAGCTCTGAAGACTAAAATGGTGTCCTGTGTCTCCTATACTCTAAAATCATGGAGATAAGTGCCCAGCTGGCAAAGTGTGGATCACATGCCTGCACACGGAATGTACCCAGGGCAAGTAAAAGCATCTTTGGCTATTGTAGGAAGAGGGGAAAAACTGGGAAGCATTTCACATTGAGCCCACTTATGATAGTAACGCTCCACAAGGAATTCTGGGCTCTACTGTAAAAAGAAAGAAACACTGGGGAACCAAAGAACAAACAAATATGCACTAAAACTTTTTTTTTTTTAAGTTGGGAAAAACAATCTCTTCATTGAATGTGCCTAGATTTGGAGCAGAAGAGGGTCACGGGTTGGAGTCAGAGCCAAGGGGCTTTATCTTGGGCAGTACCAACCCCAGAGCGAGACGTCCTGGTCCAGCCCTGAGAGGGGGACCTGGCCACCACTAAAACTTTGAATGCATATTCTTTCAGCCTTTCTTTAACAGTCACAAAGTGACTAGCCATCGGTTACCACTGATGTAATATGTTCTGGCATATTGTAGCC
>CM053608.1:71553700-71587070 GCA_028646535.1 Procyon lotor | reverse complement strand
TATATATATATGAAGGAATCAAAGAAGGAAGTGAAGGATATTTGTATCTTTCAAATCCTGGAGGTGACACTCACCCCTAGTTGGAAACCTTAGAGGAAGACAAGAGTCTGGTGAAACTCAGCATGAACCAGGCTCCTTCCACTGATTCATGGGAAACGTTAACCATTTTTCTCTTTATTATTCAAAATGGATTCTTGCTTTTATAGATTAGAAGTTCTACCCAACTAATACTCTGTATATTACAGCAGTTTGTATTTGAGGCCACACCAAAACAATAGCTATTTACTGGGTAAGACACACCGCAAAGGGAAGAACTCTGCAGTAAAATACAGTATAATTGCATGGCCCTTTCTCATGTACAAGATGATTGATTAGAAATATAAGGTGACCTACCAGGGTGTTCCTCTCCAGATTGAGGAAGAGTAGGGAGAATTCTTGGGATTTGGGGAACTCATCAGTGTGGCTCCTGGGGAATGCTGTGGGTTTTGGAGTTTTGCCATTCCAGAATGAGATTTCTTTCTTGAGCTGTAGCTCTTTGAAGTTCTGGGTTTATCACTTTCTGGTTTTGCTTGCTGCTGTGGACTTCTGTCACCTCGTCTTTCCTTACTTGTTATTTCACTATAATTGGAGTGGGGAGAGTCCACAAGGCAGCTTCGTTTCACTGTCTGATCCAGAAAATTCCTCTTAAATGTTGCTTATGAAATGATTTATGTTATTTATAAATAAAATTATTTGTATGTATTACTTAACTTTATGTTAGCTAGTTCTTCCTAATTCAGTTGTTTTCCTCAAACCTAGTCATGGAACTTCTTACACATCTCTGAATTAGAGGTGTAGAGCTTCCATTTTGAAAGAGAAAAAAACACGAAACCAGAAAAGTGATTCTCCTTTTTAAAAGAGAGTCAGCCCTAATTGAAAGAAAATTGTGAAGCCATTCACCTACTTCCGAGGAAATCCTCTTTTTTATGCCAGCACTACATTGTCCATATTTTCTCTTTGCTGGTGGAAGAAGCTACAAGATACAGAACACTTAGGACTCAGAGAGCTAAACAAATAGCAATTTTCTAACTATGCTCTAATGTAATTGAAATTTTGTTCTGTCTTCCCACTCACTACTCAATGTAAAGAAATAAGGGCTACGTCATTATTAATTGTTTTAAAGACCTGTTTTTAGACATCTGTTCTGAAAAATTCTAAATGCTTTTATGGATGTAAAGAATCATGAAATGTATTTATGTGATTGTGGTCATTCACAAACTAATAACAAAAAGTGTAACTTTTAAATTTCAATTTTCTCCCCCAAATCTATATCCTTATTTCTACCAGCACCATAAACACTATGATGTTAGTTCCCATGTTTGAACAGCAATCTCTGCTCTGACATATTTAAAACAAAAATTGTTTTTAAAGTCACAAATTCTGTAACACAACTCAAAGTTTTGTTTATTCTTCAACTGGGTCAACTTTTAGGAAAAAATGTGCTATTAGACTATTTTAATTATTTTCTCCTCCCCTCCCCTTTTTTAAATCTTATCTATTAATTATTTTCTTCTCCCTTCCCTTTTATCTTATCTTCTTGTCTCTTTATTTATGCTCTTTCTGTTTAATACCTATAATTTTCTGCTTCTTTTTTGGAGTGGTCAGGTCATTCTGTACCCTACCAAAGATGCCAAATAGCATATAAAACATTCCTGACTTCTAAAGTAAATAATTTGAGCACTATGCTAAAAATGATGTCCTTTTTCCATTCTCCTATTGTATTTCTATTGGTCCTCTGTAAGTTTCGTTCTGTGTACTTATCTTCAGGTAAGGATAAAGAGCAGGTCCTTGGCCCTGCTTATTCCCTAGTTGTGTACCAGTCAAAATGCCAACTGAGACTTACTGAGGAAGAACAGGTTAACACTGTGCAGTTTCCAATCCAGGCTCCCAGTGCCTTGGAGGATTTCATGTAGTACAACTAAACTTAAGAGAGATCTTCAAATTCTGTTTCTTAGATGCCTGATATTCCAAACAAACTCTGTACATTTGTAATCCACAGCATCCACTAGAACTAGGACTCTTCCTATTTCTACCCCCAACCACCTGGGTTTTCAATGTCTCAAGAAACAATGATCAGCATTCTCCCCCTGCTTCTAAACCTGTGAGAGCTGAGACCACTTGTGTCCACAGAGCTTAACTATCAGAATGGAGAATTCAAGCCATCTCCGTCAACATGAGTTAAATATTTATTTCAGGACATTATTAAAGGAAGATAGGAATATAAGTCAGTAAATAATATCACTGACTGCTGCAATAAATTCCTGTGAACTAATTTATTTAAAAAAGAAAAAAATCTAAGCAAACATCTTGCTTATTAAGATTTACTCAAATTCTCACTTCATTGAGGGTGAATACCAATCCTAAACTATTATGTCATGAACTTTCCCCAATTTTAATATGTTTCCCACCATGAAAGACCAGCTTTAAGCAATTTGAGTCTGGACACTAACACATAGAAATATCCTGCTCTGACCTCCCTCTTCTGAGACATATTTTTTTTAAGATTTTATCTATCTATTTTATTTGAGATAGAAAGAGAGTGGGGGGAGGGGCAGAGGGGGAGGGAGGGAATTTCAAGCAGACCCCACGTTGACTATTGAGCCCAACGTGGAACTCCATCTCATGACCCTAAGATCATGACCTGAGCTGAAACCAAGAGTTGGACGCTTAACCGCTGAGCCACCCAGGCGCCCCATCTTCCGAGACATTTCTAAGACAATAATGGTTGTGTTCTTCCTTATTATAGTAGGTTTAGTAAATGTAGTTGTGATTGATCAGCAAATCTTCTGGCAGTCTTCTGGAGAGGTGAGATCTTCTGAGGTTATTTGTCATCTTAATGAGTGTACATATTTTTTAGTAAAGGAGAAAAAATGGGAGTAGTAGAAGAACAGTATCATTCTCCTCCAAAAGCAGAGTAGTGGAATTGCTTGCCCATTTTTCTTTCTTTTTTTTATTATTATTTTTTTATTTACATATAATGTATTATTTGCCCCAGGGTACATGTCTGTGAATCGTCAGGCTTACACATTTCACAGCACTTAACATAGCACATACCCTCCCCAATGTCCACAACCCAGCTACCCTATCCCTACCCCCCACCTCCCAGCCACCCTTAGTTCGTTTCATGAGTCTAGGAGTCTCTTATGGTTTGTCTCCCTCCCCATCCCTTCCTGTTTCATTTCTCTCCCCCACCCCACCCCCCCACAAACCCCAGCCTTGCCTCTCAAATCAGATGCCTTCATATCAGAGAGATCATGTGATAATTGTCTTTCTCTGACTGACTTATTTCACTTAGCATAATACCCTCCAGTTCCATCCACGTCATTGCAAATGGCCAGATGGCCAGATTTCATCTCTCTTGATGGCTGCATAGTATTCCATTGTATATATATAACACATCTTCTTTATCCATTCATCTGTTGATGGACATCTAGGTTCTTTCCATAGTTTGCTTGCCCATTTTTCTAGCTGATTTATCACCTGGGCCTAACTCTGAGCCTAGTGAAAAAGGGAGATATCTTCCATTATTTCAGGTGCGTGAAGTTGGTTTTCTTATATTAGGCAAAATACAGCTAGCCTAATTTGTAGTTGAATTGTTATCAATCCAGACATTAGCAAACTTAATGTCTTAAGATTTCTCCAAGTATCTGCAGCAGGTTGTCTCTAAGGGTTACATTTGGACTGTGTTTCATTTTTACTACATTTTTATTTTTTAAATTATTTTAGAGGAAATTGGATGATATTCCATAAAGGACTTTTAGACAGATGTCATTTTAAGGCATAAATTTGTTCTCCTTTTCAAAGCAAAATATCTGTGTCTATCATTCAAATTGGCCATTAATTTGTTTTTTCTTCTCTTCACTAAACTAGTATTTATGTAGTATCTACCTGGGCCAACCATTATCAAAGGTATTGAAGATTTGGGGGCACCTGGGTGGCTCAGTCATTAAGCATCTGCCTTCGGCTCAGGTCATGATCCCAGAGTTCTGGGATCCAGCCCCGCATCAGACTCCTTGCTCTGCAGGAAGCCTGCTTCTCCCACTACCATTCCCTCTGCTTGTGTTCCCTCTCTTGCTGTGTTTCTCTCTGTCAAATAAATAAAATCTTTAAAAAAAAAAAAAAGTATTGAAGATTTGCCTTCCCTACTCTCAAGAATAATCTATTTGGATAGTCCTATAAAAGGTAGCTTTTATATAACAATTATTTATATGAACACAGATTTTCTCCTTGAGAAGAAAAGGTATTACATAATGAAAAGTGAGGTTGAATGTTAAAAAGGAACAAAAGGTATAAAAAAATCTTAACTATTTAAACTAATAAAAGGGCTCTTGACTCAAAATTTTGAAAAGGCTACATTTCCAACAGATTTATTTTATCATGTTTCCTCTAGAATAGTCTTGTAAATGGTCACTTACATAAACACTTGAGAAAAGTTGCAATTTGTTCCAGGCTAGAAATGGATACTGACTCCACTCCTCTTCCTTCCCATGCACCTCTGTGTTGGAAGGCAGCCCATACAAAAATTACAGAGAACTGGTGTTTTTTAAATTTATTTGTTGGAAATTATTTTCAAATTAATTCAGTAATCATATCCTGAAGTCCACTTACACAAGGCCTATATTATGAGTACTACTGAAGTCAAGTGACTTATGTGTTAGCTTTCCCATTGATGTAATTTATGTTTGACCAATTTTCATAGTTGGTATTAGTAGTTTAAATCCACTCTTAACTAAAAGTCAATTAATAAAAATGAGAATGCCATACTGGGAAGGTTTTAGACTCAGATTAATACAAAAAAAACAATTTATGAAGATATGGTGGATTACCTCTCCAGTGTTTGACAATCCTTTGTGTTGATTTTTCTAGACAACCCCTCTTTCAAATATTTTGCCTGCCACCACATAAGAACAATTCCAAATAGTTAATTTCAGGTCAGAAATTATAGCCCACGTTCCTATAATACATAATTTCCATGAGTTAGGACTCACCATACAGAATTCTATTGAAATTCCACAAAAAGTTTTACAAATAATTTTATTCAGTGACTTTTGGTATATATAGTCCTGGTATTGTTAACACAGTGTGAATGTATTTTTTCATCTTTTCCTGATTGCAAGTTTTTGGGTTTTTTTAAGACTTTACTTATTTATTTGTCAGAGAGAGAAAGACAGAGGCAGGCAAAGGGTGAAGCAGGTTCCTTGCCAAGCAAGGAGCCGGATGCGGAACATGATCCCAGGACCCTTGAATCATGACCTGAGCCAAAGGCAGATGCTTAACCGACTCAGGCATCTCTGAGTGCAAGTTTTTAAAAGCGAAAGTAGGAAGAACATATAAGAGTGTTGGGTACCATAATGTATGGAAATTAGCATTAAAAAATACTAATGAAAATGGGATACAGCACAGATATGGAGATTAAAATATAAAAACATATATTTTGTCCCCTCAGAATTTGCCTAAATGTGGTCCCACATGCAATGGCTTTTCTGCTCACGAACAATAAGAGTTACATGTCAGTTATATTCTGAGTTTGGTTCATTCCACTATGCATATCAAGCTATTAAAAGAAGAATATTGTTGGAGTGCCTGTGTGATTCAGTTGGTTAAGTGTCTGTTTTCAACTCAGGTCATGATCCTGGGGTCCTGGGATTGAGCCCTGTGTTGGACTCCCTGCTCAGTGAGGTGGGGGGTGTCTGCTTCTCCCTCTCCCTCTGCTCCTCCACCCTGCTCATGTTCTATCATTCTCTCTCTCAAATAAATGAAGTCTTTGAAAAAAAGGAAGAAGAAGAACATTGTCTAGTTGTTCTCCTTTCTCTGAATACAGAGGAGAAATAAGGATTTTCATGGTAATCCAATACCAAAATGATTTTGATGAAGGAAAGGTATTTTTCTATTCCCGGAAATTTGTCAAATTCTATTGCAGTTTTAGGGATGTTTACTGAGCCCAAATTCTACAAGTTAAATCCCAGTCTTTGCACCCAGCATAAAAACCTCTGTAGGCTGGCCAGTTTTAAGGACCTCTTTGAACTAAGGCTCAGAACAGAATTTGCTCAGAGCAAGCTTGAGGAGTTCTTAACAACAAACCTCTGAAATTTGACCTTGAGCTAAATCTGGAATTCCCAGTCTATTTCAGTGTTAAACTATTCTCTGAAATACAAAGGATTTGACACTTGTCCCTTCATGTCATCTCTATGCGTGTGTCAACAGAAAGCAGCATTTCTTTTTTTTAAGATTTTGTTTATTGATTTTATTTATTTATTTACTTACTTACTTATTTACTTACTTAACTTGAGAGTGAGTGGGAAAGAAAATTTGAACCAGACTCCCCAATAAGGGGCTCAGTCCCATGACCATGAGATCAGGACCCGAGCCAAAACCAAGAGTTCCCCCTTAACTGACTGAGCCACCCAGGTGCCCCTGAGAAGGCAGAATTTCTTAAGAAACATCATTAAGATACTAGAGGGGAGGTTGTAAAATTCCCATTGGCAAAGACTCTTTGTGGGATGAGGTAGATGAGAGTCATTTGGAGATGGAGGATGGCTTTCAAATTGTCCCCTCTAAGTCAAGACATTTCACGACCCAGCAGTACAGTTTCCTTGGGCAAGAGTTGTGCTGAGATAGTTGTGCTGCTCAGAGTTGTAAACACTTCCGTTAAGAATCTTGTGTTTGTGCTTTTATCTAATGTAACTGTAAACACTTTAATAGACAAAGGAGAAGAAAGCTAATATACTTCCCACCACCCTACTTATAATGCAGAGGGCAAAGAAAGGAAGGAAGCAAGAAACAAAGGAAGTAACTGACCAGGAAAGAAAGAGGAGTCGAACGATGAGCAAGAAACTCGTAAATAAATACTTCAAAATGAATGCCCAAAGGCTGATGTGATACGCAAATCCTATTAATTTCTGTATTGCACAGAAATGTGGTGAAAGGATGACCAAGGGCAGTAAGGAGCCAGAATCTTGAGATGAAGGCATAGATTTAATGCAGAGGCAGGAAGAGAGGATATATAATACTGGTCTCTAAAATCTTTCAACATACAGGATCAAGTTTTCAGTATGCAGCTGTTGGTGTAAGCCAGTTTGAGACCTCTCAAAATAAGAAATTCCTGGAAGCAGAGGGAGGACGTTGGTAATGAAAGAGGTAAAGGAATTTTATTAGCCAAAGAAAAGGCTTTCTACAACTTGGAACTCCCTTCGGGTTAAGTTTGCATGCCAAGAACTTATCCATGCCAAGGGCTTTTCAAAGAAGCCTGAAAGTGAAATAAAAACACCTGTCATGACTATGGGTGAGCCCTTCTGGACAGTTTGGCCAAAAGAGATCCCCTTGCTCTGTGCTGGAGAGTGCAACCAGTTACACATGCTAACTGTTGGGTAATCCATTGTGTAGAAGTCATAGTCTATAGGTACCCTTCTTCCAAAAACTGAGACTGGGCTGGCACCTAAAGCATACTATTAAATTCTACAGCCCACAGCCCTTCTCTATAAAAGCATGTGAATATGTTTCCTATTTGTATGACCTCGTGGGGAAGGCCAACCTCAACAAACTGTGCAGCATCAGCTCCCAACCATGCTTCATTACCTCCAACCATATCGTGCCTTCCACAAAGGGATGGCCCCTTGCATGAAGCCTACAGAGTGCCCTGGTGAAGCCTACCGAACCAGCTACCAGACCCTCCCAGGGAAAACTCAAAAAGGAGACAGAATTAATCTCTTTCTACCACTTCCATGAGGTGACAGCTGCTGCAGTCTCTTAGGGGACAAAATGATATGGCCCCACGGACCTGAGAAGCTGCCATTATTCCAGATCATTGCCCCTCCTTACTCTAAAATCACCATGAAGTTCACATCAATTGGTGGCAAGTTCATAAGTTAGTTAATCAGCTTGCCTAGCCTTGGATAGCCTCATTTGAAAAAAATGTTTATTGGCTTTATACATTCCATGTTCTAGATATGCTTTCGTTTGATGAAAGGGTTCTACAGTTCTATCAATTAAAGTTCTTAATTATAAGCGACAGAAGCCCACTACCTTATGGTTGTTGAAATCTTGTGCAGAGTACCTTAATAAATTATCTCACTTAATATTTACCACAAAGGGATGTTATTACAATTCTGTAAGTACTACAATTTTAGAGATAAGCAAATTAAGGACTTCAAGAAGCTAAATTACATCTGCAAGGTCAAAAAATTAACATGCAATAAAGCTGTCATTTGAAAGCCAATAAAGCACATGGTCTTAAGTATTGAGCTATTTTGAGGAAAAGTATATGATGACTTCAGTTTAGGCCCCTGGAGAGAGAGCTGTCCAGGGATCATCCAATAATTCTAGTTGGAATTTGGATAAACAGATCTGTTTCTCAGAGAAAAGCTCAAAGAGATAAGTATTAGGTAACTAGAATGAAATCTTTGAATACTATCATAAGCCACTTAGGAACTTTAAACCAAAACCTGGACTCTGTTTCTATCTCTAGTATTAATAAGCTGGGAGACTCATAGGTAAAATAAGAGTACATATATGTACAATATATATGATTTTTCAAGGACCCTTTCTTTCACAATTTATACTTATAATTGTCATCAAAAATTTTTGCATTTCAGGGGCACCTGGGTTGCTCGGTGGGTTAAAGCCTCTGCCTTTGGTGCAGGTCATGATCTCAGGGTCCTGGGATCGAGCCCTGCATCAGGCTCTCTCCTCAGCAGGGAGCCTGCTTCCTCCTCTCTCTCTGCCTGTCTCTCTGCCTACTTGTGATCTCTCTCTGTCAAATAAATAAATAAAATCTTTAAAAAAAAATGAAAGAGATTTAATTTTCTTCAGAGAAAAATCAGAGAGAAACATAATCAAACTTTAAGAATTCTTAGTTTTCCTAGTGAGTCACCAATACGGATTTATGCAAGGGAAGGAAGTGAGAAAATCAATGGGAAGCATAAACCTTCTCTATCCCACATAACAAGTTCTGTACCCAATTCAAACAAATCTATTTAGTCATTTAGGAAGACGCCTGCATACTATGATGATGTTTCATCTTGCCTGTAATTGTCTATGATTCAGTCTGTCTCCTAGACAGGTTCAATAAAAGTCACCAGGTATAGAAGCTTGTCAGTAAGGTAAGAGGGAAAACTAGAAATTAAAAAAAAAAATGTTGGAAGAATCTGAAACAAAATAAGAGTTGGATACATTATCTCTTTCAGCCATAAAAAAGTGATTCTATGATTCGTATGGTACATAAAGCTTTATTGAAATAAAGTTTACATATTGCAAAATTCACCCATTGTAAGTATACAAGTTATTGATTTTTTTTTAGTGGATTTATAGAGTTTGGGAACATTTCATCACCCTATAAATTTCCCTTAGACCATTTACAGTAAATCCCTACCACTGACCCCATGCAACAACTGCTTTGGTTTCTGCCTTTTCTAGAAATATCTTATAAGTAGAATTATACAGTACATAGTCTTTGCGTCTGGTTTCTTTCTCTTAACATAATTTTTTGAGGTCCATGCCTGTTACAACATATAGGAAGTAATTTGTTCCTATTTATTGCTTAGTTGTATTCTACTGTATGAATGTATCACATTTTGCTTATCCATTCACTCTTTGACGGATGTTTGGATTTTTCCCCATTTTTAACCATTGTGAAAATGTTGCTATGAGCATTCATATTCTAAGCCTTTGTATAGACATATTTTAATTTCTTTTCAGTAGATACCTTGGGGTGGAACTGTCCTGTCATATGATCGTATGATTCTAACAGCAAAATCTACATTGAAAAGTGATTAAAGCGAAGATATTTGGGAGGCATAGAATCCAAGAATAACAAGCAGCCAACTTTGTCTCCCAAAATGACATCCTCCTTTCAGGCAAGCTCACTGTTCACTCTTCCATTTCCAGTTCTCTTTCCGATGGTCAGCCCAGCAAAACGCTGCGCTTCGCAGAACAGATCTTTTTGTTTATCATCCTTTGAGAACGGTCTTGTCTTTTCTTAGAAAACAACGGAAAGCAAGAAAGCCAAACTTATCACCATCAGTGCTCCTTCCCTGATAAACTTTCCCACTAGAAATTCATGGAATTTCAATTTAAGTAACGGGAAGCTAGTCCGCTCTTTATGAATTTTGAGAGACTTAACAAAGCTGCACACAAACTTCTCTGGCAGTTTTTTTCTCTGACTCCTTTCCTGCTTTCTCTGTCCCTCTTCATCCCTTAAATATCCGTATTTTCGGAGGCATCCATTGCCTGGCTTTTCTTCGTGCCCCTGTGCCTTCCCCAAGATTACCTCATCTGCCATTCTCCACATCTCTGCAACTCCCCGCTACGCATTCCCTGACCTCTCATCCTACCTCAAGACCTGTACTCGCAGCTTCCTTTTCAATCTTCTACTCAGTAACCTAGTGTAACTTATCATTTTGGAAACCTAATTCCCCGTCTTCATCTGTAAATCTGCTTCCCTATCCCATTCCTTACTTTAGGAATCAAGATCACCTTTCGCCCAAGCCTACAGCGTAAAGTCATCCGACTCCTACTCCTCCCTTGGACCTTTCTCCATATATAACCAAATACCACTTCTGTGGATTCCACCTCCCAAAGGTTGTGTCTGACTCTCCTCTCCATTCTAAATGTGGACACTTGGCTGTGACCCTCTCACCTGGAGGACCACCCACCCACCTGTGTCTGCAGTCTATCGTTTCCATCCCCTGTAGTGCTTCCAGGCTGGCCTTTGAAAAACCAAGAGGGGTCATATAGCTATGCATTTGAAAATCCTTCAATGGCATCCCATCACTTTCAGAAAAGCAGCCAGCATTTTAAGCATGGTTTTCCATATTTTGTGGTCTCTGGTCACTGCCTAGCTCTTGTTTCAATTTCCTGTCGCTGTAGAGAACCCATCACAGAGAGAGAAAGACGAGATGATGAGCAATTCCTCAGAAGTATAATACTTGCTTCTCACATCATATATACTCTTTGCACATGAAGTTGCCTCTGCTTGGTATACTTACCTCTGCCTTTTCCCCATCTTCACATTGCAAACTCAGGAAGCTTCCTCTGTATCCCCAGAACCGCTTACATGCCCTTCTCCTGTGCTTCCTATATCTTGTAATGACAACCTCCATGCCATGTTGTAGTTTCTCTTAGTTTTGTGACTTTCAAATTCAATATGAAGTTTTTCAAGGCATTGTCAGTATTACAGCAGTGGTAAAAGTACAGACTGCTTGGATTTGAATGTTGAGTGCTCCTCTTCCTAACTCCGTGATCTGGGAGAGTGTGCCTCAATTTTCTCATCAGCAAAATGGGAGAAATAATAGTGTCTGCTCCACAGGACTATCAGGGAAATGAAATTAGTTAATCCATCTAAAACACTTTGAAGGTTGGTCTTCTTCTTCTCCCCCCACCTTCTTCTTCTTCTTCTTCTCCTTCTTCTTCTCCTTCTTCATCTGTATAAACCTAGTTCCCAGCTAAGCACATAGCATGTGGGATGTGTTGCTTATGGAATAAATTCATAAACTAGCAATCTTTATAGAAGGAATAGCCAAAATAAGACAGTATAATTTTGTTCTCTCCCATCCCAGAAACTACAAAGACAGAAGTGCACAGAGCCAATGAAATCTTGAAGAGTACCCATGATTAGTAGGGGTGATAATAGTGTCACAAGGGCAAAGGAAGAGACTGTTTCAAAGTAACGAAGATTAAGTTTGGCATATTTTGGAGACATCAAGGAAACAGAAAACTGGAGCAAGGCGGTTTGGACCTTGGCACTGATATTTTTGAGTGGGCTTTTACTGAAAAAGCCACACTGCTGAAGGTGGAGAGGCTGAGTGAATGGTGAGGAAATCTGGACATAGGTACAGACCAACTCAAGAGATCTGACATTGCATGGAAGGATTAAAGTATGAAGAAAGAAGGTCAAGGAGAAAGAGAAGTCTTATGGGTTGAGTTTCCTAACCATACCAGTTTACTAGTTTTCCCTTTTGAGGGGATGAATGTTGCCTTTCCCGGAGGAAAGAATTTCTTGTCACCTTGTGGCCAACTTCTCTATTTGCTAATCATTGGTGTCTTGCCAGGAATTAAAAAAGGTGACAAATCCCGTGGGGAATGTCTGATTTTTTTTTTTTTTTTTTTTTTGCATTGCTCCATGTACTTGAAGAAACCCATTGTTCCACTATTCTTGCCACATTTTAAAAGTGAAGATATAGTCGGGAATACAGAAGAGCACGGATGTCACCCACTTGCTAAAACTTGTAAGGAATGTATTAAATGTTTGAGTCAGAGATATTAATCAAGATGTTAGTCAGTTTTACATAGCTCATCATGAGACATTGTAAGTTCAAAAATTTCAAGAAAACTGATCTCATTATTAGAGTAAATATTGAATTTTTAACTTAAAAATATTTTTCTGGGGGCACCTGAATGGCTCAGTCAGTTAAGTGTCCAACTCTTGGTTTCAGCTCAGGTTATGATCTCATGGCTGACGAGATGAGCCCCACATTGTGCTCCACGCTCAGTGGGGAGTCTGCTTGAAGAGTTTCTCCCTCTGCCCCACCCCGACTCACACTTGCACTCTCTCTAAAAGAGATAAATAAATCTTTTTTTAAAATGATATTTTTCTCCTAATTAAAAAATTAAATCAAACTTCATGTAGAAATTATAAAAATTATAAAGTACAAAAATTAAAATTTATTCTATTTCTATCACCTAGAAAAAAGTACTATTGACAAGTTAATATATTTCCAGCTAGTATTTTTCCTACCCGTATATATGCATACACGCTGGAAATTTACTAAATTTATAGCATATTCTATATAAATTTTCTATGTTTCCGTATCTCAATCATATCATGGATATTTTTTCCATATCCTTAAAAATTCCTTGAAAACACAATGTATAATACTTGCATAATATTCCGTCTATTTTATTTGATAATCTTATTTTTATGGGACATTTATGGGGAGCTTTATTCAAGTTATTTGCCACTACAAATAATGCTGCAAAAAATCTCCCTGTTTATCAGCATTTGACTCAAAGTCTGATGATTTCTTATGAACAGATTCTTAGAATGATTACAATGTTTAAATGCTCTGCCAAAAAGCACACATTCTGTATTATTTTCCAGGAGTTAATAACAACTGACATTCCTACCACTGAGGAGGGACTAGACCAGTCTTCTTGTGCCTACCCTTGCTTACATTCCTGGTATCATTTTCACATGATTCATGAAATATGAATCTAATGTTTAACTGCATTTTCACTTTCTAATGAATTTGAACCTTTTAAAATCCATTGTAGCCCATTTGTATGTCTTGTTTTTATATGGTTTGACCATGTAGCCTTGTTGTTTTTCTTAATCATTAATAAATATCCTTGTAAGAAGGATATTAACCCTTTTGTCACATTAATTTGCCTTTTAATTTTGATAGTATTTTATATACTTACACAGTTAAAAGTTTGTATGGTTAAACTTTGTACATCTGAATGTTAAAGTAGTTTCAATATTTGGCACTTTCTTATGGCTTTTATTCTTAGAAAGATTTTCCCTAATCTAAATCAGATGAATTTTATTAATATTTTTATATTAAAACATGGTTTTATTATTTTATATTAACTCTTTAATCCATCTGAGTTTACTTCGGTGCATACAATGAAATCAAGTTTTATCATTATATTTTCCAAATATTATCCAATCATCATAGCACAATTTTATCAACTTATAATCCAACAATACCTAGCAGTACTGATTTGTGAGACCACTTTTCTGGGTAATACGTAAATTGTTCTTTTAACTAAGGTCTACTTTTAAATTTTTTATTCCGTCCATTGATATGTTTATTGATTTTTGGTACTAGTAAAGTAACATGTTGCTAACTAGATTTAGAGTAAGTTTTGGTACCTCATAGCCACATTAATGGCATTTTATTGTTTTAAGTATAGAGCTTCCTGAATTAAAATTATTAATATCTACTTAGAATTTTTGCTTCTGTTTGCATGAGAGAGATTAGTCAATAATTAATAACTATCTTTTATAAAGATTTTGGTAACAAGATTATCATAGCTTCATAAAATGGCTCAGGAGTACATATCTTTCAAAATATTCATGAATAGTATGTGTATGATTAAAATTATTTATTTCTTAAACAAACAAACAAATATAGAGTTTCCTGTGCTTTTACTTTCGCAGGGACAGAATCTATCACCACACTGAATTTCCAAAACGTATGTAGGAAATACAAGTCTTTGATCCCAGGTGCCATTGAACTTTGAAAAGTGACCTCTTGGTTCCTGGTAAACATTCTTTCTCTAGTGACAGTGTGTTGTGATGGGCCCTAAGAGAGGTGGCTAAAGAACAAGTCCCCCTGAACTAGAAAAGTATCACGTTGAGCACGCTGCTTCCCAGCCTATATATCGAAACAATGTAAATGACTAATTTTCAAAAGGAGACTCTCTAAGTTTTCAATAAAATTAAACCAAACACTTTTCTCCTTAGTTTTTCAGACCTTCCATCATAAACCTTAATTGAATAAGAAAACTATTTCTTTCTCTTCATCAAAGTAGCTAATAAAATACATTCGGTTTGTTAATTGGACTTGTTAAAATAATAAGCTGAACTCTGTTCATATCATTATTTTTAACTTGATTAATCAAGCTCCCTTCTTTAGCATAAAGAACAGAAAACAGTGATTCCAACTCATTTTGCAAGTTGATACTCACAAATGAAATCTTTCTTTGGCAGGGAAAATTGTATTTAAGAGTCAGTTCCTTCCTGGAAAGAACTAAGAACACAGTGGTGATTCACTGAAAATGTACAGCTCTCCTGGGTTGGTGATGATCCAAAGGAGAGGCCTCAAGTGCTTTTTCAAAAAGAAAAAAAAATTACATTCACAGCCACTTTGTCGAGGATGCATTTCCTGAATCACGGTATAGCACTAACAAATGCTAAATATCAAAAAGCTCCATGTTTAGACCTTGCCAGTTCACTTCCTCAATTTCATTGGCTAGTGCACAGCCTTTAAAATTTCTCTTTCCTTAAATTAATCCAGTCTAAACATATCAGTGAGTAACTGTGCATGTGCAATCTAAATGTTAGCATTCTCCACCACCTTGGTAAAATGTTTTCTTGTAAGGAAAACAGGAATTCATATTCCAAAAACATTGTTTCCATCTAAAAACATTAACATTGCTTAAGTCTGGAAATAACCCTGGGTTTGATAGGAGGAAGCAAAGATTTTGGCTTTTTTGAGAGGTTTGCGGCATCTCTATTTAAAGGTGTTCTAATAAGTAATCCTGAGACTTACAAATTATAAAATAAAAATGTGATTGTATTTAATTGAATTCTGTAATCTTCCCTTAATTTTATTTGAAAGGAATTAGGAAAAAAAATTATTTCTGCTATGTAAAAAAAAAAAAGTACAATTGCAGAAGATAAAATTCTTTCTCGTGAACTCATTTGCAATTCTTCTTATATCATGAGAGACCTTGAAGCTTTATTTAATATTTCATTTTGTTCTTGTTTCATGCCTTATGTTAACCAGTCCACAATTTCAAAACTAAGGTCACTAATCTAAAACTTCTGGGAAATTAGTAATGATTTGAAATTTGTTTGGATTGACTTTGGCTCTCCAATAATTTCTTCTCAAATAGCATTCAGGTTGAAGGCTTACATAGGAACTCATAAGAGATTTATAATGACCTGGGAAAATGTAAGTACTGTATAGGATAGGACAGCTATAATGCTGAATAATCAAATATTAGAATTTGAAAACCACCAGTAAGATAGAAATATTAAATAAAGGGATATCTGGTGCCCAAAGCCTAGAGTAACAAAGGAACAATATAGATATAGGCAACAATGGATGTGTGTATGTAGGTACTTTGGGACTGGGGGGGAGTGGGAAAAAGGAGGGGTACGCTAACCAATATTTTTTAAAACCAAAAATTGTCATAAGTGTACAATAAAAGTGAACGTTTTCATAGGGCATTCAGTGCTTGTTTGGTTCCATAATTAGTCCTTACAATTCTGTTAATTAGGTATTACCAACGTGAAAGCAAGCACTTCTAATCTTCAGTTTAATGAGCAAATATTATTTAGCATCTATTCTCTGAGAAGCTATCTGCTAAATACCAACTCTGTGAGGGACAAGGAACCAAACACTTGACAGTATTCCAGTATTTATCAGGCCGTGGCTTAAAATGAATACAACACTTTTTTCCTATTGATCCTTCCTACTCAAGTATTGTGTTGGCTTTTGTACAGCCACAGACATTGAAATCAATTGTTAAAGATTCACTTCCTGGATTGTATTTTAAAATTCAAAACCTGATGTATTTAAAATAAAGAAGTTCTATATCCTAAATTCATTGTTATATTTAATGACCCAAAATCAAGAGAGCACACTCTTGAACTGCATTGAGGAGGTCTGCCCTTACTTTGACTGCCTGCCAGAAGATAGAGTAACTCTTCTCCTGAGGTATAAGATACTATCACCCAAACTTCTATAATATTTATAGTGTTACATTCAATTAAAAATTACCACTGTTCCCAAGAAATGGAATCAAGTTAATAAATAAACTAAGAAAAATTACAAGTGATCCAGATTTTTGAATTCTTAGGCATAGACTTTTAAATTGTGACTAATGTATCAAAGAAAATAGATGACAAGGAAGATTTTAGTCACAAAAATGAAATCTATAAGGAAAAGCTAAAATAGAAACTCTAGAACTTAAAAATAACTAAGTTAGGAACAAAGTAAATGAGTTTAACCTATAAAGAAATAGTGAAAGGTATAATGAAGAGAGAGAAATGGAGAAAGAATACTGAACTAGAAGACAGATCAGTAGACTATTTCCCAACTTAAACACAAAAATAATAGAAAATACAGAATTGAATATGAAACATAAAGACCATAGTGAATATGTCTACTTATTCATTTGAGCCCTGAGTGGTAAGAGCAAGAGAAGGGGCAGGAATAATATTTAAATAGTGATTTTTATACATACTGACTAAGAAAGAAAGATAGCAAATTGAAATTCCTAAAATCATAAAGGAAAGAGGGACATTATACATTCAGAAAAAAAATTATAATGGAATAGTATGAACAACTGTACACCAACAAATTAGATAACTTAGATGAAAAGAGAGATTTTCTAGAATTAAGCTCCAAAACTGACAGGGTAAATGGAATAACTAAATAGACCTATAACTAATACAGAGATTCAATTATTAGTTTTAAAACTCCCTAGAAAAAAAATCCCAGACCCTGATAGCATTTCTGGTAAATGCTATCAAACGTTAAAAGAAGAGTTAATACCAATCCTTCACAAACATAAAACAGAAGGTGAAAGAACAATTCCCAAATCATATTAGGACAGAGTATTACCCTGATGCCAAAACCAGACAAAGACATAACAGGAAAAAAATAACTACAGACCAAATACTTCTTATGAATGTATATGGAAAAATCCTCAGAAACTGAATACAGAAAATTATGAAAAGGGTTTTACACTATAATCAAGTGAGAATTAATCCAGGAATGCAAGGTTGGTTTAATACTCAAAATCCAATTACTGTAATACATCATATCTGTAGAATAAAATACAAAACCCATATGACCATTTCAACAGGCATAGAAAAAGCTTTTGACAAAATCCAACACCTTTCATGACAACAACACTCAACACACTAGGAGTAGAAGGAAAATTCTTCAACCTGAAAAGGGCTTCTATAAAAACCTACAACTAACATAGTACTTAATAGTGAAAGACTGAATAATTTCCCCATAAGATAAACAACAAATCAAGGTATTAGATCTCACCACTCCTATTCAACATTGTACTGGGGTTCTAACAAGGGTAATTAGACAAGAAAAATAAAGTCATTCAAATTGAAATGTAAGAAATAAAAAACATGACATTATGTAGGGAAAATTCCAAATACGTCGCTAAGAGATGAGTGAGAATTTTCCAAAAGTTATTACAAATACAAGCCATAGATTCAAGAAGTCCCAAGCAAAATATATACAAAGAAAACTACTCCAAAGCACAGTTTTCAGCATAACACAAAAACAAAGAAAAAAAAAAACTTACAATAACTATACCAAAAAAGACACTATAAATCAAGGAGTAGCATCAAGACTGACATCGTTCCTCTGAACAGAAAGGATAGAAACCATATGAAAATGCAATCACAACTTTAGAATGCCAAAAGAAAAAACTGTCTAGAATTCTATACTCAGCAAAAACAACTTTTAAAATGTAAGTGAAAAGAGAGTGTTTCCAGACAAGCAAAAATTGAAAAAAAAATTGTTAAAAGGTCTAAGAAAAAATAATTGTAGAATTCTTTAGACAAAAGGAAAATGATCCCAGATAAAAACATAGAAATGCAGTAAGGAATTGGGAGCAATGGGACGTGTAAGTATATTTGTACTCGTTGGTCATATTTACTAAAGCCAAACATATGCATAACCTATGAACTAGTAATTCCATTCCTAAGTGGAATGACCCTCAGAAATATACACTGATGTGCACCAAAAATGTATAAAATGAACAGGAGCACTAGCAAAAACGGGCAAATGCTGGGAAAAAAATTAAAGTATCCATCAACAGGAGACTAGATAAAGAAATTGTGGGATAACCATATAATGGAATACCATTCGGATATGAGAAAAATACCTTCCACACACAATAACATGGATGAATCTTGAAAACATAAAGAAGTATATAACTATATGTCTCCATTAGTTGGAGCATAAACCTCCAAAACAAATCAAGCTAATCAATGCTGCCCCATATCAGAATAATAGTCATTGGAAGTGAGCGAAAAGGGGTTGTAATGGTCAACATCTTGCTACAGGTAGTGGTTATATGGATATGTGTACTTTGTGAAAATTCATCCAGCTATACTCTAGAAACTCATGCAATTTTATTTATGCAGGTTTTGCTTCAACCAAAAGTTTACTTTAGAAAACACCATCATGGTAGTTTTCTTGCCATGATAGATCACTCACTTCAGATTTTTACAAATAGAAGCTTGCCAACAGTCCTTGAAAACCCTTTTAGTGGTCCTCCTGTTAACTCCTTAGAACCAAGTTTGCACGTGGCCTTCAGATAGCCTGAGACTATTCGTAGATCTTGACCTCTATTCCAAAAGCCTATTTGGGAGTAAAAGGCCCAGTAAACTCTTCTTTTTCGGGGATCAGTTTGGGCCTTCCTCGAGGTATTCATATTTCAAAATTACCTGAAGTGTGATTATCCTTAAACATTTAATGTAAAATCAATTACTCTTGATTACACCCCCATTGCATGGGACAAGAAATACCATCTTTCCAGTTAAAATTGTGAAATCCAGCTATGTGCTTATGTAGATTGTCTTTAGAAAGAAGTAGGATGTCAATGGCTATCACTAACATTGACTGCATGTGGCTGTGGCAACTATTCAAGCCAAAGTAAGGTATTGCTCACTCTCTGCAGGATTTGCGTTCCATCTGCAATAGACAGGGTGTTTCCCTGCACCCCAGGGCTCTGCATGTAAGCGCAGGCCCTGTAAACTCTCATCATACAAACCCATTATTTTGGTCTTCCATTTGGAATTACTTTGGCCACACCCAAAGGGAACACAAGGGGGGATGAGGGGCAGGGGCAGAAAAAGAGAGGTCCACGGTTTGTAGGACTATCTTTGGAGGTCATCAGGTGTGCTGTGCACGCAGGAACCAGGGGCCATGCTGAAGCCGCTGGTTCTGCCTCAGAAAATCCCCCTCCTTTTGTGGTTGGGTGTAATACGTCTCATCATCTTCAAGCTTGTTTGTTTTGGCTGCAGAAAACAAGTTCACACTCTTGCGAGAGAGTAAGTGAGTGAAAGAAGAAAAAAATTTCCCTTTTCCAGTGTCAAGAGAGAGCCAAACACTTGGCTGCATTTACTTGACATTTTCTGGCCAAGGCTCCATCTTCCAGCCTAAGCTGTGTAAGTAGAATCAGGAGCTGATGAGCCTACCACATAGTGGACACCACGCTTTGAGTGCCCACGGGTCCCCAAGGCCAACTGCAGGCCTGCCTCGGCTCCTGAAATCTGGCTAAAATAACAAGGCCAGCCACGAGAGTTTTTCGGACCACATCACTGATCCATGGCTAAATCCACGAGAGATGAAAATTTTTCAACTTGAAAAACTCTGAGAATCAACCATTCGACATTATTTAACCAAATTGCCATGCCGAAAATTGGAAACTAAATGTGGTTTTCGTTTAATAAGCCATTGATCTAATTACAGCCCCTTCCTCTGGCTACTCCCACCTTAGCATATTTGCACCAGACATCCTCCATGCCTGACACACTCTCCCCAGATACCCACACAGGCATAATGGTCTCTCCACGCCCTTGCTTGTCACCCTCTCTATGCGGCCTTATTCAAAGTTTCCACTCCTGCTCTATCCTATACTCCTGATTCCCCCTTATCCTGTATGCTTTTATCTTTCCTTACAGCAATTCTTACCTCAATAAAATAACCTGCTTTCTTATGTCCATTGTTTGTGGCTGTTCCCTCCCTTTCAAAATGTGAGCCCTCTGAGGGCAAGGACTGTTCTTTCATTGATTGGTTTATCCAAAGCACCAGAGCAGGGCCTGGACCATAGTAGCTGTGCAATAAATATTTTTGAATGAATTAATTACTGAAATATGAGCATTTCCTCTGAACTCGGAAACTTGACAGTTGCTAGAATAATAGAACCCAGATGTCAAAAACGTCCTCACTTTGTGGATTGACTCACATGGACTCTATGCAAGTAGACTTAGCTCTGCAGGCTCCTGGACCCAAGCCCCAGACAAGGCACAGAAATTTTGAGAAAATAGTAGGAACTAGTGTTTATAATGTATGCCTTACAATTTATAAAACATTTTCACAAACATTTTCTCATGAGATCCTCACAGGAACCCTTTGAAGAAGATTTTATCATGCATATTTTTTTAGATGAAGGAATAAGAATCATATCTTCTAATTTTTTTTTCCACAGTCTCCTTGTGACTAAGTGACAGAGTCAGGACTTGAAAATGGGTCTTCAATCGTTCTTTTTTTTTTTTAAGATTTTATTTATTTGACAGAGAAAGACACAGCGAGAGAGGGAACACAAGCAGGGGAAGAGGGAGAGGGGGAAGCAGGCTCCCCGCTAAGCAGGGATCCTGATGTGGGGCTCGATCCCAGAACCCTGGGATCATGACCTGAGCTGAAGGCAGAGGCTTTAACCCACTGAGCCACCCAGGTGCCCCTTCAATCGTTCTTGATTGATATTTCTATCATCCTTAGCTTCTCCCATAATAATGATACACATCATGAGGAAACGACCACTGATAACATACTTTTAATAAAGATATAAAAGAAATCACACAGTTTGGTAAAGGACAGACAGGCACTTCCAAAAAATTACATCATGAAGGGTGTCAATAAACTGAGCCTATAATAAAACTATATAACATAACTCCAGTCACCTTTTATTTTCTACGCCAGTAAAAGATAACCTCAATATATTTGTCAGACACATAAGGTCCCCATAGCAAATCTGACTGGTATCTGTAATATTTTTTTAAGATTTTATTTATTTGAAAAAGAGAATGGGTGAGAGAGAGAAAGAATGCTCATGAGCCAGAGGAGGGGCAGGAAAGCAGACTCCTTGCTGATGTGGGACTTGATCCCAGGACTCTGGGATCGTGACCTGAGCCAAAGACAGATGCTTAACCATCTGAGCCACCCTGACACCATGTAATGTATTTTTTAAAAGCAGGTTAATTTCTAGCAACCATGACAGTTCTGGGAAATGACCAGAATTTGGCTGCTCTGGATCATTTAATATGGGGGGAATATTTTTATACATATAATAAACAATAGCTTTCATTATGCTATACCATTCTACAAAAGGAAATGTCTTCTACATTAATTCAATTCACACAAATTTATTGAGTACTTCATAGAGGATAACCACTTATAGAAGAGAGAAAAAACAAAGATAAGCATTACAGTACTGCCTGTTTTTAAGGAGCCTCAAATCTCCTGGGAGAATAAAATAATGCCATGCATAATGATGAAACAGAGCATCACACATCAGTGTCATAGAAAGAGATGAAGTACTGTGAAGTTTCCAAAATTAAAGAGGTCATATCTGGTTGAGATAATTTAGAAAAGGTAAAAAGGACTGGATTTGGTCTCCTGCCTAAAACTAACAAAAATCCAAACAAAATATTTGCAACGACTGTTTTCATAGACTCTATCAGGCAACAAGGATGGTAATTCCTGAGAGACTGAAAATAAGCAAGGCAAGCCACCTGCTGAGCAGCCTTCCTTGAGAGTTTCCAGGCAGCCATGCGGGCAGAGGGAACCCAAGTGGAGCCCAATGGATTCCTGAGTTAAAGAGATGAGACGGAAAGTCCAATAGACGAAAGTGACTAGAATTTGCAGGACAGGGTGCAGACCATGGGAGAGCTTCACAGATAAAGAACTCCAGAAATCTAGAAAGAGGCCCCCCTTGAGTATTTCACAAAATATTGATCAGCACATGCATGTGAAGAAACCACCCTAGGTCACGGATAGGGACACATGGCCTGTGCTCACACAGAACAGGGAGTAGTACTCAGTCCTTCCAGGCAGACAGAAAAACTACTTAATTCATGGGGTCTGGGGTAGAGTGATCTAGAAGGGTCTTGCCTCAGTGGTGGTGAATAATTAGCTCTAGACTGCCCTACCTAACAAATTGTAAGAGCAAGAATAAAAGAATCAAACTGTTTCCAAGTATTTTAACTGCATCCCAGAACAAAGTTGAATGACATTTACAGGCATACAAAATATCCAATACCCAGGAAGGTAAAAGTTCAAAATATTCTGAAAAAAAAAAGAGAAGCCAGAACTCCCCCACCCAAAATGAGTACATCCTGTATGAGTCCATATATATAAAACTCAAGAATGAGCAAACTAATCCATAGTGACAGATCAGATCGTGGTTGTTTGGAAGCACGGGGTCGGGGAGGGGCAGGTAGGAAGAACAAAAGGGAAATATTCTAAGGAGGCACAAAGAAACTTTTGGGATGATGGATATGTTCATTGTTTTTATTGTAGTGATGGTTTCTCAAGTATAGACATATGTCAAACGTTTTAAATTGTACATTTACATATCTACAGTTTATTTTATATCAATTATAGCTCAATAATGCTGTTTATTTTTTTTATTATTTTCAACTAGCCAACATATAGTACCTCCTTAGTTTTTGATGTAGTGTTCAACGAGTCATCAGTGGTGTCTAACACCCAGTGCTCATCACAACACGTGCCCTCCCTAGTAAACCCTTCACTAAAAACTCCTTCCCTGCTTGGGTCCTGCAGTCATGTGAGTTCACAAGAGAAACGTCCATAATCTTATTGGATGGAACACAAAATATATTAAGAGAAATATCAAAGAACAAATGGGAAAGAAAGAGTTACATGGATATCCTTAAATGGTATCTTAATTGGGTAAAAAATGAGTAGCCCATGGGGTGCCTGGGTGGCTTAGGTTAAGCATCTGACTCTTGATTTCAGCTCAGGTCAGGATCTCAGGGTTATGATCTCAGGGTTGTGAGATCTCAGGGTCACTGAGCATGGAGCTTGCTGAAGATTGTCCCCCTCCTTTTCCCTCTGCCTTCTCCCTTCCATGTTTCTTCACATGCGTGTGCTGATCAATACTCTGTGCAATACTCAAGGGGGGCCTCTTTCTAGATTTCTAGAGTTCTTTTTCTTTTTGAATATTTTATTTATTTGACAAAGAGAGAGATCACAAGTAAGCAGAGAGGCAGGTAGAGAGAGGGAAGCAGGCTCCCTGCTGAGCAGAGAGCCCGATGCGGGGCTCGATCCCAAGACCCTGAGATCCTGAAGGCAGAGGCTTTAACCCACTGGGCCACCCAGGTGCTCCGATTTCTGGAGTTCCTTATCTGTTCCCCTTGTTCCCTCTCTCAAAAACAAACAAACAAACAAAAAAAAACAAAGAAGAACCTACAAAGGGTATTGTTTTTTTGCTTTTTGCTTTTTTTTCCCGAAAGATTATATGATCAGTTACACTTGATGAAGCTAACTTTGCTAAATTTGGCCAGTAGCATTTCAACAAGATATCTAGAAGATTCCAAAAAATTATCTCAGAAGCTATCATATTAGCCTCATTAGTGAAATGAAAGTTAAACCAGAAACCAAACTCCATGATCAAAGTGGAGGTGCTATTGACAGAAATTATCCCAAGGAGTTGATTGGGGAACAGGTAGTATTAATTGGTTTATATTCGTAGAAACACCTTCATTCATTTAGTGGTGGTTTAGATGTACACCAGCATGGTTTACCTTAGCATAGCTTAAATGGGAATTCACCGGTAGAACTGTAAAGAAAAGGCTGTTTTTAATTTCCCAGAAAGACAATTTATTCCCAAACCATTGTTTCATATGAAATGTTCTGTACATGCATTTTTTTAGGATCACCCAAGAGCTTTGTTACTCTGAATTCTCATTCTTTGCTATCCGTCCCACTTTTTAAAATCATAGCTGTCAAATATGCATAAAGCGTCTATTGAGAAGTTTATTGCATCACTGGGAGATTAAAAGGACTAGAGTACTTTCTGAGCAATGGGATCTTATATCCTGCCAGGAAGAATCACATCCAAATCAACAGATGTCATCAATTTTTTTAATGTATATGTAGTGTTCCAAATTTTGTAACTCATTTGGCAGACAAGAATGAATATTATGTTTGAGAAAAACTATGGCAAGAGAGACCACCGGATTGATGTATTACCCAGAAAATTCTAGGAGAAAAAAAGACGAATTTTGAGTCCATTTAGCTTAATAAATGAAACCACCAACAGTCTTGGACTTAATAATGTGAACACTCACCTCTTTCAAAAAATTCACTCTGGAACATGGTAACAAACAATAAGGAGTTACATACACAGTAGAGCAAGATCCTAGTTTCAGCTCTGAGTCCTTGATAATGGGTCAAACACATTAGTTAGAGACAGTTAACCTTAATCAGTGGCAAATCTTATTCAGTGGATCCCCAGTTCCCATCTTCACCCTAACTCCCATCTCACAACAATCGCTACCCTTTACCATATGAGAAAGAAGTATAGTTTTTATATGAATTGAACCTAAAATCTGGACTCAGGAACAAAGGCAGAAAGGAGGACTGGAATGAGGTACTTGACTGAACACAAGTGTATTAAGTGAAAATGTTACATACTAAATAGTAAAATGAAACCTGCCTTCAGTCTTATACTGTCTCTGAACTTCTACCAGGCTGGAGAATCTACTCTTTGCTGGAGAAAGTTAATGTAGTCAGAAAAAAAAAAAAATTCCTGATATGTAGTTGCAACCCCAAACCTGGATGGTTGCCCGTTTGCTTTGCAATGAGCCCTTCCTGCCAATGAAATGAACTATGTACAAGGGGTTTATAAGTGATCCTTAACTCACTTTTAAGTGTGAATGACTAGCCAGGGATCATCAACAGATATTTGAGTAAAGCCTCTTACATGAAGAAGAGAAATCATGTGAGGAAATCAGAAGAAAGTAAGACTGCGGAAGTAGGATAAGAAAATAAAACAACAGAGAGAAAAGAAAATAATTATATCATCCACCCTCGGAGATAAGGGTATATTCTATGCATGAAATAAAAACAGGATATTATTTTTAAGGAGTTTTTAGAAACTAAAAAAAAATCTCCTAGAAATTAAAAATATGGTAGCAAAAGTAAGAATTATGAGCGCAAGTGGAAAGATAAAATAAAGAAATCTTCTGGGTTGTCTAGGAGGCTCAGTTCATTAAGCATTTGCCCGTGGCTCAGGTCATGTTCCCAGGGCCCTGAGATCAAGGCCCACATCATCCCCTGTTCAATGGGGAGCCTGCTTCTCCCTTTACCCTCTGCTCCTGCTATCTCTCTCTCAAATAAAGAAATAATATCTTTTTTAATTAAAAAGTAAAGAAATCTTCCTAAAATAAACATATGGACAAAATGGGAGAGAAGATACTGACAAGAATCGAGAATATCAATCTATTAGGACTCTCAAAACAGATGGAAAAAATAATATAAGAAATTTTTACAGACCTGCAAAGCACAAGGTTCCCAACTGAACACATTCAGGAAAAAGAAGATTATAGATATATAACCATTCTATGACACCTCACCATGGATGTTTAGGGAAAAAGAGAAGATCCTAAAATTTCCAGGAAAAAGAAAAAGGTCACAAGCAAAGAACTGAGGATAGGTGTATCACTGGACTTCTCAACGGCAACAATAAAAATAAGAAAATAATGGAATAATATCTTTAAAATTCTTGGGAAAATTATTTTCTGCTTGGAAGTTTATGTCTCAGCAAGCTATCGAGGTAGAGTAAGGATAAAATGGAAACAATTTCAGACATTCATAGTCTCTATTTCCTGTGTATCCCTTCTCAGGATGCTATTGGACAATGTGCATCACCCAAAGTGGCAGAGCCGAGAAAAAGACATGAGCAGAAAATGAGAACCCAATACAGAAACAAAGTACAGTGAATTCCTGAAGCTTCTGCAAAAGGGCATCCCAGGATGACAGCTAACATCCTATATGCTAAATCTACTTTAGAGCAGGAGTATAGAAGGCATGAGAAGTCTCTAGGAGGAAAAAAATAGAAATTGCAGACTACCTGACCAATTTGACCATGTAGGAAAATGTAAAGAGAGGTAATCTACAGAGCAGTTGGAAAATGTGGAAAGACTCAGTCTTAGGTTCAAAGAAACAGCAAAAATGAAAAAACAAAAAGAAAGACAGTTACTAACTCCAGGAAATGCAAACAGCAGAAAAAGAAAGAGAACATAATTGTGCACATTAATTGCCTATGCAGGAAACAATATTTACTATCATATTCAATGAAAATATTTAATAAAAATTGTGATATTACTATACTGGAAAAAGTGAGATGGAAGAGAGTTAAATCTTTATGTATATCACAGTAAGAAGTGAATAGACAATGTCTAAAAATGCCTAATTGAGAGAAAGTATTACACATATACATTATTTAGAATTATGGAGGTAATTTCTTGAAGACGCAATTAAAAAAATTAAAAGTAGCCATCTTTTGGAAATATAATAGGCTAAAAAAATCACTAAGGGTCTCATTTTTTTAATTGTAAGCTTTCTACACTGTTTAAATTGTTATCTTTGAGTATAAGAAAAAGTGAAACCTTCATTTTTGAACTCTACTTCTGCAAATGGCAGTAATTTTCCCTTCATATTGCATAACTATATTGATTAATTAGTAATTTATTAATTTCCTTTTCAATTTTTGCCAAATAAACACTGAAGTCTAGGCTTTCTCAATGGCCACAGAAGTCTAGCTTATAAATTCAGAATTTTTCCTTAAATGCTTTTTTTTCAGATTTTTAAAATTAACATATAATGTATTATTTGCCCCGGGGTACAGGTCTGTGATTCATCCGTCTTACACAATTCACTCACCATAAAGTGCTCACCATAGCACATACCCTCCCCAATGTCCATCACCCAGCTACCCCATCCCACCCACCCCCTACCCCTCCAGCACCCTCAGTTTGTTTCCTAAGATTAAGAAGCTCTTATGGTTTTGTCCTGGTTTTTGTACAAATATAGATTCTAATCTTTTATCAATTTCTCATTGAAATGTTTACATTTTTACTGAATGAAATGTATTATCTTTGAAGCTACCCAGAAAGCTCCATTGAACAATTTATATGATTATGTTGATTACTAATGCATCAGTAGCAAGACTTACTTAAAGTATAGACAAACTTCAATATTTATGAAATTGTGTTCTATTTAGGGGCTAGTTTTTTTTCCTCCCGCAAGGTATTTTTCCATTAAGTCAAATGATCAAAAACAAACAACAAAAACCAAGACAGGAAAATTTTAAGTTAAAAATTTCAAAGAGATGTGAATACCAGTGGCTGACATTCTGCACCTCTTTTTCCCCAACAGCATAAACCAAGTCCTAAATGGTATATAGGATCCTGGTAAACTCATCAGCATTTCTCATGTAAGCTATTACATTCTAAGAGGAAAAGCAAACCGTAAATAAATGAGGCCTTATAAAAACTCAAACCCAACTTGAATTGGCTCCATCTTTGTACAGAGATGATCTTCCATGAGTCTAACTATCTGCCAGAAGTTGTAACGAATCCTCTCAGGAATAAGATAATAGTCTTTACAATTTTCTGTCTGTCACACACACACAAACACACACACACACACACACACACACACACACACACAAACGGATCCGGTATTAAATTAAAACCTACCAGGAATACCTGAAAATGGGGCCAAGAAAGAAGATAACAACAGAAATCAAGCTAAAAATGAAGTATATATTAGATTATCAGACATTAACTTTAAAATAACTGTGATTAATTTGTTAGATGACAAAATAGAAAACTTTGCCATCAAAATAGAACTATAAAAAATGATCTAATGGAAATTCTCTAACCCAATGTCAAATTAATAACACAATTAATTCAATCAATTGATTTCAGAGCAGATGGTTTGAGCTGAGGAGAAATGGAAGATAGAACAATTCAGGAGAAACTAAGCAAACCATGAAGAGTTCATGAAGAGGAAAAGAGGAAAGAAAATACATACATACATATATACATACGTGTGTGTGTGTGTGTGTGTGTGTGTGTGTGTGTGTGTATCACATGGGAAAAGCCTAGCATTACATACTCTCCCCTATATACATAAGGGGAAGAAGAGCCAATAGGGTAAAAGCAATATTTGAAGAGATAATAGCTAATTTTCCAAAGTTGATAAAAGTTGCTAAGCGACAGCATGAAAACTCCCAAAATTCAAAGCAGAAAACAAAGTAAACAATGTCCAGGAACATTATATTAAAACTGCTGGAAAAGGATAATCTTAAAAACAGTCATAGAGTAGCACCTGGCTGGCTCAGTCAGAGGGGCATGCAACTCTTGATCTCAGGGTCGTGAGCTCGAGCCCCACACTGGGTGTGGGGATTACATACATACATACATACATACGTAAGCTTTAAAAAAAAAAAAAGCAGTCATAGACTTTACAAAAATAAACAGGGGCACCTGGTTGGCTCAGTGGGTTGAGCATTCGAATCTTGGTTTCAGCTCAGATCATGATCTCCAGGTTGTGGGATTGAGCCCCACAAGGGGCTCAGCACTCAGCACACAGTCTGCTGGAGATTTTCTCATTCTCCCTCTCCCTCCCCTCTCCCTGCTCAGAATGCTCTCTCTCCAGACAGATGATAGATAGATACATAGATGATAGATAGATAGATAGATAGATAGATAGATAGATAGATAGATAGATAGATAGAGGATAGATAGATGATAGATAGATAGATAGATAGATAGATAGATAGATAGATAGATAGATACATACATACATACATACATACATACATACATACAGAATAGATAATAGATAGATAGATAGATAGATAGATAGATAGATAGATGATAGATAGATAGATAGATAGATAGATAGATAGATAGATAGATAGATAGAATCTTTAAAAACAAACACAAAATTATCACCTTCAAAGCAGCAGTAAAACTTAAACCCCTGGTCAGAAATGATTGAAGCCAGATAATAATGGAACTGTGACTTTCAAGAGCTCAAAGAAATTAGCTGTCAACTTTAAATCTAACACATTTTGGAAGCTGCCCTATCAAATACTGAAACTAAACTAAGCTAGAAGAGGAGAGAGAACCTTGCAGGTAAAGGGAAAATAATTTACACCGGATACATGGCAATTGAGAAAGAAAGAAATCTAAATCAATATGACAGTATAAAATGATAATGGTAATGTTAGGTGGGGTTTAAACTGTATGTAGAAAGAAAACGACAACAGCAGATAAGAATCGTAAAACGTGGCAGGCGGTCAGTGGAGTTCTAAGATCTAAACATTGTACAAAACTGGTAACAGTACTTATTCGTATTAGACTTTAATAATTAAAGGAAACATGTTTTAACTCTACGGTAACAACTGAAAGAATCTATAACTGCAAAGCCACTTAAAAGGAAATAGGAAATTTAAAATCAACCTGATTTAACAAATAATGCACTTCTAAGTAAAACATCAGTAAAAGAAGAAATCATGTAGAAATTACAAAACACGGTGATAGTAGAAATTATGAAACTAAATGATATACACCAGAGTAAAATTGGTGAGATACAGCTAAAGCCTCGCTAGAGAAAACTTTATAGCCTCTAATGCATAGATTAGCAAAGGAAGAAATGTGAATATGACTTATCTCCCAATTAATTGTGTTAGAGTTAAAAGAAGGAACAGAAAATAAACCCCAAAAAAGTAGAAGGAAGGAAATAAAAAGGTAAGAGGAGAAATGAACAAAATGGATAACAAAATATAATAAAGAAAATCTCCAAAAACAGAGATTGATTCTTCTATTGACTGCTGACTACTGAATAATAAGAGATCTTATGAATGACTTTGTGCCAATAAATTTGAACAGTTAGATGAAGTAGAGAAACAAGTGGAAAAACAGCTACACAAAATTTATACAAAAAGAAATAGAGGGATAACAGGGTGGCTCAGTCAGTTAAGCATATGGCTTCGGCTCGGGTCATAATCCCAGGGTCATGGGATCGAGTCCTACATCTGGCTCCTTGCTCACCAGGGAGCCTGCTTCCTTCACTCCCTCTGCCTGCCAATCCCCCTGTTTGTGCTCTTTCTTTCTCAAATAAATGAATAAAATCTTAAAAAAAAAAAATAGAAGAAGTGAGCATTCATGTATCTATCAAAAAATCTGCAATTAAAAGCTTTCCCACAAAAATTCCCTGCTCCCACAAATCACTCAATGACAGCCAGGAATCAAGAGATCCCTCAAGTGGTGACTCTCCAAAGAGCTTAGAAAAGCACAGAAAATGAATTTGATAGCAATCACATAAAATAGCTTGAAGGTAAACAGAAAAACATGGTCGAAAATAAAATGCTTTCTGAATATGTCCTTTTATCATTGCATTTGAAAAAGTATTTTTTCCTTAGATTGAGTACAGGGAAAAAGTACTTTTAAAATCTTTTCTACTTCTCATCTAGTGTACAAATGACCTCTTCCCTTTTTTTTTTTTTTTCTTTTTTGAGATTAGGCTTGTAGCTAGCAAAACTGGCAGATTTTTTTTTTTTTTTTTACTTTTTTGAGTGTAAGGTTTTTAAAAATATTACACTAACACATCAGTTGCAGCAGAGAAGTTGATAGCAGAGCACCAGGGGGCATGCATAAATGCTTATGTTTCTAAGAAAGCATGAGAACAAGGAGAAATGTTCATATGAAAGTCAATGAGTTATATTCAACAATCTCCAGATGAATTTGCAAAAAGTAGGTCCATTTACGGAAGTTGGTCCTACAGACCTCCAGCTACCATTTTGTGAAAAGGTAGGGTAAATACCTAAGTTAATTACATCTCAGATTTAGCCAGCTCTTAGACTGAATTGAAGGAGGTCACAGTCTCTCAATATTTTTCATCTTGCCCGGCTCCATTCTCAACAGTGAGCCTGAGTTTACATTGGCAGTCACGTGCTCCCTGCTGCAAGTGCAGCAAACCTTACTTATATTAAAGACGGGCACTTTGGATTAAATAGAAGCCACTCACTCTGACATGTTGTTAGTGTCTGGTAAATCAGATTCTCCTGTTCTTTTTTTTTTTTAAGATCTTATTTATGTATTTGTCAGAGAGAGAGAAAGAGAGAGCACAAGCAGGGGCAGCAGCAGGCAGAGGGGGAAGCAGACTCCTCCCTGAGCAGGGAGCCCGATGGGGGACAGGATCCCAGGACTCCGAGATCAAGACCTGAGCTGAAGGCAGATGCTTAACTGACTGAGCCACCCAGGCGTCCCCACATTCCCTGTTCTTAAATTCTTGAGATTTTGAATATTTACACAATCTTTTTGGCTAACATACTCTTTGTTCATTCCATTTCTGTAACCACACTTCTTTAAAAAAAAAAATCCTTCCATTAGGATTGACAGACTTAAGTCTTTTGTGAATTGCGTATCAAGAAAACTGCAACTCAGCAATAACTTCCATTATATTTATTTTAGATAATGTGAAGTTCATTAAGATTTCATTGACAGCCTCACTTAAAAATTACTTTGATTTTTTTCTAGAAGTTGTAGGATGATATATTATCATGAGAAGTCTCTCGAATTCTCTTTAAGAGAGAGATGCACCATCTCTCTGATGTATCTGATGGATAAAAATCTAGAATCACAAATAAGCCAAATGGAAACTGGCATCCACATCACAAAAGCAATCAAATTAGGGAGCTGTTATCTTGTTCCCTTCATGCTTTTACAATATCACGATTTTAAAATATCACAATTTTTTCAAATGTGATTTTATCTGCCACTTTTCTGAAATATACATAGTATGCCAAGTGTTTTCAGTGGCCATCATAAAATTAAATAGCCAAAGAAGAGCATTCATTTATCAAGTCTGAATGGTGATAAAATTTTATAACAGGTATTGTGACAATGGAGTAACAAAAGATACCCTAAAATCATAAATATATCCAGCCCTGGGAATCAAAGGAATACTCAAAAGAGTATTTAAAAATTATAAGACTAAATCAAAAAATATTTACATAGTATTATGTTATCAACAAAATGTTTTTAATTACTTATATAAGAAACTGTTTTGACACAAATTTCCATGCAGTGGTGTTAAGTAAGCCTCTTTATAACTACTACCATTTTTTATAATTTTACATATTAAGATAGATTCTGTTACTATTTAATGATCTGAGTCTAACACTATAATCTAGCATGTAATCTAATTAGCAACCAACAAATACTTGTCTGGTAACTGACAGGAATTATACAGGAAGTAGAAGTCTCTCTCTTCTTTTTTAGGAGTTGCATTGATTTATGGGAGATGTAGAGTAAATACTACAGAAAACAAAACCAAAGAGACAAAAGGTAAAAAGTAAAAATAAGACCTAATCTGCATTTGCAATTTCATCTTCTGATTGATACTCTCAGTCATCTACCTGCCCATCTAAATTGTGCTTTTCCCTCAAGCTCACATTTTCCATGTTGTGCCTTAGCAAGTGCTATTTCCGGTTCCTATGATGCCTTACCCATCTCCACCTGCTCTTCACTTCAAAAGCTAGCTCGCTACCACAGTCTTTTTTTCCCCCCAAATATGCTTATTTTATTTTTTCAGTGTTATAAGATTCATTGTTCATGCACCACACCCAGGGCTCCATGCAATACTTGCCCTCCTCAATACCCACCACCAGGCTCGCCCAGCCCCCCACCCTCTCCCCTCCAAACCCTCAGTTTGTTGCTCAGAGTCCACAGTCTCTCATGGTTTAT
>CM053608.1:71532901-71553200 GCA_028646535.1 Procyon lotor | reverse complement strand
GCCTGTGTTAAATTTTCAACTTTCTCTACCTTCTCATCCTGTCCTGCCCTGAATTCTGAGGGCTGAGATCCTTTCAGTAAATCGTAGTTTGCATTAGTTCTGTTTTAGCCCAAGACTTCATATCCACATGTCTTGGGGATAGAAGCGACCGAGAGAATGCAGTGCCATTGTATTGAACATTAGAATGAGATATTATATTGATATCAGATCCTGTTTTATTCATTTTCATACTACCCTTTCTGAGGGATGGAGCAGCCAGGATAGTGCTTGGCACACAGTGAAAGGTCCTCAATAAATAATTGCTGGAAAATGGAGTCCGATATGCTTGAGTTCTCACTCTGGTCCTCAGTAACTGAGTCACAAGGAACCTCTGTTTCTGCTGCTATAAAACAGGAGTAATACAGGCCTTATGTAGCTGTTACTTTAGTAAATGAGGTAACCTACTTAAGAAGTGCCTTGTATGGGGCACCTGGGTGGCTCAGTGGGTTAAAGCCTCTGCTTTCGGCTCAGGTCATAATCTCAGGGTCCTGGGATCAAGCCCCACATCGGGCTCTCTGCTCAGCGGGGAGCCTGCTTCTCCCTGTCTCTCTGCTTCTCTGCCTACCTGTGATCTCTCTCTGTGTGTCAAAGAAATAAATAAAATTAAAAAAAAAAAAAAGAAGTGCCTTGTAGAGTTCTGAGAACATCGTAGGTCCTCAATGAATATCAGTCCCTTTCTCTTTAGACTAGTCATTTAATTTTCCTAAACTACACTTTCCCCATTTACACAAAAGGATAATGATAATTCTTGGAACCTCCTGATGAGTTTTTTCAAAGGATTAGATGAGTTTAGGTTTATGACACTCCTTTTACAATAAAAAATGATGTAAATTGTTATTAAGGTATTGAAAATCTATCAAACGGAGGTTGAAGCACTGGTGATTTTAGAAATTTAAGAACAAGGCTCCTATTGAGAGATTATTTTTTCAAGGGCAAAGTCAGTATTTACACTTTTTAAAAGATGTTTATATATGGCCTGTTGGTCTGTCTAAAATGTATGATGTGGTGGCTATAGCAGGGGTGTGAGGCAATTCTGCTTGGGTTTGAATTCTGGCTTTAGCACTTTCCAGGTATATAGACTTGCGCAACTTTTCAGAGCCTTAGTTCACTTATTTGTGAGATGGCAATAGCAAGAGAGCTGACCTCACAGGGTGGGAGTGACGGTCCGGTGAGACGGCGTATAGAACATACTCTGAGCAGAGCCTGATGTGTACGAAGTATTCAGCATGTCTACTGCCTTAAGTAGACTCACCTATCTTTTGTCCATTTCCTTTAACTTAAGACTCTGTCTTGACAACTTTAAATTGTTAATCAGCTTCTTTTTTATGTTCCTTTGTGGAAGACATACCATACCATCTTTTGATCCAAACAGAGTGTGAGATAAATAAATAAAAGAGGGAGCAATTGGGGATCTTTCACGTGACTAAATTGATATTTTATAGAAAGGATGAGGTATTTATTTATTTATTTATTTACACATAATGTATTATTTGCTTCAGGGGTACAGGTCTGTGATTCATCAGTCTTACACAATTCACAGCACTCACCATAGCACATACCCTCTCCGATGTCCATCTCCCAGCCACCCCATCCCTCCCACCCCCTCGACTCCAGCAACCCTCAGTTTGTTTCCTGAGATTAAGAGTCTCTTATGGTTTGTCTCCCTCCCAGGTCCCATTTTGTTTCATTTTTCTCTCCCTACTCCCCAACAAGTCCCTGCCCTGCCTCTCAAATTTGAGGTTTTCATTTAATTTTTAAAGTTACCAAGTTGGTCCTTTTTAACTATGGGTGCTTATAATAAATTAAAGATCATTCTGCTTGAAAATGTGTTATGTCTTGGTCAATGTTGTCTTAATTGAAATGAACAAAAAAACACATCAAATTGTGTGAGCTAGAAAGGGACTTTTGTGGATGAATAATAGGCATTCACAGAATCCGAGATCAGCTAGGCTGTGAGGGGACCCAGGAGTCGGACATACACTCAGTCCTTTAGGTTTACTTTTCTTTTCTTTTTTTTTTTTTTAAAGATTTTTTTATTTATTTGACAGAGAGAAACACAGTGAGAGAGGGAACACAAGCAGAGGGAATGGTAGCGGGAGAAGCAGGCTTCCTGCGGAGCAAGGAGCCCGATGCGGGGCTCGATCCCAGGACTCTGGGATCATGACCTGAGCCCAAGGCAGACGCTTAACGACTGAGCCACCCAGGCGCCCCTAGGTTTACTTTTCTTTGTGGGTCAGCTTCTGTCTTGCTGCTCTTCAGACATGGTTTACTGCCCTGGCTTGGATTTGGTCCTGCCTGCCTGGCCATGGCATGGAGTCCTGGAGGAAAATGGCTGCCAAGAGACTAAAGTGGGGGACAGATCTCTCAATTCACCCAGAAGGTCTCTACTGGAGTAGATTTTTGCTTGAAATAAATATACACTATACATCAAAACAGGAAACCTTTCAATGTCATACCTTTAAAAAAATACTAGTAGAGTAATAATAATACTGTGCACAATCAGCTGCATATATTGTTCCAAAATGAAAAGGATTCATTTGCATACTGACTGAAAAAGTATGGGATTCAATTTGATTTTAATAATTCCAGTTTGAAGGGGATGCTCAATACCATTTAATATTTATTTTTAAAGCCAAACAAAATATAAAAATTATTTGAATTTTAACAGTGGGCCAGAAAATGATGAATGGCAAAATTCCTATAGATTTAAAAACCCTCTATTATTTCAAGTTGATCTTTTGGTCTTTCAAGGAGAATTTTTGCTCATAGAGTAGCTAAAATAACTCACACATGTAAATTACTGTTTGGCCACATCTTTAGTCTGCCCCCAAATTGTTTTTGGAGGCATCTTAATCTCTTCTGGCTGATGGAAGTTGGCAGACAAGGCAGCAGCGAGCTATTGTGGATTTGTCTGTTGCGTTGGGGCCAGAGCTCCTTCCTGAATTAGGTTCTTTGACAGCTTTCCCCTCACCACTCACTCTTTCTCAGACTTTAAGATTTTAAGGGTTCAGTTGGATGCAAAGAGTGTGGATTTGGGAAGTGAGTAGAGAAGTCAAGACCTGGGAGACTGAGTGAAAAGAAGATTGAGGAAAAGTATCTTTAAAGTTTAGGAGTTTAGATAAGTTTTCATTGATCCGATAACATTTTAGCACTTTATTTTATTTTATTTTTTTTAAAAGATTTTTTATTTATTTATTTGTCAGAGAGAGAGAGAGTGAGAGAGAGAGCGAGCACAAGCAGGCAGAGTGGCAGGCAGAGGGAGAAGCAGGCTCCTTGCTCAGCAGGGAGGGGACTCGATGTGGGACTCGATCCCAGGACCCTGGGATCATGACCTGAGCTGAAGGCAGTCGCTTAACCAACTGAGCCACCCAGGCATCCCACATCTTAGCACTTTAGCTCATAACCCAGAAATATGTGTATGTACGTATTTGCTAAATGTGTGTATGTTATATAGATAATAAAGCACATGGCATTCTACCTTTGGCTTTCGTTTGTTTGTTTTGTTTTTAGTATCACTTATAGTTTGCAAATAAACAAAATACAGTGTCCTTGACTAAAATTACTGATACAGATTTAACAATGATTATTAGAACATGCGGGTATTTGGTAAGCGCAGCATTAAACAAATTAGCAGACAGAACTTCTACTGTGATTAATTTTGCATATTGACTTAAGTGATGGTTGATATCAAGAAGCACAAAGAATTGATGATGATGATAATATCAGTCACCAGAGCCTAATTCATGAGGAATCCTTCACTAGGCATTTTAAGAGGCGATGGTCTAGATATACCCAGACAGCCTTAGAAGAATCTTGCATTCAGTAATTAGATCTGACATTTCTCTTTATGATAGAGCTTATTTTCAAAGAACAAAAGATTTCACAGTTTACCCCAGGCTGCTGTTATCTTTGATACTATACATATGACCTTTCAGAACTTTATAGGTTTGGTTTCTTTAATCAAGTATTTGATTCTTCTTGGACAGAAGCCAAGTCTCCGTGGGTCTCTCCATCTTTTCATTTATAATATGAGCTTGTAAAGTGAGGAGATCTATAATCTTAAATGGATTATTTCGAGATTTAAGAGCATCTGAAAAGCTGTGAATATTAACTAAGCCTGTCTGCAAAGACCTGTGGAAGTAGGCAATAACTTTTCATTTTGAAAGTCAATAATTCTACAAGCTTGGGGTCTTGCTGAGAACTGATAGTAGAAGAGGGTCTGCTACAGGGAGTCGTGTGGTTGAAAGTAGCAAAACAAGAAAACAAAACAGGGGGCTTGAACTTAAAAGAACTATATTTTGTTCTTTTCCTACGTGTATTTCCTTTTTTACTGCCTTTAAGATTTGGTTCTAAGAATAAGCCAAACTGTGGGTCTTATTTTTCATTCTCGTTTCAGGTCTTCTTGGACAATGTCAGTTATATTCAGCAAAGCCAATATAGGGATTTTCCTAGAAAGCTTCTCTGAAGGGAAAATGTTATAATTTCAGCTGTTTTAGCACATAGGATTTTCCCCCCCACAACCTGTAGTTGCTCTAGCCATGTCTATGTATCTGGCACATAGTAAGTTCTTTAAAAAGTGTTTAGTGAATAAATTAATGATATTCAGAGAGAAGCTGGGTATTTGAATAGAAAACAATTCCAAAGGACTGGAGCCTGGTTGTGATGACTGACTGATTCTGATGGCTACTGCCCCAGGGATAGTTGGGTTACTTGATTTATTTATATTAAACAAGATACATTTCTCCCCAGTTAACCCTATTTTGAAGAAAGGCTGACTTCTCTTTGTTTTAGCTTTGTTCCCTCTCTCCTGCCTTTTGCTTCCTTTGTTTCTTCATGTTCTTCTTCCCTTTTCCCTGGTGTCTTATTTTCCCTCTGTTCTTCCTTCCCTCCCTTCCCATTCTTTTCATCTTCTTTCCTTAATCTCTTCCCTTTTTTTTAAACAGTCATAAGATAAAGCAGATATATCCTATAATGAGGTAATGTCTTCTAACGTACATTAAATCAGTTATACTTTTAGTATATGCATATATACTAATATGCATATAAAATGCATATAAAATGCATTTAAGATATTTCCTAAATCTAAGAAAGGCTTGTTTTCCATTTTTAATCTTTTTCTCTTGGAATCATTCAGTTTTCCAGACATAACCATCTTGTGAATAGAAGTAATCAGTATTTGTTTTATGGGGAAATGCTCTATGATTTTATACATTCAAAATTCCTATTTAGAAAATAGTAGATAATAGAGAGGCTTCTAAAAACCAGAGAAGTATTAATTTTAGAGAATAATAAACCTAAACTACAAAGATTCCAAGCTACTTGATTAATAGAACAATAGCAAATATTTTCCTTGGCACTAGCTCACTACTTTTCTAATAAATCACTTTTTTTTTTTTTTGAAGATTTTATTTATTTGACAGAGAGAAACACAGTGAGAGAGGGAACACAAGCAGAGGGACTGGTAGTGGGAGAAGCAGGCTTCCTGCAGAGCAGAGAGCCCGATGCAGGGCTCAATCCCAGGCCCCTGGGATCTGACCTGGGCCAAAGGCAGACGCTTAACGACTGAGCCACCCAGGCGCCCCTAATAAATCACTTCTAAGAGAGTAAATCCATCATTGGTTGGAAAGAAAGGCTAGCATTCCACTTTCTGTAGTCCTTTTCAGTAAGCAGGTAGATGGAAACACAAAGAAATGAATAGATGGAAACCTGAGACAAGAAATAGCAGTTCCCCCAAGGTGAGAGAAGAAATACAAAGTATGTCCTGTGGTATACCTTAGACCTCTCACAGCACTGTCAGACTTGCACAACCCACCAGGTTCCCTGGAGATCAATAACCGTCTGGTTCCCATTTAATTTGAACAGAATGGAGAAGAAAGTCCAATGCCAGGGGAGAATGCTAGAAAGATAACGCCTTGTCATTGAATTCATCTATTAGAAGGTTGATAGACCCACATATTATTATCCACAAGACATTTTAGGTGTCTTAAATTCAACTTTCCACATGACAGATGAGAATCTGGCACCTATGACTCCAACTGCAGCAAATTCTACGGAAGGACATAGCATAACTCTTTTCTACTGCCCACTGAAGCTAGATGGGAAATATCATTTGCTCTTTTAGGAGAAATCCACTTTAACTAAGCAGTCTTCATCAAGTACTCTTCCCTTGGCTCCTATGACTTTATTCTCTTCATTTCTCTTACTATTCTTTGTGTTTTTTATAATGAATTCTTTCTTAAGCTTATACTACTTTTCATTTTGTATGGATCAGTGGATCCTTCATTAAGATAAAATTTACCCCATCTGATATCTGATGAACTTTGTATTAAATTAACTCAGGGATGCAGAAGAAAATGAGATAAAGTAAATGAAATTAGTGTGGAGTTGTGTGGTTCATATCATTCAAGTTGATGCTGAATTGAGTCACAGCTGATGAAAGCTGAACTATTTCAATGTTTCAATGCACAAAAATTGGAGCTTTATTTGAAATCTCTGAAAGGCTGCTTGATACACTGCTTGCTTCTTTTGGAAGAGGAAAAGAATTTGAAGGGAAAACATTAAGGCAGACAACATTATATTTTTTTTTATGCTAAAGCAGTCCTAAAAAGGTAAAATGCAAATGACTACAAAGGATTATAATCTGAATACCAGGAATAGCATTTATCTGTTTGGATAGATAAACATAAGCCAAAGAGCAATATTTCTACAGGATTTGGCCTGGGAGGGATTACATTGGAGTACTCTGTGATTTTTGAAATATGCTTATTTCTTAGGACTTTATTCCTGCAGAGGGCCAGGTTGCTGTTCCCTTTCTTGGTGATTTACTCAAATACTCTGAAATCTTTCTGGATCTCTTTCTTCTCCATAATAAAAATTGTTGCTCTTGCACAAAATTATAGCTTTAAAGAACACATATCATGTGATAAAAGAAATGGAGATAATATGCAGAATAGACATATTAGATGGAGTAACCCTTAAATATTTGCATAGTTGTAGTTTGAAAGAGAGGCTTATAATCCAGAGCATTCATTATTTGGTTATTTTGTGGCAGATTTTGTACTCAGTGCCTCCACATAAATTGTTCCATTTAAGTTCAAATAAACATTATTACACAGACATTATTGATCATATTATTGCATTATCCCATTTTTCAGATGGAGAAATCCAGGCATGAAGCAGTTCAATAATTTTCCTGAGGATAAACATACATGATAAAATGGTGGGGCCAACATTTGAACATGGGTATACTGACCTCAGGAGCCTTCAGTATTACTGAAACACTCCAAATCACTCCTTCCTTTGCTTCATGTGCCTCTGGCCAAGACAAGAAACTGACCAACGGAAGTCATAGCGCAAGTGCAGGCTGAATATAAAAAAGAACTTTCTAATGATGAGATCTATACAAAAGTAGAAAGGAGTGCTTTAGGAATGATTGTGTCTCCTTGGTTGATGTGCTGTTGGAGATGTAATGAAGACTCACTGGAAATGTTGTAATGAACATTTTTACTGCGGGGCAAAGTTAAATTATTCTTAAAACTCTTTTTCTTCCTGTTATGGAGTCTGATACTTTGAAAAAAATTCATGTGGATATGTCTATTTGTGACTTTGCCATCAAGGGTAACTGTCTCTGAGGTGTCCTGTGCAAAATGCTCCCTGGGCTCACCTTAACTGAATCTAGCTCTCAATTTCCTTTGCAAAAATCCACGAGATTGGCAAGTGGAGTCTGAGCATGGAAGAGGAAAGATAATGAACTTCAGAGAATGAGAAGAAGATAAAGAAGACCAAATAAAGAAAAATGAAAAGAAGAGAATGGATAAGGCTTTCTTCTTATTTTATTTATTTATTTTTTTAGAATTTGATTTATTGGGGTGCCTGGGTGGCTCAATGGGTTAAGCCTCTGCCTTTAGCTCAGGTCATGATCTCAGGGTCCTGGGATCGAGCCCCGCATTGGGCTCTCTGCTCAGCAGGGAGCCTGCTTCTCTCTCTCTCTCTGCCTACTTATGATCTCTTTCTCCCTCTGTCAAATAAATAAATAAAATATTTAAAAAAATAAATAAAATAAAATTTGATCTATTTATTTATTTGAGAGAAAGAGAGAGAGTGAGTGGGGGGTGGGAAGAAGCAGAGGAAGAGGGAGAATCTGAAGCAGACTTTGCACTGAGCAGAGCCCAATGAAGGGCTCGATCTCTCATGACCGTGAGATTATGACCTGAGCCAAAACCAAGAGTCAGATGCTTAACTGATTGAGCCAACCAGGAGCCCCTCTCCTCATTTTAAATTGAGAATTTAGAATTCCTTTTAAATCTCTTAATTAAAATGAGGTATCTGTATATAGATGCTTCTTAGTTTGTAAACATATTAGCTTTTAACAAACTGTTAGAATCATTTGTTTTTAAATTCAAGTCCAGGATATATTTTTATGAAATAGGTCACTAAATAAGTTCTTCAAAGGTTTGCAGTTTTGCATATTCCATCCTCATGATGTGTCTCTTGTCAGGGATCTTTTTATAGAATTGGTCAGTATTGTACATTTTGTTCTGCATATATTATTTTAATCCATAGGACCAGATAAAAGTTATACTTGTGATAAAAATTTTATCAGTGGTATTTTACTTGACTAGCCTTTAATTTCTTTTTTTAATTATTTTATTTTATTTTAATTTATTTGACAGAGAGGAGAGAGATCATAAGAAGGCAGAGAGGCAGGCAGAGAGAAAGAGGGAGGCAGTTTCCCTGTTGAGCAGAGAGCCCGATGTGGGGCTTGATCCCAGGACCCTGAGATCATGACCTGAGCTAAAGGCAGAGGCTTTAACCCACTGAGCCACCCAGGTGCCCCTAGTCTTTAATTTCTTAAATTCCTATATTTCTCCTGACTTTAAAGTAGGTGTTTTCATTTTGTGAATTGCCATTGCTTGTTGATTATCAACTACCTGGACACAGAATTTTTTTACAAGTGATATGATTCGCTCTTTATCCTTTAGAAATATTCTTTTTTTTTTTTTTTTAAGATTATTTATTTGACAGAGAGAGAGAGATATCACAAGTAGGCAGAGAGGCAGGCAGAGAGAGAAGGGGAAGCAGTCTCCCTGCTGAGCAGAGAGCCCGATGCGGGGCTTGATCCCAGGACCCTGAGATCATGACCCGAGCTGAAGGCAGAGGCTTTAACCCACTGAGCCACCCAGGCGCCCCTAGAAATATTCTTACAGTTGAAACACTCACCCTATATGTCTGTACAATATTTTTCAATTTCTTATCTCTTTCATTTAAAAATATATCTATTTTTATTTTCATGTCCCTAATTACCGGTATCTTAAAGCTTCTTAATTCTTCTTTTTACTCCTTAAATATTCATTGAATAAAAATTAAAATATTACTATGCTATCATAATTATAAATAACATATGATAAAATAACAAAATCTTTATTTTCTTAATTTTCCGTTTTCAGTTTTAGCACATAGAGTGCCTTGCACTCTCCCCAAATGTTTCACTGAAATTTCATCAATATGTAAAATTTAGTTCTGTAACAATGGAGTATAAGAACTATTACGGCAGGACCTTTAGAAGAAAACAGCACAGTTTTAACCTATAATGATGTACTGCCTTCTGTGACTAAATGGTATTAAGACACCTCTAAGAAAGATCATCCTCACCAGAACATAGGTGAATCGTGCCTTGTCAACCTATGAGAGCATAACCAAGGGAGTAAATCGATTTACTCAAATATTCACAAAGTGAGTAATTGATAATAATCATGAAAAATCCTCTTATTTTTTTTACTTTATTGGAAAAATCAGTGTATTAGTCAGGATAAATTTAATCTATGCTACAGTAAGAAAAATGCCCAAATTTCAGTGGCTTAGCCTAACTAAAGTGCTCATGTTTCATGTCCACATTGGGTCAGTGGTGGAAGTGGCGGTCTGCTCCCCACAGCATTCCTCACTATCTTATGCTGGCTCTGCTTCAGGGTTTTTGGCTTCAGAGGAAAAGGGGGCAAGAGTTGAGCACTGGCAATTAAATGCTTGGCTAAATCAAGACACACTACCGCTCTTAACTTCCAGGAGGTGGAAACCATAATCCTTGATGAACTTAGAAGTACAGAACAGGCCAATGTGAACATTGGTCATGGTCTACCATACCCTGGGGTTTTTACTTCTCTTAAACCTTCTCCAATCTAAGCACAACCACATAACACATGCTTGAGCAGGTTACTATGCAGGGCTACAGCTGGGACTGAAATGACCAGATTTGCCATCTTTCAATGGTGGCTGAAATTGAGGTGCTTGATTTAGGATGTAGACTTTGTAAGAGTAGTGTGGTTGAAAATGCGTTGATTTCAGTAACACAGTCTGGCATGGACTCCTTTACTGACATTTAGTGGTTTCCTGTGGTGCAGACCTATCTTGGGAAAGCTGGTCAACTGGGTCAGCATTATCTTGAAGAAACTTCTGAGCTGCTAGCTTGGTGCCAAGAACTATGAACCAGACCCCACTCTGTAAAGGTGATGGGGAAGAGTGAAGATGACATTACTGATTTTGCTAAAATCATAATTTTTAAAAGGCATTATTAGCCTTAGGGCACCTGGGTGACTCAGTTTATTAAGCTTCTGAATCCTGATCTTAGCTCAGGTCTTGATCTCAGGGTCATAAGTTTAAGCCCCATCCTGGGCTCCATGCTTAAATCAGATAAGTAAATAAAAAACAAGAAGACATTAGCCCAGTGGCATAAGGTTATATTCTTGTCTTTAGTTTCCACATAACAAATTCAGAAATGGCCTCATTACCTTTTGTTAGTTTAAAATGAACAATCTTCCAAAGCAGTGTTCAGTGATAGGTCAAAACGGAGTTAGCAGAGCCTTCAAAGTCTTAGAAAAGGTCCTCTAAATGTGTTTGTTTTATTTTTTTATTTTATTTTTTTTAAAGATTTTATTTATTTACCCAACAGAGAGAGAGATCATAAGTGGGCAGAAAGGCAGGCAGAGAGAGAGGAGGAAGCAGGCTCCCCGCTGAGCAGAGAGCCCGATGCAGGGCTCCATCTCAGAACTCTGAGATCATGATGGGAGCCGAAGGCAGAGGCTTTAACCCACTGAGCCACCCAGGTGCCCCTGTAAGTAATAATTAATTTAAAGATTGTTACTTCTTTTTACTTCCCTTATCTTTCTAATTCTTTGGAAGGAGATAGGATTTAATTTTGTACTGGTAGATAAATCCTGGCAGGAGCTAGACTTAATATATGATGGATAATGACCTAGCTTAATCAAATGAAACTTTAAAAAGCACCTCTCACCAGGTTACCTTAGCATTTGTGCTGACTTAAGGAGCCCTTTTCTCTGACACAACTGCTCTTCCAATTTAGTCTTTTGAGCTTCCTAATCTTTCTGGCATAAAACAGAACTCACTTAAGATTAATGGAAAGAATTTTTTTTTCTGAAGTGATAGGTACAATTTCTTTTTCTTTTTAGGAACAGGAAGTAAATACATTTTTAAAGAGAAAAGATTTATGGATTCTAAATGGCCCAACTGTAATCAAAATAAATTCTATTACATTTCCACCAGATGGCACCCCCCTTTTGAACTTTGAAAAAATTCTGAAGGCTGGGGAAAACCACTTTTATTTTTTAGAGATGGAATTGGTGCTGGAAAATTTCCAGCCAATGGAATTGAATCAATAGAAAATAATACTTAAACTATTCTAAGATGCTTCCAAAGTAAAATGCATAATTAAATAATGTGTTTAATTTGGGAAAAATTAAGTCAATATAAATAAAGCCAATCCTAGTTTAACTTGAACTCCACAGGACTTAGTTCAAATAAATTTTAATTTTCATATGATATGATCTTTCTAACCAGCTCTCATTCTGGGTTCCTTCTTTAACTTTTAAGAAAGCACAGCCACCAGAGTGTAGTTAGCAACTAAGTGTCCTAATGGAGATTTAATTTAATTTGTAAATCAATCATCAGTTTGCTGGTCAAAAATTCCTAGGTAAACGCTGTAACATTTTATCCAAAACCATGAGATTGGCGGAGTGGATCTTCCAAGTTAAACAATTTGGGGCCAGGTCTGCTGGCCACACATTTCTTGTCCAGGCATGTGGCTCCTTCTGAATCTCTGACTCAACTCTCACACTATCCTTACTACTCTTCTTTGGTGGCCTTTTCCAGAATCTACTTTACCTTTGTCACCCCAACACAATCAGTCAGTAGACAAGCATTCTATTTCACTGTCCTATATTCACCAAAGACTTTCATTTTTCATTTTTATTGAGTAAGGTCTAAATTGGAACTTTACTTTTGTCTCCCTTGGAATGTTACTCATTGATGACAAACACGCAAGAGCAAGTAAGAAAGATCCACCTAAAAATATGCATTTGCTACTAGGCAGGGATTCTTGTATGTCTTGCTGCTCACATAAGATGCATGGCCCATGTCCTGAAGTTGGTAGATTCAGTAGAGTTATTGAAGACTGTCAGAGAGGAGGGTGGAGCCCATATAAGGACTGGCTTAGCTAGAACTAGGACTGATTCTTCATAAATGGTTTCTATGATACTTGCCTTTTATTTGCCTAAAAGTGAGATGTTCACTGTTACTGGGACTGCAAGCTGGTCTAGACACTCTGGAAAACAGTATGGAGTTCTTAAAAAAGTCAAAAGTAGAACTACCCTATGACCCAGCAATTGCACTACTAGGTATTTACTCCAAAGATACAAATGTAGAGATCCGAAGGGGCATGTGCACCTGAATGTTTATAGCAGCAATGTCCGCAATAGCCAAACTATGGAAAGAGCTCAGAAGTCCATTGACGGATGAATGGATAAAGATGATATAGCATGTATACCATGGAATATTATGTAGCCATCAAAAAGAAGGACATCTTGCCATTTGCAATGACATGGATGGAACTAGCAGGTGTTATGCCAAGCAAAATAAGTCAATCAGAGAAAGACAGTTATCATATGATCTCACTGATATGTGGCATTTAAGAAAAAAACCAGAAGATCATAGAGGAAGAGAAGAAAAAATAAAACAAGATGAAACCAGAGAGGGAGATAAACCATAAGAGACTCTTAATCATAGGAAACAAGCTCAGGGTTGCTGAAGGGGAAGGAGGTGAAGGGATGGGGTAATTGGGTCATGGACGTTAAGGAAGGCGTGTGATGTAATGAGCACTGGGTGCTATATAAGACTGATGAATCATAAGCCTGTACCTCTGAAACTAATACTACTTCATATGTTATTTAATTGAATTTAAATAAAAAAGTTTAAAAAAATGAAATGTTCATATTTTCCCCCAATTCTGTTTGATAGTAATTTTTCCTCATTTCTGAATTTGCCCAAGACCAAGATAATTAGCATCTCACCCTATGAGATGAAATGGAAAAAAATGAGAGAGAAATTTAAGTTTTTTGTAGGTATTCTTTCTTCCACTATTTTTATTTTATTTCCTTCTAGTATAGTTTATACTTTACACAAGTGTCACATGATTTGATCTCTAGAAGGGAAGTATCAATGACAATATTTGATGGGCTCATAGAAGATGTATTTTTTGATAAGATAACTAAAAATTTCTACAGGAAATGTTATTTGCATCTGCCCTGATAAGAGCATCTTAACAATCTGTCCACATGGTTGCCAGATTTAACAAGTAAAAATACTTGTTAAAGGCCCAGTTTAGGTGTGAATTTCAGATAAATAATACATAAGTTTTTTTTTTATAAAGATTTTATTTATTTTTTTGACAGAGAGAGATCACAAGTAGGCAGAGAGGCAGGCAGAGAGAGAGGGGGAAGCAGGCTCCCTGCTGAGCAGAGAGCCTCATTCGGGGCTCCATCCCAGGACCCTGAGATCATGACCTGAGCCAAAGGCAGAGGCTTTAACCCACTGAGCCACCCAGGCACCCAAGTTTTTAGTATAAGAATACCCCATGCAATGTTTGAGATATACTTATGGGAAAGTAAAAACTATTTGTGGTTTATCTGAAATTCAGATTTAACTGAGTGTCTTTTACTTTGTATCACACCTCCACCTGGTAGGTGATTCTTCTAGGTGCAACCCTTATCCACAGTTGCTGCAACAAAGACTGTGGAAAAACTTGCACATAGACAAGCCCCTCAGTATTTCTCAACTTTTCTGCCAACATCTTACTCTCCAAGTATGAACTACTCATCTTAGAAATGAACCACTGTACTTTGCTGTTTCGGGGAAAATTCCTCACTAACTTCATTTAGATTTGCAATGTCAATAAGATAAAAAGCTTCCAGAGTGTTTTCTGGATTCTCCTGAAGAAGAGCTATGCCTGAGGTAGCTCTCCAAACTTCAGATCACAGGGTTGTATTAAATAAGCTCTCTGAGGACCTCTGGTTAAGAGTATTAGACTAACCTTGAATTTGATCTTACCTAGCAGGAAACAGACCTGGAAAGAAGTTATCTATCATTGGATTTTACCTCTGTCCTCAATGACTTGCAATGGAGAATGGCTGCAGAGAGTAAAAATTTTCATGCGAGTCACAGAGAGTTTGTCTGGGAAGAGTTATGAAACCGAAACCAACCCCATATTGTTTCTTTTCCTTACTAGCAGAGGAAATAGCATGGGCCTTGGGCATGTGTTCAAAGATATATTCTGGTTCGCACATCTGTTCCTCTCAGGGTAACCTATAAGTCTTCTTTCAGAAATATTGAAAAATAAATCTTTCTTGAGAAAGAGGAAAAAGGAAAATTATAGTATTAAAAACACCCCTTACAACACACTTGTAAATATTAAACTTTGCTTTAGTACATCCTTTAAAAAATATCTGATAGTTATGTGTATAGCATTATGTTCAGTATTAGTGGGTATAATGGGTAGACAAAGAGAAAAATATCAGAATTCTTATATCACCTGAGGTGATGACCCAAGAGGGAAGACTGATATATGCATGTGAATCAATTAAGCAGCGATACAAAGAAGTATATGAGCAAGTGCAAAGTTGTTCATAGAAAGAACAAGTGTGTAGCAGGTCACTGAAATGGAAAATCCATGGAGGCTTGAGTAGACCTTGAATGATGGGATCCCTGTGAATTAATGAAGGGGAATGGGAAGCAGCAGGAAAGAAGACTGAGAAAAGGCTGGAGTACTTGAGGGTTAATGAAGACCAGGTGTAGATAGAGGAGAAAATCCCTGTTGAGGCTCATGTGGAGATAAATTTGCACAGGGAGAATGACATAGTGTTTCAATAGGGTAAGGAGTTTATACTCAGTCCTCTAGGCCTTGGGGGGCCATTGGCAATTTCAAATTATGGCATGATGGGAAGAAAGTGATCTGTAAACTGGAGAAAAGAGAGAAAAGATGGATTTTGTGCAGTGTAGGTGTGAAGTGGTTGTGCACACTAACGCGGTGTTAGTCTAAAAGCCAACAAAAGCTTTCTTAATGCCTGTAAATTAGTAAATGTAAAACACACACAGATGTGCACAGAGCCGTACATTGCATGTTCTCTGCTTCCCAAAGAATTACTCTTCACTTTGCTATGCAATCCCCGGGAGAGGCACATTGAAAGCTCAGTGAATGTCTTACATGACCTCTGTTCTTTGTCGTGACTGCATCAAGGTTGAGCTGTACATTGTGTTCATTCTGATTTTTGGTATTCCATCATCACTATATTGCAAAGGAGGAGGGGCCCTTATACAGAGAGTGTTTTCTTTTTTTGAAGATTCTGCAAGTGTTCATGATTATAAATAAATTAAAAGCAGAAAGAGTAGTCTCTCTTTGCAACATAATTAAAAATAATCTTTTGAGTGACATGATTAAGTGTTGAAGGAAATCCTAGTTGCTGTCAATTCCAGAACAATTCCTAAAGACTTTAGGAATGCAAAATCCATTTGTTGTATGCAAGTGGAAAATAATTTGTTGTTGTTGTTGTTGTTGTGTTTTTTAAAATTTTTTTTAGGGAAAAACAAATCCAGCATGGTGAGGTCTCTGATGCTTTCAATATAAAAAGGAAATATACTGTAAATAACATACAGATTTGAAGCTTGGTTCTGACTAGTTTTTCCTGTGTTGTAAAAAATAGTTCCAGAATCCTGAGAGAAAACAGAATAGGAATAATGTTATTCTTAAAGATCTTTGTGTTCCAAAACGGATTGTCTTTTACTGTAGTACCTATAACTTCTTTTTATTACTGCTTGCAAGTTAATCTTCATTTTTACTATTGTCTTAATTCCAGAGTCCTCTGGGCTGTGTCTCCACAATGAAGTCAAAAATAGAGATTGAAACTGGATTAATTCATATGCTTGTCTCCAGTCTCTAATGAGCTTTGGCAAATGGAGAAGTCAATGTCTACATTAGTCAAAGTTCTTCAGAGCAGCAGAACCAAAGAGATATATGGGCAGCAGGGAATCCAAGTCTGAGCACCTGAGAACCAGGTGCTCCGAAGTCTGAGGGCAGAAGATACTCAGCTCAAGTCGAGAGAGTGAATTTGCCTTTCCTAAGCCTTTTTGTTCTATTTAGGCGTTCAATGAATTGGATGATGCTTATTTGCATTGATGAGGGCATTGTCTTTACTCAATCTACCATTCACACATTAATCTCTTCCAGAAACTCCCTTACAGACACACCCAGAAATAATGCTTTACTAGCTACCTGGGCATTCCTTAGCTCAGTCAAGTTGACGCAAAATTAATCATCATCACAATCTCAATGGCCTTAGTATGTAAGTAGATCATTCAAATATGACTCAAAGGTAATCTTTTAGAAGAAATTTAACACCCCTTCAGTCTCCCAAAAGCATTCAACTTTATTCAAATTTATATTTGGAAGTAATGAAGAAGACTAATTTAAAGAATCCATTAGTCCATTATTTATGTACTTACTCTTCTGATAAGTGCTATGAAAAAAAACTATAGAGAGCTATCAGAAAATGAAATAGGAGGAAAAAAAAAAGAAAATCAAATAGGAGGAAACGTAAATATGCTTGGGGATTCCCCAAGGAAGTGATTTTTAATCTGAAATTAAAGATTGATAGGTTCTAGATAGGTGAAGCAAGATGAAGTGCAGGAAAGAATGCCAGGCCGAGCAAACTGCATATGGAAAGGAACCAAATAGAAATAGCAGGACTTGGTTATTGACTGGCTATGGGAGAAGAGAGAGGGTGAGATGTCAAAGATGACTTCCAGATTTGTGAAATGGGTAGTACAGGGAAAGAAGGATATATCAGAGAGCATAAGTTGAGAGGTGAGTCTTAATTCAGACAGTGAACTGCTTGAGGGCAGAACTGTGTGTTATCAAGTTTTTGCTTTATGTATTGCAAAGAATCATGGTTGATGAAACAAATGAATCATATATTCACAAAAATCTCTTTTGAAGTCTTATGGGACTTTGGTGTAACATTTTTTTGTGCACGAAGGTAAGTTTTTCTTAAGAGTTTCTGGTGGTGGAATTCAGATTTGAATCTGAGAGGACACTCATATTTAGCGCACGTATTTCCTCCATACAAACAAGGTCAGTGCTTTTGCTGTAATTTTGTACTTCATTGCTACCTCGTTTTATTAGTGGAAATGCTAATTCCTGAGATGAAGCCACATGCTACTTGGCAACTTTATTGCCATATTAGAGCAAATTTAATGTGATTCACAGTTTCACCATAAAACAACATTTATATTATAAATTCAGTAATGAAGGAACAAGCGTTTATTCTGAGACTGCTTTGTGCCAACATTATATTAACAGGTTATAGCAAGGTTATTTCATTTCATCCTCACAGCCTATCATTCACAAATTGTAAGTGTTTTTGCCTTGGCCACAAATTCTTCCTACTGCATTACATTTCTGGATTACAATAGTCTTTAGATCATACTATTTTTTGGAGAAATTTTTAGTGTTTGTACTATTTATTATTAAGCATGAATACATGTAAACTTCCTTTAAAATCACAGAAATTCAAGCAATTATGCTGCTATCTTTTAAAGCAGTTGCTTAAGAAAGCTAGCATCTTTTAGGATTGAAGCTGCCAAATTTCTCTATAAGTTGTAAGGCCAGAGAGAGATACTTGCTGTCTTTCCATTTTAAAGATGGATACTCTTTGTTTATCTTTTGCCCCTTCTTGGCCGGTGCTAGGGTTACCTAATTGTCCTCTGCCAAGATACTTATGCGCAATCTTGAAGTACAAAGAGCCATGGGACTGTCAGGCAGAAAGGAAACAAAGAATGGAGTAAGATTGATGTAGGGATGTCAGGAGAGAAATTAAACATTCGTGTATCATCTGTCTGGGTGATGGTCAAGGTGACATATAAAATATCCAACAACCAGTGCGCAGAGCTACCCACAATCAGAGCAGATGCATCACTGATTAGAATGGAAATCCCAACCACAAATAATTGTAGGAACTTCTAGCTGACTATCAGTCTTGGGAGTAATTGGCTAAGTATGGTACTTGTGAATTTTAAGAAGGCTTGGGATACCTATGCTATGCAAAAGTTTGAACTTATTTGTCTTTGTAATGGGAAATATTTGATTTGAGAAGGATTAAAATGGTATGTTTTAACTGTCAAATAGTTCACCCTTAAAGAATGTATTTGTTAACAAAATTAGTAATTCTATTACCTCAAGACCTTGTACATATGTATTTAGTAGTTTATAATTTATGTAATGTCTATAGTCTTATCTAATCTTTACAAGAAGAGGTTAAATAATTTTCCCAAGGCCACATGGATAATAAGCAGTGTCATTGTGATGAGACAAGGGACCTTTTAGAAAAAAGTGAAATTGTGAAAATTAACTGTTGAGTTTTTTATAAAAAATTGAGTGGCTTCTGAACAACATAGGGAGGTTCAAAAGTAAACTGAAAGTAAGGAGTAACTAATTTTTTCTTGGGAAATAATAGAAGGTAAATTCTGTTGTAGTGTTGTGCTTATGAATACAAACAAGACAGCACATATTTGTTAGCAAATATGTGAAAAATATATTTATTTCTACCCATTGTCCAGCTGTTGATTTCTAAATAGTCTTCTCCAGTTAAATAAGCCATGAAGAAATGGCTGATACCAGAGCTGGGACAGAAATAAATACAAGATTAGTCTGGACCATTTTATAAAGAAATTAAAAAAACAAGTGTTGGAAAAAAATCCACAAAACAAAACAAACAAAAAAACTTCAAAAAGCAAAACAAAAGCATAGGGGCCTATTCAAAGGACACCAGGAGCCAATCTGAAAAAGCTCTTAATGGCCAAAGCTGGAACAATCTGAGCAACAAAAGTAGTATTAGATAGACTATAATCTAAAATATAAATCAATGTCCATGAGTTCATGTTAAATAATCTGCTGTAGAATAAAAAAATTGGGTAAAAGAGACAAACTTTTCTTATAAATAAATTCCAAATAATATATCTATATAATCCTCTCTCTAGTGGATAGAATTTACCACATCTCTCCACCCCCAATTTGAGTTGGGGCTAGAATTACTGACTTGTTTCCAAAGAACATTGTATAAAAAGGAAAAAATAGTAACTTAACAGTGAAGAAACCTGGCAAACACCATCTTAAGCAAGCGATCAAGGTTAACCTCAATGGTGTTAAGTCATGTTCATATCATGTACTCCCTGCACAGGGTTTGATGCAAGGGACTCTATTTTTGATGTCATCTTTCTCCAAACTTATAACCTCAGTCTAATTATGAGGAAAATATTATACAGACTCAAATTGAATGGCATTCTTTTTTTTTTAAATTAATTTTTATTAACATATAATGTATTATTTGCCCCGGGGTAATGTCTGTGAATCATCAGGCTTACACATTTCACAGCACTTACCATGGCACATACCCTCCCCAATGTCCACAACCCAGCCACCCCATCCCTATCCCTGCCGCCTCCCAGCCACCCTCAGTTCATTTCGTGAGTCTAGAAGTCTCTTATGGTTTGTCTCCCTCCCCATCCCTTCCTGTTTCATTTCTCTTCCCCACCCCCCCCAAACCCCCGCCTTGCCTCTCAAATTCTTATCAGAGAGATCATGTGATAATTGTCTTTCTCTGACTGACTTATTTCGCTTAGCATAATACCCTCCAGTTCCAACCACGTCATTGCAAGTGGCCAGATTTCGTTTCTCTTGATGGCTGCATAGTATTCCATTGCATATATATCATGTGTCTGTTGGCCATTTGGATGTCCTCTTTGCAGAAATGTCTGTTCACCTCTTCTGCCCATTTCTTGATTGGATTATTTGTTCTTTGGGTGTTGAGTTTGAGAAGTTCTTTATAGATTTTGGATTCCCAACACCATTTGTTGAAGAGACTGTCTT
>CM053608.1:71514507-71532401 GCA_028646535.1 Procyon lotor | reverse complement strand
TGTGTGTGTGTGTGTGTGTGTGTGTGTGTGTGTGTGTGTGTGTGTGCGCGCGCGCCACATCCTCTTTATCCATTCATCTGTTGATGGACATCTGGGCTTTTTCCATAGTTTGGCTATTGTGGACATTGCTGCTATAAACATTGAGGTGCAGATGCCCCTTCGAATCACTATGTTTATATCATTTGGATAAATACCTAGTAGTGCAATTGCTGGGTTGTAGGATAGCTCTATTTAAACTTTTTGAGGAACCTCCATATGGTTTTCCAGGGTGGTTGCATCAGATTGCATTCCCACCAACTGTGTTAGAAGGTTCCTCATTCTCCACATCCTCACCAACATCTGTTGTTTCCTGAGTTGTTAATTTTAGCCATTCTGACCAATGTGAGGTGAAATCTCATTGTGGTTTTGATTTGTATTTTCCTGATGCTGAGTGATGTTGAGCATTTTTCATATGTCTGTTTGCCCTTCTTTGGAGAAATGTGTCTTCATGTCTTCTGCCCGTTTCTTGACTGGATGTTTTGGGTTTTGGGTGTGAATTTCTTAATATTTTTGAGCCTGGGTATGACCAGGTGACTAACTTTGACCAGTAAGTTATGAGCAAAAATAATGTGTAGCATTTCTGGGCCGGAGCACTCAAATGCTGTTAGAAACCTCCAGAGTTTCTTGGTCATTACTACAATGATTATGAAAACACAGTTGACACAAAGCCCCATTCCTGGTTTCCTGAGTGACTACAGAAGTGGAAATCCAAGACTTTCTCTAACTCATGCTGGACATGAAACATACACATAACTTTTCCTGCACTAAGCTACTGAAATTTTGGAATTGTTTGTTATAACAGCATAACCTAAATCTATCCTGATTGTTAAAATAAGAGAACATCATATGCTTTTTTATATTTATTTTTATGTCTTTCAAGCACATAGTTTTAAAAATTCTAATAGTACTAAAAAGCCATAAAAAAAGAAAACTTGCCTAATCATTACCAAAACTATGTTCATTCTTAGATTAGAAGCAATTAATTAGAAGCAACTAATTTCATGCTTTCAACCAATCTTACAATCTTCAACTCTGTAAAACTAAGTAATGTGCTTCTGCTGCTCTTCCCTGATTTATTGATTTTAAACATTATTTTCTATTATGATAAGTCAGAATTCTGCTCTCTCACACTGCAACCCCTACTCCCAACACCACCACCAATAATAAACTTACTATACCTCTCCCTATTTTCCTGATATGATTATATCAAATCTTTGACCAAAATAATAATCAGCGTTTACATTATTATGACTATGTGAATAACTGTTAACAGGAATAACTCAGACTTACCTTGGTCACTATCCTGAAAATCCCTTGTCTCATGTTTTCCGGGTCCCTTACTTCTTTTTCTTACAAACTTCAGTAGTTCTTTAAGAAAGATTGCAACGACGTCGATGGAACTGGAGGGTATTATGCTAAGCGAAATAAGTCAGTCAGAGAAAGACAATTATCACATGATCTCTCTGATATGAAGAATTTGAGAAGCAAGGCAGGGGGTTGTGGGGGGGGTGGGGGAAAAAAATGAAACAGGAAGGGATGGGGAGGGAGACAAACCATAAGAGACTCTTGGACTCACGAAATGAACTAAGGGTGGTTGGGAGGCGGGCGGGGGAGGGGGCTGGTAGGGATAGGGTGACTGGGTTATGGACATTGGGAAGGGTATGTGCTATGGTAAGTGCTGTGAAATGTGTAAGCCTGACGATTCACAGACATGTACCCTGGGGCAAATAATACATTATATGTTAATAAAAAAAAAAAAACCTCCTTTATACATATGTAAAAAAAAAAAAAAGAAAGAATGAAGGACAGATGATTTTTTGAAAACTTGAACGATCCAGTACCATAATTTCCAGGGAGTATATAACTTACACTCATAATTTTGGAATTATTTCTTCATTATTTTCTAGCTCAACAGTTTCTTTGAGCAGGTTATGCAATTCTTAGCCCTCAATGGAAAAGATGACATTTTATCAATCTAGACTTTTTTCAGAATCTTCTCTCTACTTCCTAATAAATTTTGATGTGGGTCTTTTTTTTTATTCTGGACATTTGACAGGCCTTCTAATCTGAAAATTTATGTCCTTATAGGGATTACTTGAAATTTCTTCTTATTTTTTGGTCCTCCATTCATAATTTCTCCTAAGGGAATGTTTTCCTCTAAGGACCTCTTAGAACCTAGCTTGAATCTCAATTTTTTCATACCTTTTATCTTGTCTTTCTATATGTTGTTTTGCTTTCTTAGACATTTCTTCAGTATTGCTTTCTATTTACCCATAAGGGTTTTTTTCTGCTTCTCAATATTACTTTTCACAGACTTGTCATCTCTCACCTGTTGTTATCCCCTCCCTCTCTCTCCATCCTTTTGGTATTCTGTTTTATTCTCTCACCATTCCTTTAGTAGAACTTAGAAAGGGAGCAGATACAAACACTTGTGTCACCTCTGCTATCTTTATTTAGAAGACAAATATAAAATTTTAAATAAAATGATTAAAAGGAAAATTCCAAATTCTCTGAGAACAGGCCTCCCACTCCAGTGACCCACACCTTTTGCAGCAAGGGAGTTACTCAGTAGGACTTCATTTATATAGAGAGGAGCTCACAGGTTAAATATTCACGGAAAGTGTACTGGTATTTCAAACCTGAGGACAAAGGATTTCTCACTTTACTGTGATAGGGCCTCTTTGCCAGAGGCATTTACAGTAAACTGGACCAGATCTCTCTGCCACTCATTTTTCTATTTGTTTTCATTTAGGATAAAAAAAGAACATTTTGTTTAGTCTTTTTCTTCTGCAGACATGTGTATGGGTGGGAAATGGAAAAGGGGTTTGGTTACCATTACTCACGTGGGTTTAAGTGGCCTGGGAATCCATGCACGTGGCTTGCCAAACCACAGCCTGTGACCCACGGAGCACAATGCTGACTTTTTTCCATGTATCCAATACCAGATAAGTGTATGATATGTTAAAGATGTTCGAGCTAAACTGTTCTAAAGAACAGCAGTGGAAGGACAAGGGCACATTTTTCAACGATCCCTTGTTTGCCCCTCTCACCGCAAGCTTGGCTCCTTCAGAGCCTGACACCGAGGGACTCCACAGTCAGAAGAACGCTGAGTTCATTGTACTTTTCCCTCCTCACGGCCCTCAGATTTAGATATCGGAGATGCCTGACCCCCTCCTCTACTTCAACAGACCCAGTTATGCTGGAGAAGCGTATCTGAGGGCTGTCTAACACATAGATCTCTCCTCCATATGCCAGTTTCACCAGAAAATCCCACATACCTGAGTCTCTTCTTAGAGTACTGCTCACCAGGGGTTTCACTTATCCCAAGATGTGGCATCTACATTGTGTACCTCATTTAAGAGACGGTAAACAACGATCTTGTAAAGAAAATGTGTAACAAAATCTAATCAAAGGAACATTCGTGAGCTAATACTGAAAATTCCAAAAAGAAGCACAGATTCAACTGTTTCTGCCTCAGCCCCAATCCCACCCCATCCTATCATAAACACATCACCACTGAGCAGTAGCGGGAGGAAAGGAGAGGAAAGGAGTGAGAAAAAATAGACAGTTTCTATGTTTGCAGGTAACTATTTTCTGCTTCCTTTATAATAATTTTAAACAATATGGAGAATGAGTAAGCCATTTGTTATTAAATTTTTTTAAGAGAAAATATTTTTTCTCTGTGTGAGAGAAAGAGGGTTTTTCCCCCCACAAATTTTTTTAAGTCCATTGCATTAGGGGAAAGAGAAACATCTGGCATTTGATAGTAATATCTACTTTGTGCCAGGTATTATACTATTTGTTTATGTAGATTATCTCATTTATTTTTAATAACAGCGCAGTAGGACACGTATTACTCTGCTTATATTACAGAGGAGAAAATTGAGGCCCGGTTTCCAGGGTTACTCAGTTGATACAAGCTCTAGTCAGGATTTGAACCCAAGTCTCGTTGAGTTTGAATTACCTGGCAGATAGCACGGTATGTGGTAAAAAACAGATTCTAGCACAAGATTGCCTGTGTTTGAATCCTGATCGTATGCATCCCTACCAAATAATCTTAGGAGAGTCCTTTCCATTCTCTGGTCTTTAGTTTTCTCATCAATTAAAGGGAGATGATCAAATTAATAATCTCAGAAGAACATTGTGGAACTTAATGAAGGAAGACCTGCAAAGTCCTTAAGAACAGTGCTTTGTAAATATAAGTTTTCACTGTATATATATATTTATTATTATGATTGCAATATCTTAACCTCCATGAAAATATTTTTTCTTATTATTTCTTATATCAAAAAAAATCCGAGAATTTTCATAAATAATAGAACTGGTAAGAGGACATTTTCACATCCCAAAATTTTACTTCATACATAATAGGAATTGAATTTGCCCGGGCATCCAACCAAACTGGAAGTTACAAATAAACTTAGTCATCCTGTTCGCTTATACATCCCAAAGGACTTCCAATATCTCTTCCCTAAAGTTTCGAGTGTTTTTATTGGATCTCACACACATATTTTGATATTTTAATACTTGAGGCGTAAGAGCTAGTTAGGAAGTAGAGTTGGCTGACATTATGGGTAGAAAGCACTTTTGGTTATCCATATTAAGAAAAAAAAAAATGCGAAGTTCTTAAGTATTGAATCTTAGACTCGAGGAAGACCATAGCAGACTGAATAGTACAGTGAAGTTATGCTCATGTTCTTAAATAGTCCTTTTTGCATAATGCTGGACACATTCAAAATGTTTTCACACACATGTATCAGGAGATCTTTATATTTCTGACATCATTGTCTATTATCTGTTTGAATACTTTCAGTGATGAGGAACTCATTGCTTTGGGGAAGGGAGAATTGAAGAAATTAATATTTGAAATCTGCCATATCGAGTTCAAGTCTACAGAAGATTTTAAAGAAAATAATTGTTGTGAATGTTGCCCCTCTCTGTGGGTGCTGGCTTCCTCAGAATTGGTTGAATGACTAACCATTTATAGACTTCAGGCTGTTTTTGCAACCCATAAAATGAACCTGTTCACAAAGCTCTCAGTGTCCCATAAACATTCAGCATACCATGGGGTGCCTGGGTGGCTCAGTTGTTAAGCGTCTGCCTTCAGCTCAGGTCATGATCCCAGGGTCCTGGGATCGAGCCCCACATCTGGCTCCCTGCTCAGTGGGAAGCCTGCTTCTCCCACTACCATTCCCTCTGCTTGTGTTCCTTCTCTCACTGTGTTTCTGTCAAATAAATAAAATCTTTAAAAAAAAAAAAAAACATTCAGCATACCATATTAATGCAGTTTCCAGGTTACTTAGTATGCAGAGACTGGGACAATGTGATGAGTGGCATGAAATCTGGGAAAAACAAAAGAAAGAAAAAAGAAGCACTAGTTTTTTTTTGGTTTTTTTTTTTATTTTATTTATTTATTTTTTTCAGTGTTACAAGATTTATTGTTTTGCACTACACCCAGTGCTCCATGCATTACCTGCCCTCCTCAATACCCACCACCAGGAAGAAGCACTAGTTTTTAAAGAATTTTGTGCCAACAAAAAAAATGTGCTTACATTTGTATTTATTTCTCTTATAAGATTAAAGTAAATAAGTTGTATTGTTACAAAACATGAGACCAGGTATGTTCTGTTCCTTTGTTAAGTGGTTTATGTTTTAGGAAAACAAGACAAAACACAATCCTGCTCAGTTGTTGCTTTATTTCCATAAATATCTTTTTTGAAGTTTAGAAGAAATATAAATAATGTATATTGTATATGCTTATTGATATATGTGCGTGTGTGTCCGGAAATTGATGTGCCAGCTGGAGGAAGATAAATGTGGACTCAGGGTAGAAAGAGTTTAGACAGGAAGTGGAAGTGAATTAGAGTCAGAGAGGGGCGTCCGAGTGTCTCATTCCGTTAAGCTTCTGACCCTTGATTTCAGCTCAAGTCATGGTCTCAAGGTTGTGGAATTGAGCCCCACACAGGGTTCGGGTTCAATGGGAAGTCTGCTTGGAATTCTCCCCCTCTCCCTCTGCCCTTTCCCTGCACTTGCTCTCTCTCTCTCTCTCTCTCTCTCTCTCTCTCTGTCTCTCTCAAAGAAATAAGTCTGGAAGGAAGGAAGGAAGGAAGGAAGGAAGGAAGGAAGGAAGGAAGGAAGGAAGGAAGGGAGGCAGGGAGGGAGGGAGGGAGGAAGGAAGACAGGGAGGAAAGAACGACGGAAGGAAGGAATAAGAATGGTGAATCCTCAAAAAAAGTATCATTAGAGCCAAATTTGTAAATGGGTCCAATATTAAACTAAAATACTATTTGCCAGGGTATCACATCTCCCAACACAGTACCTCTGAAGAAACCCAAACCTCAGAAAGATCCCCATGCTCTCTCGCAGTAATATATTCCAGATGCAAACGGTAAATTCCAGAATTACGCTTTGTCTGCGAGAGCTGGGAAGACCCCAGGCAGGTGTGTTGGGTGAATTTCCCTCATTCAAATAGTTAAAAAATTGAAAATCATCATTGAAGCAGTTAAATGCTAATTGGTTTAATGGTGTTGCAAACTCTTTGTTACAAGCATACATAAACTTTGACAATATAGATTCATTCCTTTCATAAATTAGGCATGCAATGTTTCTAAGGGGAGAATTTCCCAGCCTGCTGCCCAAAATGAATCCTTATTTATCACAAAGCTGTTATAGCCAACAGCTAAAGATAATCAGAAGCACACTATGTACAAATTAGACAGAATTCTAAAGCTCACCCACTTCTTTGTAGTGCATTGTTTTAAAATCAGCAATTATGATATGTGTGTGCGTGCACGCACACATATATGTTTGTTAGTATCCCACCTTGTTCTAAAACAGAAGTGACATTATACAAAGTTATATAAAATAAAGAAATATAGCAAAAATTGGAAACAAATGATAAAGAAAAAATAGACCCACAAACGAAGCAAATACAAAACTTCATGTCACAAATTCTTATGCACTAGTACAAATGGATAAGAAAAGGCCATCTAAGATTTCCGGCAAACACTACAGAAGTCTTATATCTATAGTACTTTTTTTAAAAAGATTTTATTGATTTATTTGACACAGAGAGATCGCAAGTAGGCAGAGAGGCAGGCAGAGAGAGCGGGGGAAGCAGGCTCCCCGCTGAGCAGAGAGCCAAGACAGAGGCTTTAACCCACTGAGCCACCCAGGCGCCCCTATCTATGGTACTTCTATGTGGATGATCTCACTGTTAGCACCATGCCTACAATGCAGGTGAGGTAACCCACTACTCAAATGAGTATTCTAACATGCAAGACATCATGGGACATAAAGTGTTAAACCCCACAAAATACAAAGTATGCCATGAACAACCCTCAGATTTTTCTGGAAGAGTGCTATAGAAGTATCATGCTCTAGGAACCATGTGGATTATACAATCCACAAAGAACAAAGTGATTTGTTGAATTGCTGCCATATTCTGGGCATTTTCTCTAAATAATGTATTACTGATGAGGCTCTAAGCTGGTGATCAAGAGCCTCATTTGGACTATGAAATAACTAAAGACCTGAGCAGCGAAAGAACTATTACAAGGTTGCACATGTAGGAAGAGCTAGCACCAGGGCAGATGTCCCAGCCTTTGGGACCAATGCCAAGTGTTCTTTCCACCGCTGGGTCAGCTCCTAAATGGTCACCTTAATGCCTGGTTTTAGACTCAGGGTCATCATGAAGTTCTAGCAATCCAAAATGTAAATTCAAAAGGGGCTGTAAACGGAATATAAATTCCCTTTAGAGTTGTTTTTATTATTCAGATACAATGGCTTGTTTATTCTAAACTTATTTTACATGTAGGATTTAATTTTCTAATTTAATTACTTTAGTAGATTTAGTAAACATTTGACTCGAAAGGCTTGAAACAAATGTTCATAATAAAAATAACAATGACTGTAGTTTAGAGTTCTTGCCGATCATGACATTCTATAATTATATGGAGTATTATGTATCAGTTTACATGGATCCCAGCATGACTCTAAGGTTAGGTTTTGTACATTTCATACAAAGTTTTGATATTCAGTTAAAAAAACAATTAAAGTAAGGTTCTTCTCTAATGCATTCAGTCTCCTGATGTTCATTTGCCTGACAACAAAGAAACTAAGAATTTCAAAATAAAGGTTTTGTAACTGACATCAAAATAACTCCAAAACTAAAACACATTTCGTCTACCTCAGTAACCAAAGCCATTCAACATACAATAAACAAGCAACCATTAACAGATATTATTATTGGCAAAATAACTAAAAAGAACTTAAGGAAGGTTTAGGTTTTGTTGATAGGTTTTTAAAATTCCATCAATAAAAAAGTTAATGAAAATAATCAAATGAGTCAAAAATGTAAAATAACTATTTTGAGGCAGATTAAAGTAAATAGCATGTCAGAAACATAGAACAGACTATTCTAAGAGAAAAGAATAATTGCTATGCAAACTACAAAGGCAAAAGTCTTGGGATAAAAATAAGAAAAAGATACATTATTAAAGAATCTGTATTTCATAATGAAAAGAAGTTGTGAGATCAATTAATTCGGCTCTACAATAACTGTAAAATAAGTAATTAATATTCTGCTGAAAATTAAACTGGAAATTTTGAGTTCTTGATTTGGTCTACTCTCTGTCACATTCTAAAAGGTCTTCAAATGTCACTTTTTATGGAGGAATCATAAAGATTAGGATAAAACATTCCCCCTTGGCAAATACTTTTAAATGCCCATCCTTCACCAAACAAGCAAAACTACATTTAAAAATTAAGTATGAGACATAGTACCATTCATCATTCAACTTTCCATCAAACCACTTCCTGGTGGATGAGGGCCATTTAGACAGAGTGTCCCATTAACACCAACCCCAGCATAAGGCAAGCACTCAGAGAAATCATCAAGCGCCAACACTAAAATGAGACAGAGATTATCTTAACTTCAAAGCCCATATGGTAGAGTTGAGGAAACTGGAGCCAAAGTGTTTAAGTAATTCACTGCAGGTTCTATAATTACCAAATACAGAGCCTGAGCTCAAACCCTGGCCTGGTCTTCCTTCCATTCTGATCTTCTGAATTCTGCTTCAGTGGAAAGAGCTAGACTACAAATCACAAAATTTGCCAACTTTACTTTGATCATCAGGAATCTAGACCGTAATTCTAGAGAAAAGGTAAACACTGCAGTGCTCATAGTCATGTAGACTATATTGGTTTTTCTGTTCCTGCTGTAAGAAATTACCCCAAATTTAGTGGCTGAATGCAATCTATCATATATAGTTCCGTAGGTTAGGAGTCCAACCCAGGTCTCACTGGGCTAAAATCAAGATGTAAACAGGCTGGATTACTTTCTGGAAGCTCTAGAAGAGAACCTATTTCCTTGACTTTTCCAGTTGTAAAGACTGTCCGTTTCTTGGCTTGTGGTCCCTTTCTCCACTTTTCGTGCCTACAACATTGCATCTCTCTGGTCATTCTTCCATAATCACATTTCACCTTTATTTTGACCACAGCATGGAAAGATTCTCTGCTTTTAAGGATTCTTGTGATTAAATTGGGCCCATCTGGATAATCCAGGATTATTTCCCTTGGAAAGAGGAGAAAACTTGATATTTGGCCATCTGCAGAGAGAATTTTAATTTTAAAATTAGAAGTCTTTTTTTTTTTTTAAGATTTTATTTATCTATTTGACAGAGAGAGAGAGAGATCACAAGTAGGCAGAGAGGCAGGCAGAGACAGAGGGGGAAGCAGGCTCCCTGCTGAGCAGAGAGCCTGATGCGGGGCTCGATCCCAGGATCCTGAGATCATGACCTGAGCCGAAGGCCAAGGCTTTAACCCACTGAGCCACCCAGGTGCCCCTAAAATTAGAAGTCTTGAATGAGACTCTAGCATCTAGAAGCCAGTGCTTACCATCACTTGTGGAATTTAAGGTATAAAATCTGAGCTGGGCAGGGGAAAGGGAGGTATGAACGAGGGGAGGAGGATAGAGGGGAGCAGAAGAGCAAGAAGAGAACCCTTCAGGATCCCTGTAAGTATCCTCAGATCCTACTCCACTAGGCCATTTTAGCCAGAGATGATCAGATAAGGTCTCCAGTCCCCTTCCAGCTATTTTACTGAAATGAAAAGAGTTTACTGTCTATTACTATTAAAGAATAGAAGATACTCTGGGTAGAAACTTCCAAATCCCAGAGAAGGGGCTCCCACACTGGGTAACTGAAGCATACGGGAACTTCCATTTCTTAACGCAGCCTGTCTCTCCTCTGAGTTGGTACCAACATAAAAAGTAAAGGGACACTCTTTAGCTCTGTCAGATGACCATGTATTTCAGATGCCAAAATTGACTGAGCGTCCCTAGACCTACAACCTAAGAAGCCTCTACTCCTGGGCCTCCATGACCCCCTGATCTTTACATTTCTCTCTCTACCCTCTAGAACTTAACAAAAACCAAATAGCTATGTCCACTTGAAATTAAACAAAATTGGTGGATTCCAAGAATGTTAAAACCTGAGGGCAATTCACAAATAGTGCAATTCAATCCTCTCTCTCCTCTCCCATTTTGAAGGTAAACCATCTGTGACCCAGAAATTTAAAATTCATTCTAGAGGCCACTCTGCTGTTGGCAAGAGTGCCAAGGCTTGAAAAGAAGGGACCACTGTTCTTTCTAAGGCATACTCCTGTCATCAGTCCACCTCCAAATCATTGGGATTTTTATAATAATGTCTTTATCTTTGTTTCAGGCAAGACTCTTTTGGCTGCAATCGCACTACTGGGTATTTACCCCCTAAAGATACAAACATCGTGATCTGAAGGGGCACGTGCCCCTGAATGTTTATAGCAGCAATGTCCACAATAGCCAAACTATGGAAAGAACCTAGATGTCCATCAACAGATGAATGATAAAGAAGATGTGAGATATATATATAGATATATAGATATATCTATATATATATACACACACACACACATATATATGTATATGTATGTATATGTACATATATGTGTGTGTGTATATGTATATACACACACATACATACAATGGAATATTATGCAGCCATCAAGAGAAACGAAATCTGGCCATTTGCAATGACGTGGATGGAACTGGAGGGTATTATGCTAAGCGAAATAAGTCAGTCAGAGAAAGACAATTATCACATGATCTCTCTGATATGAAGAATTTGAGAGGCAAGGCAGGGGGTTGTGGGGGGGTGGCGGAGAGAAATGAAACAGGAGGGGATGGGGAAGGAGATGAACCATAAGAGACTCCTAGACTCACGAAACGAACTAAGGGTGGCTGGGAGGCAGGGGGCTAGGGATAGGGTGGCTGGGTTGTGCTATGTTAAGTGCTGTGAGATGTGGTGGAGGGTGGAGGGTATGTGCTATGTTAAGTGCTGTGAGATGTGTAAGCCTGACGACTCACAGACATGTACCCTGGGGCAAATAATACATTATACGTTAATAAAAATTAAAAAAAAAAAAAAGACTCTTTTGGCTGCAAGAAACAGAAATTGTTCTTACTAAGTCAAGTTGAAAGGATAAGGGGCTCTCACAAACAGAGGGGATGGAAGACACTTCCATGCACCATAAGGACCTAAAAGCCTCATGCTGCCTCATGGAGTCAATAGTCCTTCCTACTCTAAGCCCCTATAACACATCCCTACATCTCCTTCCCTTGCTTGCTCATACAATAGTTAAACAGACGGTATAACAATGTATCCAGCTCCAATGCTTCCCCTGCGCTCTCCTCAGTTCCAACTGTCTGCTTCCTTCTGTGTTTCTTTTTTCTAAGTTTTACAAAATGAAATCTGATAAGACAAGGCAGAGTTGTGGGCACAACCCTTTGCTCTAGGAACACACAGGTCAAGTGTTCACTTTTGGTCAATCAATAACTACATCTGAATTAGCTCTTTCCCTGCTTGATGAGTGATGAGCTGAGCTACAGAGAAAAGATGGATATAATAGGAATATTGACATATATATGGAACAACTTTTACTTGACACATTTTCCCCCTTTTAGATATGGAGACCAAATCTTTAAAGATTACCTTTGGGGGGCATCTGGGTAATACAGCCGATTAAATGTCCAACTCTTGGCTTTGGTTCAGGTCATGATCTCATGGATAGTGAGATTGAGCACCCTCTCTACCCCCTGATGCCCCCCCAACTCCCACAGGCTCCGCATTCAGTGAGAAATATATTTGGGATTCTCTCTCTCTCTCCTTCTCTCTCTGTCCCTCCCCCTGTGTTCTCTCTCCCTCTCTCAAATAAATAAAAATAAATCTTAAAAAAAATAAAGATTAGCTTTTGCATTTGCCCAAGTTTACCTCTGTATGCTGAAAGACTGAGTAGGATTGGCTCACAACAAACTGGCAAGAAGAGACCCCAGGTCAGATATAGGGAACCAGTGGGTTTCATCTGATCCTCAGAGCTGGAAGAGACATGAAGGTACCCGGAGGAGACTAAACATTTAGCACCCCTTCAAACCATCCATACATACATTCCTTTTAAACTTTTGTTTAGTTCGATAAGAATTGGAGTTTTCTACTAATAAGAAATATATTAGTAGAATTATATTAGTATATTATATATTATGTATATATATTATGATATATATTATTATATATAGTACATATAGTATTATATATCTATATATAGTATATATACTATAATTATAATTATATATGTTATATATAAATAATATATAAATATATTATTAATATATTAGTAGTAGTTCTCTGCTCATGTTCAAAATAAGGGATTTGTTACATGCATTTATGCCATGTGCTTCTGAGCCAGTCAGGATCTTGGGAGGCATATGAAAGGGCTTAACTTCAGATAATAAAATAAGTCAATCATCTTGGGAAATAGCCTTATGTCATATATTACTTGGTTTCAGACTAGCAGCTGACAACGTCAGAAGAAGGAAACTCTCTTGCCTCTTGGTGAAGTGGCTTGGATTTGTCCCATGAAGTGTGCACAAATTCTTGACAGAGATGGAAAGGCACTGGGGGAAGGTATTGAAATTTCTACTAAGGCACTGTCTCTATCCACAGGATCAAAGACAACTGATATTTCTTTCATCAGTTATACACGTTACTGGAAACCTGAGTTAACTGATGCCATGTTTTTAACTTATTTTAGTGACTTTATAAAACATCTCAATCTAAATTTTGTTCATTGCTGATGATGTGAGCCTATGAAATCTCTGAGTTTCCTAACTATAATCAGATCCTAATACTTTCCTTAAATACAATTTGATAAAAGAATATAAATATAAGACATACTTTTCATAAAGTACTTGTCTATGAAAAAGAGCCTTAGTGCTCCAATTCATGGACACCAGTAATTTTCAAAAGATACTCTCCCCTAAGAAAATGGAAACAAATGTCTTAAGCTGGTTTTTGCCTTGCACAAATCTATAAAGAATCACTTAAGGATTCCAGACAACAGTTTAACTTTAAGTTCTCAGCCTCATAAAACAACTATTTTAATTAAATACAGAGATTCTCCATGAACTTCAATCTTTGATTATTTGGGCCTTTTTTTTAAAGGCATTGAAGTGGTATTAATAAAGATGCTGACAAACTCAAGACCATGGAGAGCAGAAATTGGTTTTCAATGAAAGTGATGGTTACTGTTGCTAATATATAATATCTGGGAAGGTCTGGACACTTCTCTCATGTTGTTTAAATTAATCCATAAAGCTCTACATGTGTGGTTTGTTCCACACACATGCCCTGAAAAAATGTGACTGCAAAAGGCAACAAAAGGAATAGAATGATATCACCAAAATGGCAACATAAGTTGTTTCTGATTTCACTCTCCCTCACAAGAACTAACAACTATTCAAGAACAAAACACCACTGAGAGAATCCTAGAATACAGGGTGAGTCTAAAGTACCCTTGAACCACAGAGATGAAGACAGACTATATTAGAAGGATAAAAGAAATAGCTATAGGTTGACCACATCGCTCACCCACAAAATAGCTCAACACCACACAAAGGGGTCTCCCCTGAGTCTCTGTTTCCTTCGGTGGAAAAAGAGAACCTGAGGAGGACGTCCAGCCCCCACAGCATTATGAGTTGCTTTGCTGGAGCCCCTACTGTGATCGCACACCACAGGGATTGCATAGGAATCCACAGGGCTCAACCACTGGGAATCTGACTGACAGAGGAACAGAAGGGGATTCTCACAACGAGCACAAGGATTTTGGCAGACTGAGCTCACTCCTGCAGCACCCAAGTACTAATCCCAACCTCAGCTCTGTTGATTGGCAGGACCAGAACAAGGGTTCAGTCTGACCATGGAACTTGACAAGTTGCCGATCTGCCTGATTCAGATCCCCAGTTCAGATGAGGAACTTTGCTGGCTCTAGAGCCCTGTTGGCCCACACTCAAGCAAAGAGATGAATCAGCCCCATCCACTACGAAGAGTGCCTTCTGGACCCATCTGACCAGAGGAGTTGGCAGCAATTCCCAGAAGCTCTGTGATTAAGCAGTGCTCAAACCAAGAGGTAAGTGAACAGAGCTGGTGGCCCCCAGAGCAAAGCCAGTGTGAGGCGTGGAGTATTCCCATGCTACACACAGCGAGGGAGGTTCATTCACAGCCGAGCTTGAAGACAGCTCCCAGCTCCTCCCAACCAAAGAAACTTAAGAGTAACATGGAGTGGGCCCTCCCTCTCCTGTCCAGGCAAGAGAGCTACAACATAACCCCACATATTGCAGGATCTAATTTTACATATAAATTTATAAACATATATATAAACACAGAGGACTTGTGTAGACCTTCATTAGGAAGACAGAAAACCCAGAATTCCCAAAAAAGAAGTTTGGCAAATATGACTTCATTAAAATGTAAAATGTTTCTGTGATAAAGATTGTACTTTCTCCCTGGAAGAGAACATTTGCAACCCTCCTGACTATCCACTGGTAAATATTTATAAACAAAGAGCCCCTCAAATTGCTGATTAGAAGGGTGAAAGACTTAATAACTGAACACAGAAGAGAACGTGAAAATAGCTCATGAGCATATGAAAAGTGCTTAAGTTCACTAATAATCTTGAAATTGCAAAGAAAAAAAAGAAACAACAAGAGGCCATTTTTTACTCACCTAAGGAGCAAAAATTAAGAGTTAACAATGCCTGGTACTAGCTGGGGCTCTCCCGTAGTGGTGATGGGAAGATAAGTTGCTATATTGATAGAAAGTGATTTGGCCTGTCTAGCAAAACTACACATGTGTGTAACTTTTGGTCCAGCAATATGTCCCTGCCACTATCATCTGGCCTGTCAAACCAAATCACTCTGGAAAAAATGGACTGATCTAAGACTTTTTGTGATTCAAACCATTTTACTTACGAAAACATTGCCCAAGTGCAGCCTGACAGAAGCTCTCTAATAGTTAGTAGTAAAGAGGAAACTTCAACCAAATTTTCCCTGTACTTAACAGAGAGGAAAAAATGTGATAGAGACCCCTTGTATCCTAGCTCTCAGAAAAAACAATCCATGATCTGAGCTTTCTATTCATTGCAAAAACTGGGCTCTACGAGGAAGGCATCTCAAACCAGTATATCTGGTTAGAGTTAAATAACACCCCAAAAACTTACAAAACAGAATCTTGGAGCAACAAGCTTTAACCAGCTTATAGTCAATTAACCTTGCAGATACACAAAACTAACTTGCCTGCTGGAAATACAAGGTTGACTTTCCAGTTTTTTTATTGCCCACAGGAGTTTTCTGATGAGTTGATTTCGATCTATGGGAACCAAGCTAAGAAATATTATGGCATGACATCAGAGAAATAAAAAAGATTTAAGATTTGTTGTAATGATCCTTCTATATCAGTCTAGATACCAGCTGGAAAAAGATGGTATGCTCTAATAAAGAAAATATGAAAATTTTAAGAAAAGACTCCTTGCAGAGATATGGGCAGGGTATAAGGAAACCACAAGACCCTCAGGGCTAGTCATTGCGGTTACCACTCCTGTGCCTGAAGAGGGAAGGGGTGGCAGTGGTCACCAAGAGCAAGTTACAAGGGGAAGACCAGCTTACAGGAGCTGTGACCCACAGGGAAGGACATAACCAGAGAGTTGAGAACCTATAAAGAGGGGTCCCTCCCCATTAGCCAAATCCTACTCAAAACCAGAGAGCAAGAGAGACTTTAAATGTAATTCCCCAAGGTCAGCCTGCTGTCTGTAGAGCAGGGTGGAGAATGGGGGCCAGTGGCCCTGAAGAGACAAAGAAAGATAACCCAGAACAGCATCCACCTTACCAGTCAGCGTCAGGCTGATAATGCTTTGAGGAGGCACGTGGTATCTTTTGGCCCAGTCTGTGGAACAGAAACATCTCATTCAGATGGCAGAGTAAATGGCACAAATATACCTTTGGCAGTGAGGTCAAGGACAGGGATTCATTCGCTGTTAGGGAATATATCTTTCCCAAGAACAAAAAGATCACTAAGTTTAGACTTGGCTTCTCCTAATCTGTTTGTAGGACTCAAGTGTACTACAAATATATGTATCCTCGAGGTCAACATAGACCTGTAAGCCCATTTTCTTAGCTGCTTTCATTACAACACCTGACGCAAAGAGACAATTAACTGGGAAGGGACACAGAGTAAGGAAAATGGAAGTTCTTAGGATTATAATAGTCCAGGTGAATGTTTTTTGATTTTTTTTAATTTGATTTTTTGATCTTTAATTAAAAACAAAGAAAAACATTTGGGTGCACATGGCCCTTCGGATCACGGCATTTGTATCTTTAGGGTAAATACCCAGTAGTATTCGTCGTAGGGTAGCTCTATTTTCAACTTTTTGAGGAACCTCCCTACTGTTTTCCAGAGTGGCTGTACCAGCTTGCATTCCCACCAATAGTGTAGGAGGGTTACCCTTTCTCTGCATCCTCGCCAACATCTGTCATTTCCTGACTAGCTAATTGGGGCACGTGCACCTGAATATTTATAGCAGCAATGTCCACAATAGCCAAACTATGGAAAGAACCTAGATGTCCATCAACAGATGAATGGATAAAGAAGATGTGGTATATATATATATATATATATATATACACACACACACACACACACACACACACACACACACACACACACAGTGGGATACTATGCAGCCATCAAGAGAAACGAAATCTGGCCATTTGCAACAACATGGATGGAACTAGAGGGTATTATGCTAAGCAAAATAAGTCAGTCCGAGAAAGACAATTATCACATGATCTCTCTGATATGAAGAATTTAAGAGGCAAGGCGAGGGTTTGTGGGGGGGGGTGGGAAAGAGAAATGAAACAGGAAGGAATGGGGAGGGAGACAAACCATAAGAGACTCCTAGACTCAAGAAACGAACTAAGGGTGGCTGGGAGGCAGGGGGGTAGGGATAGGGTGGCTGGGTTTTAGACATTGGGGAGGGTATATGCTATGTTAAGTGCTGTGAGATGTGTAAGCTTAACGATTCACAGGCATGTACCCTGGGGCAAATAATACATTATATGTTAATATAAAAAAAATAGTTCCAAAAAAAAAAAAACCCCAAAGAAGACATACAAATGGCTAACAGACACATGACAAAATGTTCATCATCTTTAGCCATCAGAGAGATTCAAATCAAAACCACACTGAGATACCACCTTACACCAGTTAGAATGGCCAAAATCAACAGGACAGTAGACAACAAATGTTGGAGAGGGTGTGAAGAAAGGGAAACCCTCTTACACTGTTGGTGGGATCGCAAGCTGGTGTACCCACTTTGGAAAACAGTGTGGAGATTCCTCAAGAAATTAAAATAGAGCCTATGACCCTGCAATTGCACTACTGGGTATTTACCCCAAAGAATCAGATGCAGTACAAAGAAGGGCCACATGT
>CM053608.1:71467410-71514007 GCA_028646535.1 Procyon lotor | reverse complement strand
GCTGGGCTGTGGACATTGGGGAGGGTATGTGCTGTTAAGTGCTGTGAAATGTGTAAGCCTGATGATTCACAGACATGTACCCTGGGGCAAATAATACATTATATGTTAATAAAAATTAATTAAAAAAAATTAAAAAAAAAAAAAAAGAGGCTAACACAATGCCTCTGAATAAAGTAATTAATAACAAAAAACATATTTTAAGAGTGCTCTGTCGAAATAGAGGGCTCAAGATTGACGAATTGCACTTGGAAAGCCTCAGATTTCAAATCTTCACTATCAAGCAAACAGAAGCAGGCAAAAGAAAACAGAATCTGGCCAGAGCTATGAAAATCCCACAGAGGAACGTGTCCAAATAGTTTAGTCTTTATACTGGAACACCATATGTTTATAGGTCCTTCAATGCCCAGGAGGATATTTGCTCAATCATTTATTCAAAAACATACCTGAGTGCCTACTATGTTTTACTAGTAACACATGTCTGTAATATGGGTTTCCGTTAGTGTGGATTAAGCAGCTCTTTTGTTTAATTACTTTTCAGATAACTTCTCTGATTATTAGTATATCTAAAATATCAACCACTGGGGCAGTAATCCAGTTTGGAAATCTGAACACATTCTCAAGTGAGAACACACTATGCCTGGGGCAGAAACTGGATCTCCTTGTCTCCTATTCTCTCCCTTTTCCTTTCTTGACAATAGGATTGGTTTAGAAGGATGATTACCTATTTGAATGGTGAACAAAGCTCGTGCTCAGGAGAGTTCTCACAAGTCTCCACCTACATAATGTTAAAGAAAAATGAGAATGAGGAAAGAGTGAAGAGAAGTCCCTAATAACAATGTAATACCTCTGTTGGGATCTGTAGGTTTTGATTTTCCATTTAGTCAGAATTGGCTAGGAAATTTAAATTAAATTAAAACTTAAATTAAATTGGCTAGGTAATTTAGTCAGAATTGGCTAGGAAATTTAAATTTAAATGCCCTCAGTCCGCAAAGGGCACAAAAACAGAAGCATGAGGAGGAGGAGAAGTTGCTCATCTGGTCTACTGACTCCGCACAAACAAATATATTGACAAGTCACCTAACAGAACTTTATAAGCAAGTTTAGTTGCCCCTTTAAGTCCAGCAAAGTAGCCATCCCGCAGGCAAGAAAGGAACTCTAAAAATCCAGTCTCGTTCTCTCCCCTCCGGCTCATGGCTGCCTCGGTTTCCCAGGCAATGACTGGAAGAAAGAAGTCCACAGTGAGAGTAAAACCCAGCTATGCTTGGGGGAAAGGCATATCATTGGATAAATGAGCATTTCTGATCCTGTCCCACTCGGAGTAAATATCTCCCTCATCCTCCCTGGACAGCACCTTCATGCTCATCCCTAAGACAAAAGTTAAGTTTCTCAGATTGACTGCAAGACCCTATCTCCACCATCTGGTTCCTGTTTCCCTCTCTGAACCCAGCCCTGTGCCCTCCCAGCCTTCTCTTCCCTCCCTTCACGTTCCTTCACAGATTTTCACAAGGGATTCCATCTGCCAGGAATGCCTTTCCTCTAGGAAACTCAAATCGCTTAGTTATGTTGCAATGTTCTTATTGGAGAAAATAGTAAAATCCCGAAGGTAGTAATTCATTGGTATATCTTGCCACCAACAAAATGAGCCTACATTTACAAGTTTCACTTTTGGTCTTGTTTGGGGAAGTCTAAACTCTATCATCAGTATCTATTTTGAACTGATAAATCATTAGAATTCAGGTGAAAACTGCAATAACACCAATGAAACACCCAAAGAAATACTCAACATCATATATATATATAATGGGTACAAGATGACTTTCAGCTTAGCTGTGAATTTGTCTATATTATGTATTATATTTGAAGCTACGGTTGCTCACAGCTGAAAGGACTTAATGTCAATGGGTGTCATCAAAATTTTTAAGTGAAAAGCCCTTTGAAAATCATAAAGCTCATCATTTAAAAGATTGTCAGAAACTGTAAATTAAGCTTTTGAGGCACTTGGGTATTTAAGAAGTTCATTTAATTCAGCATGGGAATAACCAGAAAGTATTTATAGTCTACAATTTTATAAAGCTATTTATTCTAGTGTTTTATGGAAATAATCACAAGAAGTTCCTTATAAACCATAGTAAATATCAGGAGATAATTATATTTTAATCACATCAAGAAGTTAGAGAATTGGCCCACCAATTTCTTCCTTCATGTTTTACCCATACATGTTTCTTCCTAATATCTACAGGTTTGGGGGCTTCTACACTAACAATCGGGCTTTCTATTGGTTTTCCCAAGATAATTACTTGGTGTTTTTGGAGAGAGGGAACAAGAGCTATGGATAAAGCAACAAGGAAAAATAAGATGACCACAGAATTAAGTGCCATGAATAATGATAGTATACATGCCAGAAGATGACATACAATAGTAGGAGACATTTAGGTCTTGCTCTGATATGCCAAAGCTGAATTGATTCAAGCTGTTCTTGAAATAACGTTTTCTCGGAACCTCATGTGCAGACGATGCTGGCTAGGAAAAAAAATACCCCAAATAAAATCAGACATAAGTGATGAAAGCTGGAAGAACTTCAAAAAGAAATACATATAGCATTAGTGTAAAAAGGAGCATTCCTTATCTTTGGAAGCTGAAGAGACTCATTCCTAGAGAAGCTATTCCAATTACAGACATCAGTTAAATGATTGTTCTCACTTTTTTGAGAATGCCTGTGTGCATCTTGGGTGACCCCTTTCCTTTCTCACGGTGAATGGACATCAATGAACAAAATCGAGAGGTGGATCTTATTCCACTTGTTCATATTTTCAAAATTTACCAAATTGTGTTAGACAACAACCCTTGAGCCTTCTTGTAAATGTGTTCATCCAGTATTTACATGAATATCATATTTTTATGATTCGTCATTTTCAGCATTTCTTTTGGAGATTTTACTTCCAAATTAAATATTCAATGAGAAGTTCTCCAAATATCATGGGGATGGTTTTCCTTTCTTCTGCAGTTAGTCAACAAGCTAATATATTATAGCCGTCATTCCTCTTACCGTTGTTGATCTAAATTTAGCTCTCAATCTCTCTCTGTGTGTCTCTTTCCAAATACTTTCTTTCTCTCCACAATGTCTTCATTTGTTTTTCTCTGCTTACTTTCCCTCCATACTCTCTCATTCATCCCCACATTTGACATTTGGCAGCTAGCCTTCTGAAAAAGAATGAATAGCACACTCAAGCCCTCCAGGAAGGCAGAACACTGGAAGGCCAATGAATAAATCTGGTTTTATTGAAAATTTGTCTGCATTTTAATAAAACGGAAAGTAATCGTTATTTTTAAACCACCCATCTTTGTGCTTTCTGGGGACCAGGAATGGAAAGGTAAGATTAAAAAAAGAGTGCCTTAAGAGTGTGCAAGTCGAACGTGACAAAATCTGAGAACTGAAGGAAGACTCTGGCCCCAGGATGTGCCTGAAGCCTTCTAAAACTAGAGTCCCAGGGACTCGGGGACCTACAGGCTGGAATCCTCAGTACACGGTGCTAAGCAATGTTGGCAACTGGCTGATTGTCAGTGAGTCAATTCTCCTGAATTAGAGCATTTGGGAATCAAGGAAAAGTCTACCTTTTCCTACATGAACTCCTTAAAATTCCAGGTCTCCCCAGCTTTCTGTGCCAATGTATCAGTTTTCCTTACCTAAAGGAAATCCAGCCTTAGGTTATATGTGGCTTGAGACTGAATTTTTTGTTAGTATTCCTCCTTTACAGAGATAAAAATTTCCCTACAGCGCCCGATTTCAGCCTGTTTGTTCTTGTGTCTGTTTCCACTACCTAAAAATGATGAGGCTTGTCATCTAATCCATTCTGCCACTTTGCCTTTCAGCCATTTATGTTGTGTTTGGTTTCGAGTCAGAGGATACTTTCCTGCTCTTTTTACATGAGGCGAAATAGAAGCTCAGGAAAGTAAAGCCTTGTCCCCAAGGACCACTGAGTCGGTTCATAACCAACCTACTTTCAATTCCAATCGGTGTTCTTTTCTTAAATCTTGACACCTTGTGTATCAGAGTCTCAGAAAAAGAAATTTCACCAGAAGGGTGCAAAGGATAAGGCTTTGATAAAGAGAAGGTTTACAAAGGTGTGAGAAAGCTAAGAAAATACACTAAGAATGGTGAAGCATCCAGAAACCAGCAATGGAACTTGCTAATGGGAAGGCGTTACCACCCCCAGCAGTGAAGAGACCTGAGGAGAAAACATCAATGTTGTTGTTGTCAGAGCTCACGGAGACTTGGAGCTGAAGAGAGGAAGACTCCCAGCAGGAGATACAGTGTGGAAGGACATAGCTACTGCCAGACATGGGACATCAAAATAAGTGGTCTCCCCCTTCCTCTGATCTGCTGGTGCCCAGCCAGGAAAAGAGCCCAAGTGATTTCTTCCTAAGACGTTAGCTTCCAGAGGCCAAGAGAACAGAGTAGATCTAGGGGTTAGGTCTGAAGGGTGAGAAAAGAGAGAATAACCAGCACATTTCATGTAGGCATATTTGTGAATTAATGACTCTATTTTGGAAGGGATAATTGATTCATACCGCTAGAGATATGAATCGTTCCCATTAAAAAAGTCAGCTTAATACTTAACTTGAAATTTCATCCTTGCACAATCTCACTTATAAAAAGAGCATATGATCTCAAACACTCCTAAAAACTTTAAGACTTTTGTTTTCTGGCCAATCATCTAGCATCAGTAATTCAAGTTGATAAGCCATGTGCTTTCTGAAGTGCAAGCCTCCCTAGGAGAGTCTATGCGGACCATACAAAAAATTTTATTGCTCTTTCCCACAAGAGGTTCCATAGAAAAAGCTGGAGGGAGATCTGAACATGTGATCAATGCAAGACGTTCCAGTTGGTGAACTAACACTTTCCCTCAGCACCCAGTCACTGAGTCCAACACAGCCCTCACTGCACTGTTCCAAGTCCTAAAATCATCCTTGCATCTCATCCTTCGTTCCTGACTTCTTTACATCCTGCTGGTTTAGGGCACTATTTATCAACACTCTCTATCCTGTGTCTCCGACAATGCTTTCTCATTTCTCTCCTGCATATTTCCACTAACCAAAAGGACTAAGGCACTTCGTTGTCTGTAATTTGTGTTACTAACAGAATGAGGATATCGAACATTTGTATGTTCAAATACCCTTGAACCCTCAGATCCCAATATGATCTTCAACCATTCCCAGGAAAAATGTTCCCTCCAGTAATCGAAAATCACGAAACCAGAGTTCTTGGGCCAAACAGGGAAAAGCATTCAGACTGAAGATTTCTAGATTATATTTTGATAACCCAATTTTCTGCTCAAGTATTTCCAACAACCCAGACAGAGGAGTTTCCCCTTGGCTTTCCATGACTTGACCTAGGCTGAGCCTGTCACAAATATAATCTGGTAGAGCTATTGGCCCCAACAATCTTCATAAAAGTAAGACAGAGTCTTTCTTGGCCAGTCCCACCTGTACAATGTGGGACCTTTCCCTGTGGATTCATGCCCACATGAGTGTGACAACAGAAATAGAGCACTTGGCGGAGCAGTGATCTTAATAAGGCAGGCTTCTGGTTCTTCCAACTTCCCTTCTCAGCCTTTTGCAATTCCATTTCACCTTCTTTCCATGATATCTGGTGTCTCCAGAGGTTCTTTCCCATTTCCCTGATTAAATCTTTTATCCAAAATTAATTTGCCCTAGAATATAGATCACTAATAATAACTCAAAGTGTTCCCCATGGCACCCGCACCATGTACACACACATCCATACACAAAATGGGGTTCGAACACAACCAGCGATCAAGTCAGACATGCAAGGAGCAGGACAAGCACCTGTGGAGACTGAGATGGATCGCCGGAAGAAAAAAATAATTGACATCAAACACCCTAGGTTTCTGATCACCACTCAGCCCTGACCCAACTTTTGGTTACCCATCCTAAAATTCTTCCTTTTTTTTTTTTTAATAGAATAGCTTTATTGAGACACAATTCACCTATTTCAAGTGTTCCGTTCTGTGGTTTTTACTATAGTTACTAACACGTGTGGTATGTTTTTTGATATATTCTCAAAAAAGTTGCACCATGTTACATTCTTATCATCCAGTGTGTGATTGTTCTAATTTCCCCACATGCCTCCTAACATTTGTTATTATCTCCTTTTAATTATAAACTTCTTAATGAGGATGAAGTGGTGTCCCACTGTGGCTTTGATTTGCATTTCCCTGATGAGTAATGATGTTGAGCACCATTTCATTTGCTAAATGGCCATTTTTATACCTTCTTCAGTAAAATGTCCACTGAGATTTTATGCCCATTTTTAATGGAGTTATACATCTTTTCATTGCTCAGATGTAAGAGTTCTTTCTATATACATATATAAGTCACTTATCAAATATCTGATCTGCAAATATTTTCTCCAATACTCTGGGTTGTCTCCCTGCTTTCTTGATACATTCTTTAAAACACAAAAGGTTTTAATTTTGATGAACTTCAACGTATCTATTTATTTTGTTGCTTTTGTTCACCTCTAAGAAGGTTTAATCTAAAGCAGTATCAAAGTGATTTAGTCCTATACTTAACTTCAAAAATATTTATAATTTTACCTCATACAGTTAGTCCTATGATCTATTTTGAGTTAATTTTTGTGTATGGTATAAGAAAGGAAACTATTTGCATGTTGCTATCCAGGAGTCTCAATATCATTTATTGAAAGGACTGTCCTTTCCACATTGAACTGTCCGGGTTCCCTTGTTGTAAAGCAATTCAACATATATGTAAGGGTTTATTTATAGATTCTTATTATTATTCTATTGTTCTATTTGTCTACTCTTATGCCTGACCAGACTGTCTTGAATATTATAGCTTTGTAGTAAGTTTTAAAATCAGGAGGTCTTGGTCCTCCAACTTTTATGATTCTTTTTCAAGATTGTTTTAGCTGTTCTAGATTCCTTGAACTTCATATCAATTTTAGGAGCATCTTATCAATTTCTCCAAAGAAGCCACCTGGGATTCAGATAAAGGTTGTGTTGAATTTGTAAATCAATCTGAAGAGAATTCCCATCTTAACAATATTAAGTTATCAAATCCATGAATATGGAATGTCTCTGTACTTAATATGGGATGTCTCTGTACCCTATAATTTCTCTCAATATTTTCTTTTGTTTTCAGATTGTAAGTTTTTTATTTCTCTTGTCAAGCTTCTTCACGTTTTATTTATTTTTTGGATGCTGTTATAGATTTTTTTATCTTAATTTTCAGATTGCTCATTACTAGTATATAGAAACTCAGCTGATTATTGTATATTGATCCTGTATCTTGCAAACTTACTCATTTACCAGTTCTCATAGTTTTTAGTAGATTTCTTAGGATTCTCTTTACATAACATCATCTGAAAAGAGATAAAAATTTACTTCTTCCTTTATAATTTGGAAATCTTTTATTTCTTTTTCTTTCCTAAATTCCTTGTCTAGAATCCCTAAAATAATGTGAATAAAAGTGGCAGGAGTGATCATCTTTATTTTGTTCCTGATCTTAGGGTACAGATAGATTCAGTCTACCACCATTAAGTTTGATTTTAGCAGTGAGGTTGTTTGTAAATTCCTTTGTCGAATTGAGGAAATTTCCTTCTGTTCAAATTTATTGAATGTTTTTATCCTGAAGTAGTATTGGGTTTTGTCAAATGCTTTTTTTGGGTCTATGGAAGTGATTGTGTGGTTTTGGGTTCTTTATTCTGTTGATGTGGTGTATTACATCAATTGATTTTCAACTCTTAAACCATAAACTGCATTCCTGGGATAAATCCTACTTGGTCATGGCATATAATTCTTTTTATATGCTACTGAATTTGGTTTGCTGGTATTTTGCTAGTATTTTGTTGGATATTTTGGCTTGTATATTCATAAAAGATATTGGTTTTGCATAAAACCACAAAAGACAGCGTTTTGTTTGCCTTTGATATCTTTGTCTAGTTTTGCTATCAGCATAATACCAGACTCATATAATGAATTGGGAATATCTTCTCTTCTATTTTCTGGAAGAATTTGTTAAAATTGTTCTTAATTTTTCTTTAAATGTTTGGTAGAGCTTACCAGTGAAGACATCTGTGGGAAGGACTTCCTTTGGGGTAGTTTTTGATTATTAATGCAATCTCTCTTCACTTACTATAGGTCTATTCAGATTTCTTGAGTCAGCTTGGACAGCTTGCATGATTCTTGAAATTTATCCATTTCATCTAAATTAATTTGTTGGCATGAAGTTGTTTATGTTATTTCTTTATAATTCTTTTAATTTCTAAAAGTCAGAGGTAATAGCCCTCTTTCATTCCTGATTTCTCCAATTTGAGTCTTTTTTTTTTTTCTTGATCAGTCTAGGTAAAGATTTGTCCATCTTGTTTATCTTCTCAAAGAACTGAGTTCTGGATTTATTGATTTTGTCTCCTGCTTTTTTCTATTCTCTATTTTTTAAAAGATTTTATTTATTTATTTTAGAGAGGGAGAAAGAGAGCATGTGCAAGTGGAGAGAAGGGATGCGGGAGAGAGAGAAACCCAAGCAGACTCAATGCTGAGCACAGAGCCCAACAGAGGGCTCGATTCCACAACCCTGAGCTCAGGACCCAAGTCAAAATTGAGGCAGAAACTTTGGATGCCTGGGTAGCTTAGTCATTAAGTGTCTGCCTTCGGCTCAGGTCATGATCCCGGGGTCCAGAGATTGAGTCTCACATTGGTGGAACTTCTTTTTCACCAGCATTATGAGATTCCTGATATATCTATACCACCTGTTTATGCATATCTGCTTTATCTCCAGAGATTTTCAAGTCCCACTAATGAATAAATTGTTCTTTACAATATACAACATGTTACCAGGGCTTTAAAAAACTGACTGCCAATAATCTAGGTTAAAGTAATGTGTACAAGCTCATGTTCTCCACCATTACTTAATACAAATTGAGTTTACAGATTGTTAGAAAATAATTTCAATAAACCTTGAGTATATCACAATGATTCAGAATTTGGGTTCTGACTTAGAGATTCTTGAATTCCAGTCCCAAATTTGTTGTTTACTAGCTTTGTGACCCTGAGTGTATTACTTAATCTCTTCAAACTTCTGTCCACATGTCCATTATATAATAACTTGTATATAATAGTGGATTGTGATAACAATTGCTGAAAATGTTCTTGAGCATTCACCATGTGGCATGAACTGATCTAAGTGCTTGCCATGTATTAGCTCATTTACTGCTTATTGTATGTTTGATACCATAGTGACACATGGTAAAACAATAAATGTTTGATGTTATTAATAATGTTAGTGAATTAACTTAAATGTTGACTACTCATTAAAAATCACAACTAAAATAAAAATCTATCGGTTTCTATCACAGTAAAGGCTATTCTTAGCCTTTACAGAATGTAATCTTTCTATATACTACTTGTTTTCCACTATGTTGTAGGAATAACAAAGTCACATTTTACAAAGATATTTGCACCATGCTTGAGAGTGATAAAAGGGAAGTCTTTTCTTTTTTGACTTAGCACAAGCATAACCTTCTTCAAGAAGATTCCTTCCTACAAATCCCCCACTCTGCCAATCCAGTTCAGCTCTTATCATCTTATCACACTCAACGTTAATAATATCTTTATTAGATTTCACTCAAGAATTAGTATACAATTGCCTAGTCATTTTCTGTGAACTTGCGACCAAAGATTTAATGAGAAGTTGGGCCAACTTTTTAGGAAGTTTCTCTCTATCCACAAGTTCCAGGAAGAGACTTTGGATTTCACATGGAAAGTACTCAGTGGTTAGGGCTGCCTGCCCACAAGAATCAAAACCCCAAACAAAACCCATATGAAGCTTCTGTGTCCAGGAACCCCTTGCCCAGCTGCATGCCACAGAATATCAAAGGGCATTTTGACTCCTGGTTGACATATGTTATTGTTTTTCCTTCAAGTCTAGAAGAGTGGAATGTTGTCAGTATTTGAGGAGATGGCCAAGAGGCTTGTGTTCTGTTCACAAATAAATTATCAAGCTCTAAATTTGTTGAAGTGATTTTCTGGACATACACTTCGTTCATCTGCAGATCAGAATATTTACACATCGGATATGCTGGAAGTCCGAGGAATACTTCAGTCAACAATTCATTTAATGACCAGCCCAATTTGAGGAAGCTCTCAAAAATACTCAAAGTCACAGTAAACAATTAGATTGCATCCAGTTTGTAGAATAAATGTAATTAAACCCTTGGTGTCATTGTCTGAACTGATAGGTCTCTTAAGGTATTTCCACAAGTAACAAGACCTATCATTTCTTGAACGTGTGCTTCGCTAACATGATGGTATCCAATCTTTATATCAATTCTGAAGATAGTTATTAACCTCACTGACGGTCCTTTAAATTCAAGATAGATTTCTGCTAAGAAATACGCCATGGCAAAGAAAATTCTGCTAAATAGTTGATTAACTTGAAGACAGAAGAGGAATTCCCCGTCAGTCCTAATTTAGACATAGTATAAAAGAATGTTTGTGCGAAAAGCTACATTTTTTTCCTGGTACATTCCCTCCCTTATAACGGCTTGCTGGTAGCCCACTCATTATAATGAATGACAGAACATCCACATGGAAATAAGCCCTGTATCAAATGTGGAAAAACAATTCTCCCATTTAAGAATTTCCACTAGATTAAAAGTAAATTTGTACATGTCAGGTGTTTATGCATGTATTACCTCTGATACAACATTACAGGGGGAGATATAGTCATTTTATAGATTAGAAAAGTAAAGTTCAGAGAAGTTGAATTACTTTCCCAAAGCAGCTAGTAAGTGGCAAAGTCCAGACTTGCATCCAGGTCTTCCTGGCTCCAGAGCCTTTCTTTTTCCATTACTGCACTGCCAAGCCCTGGATGAGTTGCTTTCCCTTCCTATTTTATTCTTAAAATGTAACTCTTGGCTTCACAATCTAAGAACACAATGTTATTTAAGAAAGACATAATTCTAATATCTTTAAAAATTGTGAAACTCTCCTCATTAACAAATTCTGATAAAGGTTAAAAACTATTCCCAGAGTTTCCCCATTTCATGCAGTCCTACCGTGTTCCTCCTCCACATTCTTCCATCTGGTTAAGTCAAGGCAGGGAACATTAAATTCCTGCGGTGTAAGAGATTTACTAAAACCTTTTACAATAGCTTTCACCATGATCTCCAGGAAGCACTGAGAAATCCAACCACTACATTAAAACCAATTTACTGGAGCTATTGTGGGGAGAGAGACAGCATTTATTTTTAGTGACCGATGTGCTAGACACGTTCACATAATTAACTCCTCTCACTCGATTGGGAAGAATACTGAAAATAGGGACTATAAGCTATCAACATGTGAGAGGAGAAACAGGTGTTAAAACTTCACATGACGGAATGGAAATTGAAGGGAAAGTAAGAAAGCTTTGGCTGGAAAGTGAACTGAACAACCCTTGCATGATCTGGAATAACTACTGGGGAACTCTCTAAATACCTTCTCACAGGATTTGTATCTGGCCTTTATATTTTTTAAAAAAGATTTATTTAAGAGAGAGAGAGAGAGAGCGCGAGCACACACACGTGCGCACGCACATGCACACACACACACATACGTGGTGGGGAGGGGCAGAGAGAGAAGCAGACTCCGCCCTGAGCAGGGACTCCCCCACCCCAAGCCCGAGCTCCATCCCAGGACCTCGGGATCATGACTTAAGCCCAAGGCAGACACTCAACTGACTGAGCCATCCATGGGGCCCAGGCCTAATTTTTTAATGTGGTCAGAAATATAACAAATATTAATGCCTAAGTATTAATGTTCCTGCAACTCTAGAGATAAGCCCAAGGCCCAAGTTTTCAGGACTTTGGAATCAGAGAGGTAAACTCACTTCTTAAGATAACAGAGAGAAAGCACCTACACCATGGCTCAAACCCAAGTCTATTAGAGAGCAAAGCTGACACTCTTAACTGCACCGTGACTTAAAGACAAAACTCTGGCGACACCACCACAGGTGAGGACAGCACAGTGTAGGAGAAAGGCATAGAGTGGAAGCCTCCTCTCTTTCCTAACTGTATGACCTTCAGCAGTCGTTTAACTTTCTGAAAGTTTTTTCTCATTTGTACAATGGGGATAATAATACTTTCAAGAATGCCTAAGTGGAGGCACTTAGCATCATGCCAGGCACAAAAGGGCTTACATGTCTGTTTTATTTCCTGTCTTTAAAACATCCATGGAAAATATTTTATAACTTCATTAGAACGTCTCCTAAAATCTAACTTAATATGTCCTTACATCAGTTACATTTTGTATTCTGTTCTAAAATTAATATTGCTCAATGAGAAACTAAGAAATAAGAGGTTGAGAAAAACAAAATACACATTATAAGAAAATGTAAAGCTAGAGGTATATATAGAAGAAAACTGTAAATTCTCTTTCTTAGCTGAGCTCCACTCAAATGAACTGACCTTGAACTACATGTTTCAGTAGCTTCTGCTTTGAGATATATAAACAGCAGAAATTTAAATTGATAAATATCTCATATCTGCTTTGATTTGGCAACCCTGGGAAATGTTCTGATTAAAGATATTTCCCATTTTACATGGTTGGTTCATCCCATTTGGAGTAACTTTAGCTATAATCAAAAGCTCCAATGACTGACAACGGTTCTCTCAACAAAACACCAATTTCGTAGCAAACACCATTGTCTAACCATCCTATAACATATCAGTTCTGGAGGCAGTGGTTTGGACAAAAGAGTTCTTTTTAATGAAAGAAGATAAAAACATCCTTTCTTCTCTGTGGCATTTCCTAAGCACCTGAGGCTTTTTGAATTAATAACTCGGTGAGACTTTGGAACAACCTCTATTTCTCATTTTCCAGTTATCAACCTTGAAGTAGAGAACATGAAATATTTCTTTTCATCTAGCTAGTTATCTACTCTTTATTGGTCACGTTGCCTCGAATTCACAAGTATAGATATTAGTTCAAAACATCAGGAGATTCCCGGGTAAAATCTGAAACTGGCCCCTGTATGCAGAGGTCAAGGAGATAGCAAGGAGAGAGGCAGATCACTCCCCATTGGTAGGTGGCAGATTTAATAAGCAAGAGAATTTGTTTATAAGGCTTGTCTCAGGCAGCCGCAAGACTGGTAGATTTTTGCATTTTAGCATTTGCTAATCCAGTACAATATGGCACACTCCTAGGACCTTGGCCAAGGTACCTAAGATGGCGTCAATGCTGGGCACAGATGCGTGGATGGAGAGTGATACTTGTTGAATTCTTAGTAGTCCACAGTCTCCCACCATGATCTATCTGACTTTTTTGCCAACAATACCAGTCTGTTGAAAGCACAATGGGAAGGGAGTGCAATACCCGCCTGGTTCTGTTCTCCTATTTCCTTATGTTCCCCACTGACAGTTGCCATTCTTACTGGTTCCCTCTTGGCATTTCTCCTTAGCACTGGTTTGATGACTATAACCCAGAGATAGAATTCACCTGTATAGGTGTTCAGAGTTTGACCTTGGAAAATGTCTATTCCCAATGTTTTCCCTGGCATTGAGGAGATATGATATTCTCTTATGGAAGAGAATGTCCATATTGCATTGTCAAAGGGAACTTCCTACCCATAATCCTAACCGTTGATACTACTAAGAGGGCCAGAAAACTTCTGAGAGTGACTGTGTATTAGAGTACATTTAGATCTAGTAACAATGAGAACCATCACCTTTTGTTTATCTCTGGGATGTCAGTGAATAGTGAGCTCAACATGAAACCTCTGATTGCCTCCCACAGCCCTCACCTGCCGGCAAGATTGGCTTGCATCCTGTCCCCAGGGTGTGGATGGCCCCAACCCTGATAGGGTTGCATCCCTGAGGCCTCTGCTGGAGCAGATGGGGCATAAGGGATAGTAAGGGCAAGTGGAGTAGGTCTGAACCATTGTCCGTTTGCAAGGCTTTCCATAGACTGGCCAACACATTATTAGGTTTCAGTCTGCCTTTTTAAGTGAGATCTCGGCAGCAATAAAGTCAAGCCACATTTGCTTCTGGGTTACTTTTTTTACTTTATAATTGATTGAAGTAACCTTTTGATTTTTCAAGCTCCCTCCATCTCGGGTTTTTCCCACAAGCATTCCAATTCCTAGGATTTGTCAGTTTCCCCCAGATCAGCAATGGATGTCTCAATATCGTGAATGTCTTGTCCCACAACTAGGTTCAGCATAGATATCAGCAACCATACCAGCTACAAGGGCAGACTGGAGTATCATGGCTTTCATTCCTGCAGTGAACGTGACCCAATCCAGGCCTTCAAAGACAGGGGCATAGATGATCTGTCTCACTCCTTACTCCCTAGAAATTTGTTGTACCTCCTCCCGAGATTTCCGGGTTCATACATGCTCAGGGAGAACAGAAACTCCCTCATTGGGCTGAGCCTCCTGCACATTAGAATAATCCAATCTCTACAGTAGTGAGTGCTTCAAACCCCCTAAGCACAGGTAATAATGGAGGGCATGGTGTGAGTAAGGTTGCTCATTTTCTTTGCTTCCTGCTGAGTCAGAAAAATGCCACTGCCTCCCATGGCACTCCCACCACCACCACCCTACCTCACCCCGCCCCTACCCTACCCCCACCGTCATAGCTGCACTAACAGCTAGACACTTTCCCTGGCCTTTTGCTGGAGCTTGGCAGCTATAACAATAAGCTCACTGGCAGTATATTCTCTTGTCATGAACTGGGGGCTGCCCCAGGTTGCGGTCTCTGTGCTTTTGCTTTCTTTTGTCTTGGGAGTCAGATGGCATGTGGAGTTCATCCATTCCACTGTCAATCACCACAGCATCCTCTGTTTTGTTCTCTTCACTTTCCCAGGGATTCCACTCCTTCGTGTCCCAGTGACACTTGGTCACCAGTGCTCCACCTTCATCCACAGCAGCTTGCAACCTCGTAGTTTTGCAGAATGATGTGCTAGGGTTGCCAACCTATTATCCTGCTCTCTCACCTCCTCTGTCAGCCCCGAAGCCAACAGAGTTGAGGACAACCTCACATCCTTCTCTGATCTCTGTTCTACTTCCAACTTTCCAGCTCAAGCTTCGGCTCTAATTACACGCGGATGTGCGGCCAAACTGTCCACAGTAGAGCTCAGCCCCCTGTGGCAGCCATGGGTTTCTCTTTGCTGCAGTGCTCCCCCCTCCCCCCACCATGCACAGTTCCTCCAATAAGTGCATTAGACCAGCCAGCCTGTTCAGGGTGTCCCTGCAGTTTCACACTGTGGGCCACAAGTATTTAACATATGGGCCACCCTTCCCCAATAGAGGTCAATCATCAACACAGGATTTCCCTCATGGATGTCTCTCTCAACACCCATCCATCCTAGCTGGCTCACTAACTGTTGGTTCAAGACCTTGGGAGCTTCCCTGGTGACATCTGAAACTTTTCCTTATACAAAGAGGACAAGGGGAAAACAAAGAAAGAGGCAGACCACTGCAGATTGGTAGCTGGCAGTTTTAATAAGCAAGGGAACTTACCAGGCTTGTGTTGGGCAGCTACAAGACAAGTAGATATCCCTATCCACCCACCAGAATCTTCAAAAAGTATATAAAGAGATCTTAACTGGATTCAGTCTTGTATTTAGACCAGATGTTCCCAACAACACCTTACTCCCTCAAGGCTGTATCCTTGAAACATCTCCTAGTGTGGGAATGGGAAGGGCAGAGATGAAGAGAGGCTCCGATTGCCCAGGTCCAGCTCATAGGTCAACTGGCGGTCATGTTCTCTTTATGTCCTCCTCCAACAATAGCATAGTACCATGAAAAGAAGCATAATTATATAACAGCCCAAAGTAAGGAATAACCAAGACTCTATCACTGGTGGCTTCTACAGCAGGTGGGAAGGAAAAACACTGCTCTACAACAAAGTGGACATGAAGAAGTTCAATGACATATGAATTATTCAATCTTCATACAGTATTTTGAAATTCAAATAGAATATGGTGTGTCGGGTTACCTGGGTGGCTCAGTAGATTAAAGCCTCTGCCTTCAGTTCAGGTCATGCTCTCAGGGTCCTGGGATCAAACCCCGTGTTGGGCTCTCTGCTCTGTGGAGAGCCTGCTTCCCCCTCTCTCTCTCTGCCTGCCTCTGCCTACTTGTGATCTCTCTCTCTCTGTCAAATAAATAAATAAAATCTTAAAAAAAAATAATATGGCATGTCAAGGAAAATAATTTATTCCACCTGAAGTTATTCATTCAATAAATGTTTGTTGAATACCAGCATTTGGTGGCTGCTAGGAACACAAAAGTGAAAAAAATAAATACCGTCTCTGCTACATTGCAGGAATCTTGAATTTGGGAAGCGATAAGACAAGGTATACCAAAGAAAGTGATTATTTCAGCATCAAATTAAAGGATTCAAAGGATGTGACTAAATGAAGATGGCATGTTCCAGGGAAAGTAAATAGCACCTGTGAAGGCTCAAAATAATGGAAGGGCAGGGCAGGAAGTCCAGTGTAGTTGGAAAGTCAAACGAGAGAAGTGAGGTATCATGAAGTCAAGTGAAGTATCATGAACTCTAGGAAGAGCTCAAGTTCTGAATGACTAATGAGTATTGGTAAGGTTTCTGAACTAGAATACCACTAAAAATTTTTAAGAAATGTAGCAATGTGACCAGATTTGCATTCTTAACAATCATTTTGGCTGCCAAGCTGTAAGAAAAATGGATTGGAGTGAAGGAAGAGTGGCTGGAAAGAGATAGACAGACGACTTCTGAAGAATCCAGCCAGACAAGTCAATGGGACTTAGAGGGAGAGAATGGCAGTGGGGACACAGAGAGGTGAACAGTTGAAAGATGCTTAGGAGATAGAATCAAAAGCATTTAGTGATTGATGGGATGTAGGAGATAAGGGAAAGAAAAGTCCTGTTACTTATCAGGTTTCTGAGTTAAGCAATTTAGAGAGTATCACTTACAAAGACAAGAAACTTGTCTGGTAGAAAAAAACTGGGTGTGGACAAAGGGATGAGGGATTTCACTTTGTTCATATTGAATTTGAAATGCCTGGTAAAATGTCCAACTGGAAATGTACCAAAGCAGTTGGATATATACGCCTAAAGGATCAAAAGAAAGGACTGGGCTAGAAATATAGTTTTGGCATAAAACGTATATCCAAAGCCAAAGACAGAAGGTATAAAAGTTTCCCATTCTGGCTGATACACATATTCTGGGGTTTCCATCTCCAACATGCTGACTCATTCTGGAATCTGAAGACTTATTTGAGGGGGGCCAATGCTACAGGAGAAGAGATCCTTTAAGAGACCATTTATTATAGTCATGACAAGAAATCCCAAAGATCTAAAATTGAGTAGTAACAATTGAGTCATAAGGGTAATTCAGATATATGTAGTTCACTCAGCTAGTCTTCGCTGATTAGATGTAAGAAATGAAGGAAGGAAGAGTTTAAGGTCACTCTCAAATTTCTGGCCTGAGGAACTTGATGTGGGGGGTGGCAGACAATGGAGGAAATCAGATTTATGGAGAGATATGTTGAGGTTTGGACACTGTGTCAAAGACTGAAGCCTTGAGTTGACCCCCAGTATTCCTTTCCCCTCTCACACAGTAATAGAGTAGCTGATTTTCATTTGGCCTATGGCCACCCAAAATAAAGGCAACATTTCACACTTATAGCTGGATATAGCCAAATGACTAAGTTCTGGCTAATGGTATGGAATACAAATTTGTTGTTATAAGTTATGTTTGCAACTTCCAGGAAGTGTACTTAAATGGAAAGACGGGGGAGTTTTCTGTCCTTTCTTCTTCCTACTGGGGAATATGGCCATCATAGCCAGAGCTCTATTAATAATCTTGGATCATCAGTTTAGCTGGGCCATGGAAACCACAAAAGGAAGAGCAGCAAGATAGAAAGACCCTGGGTCTTTGAGCTTTTAAACATGAGAAATAAAGATATCACTACTTGTTTAGGCTACTGTTATTTTGTGACTTTCCGTTGGTCACAGCTGAATTCTAATCCTAGTAAATATCAAATGTGTTAATTTTGAGTTGTCTGTAGAACTTCAAGGAGTGATATACTGTTGGATGTACTGATACAGAACCAGGAAAGACATCAGCTTTGGGGACAGAATCTGTAAGTGACCACACATAGGTCATTCCCTGAAAGCAAGTCCTTTTTCCAATAGCCTTCAGCAGCCAGATCTAAGAGTAGAAACGTTAATAAGCATTGATTTAGACATTCACATTTAAATTTATTTTCTAACCACAAGTATAGAGTTATTTTAGGATCAATGTTAATTTGTATTTAAAGATTGTCTTTGAAAATAAAAGATTTACCACAGCTATTCTTTATATAATTGGCTATTCTTCATAAGGCACTCAATTCATATAAGGGTAGTATAATCAAGCCCTTTTTATTATGGAGAAATTATGACTAAAACCAAATGAGGACATAACCTAATAGGTCAAATACAGTACAATGTATATTAAAAATCATAAATACTTAGGAACAATTACATTCACCTTATTTGTAAAAAAAAATTAAATACAAGCTTGAGCAACCCCATAGGCAGCATAATTCTTTAGACTCAAAACAGATGCTCACAAACCTGAGAAAATATGCAGGCAGCCACCTGTCAAACTTACTTTAAAAATTTGTTAGTCCCACTGTATAGAATACTCTTATAAGAATATTCAGAAATTTACTACCTCTGTCTATGTTGTTTTTAAATTTTGAAATATCTCCCATAGTAGACCTCATTAGAAGCTACAATCCCTTCCCACTTTTCAGATTAGTTTCTTAAAACTAAAAGCCCTACCTTCTAATATAAAGTATAGAAAATGAATTTCTTATAATATATTCAAACTTAAAGGGCTAGAATAAGTGTTTCAAGTTGTGCTATGTTCCCTCCAAAGTAAGTCTGAATAAATAAACCAGCACTCACATGTTACCATTAGTTTTTAAACCCGGGCTACCTGGCCTCTTCTCCCTAGCATGTGTCCATATTCACTCGATCAGATATTACAAAAATAATTTTAACATAAGATTCACCAAACCTAGGAGAAAATAAACTATGAAAATAAAAGTCACAACATATATCTCAGCTAGATATTAATTTTGTGCTTATCCCCTGGTTAGAACTGCCTTGGCCCCTCATCTCCTCTCCCAGCACAGACTAGCAGGTAGTTAATTCAGTGCATCGTTAATGTCAAGAATCAAACCTACATGGAGCCAGTGAGAGAACATGGAATTCCTTTGTACCCCAAACTCATGTGGTCTTGGGACTCAGTTGGGTCAGTGACAAGGAGCTGAACCTGTCTTCAATCTCCTGATACAGAGGCTCTTCATCAAGGAGCATCAGAAACCCAAATGAATGAGAAAATTAATCAGAATAAATTCATAGAACAGTAAGGTTTGAAAGCTCCTGCCCAGAAAGCAAGTGTTCCCAGGAGGGGAGGGAGGAGCATCTGGTAATAAAGCTGGGTTGAGAACCACAAGACCTAGAGTCTCTGTCTCGGTCTGATGCTAATTAGCTGAGTCTATTTCTTTCTCCATAAAGCAAAGAATTGAACTGGGATGATCTCAGTTGTCTCTTCTAACTTTAAAAATGTAGGTTACAGAAGGAAGGGGGTAGGGGGTTGGGTAACTGGTGATAGGTATTAAGGAGGGCACGTATGGTGATGACCACTGGTTGTGTGTGACCACACAACTAATGAATCGTTGAACACTGTATCAAAAACTAATGATGTACTTACTGTGTGCTGGCTAAATGAAATACATACGTACATACATACATACATACATAAAATGTAGGTACTGGGGAATTACAGGTGAATGCTATGATTTTATCACTATCTGCTGGAAACCTCCTGAACACAATGTATTCATTTAATGTTGTTTCCCTTTGATCTTTTGATCTTGGTCTCCAGGAAGTATTTAAAACTCAGATGTTTTGCTCTGTAGCAAATTTTTTATCACGACCTTTCTCCTTCCGTTGATGGTTCTTTCAAACCAACATTTACATTGTTTCCTTTGCTATTTAGAATGAAGTTACTGAATTCATCAAAGTGCAAAAGGAATTATTTTACATTTAGGAAATTTTAGGAAATTTTTAAAACTAAATGTAAAAAATTCCCATTAAGGAATTTTCCTTTTTGCATTAAACATATTATTGGGTAACATACGGTATAGGAAGGTGATTAAATCAAAATCATGTGGGTTGTTAAAGATTATTTGGTTGTTTGGGGTCTCCTAGGATACCTCGTTGTTTTTCCACCAACCCACACATCCTCCACATTCTCAATAAAGCCTTTGGAATCTGCTGAGCTTTTTAAGGCTCTCAACATTCTCTATGACTTCACTGTATCATTAAAAATCTAAAGTTATTTAGCATAATTTAATAGTATTAGCAAGATTTGTAACCGTATCCAAGGATATAAACTTGTTTGTTGTGACAACTGCCAGAACACTCCAAAAGGCCATTCAAAGAAAGAACATACCATGTCAAATTTTCAGTAGTTTTATTGAAAAATGCCTCTTTTGTTTCAGAAATAAATAATATAAGGCAGTGAAATTCACAATCTGCAGTTAAAATATAAAAGCAGCAATTCTATGTTCATAGTCTTGCAAACATTTTCCAACTGCTTTTGATAACTAAGAAACATTATGTTCTGAAAAAAATAGTTCATACTAAATATACAACACAAACATGCAATTCCATCTCTGCAGAATAATCTGCAATTTGGCATAAATGTTAGTGTGTCTAAAACAAGGAGGTTTAAGGCAATATGGAACTGTATCCAGTTGATACAATAATTTCAGCTACATGGCTTAAGGTTTGTGGTTGTTAAAGGAGATGTATAAGAGCCTTCTCTGCCCTAATGTGTAACAGAAGATAGAAGAGGAAGATAAATAATTGCAATGGAGTTGTTTTTTTCCCTCCCTTTTGGTTTGAGGAGGGGCATTACTTGAATCGTGGTGTAACTGAATTGCAAACAAGTATTGGAAAAGATGAACTGCCCTCTGGAAATATACAGTAGTTCTGGGTTCCAGGACTTACTGCTTAACCTAAGAGTTTCACTGAGGCTGCCCTTGGTGCCAACTGAAGGCACCAGGCACGTTCTCTCCTTGCAGCTTTCGCGAGCAAAGTATTTTGCAAGCATTTCAAGGGCAAAGGCAAAAATGTCTACAAGACTGCGTGCAGCGAGCTAGGTTTCCTGCAGAAACAAGTTTCTCTACAGTCAGAAAACGTACTCTTGGGGTGAAGCAACGCCAGAAGAAACATCGCAGATAAGACGTACACTGCTCTGTCTGACCTGTAAATGAAAATCCCAACACCTCCCCCCAGAGTGGCCGCCGCGCCGCGAGCTGTCTCAGGTTCACTGCCGGGGGTCACGGGGCAGAGCGCGCCGCCAGCGCCCGTGGGGAGGCTGCTCGTCGCCAGGCTCGTCGGCGCCGTAGTCCTCGTACTCGTCCGCCGTCCGCTCTGGCTCCACCGGCACGATGAAGGGCTCGCGCTCGGGCAGGTAGGCCCCGCCCTCGGGCACGTAGGGCTCTGTCCGATTCAACATTACAGTTATGGCATGATTTGGAAGGCACACACACAGCAAAAGCTAAATCATCACCCGAGGTGATGGCACTCCAGTCTTAATCTCATCACTATAAATAGATAAGTTACAATGTTCTGATTACGTCCATTTGCAGAGAGAATTTGGTGATGATCAAATAATGAAATGGCACTTTTTTTTTTAACCTTCAAGGATCCAGCAGTAAATACAATCGTTGCTCGAGTACCTGGGACGGTCAGAGGCTGTGCCAAGGAACTGTAAACGCAGAAACCTAGGTAGGATTTTGGCAAATCCCCAAGGAACTGTTCATGAGTTCAAACTCCTCAATTCAAAGAACAATTTGGAAAGATGAGGAGGTAAGGGGAGGTTGGTTCTATTGGCTCCTAGAAACCGAACTGTGGAAGTGAAAATCAACTACCACCGGGAAATGTACAGTACATGACATTTTTGTGGCTGTCTCTCCCACAGACTGAGCTACAGTCGAGGGTAAAGGAACACCAGTGACTACAGCGAAACAGGAAGAGAAAAGGTGACTGTAAAACTTTGGTTTGAAAATTGCAGTTACAAAACCCAATGAGAGTGCGTGTACAAAAAATAAGGATAATAAGACGCATGCTCTGAATCAGACACATGGCTAACAAGCAAGAGATGAGATTCCATTCGGTGTTATTCCGGCACAGAGCAAGCAGCAGGCTTTGATGCAGAAGCTTATTGTAGAATTGTTAAGTGATTTTAGTGGACAGGATCACATACAAATCATTTACAAGCCACAATTAGTTTATTATTTACATAAGACATTTCTCTTTAACCAGGTTAATTGTTTCTCTCAAAATGGCATTACCTCCACTGGTTAGTAGTTTTGTTATGCGCCTCTTTCACAATGAGGCTCCTCGTGGTTGTGGGTTTGAACTTTTTTCTTTTTTTAATAATATTTTTCTACATTATTACTGAAATGCATCAGGCTTATAAACTAACACCACTGCTTTTGTCTCATTCAAGTTAGTATAAAGAGTCTCCACCCTCCTTTATGATGTCCACCCGGCTCTTTAACCATATCTGTGGTGAAATTTCCATACAGACTCATTTCCTAATAAGCACGTGCGCAAACATCTCAGAAACAGGATTTTCATGTATTCAAACTGTAAGCAGCACTGGCGACTTAGAAAATTTGTTAGCCGGAACCTGAAACAGGTCAAAGATGATAGTTTTTAAAAGTTGAATTACTATGCAAAAATATATATATACACATCCATCTAAGTATGTAATGGTTAAAATATATATATATATATCCATATATTTCCAGTTATTCATACATACCATAAGGTAGAGGGAATTAAAATTTATCTTATAAAGAATTAAATTGTAATTTTGTGAATGAGTTGCATGAGAAATTTGCATTAAAATTCATTATTACTTTTGGTTATATGTAAGTATGCACATAAATATATAGATATATAGATATTTAGATATTCAACTACTCATGCACTATTTGCTAGTAGCCAACCATATCAAACAGCGGTATCGTTTTTAAAACTTGCAAGATGCTTGAGGGTGCGCTGATGAAAAGGTCTCCACTGACCACAGCATGAGTTTCTTATTCCCAGATCAACATATCTCCCCTGTCCCCACAACCCCAAAAGCCGGCATAAGAGACCTGGCCTCTGTAATGGTCAAACACTAGATCTCCACCACCAACTCTCTGAGAAAATTAAGTCCCAGATTTTATGCATGTTAATACTATGGGCAGCGTGAGACAGTGAATTGCTTTCAGTCGTCTGCACCATATTATCAAGTAGTTTGCCTAAACATTAGGTTCCCAAAACAATTTTTTAGTATGTACTCTTGATATTCTATAATTATATTCAACAAATCCCTGTTCCCAATCTTTGGGTTTAAAAAAAAAAAAAGTCATTTGATAGCATTCTCTGAACTCCCAAAAGAAATTAAGGAGAGGTTTACAATGTGATTTGGCAAATATAGAAATACAGGAAGGAAGAGCAAATAATTGTTCAACTACTAAGAATGAAGTAATGTTTTACGCTTTGAGAGAGAACGATGTCACTACCTAATCAAAACATGTAACTGAAAGAGTTGATATCTTCAAGAAATTCCCAAATCAACCTTCCTTCAATCCTAGGGAACTTGATAAAGGTTCTTAATTCAGGTGAATGTGGATTCCTACACGGGCAACAACATACCTGGATAGCCTTGTCCATTGTATGGGATGCTGGCACACTGCGACGAGTCACAGTATCCAGGAGGACCTGGGGGGCCTCGGATACCTGAGTTTCCAGGACGACCCGGGGGGCCAGGGGGACCTCTTGATCCTGTAGACCCTGGTGGACCCGTTCTGGATTCTCCCTGTGGACCTAGTATGGGGTTAAAACAAAGATTTTCCCTTTTGTTAAATACATCTCCTGAGGCGATCAACGATTCTCAAGACTAAATACACTAGGGTAGGGTAAGAAAATATTTCCTTAAGAAATCACCAGTATGAACCAAAGTGAGGAATTTTCTTACCAGTGATCCATTGAGAGGTAATGACAGAGATATAACCAGTTTAACGATTTTATCCAAAGAAAACCAAATTAAGCCAAACTAAAGCTATCAATGAGTTCTCCGGATGGCTCCCACTCTTACAGAGATAAAACTCTCTGAAGAAAATGGCTATATTAGCCACATCAGACTGCCAGGAAAACATGGGAGTGCCTGCTCCACAACTCCAGACTACGTAAAGAGATGTTATTTCTGGATCTTATACTTATTTATGGTTAACATAAACATAAAGATTTAACCACTAGGGCTGACCTTGTGGACCTTACAATGAGGAAAAACAAAAATTCATTTCAGTCTAGGAAATGAAATGCATAAAGCAACCGGACGACTATTATTTCTTTCCAAAACGTCAATAAAGAAACTGCGAATGAAATCTTGCAATGTGTCAGGCTTCTTAGTAAGAATATAGTTTCTGTCTGCTAGCAACCTCTTGAAGAATACCAGAAGAAACAGGAAATAACACCATCCTGAAAAGCTATGTGGCCAAACAAAACAAATAGGAATTCCATAAAAATGAAAACAGCAACCCTCTGTGTCACTAAAACTCATACCCTCATATGTTAAAGTTAGAGTAAATGCTTAATGGAACACACGCAAACAGTTTTTTGAACAAAGAAACATAAAAATGAGAAGATTATACAAGCTAAACTTCTTGCTAAAATATATTCATGGTGGCAGGCCTGCCTGAAGAGAAAAGGATGAGATCATGAATCTCTTGGGGTTGTGTGATCGCCCAGTGTTTCTGCTGTTTACTCATTTGATGTCCGGGCACACATACCTGGGGGGCCAGGCAGCCCTCGAGGTCCTGGAGACCCAATACCCCTTTCGCCTTTCTCTCCTGGCAACCCTACACAACGACAAAAAGAGAAAGCACAGGGAGAAAATTATCAGGAAACATGTAGTTTTCATCTTAACTGATAATGCTTAATTCAAATAATTCACTTTTAGTGAAAGCAGAACCTAATTTTTCACAGAAGTTCACTCGTGAAGCCAAATTCTTTCTAGACATTTGGGTAATTCCAGATTCATGGCCAAGAAACAGATCTGGCTACAAGTCAGGGGAAAAATTATTTGAAGAAAATAAAGATGTCTAATATATACATATTTTTTTTAGAAACAGTAATTAAGAACAGGAATCTTGAATAAAGAGTTACAACTCATTGAGAACCATCTTAAAGGTATCTTATCTTCGGTAGACCCACTGCACGACATCCAAACCATGAGAATTCTCGAAGTATCTAAGTCTTCTCCAGAATATTAACTGCTGCTTTGACAAAAGTGAACACCAGAGTCCTGGAACATCTGGAATCAAATAATCCTATTTTTCTTCTTTTCCCTCAGTGACACTTATCTACCATGAAATTAAAGCCAAACAAACACGTAAGACCAGTGCCAGGCCCTGAATCAAGGCACCGGAAGAGTTTGGATCTAAAGCTGTAGGGCTGCTTAAGTACATTCAGTTGGTGCCCAACTCTTGCCAGTCACAATAATTAATCAAATTTTAGTGTCTGAGTGAGTTTGCCAGAATACAATTTCTTCCATCAACAATGACAACCCCCATCAAAACATAGCATTATCTTTACTGAGATCTACTGATATAATCTTCCTGTGTTCTCTGATACAGATCTTGTTGGCCTAGGGCTGCCTGAATGAAAAGACAGGTTCATGGACACACAGCTCTTCTGGGGCTGTCCAAACAAGAATAGTTAAAGCAGTTTGCCAAGTTCAGTCTTCTACATGCTTTTCAACCTGACCCAGATCCCACACTTGCAAACTCCTTCCTTTATCCCTCACAGCAGCCGGAGACACCCACCTCGTTCACCCGGGGGTCCCTGCATCCCTGGTGTGCCTGGGAAGCCTGGTCGCCCCCCGGGGCCCGGTTCACCTCTGGCTCCCGCATCGCCAGGGGGGCCTGGGGGACCCGGCGGGCCTGGTTGGTTACGACTGGAGTGATAATCATTTGGAATCTGATTCAGCATCTGATTGAATCTGCTCATCTGACCTACAAACAGAAAGAAGACTTGTTATTAAGAAACCCAGTAGGGAAGGAATGAGATGGTGAAACTCTTTTCTCTTAGGGTCTAGTGCAATCCATCCCCATTCCTTCCCCTCCAGGACACATTCTAATTAGAAGCCTAAAAGTAAAACACTCCAGTCATCCAGGACAAAATGATCCCTGATAAACAACTGTCTCCACAAAATACTAACCAGCAAGCCACAGCATTACTATAAACCATAAAAGAGGTGTGAAAGTTTAATACGGCTCTGATATAAAGCCCTGGGGTTTGCCAGATGATGTCACTCAAAAGAGAACCTTTCTTAAAGTAGCAAAGTATACCATTTTTGTGTGTACCTAGGAATGACAATCAGGCTGCGGTATCAGTGGAAATCGCCTGTGCGATCCTTTGAAAAATACAGATTTCTGGGCCTCACGTTCCAAAGACAGTGATTTGCTATGTTCAGGGTTGCCCAGGAACCCTCATTTTTAACAAGGTGATTCTAATGAGGGTGTTCCTCAAGATCACACTTGAAGAAACACTATTAAGACTTCTGACATAGGGAACCTTCAGTTTAAGGCCATACTCGGTTTGTGGGCACTGAACTCTATTACTCAGTAGGGTTCATAGAATAAGAAGAAAGTGTCTGAAAAATAAGGCAATAAAAAGGTCCCCACCAAAATGTACTTTCTGTGATGATATTAATTTTGATGGGATTCTTTCCTTAAAGTCATAGAATAACTTAAAGTTTATAACTTTAAAAAATCCAATGTTTGCTGCTTCTACATATACCAAGATGAAGATCACTGAAAATCCTAAAAAGGAAATTGAGAAACCCTTTTGAAATATGATTTTGCATCAGATTAAGTATAGGATAACAGGCTACTATTTTACTTTGGGTTCTTATTTTATCTTAAAGACAGTCTTTAAAATATAACTAGTTTTATCTAACCAGATCCAAAACTGAGAATGTATAAAAATGCAAGATCATCAAAATGAAATAGAAACATATATCTTAGAAACTTTATGACTCTGTTAGTGTACCAGTTTGACTAGATGCTTGTGATTCTTGTTAATACACAAAACTCACACTCCTACACATGGTTTGGATAAATTTAGAGGTTTTTTTCAATAATGTCAAATCAAAAAATTAACTATCAACAATAATTTTCTAATCATTACCACATAAAGGCCAAATTAACTCAGTCTGGTTAGCTGATTTCTTTTTCCTTTTCTACCTGCTAATTGATGGGTAACTATTTGGTTGATAGACTAGCTCTAACCTAAAGAATGTTTTTTTTTATGATATTTGGATTTGGATTTTCTTGGGACTCAGATAATATGAGGCTGAAAATTTTAAAGATAAATGTTCCCTCAATTATCAATCAAAGCTGCTTGTTTTATATGGAATACTGTTTTTGCAACTGGCAATGTTAGGTTTGGAACTTGAATATCTGGAGGTAACATATTCAGGTGTGTTGTCTTGTAGAAGCTTTACTGTAAATAAAAGCCTAAGTATTCGATAATTATGCTGGCACAACTGCCTTTTCTGACTTGACCACTGACAATTGATGAATTAGTTAAATAAAGAATGGTATCTATTTAAAAAAAAAAAAAAAAGAAAAGAAACTTTATGACTCAACTCTGCATTCTCCTGCAATAACTTTAAACACCATTCACACATTAAAAATGAAAGGAAATATTACCACTTATCAATTGTTCACAGACTTGTCTTGCAACTGCTCGCATCATGTTCTGGGAAGCAATGTCTCCCTTGTTAATTAAATCAATGAGAATCATTAGCATATTATTTCTACAGTTTCAGACTTCAATGTTTAACACAAAATAAACGTAAATCAGAGTTTAAGAAATACATACTCTATCGCCTTTCTCTCCTTTCAACCCAGATGGACCCTGAAATACAGGAATTTCATAGATCAGAAGCTGACAAACATTATCTAAAATGATTCATGAAGGTACATGATGAAAGAAAGCAAGGTCTGCTTTCTAACGGATTAGCAAAATGACACAGCATCTTTCCACCCATGTTGCTTGCAGTTTACCTGTCTAAAAAAGAATCTTTTTGTCTTTCCCTGTCTCCCTGTCTCTCTCAGAAGCCCATATCCTCCAAATTAGTGCTGAGATGCGAATTTTATGATCACACATTTAGAAGTTATGTGCCCTGCATACATCTATGATGCTGTTCACAATATAAGCCTGAAACTAAAATATGGATGAGAAACCACCCTTGGTACCATTATGGTTTCCTTGATGTCACCATGGCTGGGTAGCTCAGCTTCTTATTGTAGACCATCTGTGAGGTTAATCCATGTTCAGTTCTAGTAAGAACCAGGGGGCTTTTGAACTAAATAGGTATCTCTGACTTCCTCCAATTATTGTGTGTATGTGTGTGTGTATTGTGCGTGTGTGCATGCAGTGCATTGGAACCAGGGGTCTCTCTTACTAAATAACTCAATCCAAACGGTGGTCCCAAATCAAAATGCAGCCACAGAATATTTGTCCCTCCTCAGTCAAGCCTCCCACTGGGCATGAGAGGATCTTTAAAAAGTTTTCTGAAGTGCAAGAAGTTTTTGTCTTTCCATAATGTGTCCCTAGGCTGCCAAATGTGATCATGGAAGGAACATCCAAACCATTGACAAACCTGATGCTCGGATAACACCCCACACCAAACCACTCCTTACAGCCTCCAAGAATTTTGTCTGAATGACTCCAATATCTTCCTCACTGGGCTTCCTGTTTTCCCATTTTGCCCCTGTAGAGTTTGTTTTCCACACAGAAGCCAGTCTGATATTTTTATTTTTTTTAAAGATTTTATTTATTTATTTGACAGAGAGAGAGATCACAAGTAGGCAGAGAGGCAGGCGGGGGGTGGGGGAGAGGGCTCCCCACTGAGCAGAGAGCCCGATGTGGGGCCTGATCCCAGGACCCTGAGATCATGACCTGAGCCGAAGGCAGAGGCTTTAACCCACTGAGCCACCCAGGCAGCCCCCTCCCCCAGACTGATATTTTTAAAAGGGAAATAAGATTATGTCACTCCTCTGCCTCTAAGGGCTTCCCATCACACTTAGCATAAAATAAGAATTCCATATCATCAGCCAGATGGTCCACATGATCACCTTGCCCAGCTCTCTGACCGTGCCTGTTCTGCCTCTCCCCTCCAACGCCCTTCACTTAGGGCCCGCAGGCCTCTCTGCTGTTCCTTCACTTGCCAGACTCGTTCCCCACTCGGGGCTTTTGTTCGTACCTGGAATCTTCTTCCCACAGATCCTCAGACAGTTTCTTCGCTCACATCACTACAGTGTCACCTCCTCAGAGAGTTCCTGACCACTATAGCTAAAATAGCCACCTTCTCTTTATCACAACTACTCCCGGACCCCTTACTCCATTTCCTTTTTCTTCATATTACTCAACACCACCGGAAACTATACTGTTTCATTACACATTCTTGGTCTATATCCCCCACTAGAAGAATCTCCATGAAGGCAAGGACTTTGCCTTGTTTACACAAACTTTGTCATATCTCCAGACAGACCCTGGAACACGGACTAACACAGTTAGGCACTAAACAGGTGTTGAGTAATGGCAGATATTCCACAAACATCCCCTATACAACGTCATGTGTTACAAGTTAGCAAGAAGACACCAGCTGGTGACCCTAGCTAATGACATGAGCCAACGGTGATTGAGCCAAGCTCTTTGCTAAGACCTTTATACACCCATCTGCTAGTTTTCATTTTAGAAATTAAAGGTACGTCAGAAATGAGAAGAAAAGAAGGAGCAATTTACCACCTTAGAAGGATGAGGAAAATAAAGGGAGAAAAGAGGGTGGGTAAGGTCCAAATAAATGTTACCAGATTATACTAAGAAACTGGAGTTTGGTACTCCCTTTGCCAAAAATATTAAACTCCTATGGAAACGCTATTATGACTCAGTTTGGAGACCTCTGTAAATTGCAAGGAATTTTTTCTCCTACATTTACTGCTACTTTGAGATTGTTCCTGATGTGTGCGTGTGTGTGTGTTTTAATTTACTGGCACTCTGAGATTGTTCTAGTATATATGATTTGCAGAAATCATCTTTATTGCCAGTATCTAGAGATCACATTTCGAGTAAAGGGAGCAGAAGTTTCTTTTAGATTTCTAGCTCCAGCCATCAATCAGATCAGGTAGATTCTTATGTGAGACTCCATTTCAGTCATACTCAAACGAAGCAGAACTGTGAATGGGTAGAAAAGTTCCATGTGCTCTTAACTGCTCTTGTGAAGTTTCTGCTGTGATTCATTGAGGAAAAGAGAGTAATAAATTCATGTTCTGGGGTACACACAGATTGTAAAGTATATCAGGAGTCCTTTCATCTTTATGCGGCTTGCTTAATTTTATGTAAACAGGGAAGGCAGGCCCTGTCACATTAAGATCCTACCCTAAGTTTCTGTGACATTAAACAGTTTTTAAGCTTGGGATTTATATAACTTGGACAATAATTTTAAAAAAAGAGAGGGTTCTGTCCAGAGAACAGCCCTGATGGATTTGTGTCATTGCTAATAGTTGGACTTCATTATTTTCGTCATAAACTTTTAGCTCTTAGAATTCAATTCAGACAAATCAACTGCTGAAAATATTTTCACACTTCATACATACAAGGAAGAAAAAGGCTATAAAGAAGAAGACGATGCTCAACAGTCATTACAAATACTTCTGGATTTGTCATTTTAGGCACTTCAAATTCAGTTTTGGAGGGACTCACTTGAAAATACCAGATCCACATAATGCCATCCTAACTATTATTTTAACCAAACCATCTGGCTGAAAGAAAAGGCTGTATGAAAAAGTAAAGCAGTGGATTATAGAAATCCTTTTAATCCTGGGACTACTGCTCTAGCACCCTCAATGAAAGGGAAATGAGTGAATGCGTGGCTGGATGACCTTCATGAAGGGTTAACATCTGCAAACTCTGGATGAGATTGAGGCGCCGAGAACCAGCATCACGGATTTTCTATCTTAAGCAGCATACCACTCCTAAATAGAAACATCATTCTGCTGATCCAGCTTTGAGTGTTTATACAGTGCAGAAATATGTGTCTTGGCACAAAACCCCATTCCCCTTTTAAAGAAACCCTATGACCACAATTTTCATCCCCGAGTCTTATAACTCGAAGAGAAAAACTTTAGAACTGGTACCAAGTGAAATCCATGGGTTTAGCAGAGTTTCAACAAATACTTCAAACCCATTAGGGCAGAGATAACATAAATAGGTCAAAACCTTGCAGCATCCTCGTTATTTATGGCCACCGGGAAAAGGAATCTCGACACGCAATCTGTCCACTTACGGGTCTGCCATGGTCTCCGGGTTTTCCTGGTTTCCCGCTCGGTCCTGTGACTCCCGGGGAGCCTGGACTTCCCTGCAACACAAGGACCAGGCCAAGAAAGGGAAGGACATGATGAAAGAAAAATCCAAAAAAAAAAAAATCCCATCTCAAGTAAACTAGCCAACGTGGCCAGCTTTAAAAGCTTTTCACAGAAGCAGCATGCAACAAGGAAAAGTAAAACCAAATTTTAAGATAACATGAAGGAAAAAGAAAATCTTGATAATTCTCAATCTTACGGAGTGGATAGTTCTCAAATATACATTAGGACCATTTGGAAAAAATCTGTACATACATATAATCAGTTTCATAATTCACAGACTGTGATTCTAGTAGATTGGTTACTAAATGAATTTGCAGAAAGCAATCCCTGTTTTTCAGTTTATCTCTGCTGCAAAACCAGAAAACCCATCATAAGACAGGAGTGAAAACTGTGGTTGGGGAAGAAATTAAGAAAGTAGCTGAGTTTGTACTAAATCGGGCACCACTGTGACAGAGTCTGCCCTTGTTCCTGGGCATCCTGCTCTCCATCCAGAAATTCACTTTTTTTGGTGCCTTCTCTACACTTCTATTTTCTTCTATCATGTCAGCACCCTTCATCCCATCCAAACCATAAGAATTTCTCCCTGTTGCTTTTAACACAGCTTTAAAAGTCTTTAGCCACATTTTTCATAGAATATTTATAACAAATCCTAACCGATACTTTATGTTCTAAAGACCCAAATTTCCTTAAAAGGGAATCATCAAATTTTGTAGGACAGTTAATCCTTTGTCAGTTATGCAAATATTAAGTAAACTCCATAGCAAATATTTAAAAATGCAAGTTTACTATACATTTACACTCCCTTCCACCTGAGAACATATATGTTAAACATAAATAGTAACATTATTTTAACACATACGCTCAAGTCTTCATATCCTCCCATCAGACATGAAGAGCATCCAGCACCTCACACAAGTTCATTATGATCTCATCCAGATGCAGGTACATAGACAATAACTTTCCAAATCATTGGTTTTGGTATTTTCCCCAGAGACCTTAATTAGAAGACCTACCTGGGTGAAACTTACTTCCTCTGAATGACTGATATGCTCAGCAATAAATATCAATAAAACTGAAGTATCACAGACCATAGATTCTCAAAATTTTAGAACAGGAAGTAATCAGTAAGGTCTTAAAACCCTACCACTCAACATGGGGTTGGAAGGAATGGGAGCACTAACCAGTCAGTGGCCGAGTTAGTTAGGGATATTTTTCTATTTTTCAAATATAACTTGATTTAAAAGAAAGACTCTGTATTTTAACATATTTGTTTTCTGTAGCCCATTTTGATCTAGGAAAACAAAAACCAACAGCTCCCTTGACAGAGTACCCCACAGTACTGATGAAATGTGCCTCAAAGGCCAGGTTACTGGGTTGTTCCCTAGTAAATGGGGGCAGGGGTTGTGAGGTGGTCGGAGACAACAATGTAATCCGTTCAGTTCTTACCGGTGGCCCGGGAGGGCCCCTGGGTCCCATTGCACCATCTTTTCCAGTAAAGCCCTATTGTAAACATAAAATTAATTATGGATTAGTGAAATAATGACCTAGTGAAAAAGAAAGACACTAAAAAGATCACAAAGAGTGAAGTACCCAACAGCAAATAACCTTTCAATATGAAGACAAATATACTCCCCCCCAAAAAATGCTTTCCAATTTACGTTATGCCTTTTACTGAATAGTTCATTCCCATACTTATTCAATTATACAATTATAAATAAAGTCATTTTAAGAGTCTTCTCTGAAGAAGGTAGACTCCTTTCATAAAGATGTTACCTTCTGCTTGTGTGAGGAAGCCAAGAGCAAGGCTAACCTTTTCTACTGAAAAGTCAATGTCCACAAACTAGCCCAGAAAGAATCAAAGTGGAAGGAAGGAAATGTTGCTGCCCAAAACTCATGGTATCATAAAAGATGAAGGAAAGGCCAACCACTTGAGTGAAAAAACTCCCATGCTTCCTAAACAATGGCCAGACAGCCAAGGGCAAGATCTGAGATGTCTCCACTCCTGGGGCATTTCTCTCTCAGACCCTGGAAATGTGTGAAGTTGTCTTAACTGCCTTCCACTTGAAAGAAAATCTTCAGATCCTCCGCTAATTGTTCTAGTGGTTTGTCTTTCCTCATCTGGCACAGAAGGCCAGATCGGCATTGGTGCATGGGTGTCAGGTTGACCGGGAAGAGAGATGTGCCCCAGCAGCACTGCGCCGCGCCCTGCAGGCCTGCTCTGTGGCTCTCACGACCTGCCTCCGTCCAAGTGCCAGATGACCTCCGCCTGGAATGAGTCACTCTGCTACCCAGTTAGCATTCATTCCAACAGCAAGAGCTCTGAAATCCAGCAGAGGACTTGGGAGTCAGGTCTTTTTTTTTATAGTTCTTGCATTCCTCTGTCAAAGGAGATTTTTGTCTCATTTTCTACAGGGAATAAGAGTGATAATTTCATCCATATTCTTGGATTCTAGCAAAACTCAAGAGCATTTGGATAGCTGCCAGCATTCAGTATCCATGCTTCCATTGATTTTACAACAGAGGACGTTTAAATTATTTCTATAAAATTGTGTTAAGAAATATTCCACCACCACCACCCCCTCTCAATTTTTTTTCCCCAGAAACTTAAACAGATAAAGATTTCAAACTGTTTTCAGGGAGATCCAAGACCTGCTTAACAAAAAACAGACTCCAGGTTCATCTGATATAACATCACCACCGCTTCTGAGAGCCACTGAAGAAGAAAAAGCCTCTATGGTATTGCTTAGCAGTTCGAATTGCATTTCTTCCATCTAAATTTCTCCAACGTCTATATAGGATATGCTTTTGTTTATTTGTTTGTTTAGGTAAATATTATATTTCTAAATAATCCTCCTCAGTCAGCTTAAGAACTTCCTGATCAACCATTTTCTTTATTCCCCCCAGCTTCACTGAAGTATAATCAACAAATAAAAGTTGTATGTATTTATGGTGTACAACATGACGTTTTGATGTATGTATACACTGTGAAATGATTACCGCAACCAAGGTGACTGGCATAAACACCACCTCACACAGTTGTCATTTTTTGAGTACAATGGGAACATTTAAAGATCTACTCTATTAGCAAATTTCAAGTGGCGTTATTCACCATAGTCACCGTGCTGTGCATTAAATCTCCAAAGCTCATTCATCCTAGTAACAGCTGCAACTTTGTAGCTTTAACCAACATTTCTCTGTATCCCCCTCACCCCTGCCCATGGCAACCAGCATTCTACTTTTTGCCTCCATGAGTTCAACTTTTTAGATCCCATATATAAGTGAAAGCATGTAGTATTCTCTTTCTGTGCTTGGCTTATTTCACTTACCATAATGTCCTCTGGATTCAAGTTTAATCCACATTGTTGCAAATGACAGGATTTTCTTATATTTAAGGCTGAACGTATTATATATATATCTGTATATCCAAACGTATACATATATATGTGAAGGGTCCATTCATGAACACTGATCAACCACTTTCTTTTAGAAGAAACATCTATCTAAGTCGGGGCTAAAATGGATCTTATTCTAATGTCTTCAGGTCTGTCCACGGAGCTGCAGGACTTGTGCTATAATTTTATTTTATTCTCCACTTGCAAAGCTGCACTGGTGGTTGTCGCTTCCCCCTATGTGAGGCTGGCTGAGAAGACCCATGACTGTACACATGTATTAATACCTATACATGCAGTTCTTTTGTTTCTTTCTAATGGTCCCCAAAGCTGTGCATCATTTTGCAAATCACGTGTGCTGGAGACAACCCATGCGTCCAATTCCTGCCAACTCCTTCTTAGTAACTAGTCTTCTTCCTTCCTCACTGTGGTCCTTGGGCTTGCTCTCTTGAGCTTTCTTCTCTTCTCTTCCACCACAGAGTTCAAGTTTCTTTCTTCTCTTCTCTTCTCTTTCTTTCTTCCCCCTTCCTCCCTCCCTTTCTCTCTCTCTTTCTTTTTTTCAGCCACAATGCCTATACCAAAGTCTATCTAACTTTCCAAAGTTGTTTATGTTCTATCAGCTGTGCACCCTACTTTCAGCATTAGTGATAGTAAACTAAGTGGTAGGTAGGTGAACAAGCCTGGGTGGGAAAGAGGGGAATGATTTCCTGAGAAGTTTTCTCATTCTCAACCTGGGAGATGTGGGGGGCCTCACTACGAAGTTGGATTCACAGATTAGTGTCTGGAGAGTGAACAAGCAAAAAAGCAAGAAACTTCCCATTCCCTCGTTTTTTGTTTTTTGCTTTTCTTTTTTCAGAGAAGCAGTGATGGTGGCAGTGGCTGTCTGACCACCAGTTCAGGGAAGAGTCTGCCGCTGGGACACCTCCGGTGGCCTACCGTACCTGCAGGAAGCTCACAGCGGCTGGACGTGATGGGTGCAACAAGACCTCCACAGTAACAGCACCGAGTGAGTCAACCCTTTGTCACTCAGTTGCATTATCTTGGTTTTGTTTTCTAATTGAATAGACCAACTTGTCCCCTCTGCAATCTTCTTATTGTCTTTTATAATAAAATAAGAATTCAAAAAAACTGAAGCACCAATCTCAAAAGAGTCCGAAAAATGTATTACATAAGTACCATCTCCAGGTCTCAGACCTCCAAAGAATATAGTTTTTTCTCTGACCTCTCTCACTCCCCCAAACTCAAAAGTAGGCAAATAAAGTTCACTGGCATATCATCTACCACTCAGTATTATCTGGGCAAATCTTTGCTCCAGTTGAATTACCCTCGTCTTCTGCCTGGTGTCTTAGAGGTATTAAGGTTAGCAAATCAGTGTGCTAGTGATAGTCATTACAGTGTTAGCTCCCTCCGATGCTGCTGCTAATCCTGAGATTTAACTTGATTAGTCAGAATATAGACTACTCCGGGTTGTTGTCTGAACCCTAAGATACTGAAAAGTCAACAGTTCCTTGGTTCTGAGTGACACCAAAATCTCTTATTAAAGCATTTGTCATTTCCTATGAAACCAAATGTTCCTGTAACGTTGAATAGAACATAGAAGTTATGTTCACTGTGCTTCTTATTACTTGTCCTAGAAAAGATGAGGTTTCCTGCACTGATTCCATCATAAATCAAGAGAAACTTGAATGCTGCCACAAAGAAGCAAAATCCCTACTAAGAACAGTTGTCTATCCCATCCTCAAGGTGTAAAGGTGGAATGTGAGTTCTACCTGTGTTAGAAAAGATGTCCTGACTTCGTAGAAAGTGCCATGAAAATTAAGACTACTCTCAGAGTTACACAAAAGCTGCCTCATAAAAAGAACTTAATCTTATGATTTAAAAGAATTTGTTAGGATTCTTGAATCTCTTTCTAATCAGCTAAAACTCCTTTTGTGAACTTTTTTTCTGAATAGGATAACGTTTTTTAAAATTCCCAAAGTGAAAATTTCAGGAGCCTGCTGAAAGTCCCACCATTTTGTTTCATAGACCTTGAGATCGATCTGGTGGCAGATGGTCCACTGATACTAGTTTTTCAGCCTTCTGCAAGATCTGTGGGTCCTGCATCTCCAGCCATGCAAACTGAATTGTGGAGAGTTTTTAATTAATAGGCAACAATATGATGTCCTTCCCAAATCATCAGAGCCTGCCGAAGAAACTTACTCTGTCTCCTGAAGGTCCCATTGGTCCTGGTGGGCCAGGTAAGCCTGGGGTTCCCTACACAAAAGGAAACAAACAAGTGAAATGCTATATATAGTTACTATATGGGAAAAGACACTTTTTATTCTTCAAAATGCTTGAAAAAATTTCAGGGGGTGGTGGTGCCTGGGTCGCTCAGTTGGTTAAGTGTCTACCTTCGGCTCAGGTCATGATCTCAGGGTCCTGGGGTGGAGAGCTCTGCATCAGGCTCCCTGCTCAGTGGGAACTCTGCTGCTCCCTCTTCCTCTGCCCTCCCCCGTTCTCTCTCTCTCTCTCTCTCTCTCTCTCAAATAAATAAATAAAATCTTTAAAAATTTTTTTTCAGGGGGCTTCGAAAAGTGACAGAAAACCAGAACTAAGCACAGTGCCAGCCATATCGTAGATGATTGTCAAGAAGACCACACCTGAATTGACCACCACAAACTTGACAACAAAGACCAGGGGATGAAATGGAAATCACATTTCCATTTTCCAGCTCTTCCATTTCAGAGCTTCCGCTCTGCTGCTTCCGCTGGATTCACCCTTTGGGGCACTACAAGGGCAACTTTTTAAATGGCATTTGACAAGTGAAAGAAAAGGCAACTTAAAGAACAACTCACTGTTCGGCCAGGAAGTCCTGGCTCTCCAGCATCACCTTTCATCCCCTGGCGCCCCTAGACAAGCAACGGGAAAACAGTCCTCAGGCATTTTACAGAGATCAAGTGAAAGGGGAAGACATGAGTCACTTCTGAAATCTCCATCACTTCATAAATCCAATATAAACACATTTCGGAAGGTAGGGTGAATAAATCATTTTGGGGATTGATGCTCACTTTTTTAAACTACAAATGCTGTGTTCTGATTTCCATTTGTTATAGGATAATTTTATATAATTATGGGATGATATACCTACTACTTTAAAAGAACATAGTCTAACATAACGGATTTTCACAGAAATAAAATTTGAAGGGAAAAAGCGATTTTTTTATTTAATATATTTAATTAGGTGCTAATTTTAATAGGAAGATAATCAATGAAAAATATGTTGTAACATAATTTGGGTCTTTATAACTACATGCTAGAAGACGTTTGTTACAAAGGCCAAGTTGAATTAATTAAAAGTAATTAATTTAATAATAGTAGTAAGACAGGTAAAAGCTCCAAAAGTCCCTTTTGAACAGATGAAGCTGAAGGTAGATGTAGTCAATAGTTTTGAGTGAGAAACCCCTATCCCTCCACATGTCTCATTTCTAGCTATATCTGATGTCAGTTATTTTCCCTCTAAGTGCCAAAAAAAATTTATCTCTTAAAGTATCTTAACAGGGAGTTTAGACTCGATTGTAAACCTGTACAGTTATAATTCATCTACTATATTTTTTTGTTTAAGACATAGAAAAAACGGTATTAGTTAAATGAAATATGAGTCTTAAAGGATAAAAACCTTTTATAACTTCAGATTTGCATTTGGAACAAAATGTCAACATTTTATTTAAAAGTTTTTTTTAAGGAAGCAATGACCTAAATAATAATACTAGCTCACCTTGAGGTCATCAATATTAGCCATGTGCTGCCAAGGCTGAAAGTAATTTCAAAGCTTTCAAGATGCTGAAGAACCTATGCATCACCTATTACTTTTTTTTTTTTCTCACTCTTCACCACCTATTACTTTTTAAAGGTTAAATTAGTGGCAATAATTTTATCTACACATTTATCCATTATTACATACACTATTTACATATCTGAAATTAGTCATAGAAAGTTATCTCAATGACTAACCTTGTTGAGTTCTCAGAAAACATCTGAGTTTGGCAAAATACGGTAAAAAAATATTCCATTTCAACTTAATGTTAATTCACCATCCTCACTAAAATACAGAAAGCCTTTATGCTTACTTGTTCTCCCGGAATAGAGAGTCCGTTGGGTCCCTGGGGGCCTGGAGGACCCTGGGGGCCTGGAGGACCTGTGTCTCCACGAGGGCCAGGGGGCCCCTAAAACACACAAGAGAGAAACAACCACAAAGTCATGTAATGACCTTCCAGGGCTAACATCCAATCAGAAGCCTATCGTCATAACTCTAAGACATTAATCATATAATGTTTGCGAACATTTTGGAAATCTACATGCCTATAAAAGCATTTATTAATACCATTCCTTTCTTCCCTTTAGTACTCATTCAAGATCAACTGAAAGTGCAATAATGTTTTGCATCACAAGAGCACTTAATTTTCCAAAAGTCCCATTAGAAGTAGATTTTTTTAAAAGAAGTCAAATACTGAATGTGATACATTCATACATTTATATTCATGAACTCATATGAGATCAAAGCTTGAATTTCAGTGGATTTGATTTAATTTTAGCTAGTGCTGATTTCTCTTAGACTTAGGCTTATTTCTGGGACTAATGTATACATGAATCAAGCAAGGAAACACAGATACCCCCTAAGAAGATGCTCTATGCTGGAACTTCTTTGCAACATGTCCAGGTGGAAAACGTGCGAACCTGGAGTCAGGACCCTGGGTTAGCATCCCAGCCTCATCCTTTCCTAACTAGGTTAGATTATAATTAGTAATATTATGACAAAAAGTATACGTTATCTTCATAATAGATTGCCCTAATAAGCTTGAGCTGGGCCTGATAGAAAGGGGCCATAGACCCCCAGTGAACGCCTATGTGGCCACTCAGCTTTTTCTCTGAGACAGGGGAAATAAAGAGCAGCGTAAGTGCTCCCCACCCTCTCCAGTTTCCCAGCCGGACTCTGCTCCCTTCTTCTGACTGATGACTGGGTGACCGGCTGTTTCTCCACATTGCAGCTGAACCCCTAGGTTCTTGGGCAGATTTCCCAAGTGTAATTCCTGCAGCAGGGAGATGCCTTTGACAATTCTTTCTCTGGCTAGTCTAATCCATTGTCTTGACAACAAGAGACAAGGCACAAGTATTTATATTGCCTAAAACACACTAAACTTGAACTAACTTGCTCAAGGTCACATGTCCCCTTAGTGGAAATTTGAACAACCAGACTTCAACATATATATGAAAATTTAAATACACTCTAAAATATACTTACAACTGCCCCACTGATTCCTCTTTCACCTCTGGGACCTTTAGCACCGGGTCCTCCCTAAAATCCATAGTAAGAACAACTTTTAGGGTGAAAATAAGGACAGTAGGGAGAAGTTGATACGTAGAAATTACTTCCAGCAGCACGGCGTTCTCTAGGCAATCAATACTTCTATAGCTACCTTCAAAATATTGAAGTGAATTTTACATGTCATATAAATATGTAGGGAAAGAGAATTTCAAAACCTTACACATTTTAAGTGTCTCACTTTTACATTCTGAACTTTTCTTAATCATTAGCAAGTTTTGAAGTTTATTTAAAAATTTGAAGTTTGATGGAAAAAACAAGCATTACTTAAATACAGTAAGGAGAAAATTCTGTTTGGGAATTATATGGACGCATTCTTCAGAGAAACTAATATGCAAAAAGAAGAGTATGTTGAAACTCCCAGAATCTCAGAACATGTACTTCAGTAACTAGAAATTCAGAGTTCACTGAACAAAGAGGAAATAAATATGATAGTGACATCCAATAATGTTATCTTATAATTAGAGGACAAAAAAATCTTTTACTTCTCAAAAACATCTAAGTCACATCCAGGATATAATTTTATGATTACAAATTTAATCAGGTAAGTTACTGTTTATAAAAAATAAATAAATAAATGGTGGTAATTCCAGTGACATTTGATTCTATATGTGAGAAGCTGGTTTGTAATTAACCTAAAATCAACTTACATTGTTTGCTATGATGCAAGTATGATAAAATTCAGTGTTCTGAGAATCTTGGAGCTTTTCCTACATTAATCAACCATTTTCTTAAAAGAGGCCGATAGGCCTTAGTGGTATCCCTTCCATTCCACAAAACCATGCAAAGTTAGATCAAGGGGTTCCACACTGATTAGTGAAATCTACCACTGCAATCTTCAATGTTGTGCCTTGCATTTTCTTGGTCTCCCCTCCCCCATGAACAGACCTGGTCATAGAGTTCTTATTCAAGTTATTCCAAACCCCTCTACTTACAGAGTTTGTAATATCATCACATATGTAAATTTCCCTCCTTGCAATGTTATTCTGATGATATGTCTGCTACATAAAGTATACATATCCTAAGTTCTAAACAAGTTGTTCTGGGTCAGCTTCTCAACCATGGCTCCATAACATAATTACAAGAAGCTTTTAGGAGGCAGAAGAAATTTTCAAAATCATGTGATTACAGATGGAAACCCAGATTCACATCTTTGAGCAAAGCTCTTAAATACTAGCCACTACCATGCATTCCTGCATAACTGGAGAAATGTGTAAATGTGTTCAAATTTTCTTCTCGATTCATTCCATTTCAGAACTCAAATACCACAAAAAACGATCTGAAGTTTAGCTTGCTCTGTCCTAGAAAATACAGATGGCTGGAAGCATTTTATCCACTCTATATTGGCAAAAAGATGATCGCTCCAAAGATTTAGAGGAAAAGCTAGGACTGTTGCAGTTCCCTTACCGCAGGCCCGGGGGGACCTGGAGGTCCAACGCTGTCCTGTGTACATGTGCAAGCATTTGGAAGAGCAGGGCATTTTGCTTCATCTCTCTGAAATTTTGAAAAGCATATTTGCTATGAACTGAGAGCAAAATGACTTCCAATCTTCCCCCTCCCACTTGTCTTATATACACAAGGAAATCTGTTTCTCAACTTGAAGAAATAATTTGTATTTAGCATGACAAACAGTGTTAGTTGAATCCTGCTTTGGTCCTTTACATCTTTATTTTAGGTTTTACTTTAGGAAACCTTACATAACAAGTGTTTACAAAACCACCATGGGGACCACTGGTAACTTAGTACAATTTTTCCCTGATCCAGGGTTAGAGAAATGCTGAGTAGCTCAGATAGCAATACCATTTCATTTGGGGTAAAATCTAAACTCCTTTCCAAGCCTACGAGGCCTTACATGTTCTGCAAAGCAGCACCACCTTGCTCTTCTCACTGCCTACCACTGGCCCTCCAGCCCCACTGTTCCTACTTCATATTTCTCAGACATTCAGGGCACTTTGTGGCCAGAGGGCCTTTGCATGTACAGTCTCCTCCGACTAGAATGCTGTTTCTCCCTTATCCACATTGTCCACTCCCTCGCTTCATCAGGCCTCTGTTTAAACCTCACCTTATTTCTGGGGGCTGATGGTACTCACCCGGTTCTCTATCCCTTCACCCGGATTTGCTTTGTATCATAGGACTTTCTACTTTGTATTGTAGTGTATATATCTACTTGTTAATTCTTTCTCTCCCCTTTCCTTCCACCAGAATATTCATTTTTCACTGCTGTAACCCAAACACATAGAATTCAGCCTGGCTTATAATAAATAGGTGCTCAATAATTATTTGTTGAATAAACAACACACATTCATCCTGGGGATGTATTCAGCTCATTGTTTGCCAGAAGAGTCCAATCCATCATTGGATTGGATACGTTCAAGTTCGTAACTATCACTACTTACACAGACACAATGAGGGAAAACCATCATCTCACAAAGTAATATAGTTATGTCCGCCATAAGCCTTACATATCCACAGAGATGATGGTTCATTCTGTAAAATGCTGATATTTTACAAGCAATAGAAGGGTTTTGTAACAAGTAGATTTATCAAACATGCTGACTCAGCAGGGCTTTTCTAACTACACGTAACCATGCTGGCTGCTAGGGAGAATTTCCAGATGTGGTCTTGTAGTATTCGTGGCTTTGGAAGGAGGGGTCCTTGGCCCGAGCTGTGGTACTGGGTGAGCATGCACATAATGCCTGTCCCTCAGCTCCATCCTGGAGACTCAGCTGCTGAGTGCTACTTCCTCTCCCGGACCATCTGTATCCACATCCCCTATTCTGGGAGGACGCCTAAGACCACAACATTATCCCACTCCATTTGACTTACCCTAGAGGGAATATCACAACATCTGTCTCTACTGGTCCACACCGGACTGCAGACAATATCAAAATTCTGGATTTGGAACTGCAAACAACCAACAGCAACATCAGCTAAAGATGCATGAAAAACATTTTATATTAACTTTTCTGCATTTTAACCTTTACCAATTTCTCAGAGACTCTCTTAAGGGTGCAAACCCTTGAGAGAAACGTGATCCTTACTTCGTAAGGAAAGAACTTAAAAAACTATGCCTAAGAGAAAGAGATGTTAAGGCAAAATATGTTTGTGAAATTCCCACTTCTGATTCACTTCCTTGGGTAAAATAAAATGCTTGATTGAGTTTTGTCTTTTTAAAGAGAACATTAATTTCTTTATTTAAGAATTAAAACTTTATTTAATTAATTTGAAGACTCTACACATTTAAATCAACTTTTGAGAATCCACCCTTGTGGAAAAAGAACATTAAAAAAAAACCCTCACTTGATGGGGAGGGAGACAAACCACGAAATGAACTAAGGGTGGCTGGGAGGCAAGGAGGTAGGGATGGGGTGGCTGGGTTGTGGACATTGGGGAGGGGATGTGCTATGGTTAGTGCCGTGAAATGTGTAAGCCTGACAATTCACATCATGTACCCTGGGGCAAATAATACATTATATGTTAATAAAAATTTTTAAAAATAAATAAATAAATGAATGAATAAATAAATAAATTAAATAACCCTCACTTATTCTAAAATTGATGCTTTTCTTTTCATAAATTCTTATCTGGGGGCTGACCGGCTAACTAGGAACCTTTATGATTATCCTCTACTTAACTATTTCAATAGAGTATATGCTTTCTGTATTTCTACATTTTAAGAATAAAGCTCTTTTGGTGAAAAGGAAAAGATTGCTTGGATATAGCCATCTTTTTATAAACCTGTTATAATTATTCTATATAAAGAACAAATCCAATATTCAGCAAAAAGTCTATGTAAAAGCTTGTTGAATCATTGCTGTACACCTAAAACTATCATGTGTTGCCTATACTCAGTAAAGAAAAATAAAAAGGTACATTCTAAGCGCTTGATAAATCTTAGTGATCATCATTATCAGTGCTATTAATTTAGAGAATTAAACATATTACTTATTCTATTAACCTCTAAAAAGTTTTAAAATTTAATTATAAGTCCAGATGTTAATCACAATATATTAAGCCTGCACTAATTATTTCTACATTGTGGAATAAAAACTTCACTTGTGAATCTAGGAAAAGGAAATCCTGTCCATGGAAGAAAGCTAAATTAAATAAATTAAAGGTAATAATAGAAGCCAAAGATGTTAAGAACAAAGATGTTTTAGAACAATAAATAGTATTATTGATTGACATTTAATTTGAACTTAATTAGCCTGAGAGAGTGAAAACTCTAAATTTAAAATTGTATTACTAGAGAGCCCTGTAAATATAGCTGGCGTGCTCCCGCCTCAAACTTGAGCCAGTGCAAATTGTGAGTAATGCAGTCAATCAGCTGGCCGCCCCTATACCACTCTTCCTCCTGAGATGGAAGGATGATCTCTGTGAGAGAGCGTAGGCCCTACGACAATGACAGCCTGTGTCTGGGTCATTAAGCTACAAATGCTTAATGTCTTGATTGCAAAGATTTGTACTAACAATTGCTATCTTTGAGGAACAAAAAAAGAGTTATTTTAGATTTCACTGATTATCCTGGCAACTAATTGGGTTGTACTCTCCAACTTGATCTTGTTTCAAGATGACTACATGATGTTCTCTCGTGCCTTGATATCTTATTTTGTTTCTAGCAGTCAAGCACATTACTATGTTCTGTCAGCTGTGTACTTCCTCAATGTAACTTTTTCAATGTTTCAATCTAAGACATTTGACAATTTAAATCTTCCCTAGGGAGCCCTTGGGTGGTTCAGTTGGTTAAGAGTTTGCCTTTGGCTCAGGTTATGATCCCAGGGTCCTGGGATCGAGCCCTACATCAGGCTCCTCTGCCCTTTCCCCCTGCTCATGCTCTCTCTCTGTCTCTCTCTCAAAAAATAAATAATCTTAAAAAAAATAAAACTCACTGAGAAAAACAAAAAAAAACTCACTGATTATTTTTAAAACGCAATTTCAATCTTAACACAATGTGCCAAGAAAAAAAGAAATATGTTACTTACTGTGGCTGATTTCCTCTCCCCTTTAAGAAGTTTTCCAAGAATTTCATAACCATCGGTTGTGATATTTCCTGCTTCCTTAATGTCTTTTTCTATGATTTCATAGCAGTCGATGTAAATCTTAACACTTTTTGAGGTCACTACAATATGAACCTGAAAAGATCATTTGTTTCCATTATAAAATTTCTACCCCAAAAAACTTAGTTGACTTTTGCATTGTTCAGATTACAAGTTAAAAAATACGTTATTTGAGTTACTCTTAGCCCAAATCAAGTCTTGGACTAAAAATCCAAGAACCAGTTTGCAATGTCAATGTCATTTATTAACAACATCAAACTGAATGAGCCCTCATCCACACATACAGCATAATTTCCTATTTTCTCATATGTACCAATACTGAGATGACCAGAAATGAGTAGTAGATGAAATGATTCCATTAACTATAAAGAACTATTCAAATACAAATTAAGAATTATTAATTAAGAAATTATTAATATACTATTATACTTAATAGAAAGGAACCTCAAATGTCTTCCACTGATTTTGCTAGATTCAATTTTTAATTCGTTACCCCCTAATCTCGATCAGAAAGAACTTGCACACCATATAGATACCTAACATAGTAAAGAATTAGCACACATCTTCTGTAGAGATTCAATTCTGGAAATCAATAGATACAAGATTCAATTTCCTTATAAGGAAAGAATCTTATGTTGTTTATTTCTTATCTGATATTGAAGACACTCAGAATTTGAAATCTATTAGCGCAGATAATTGACAAAACATTTGTATTTCAACAATGTAAAAAATGGTTGCAGGTAATCTTTGAGTTTGTAGTTATGCTCATAGTTTCCGCTTATCACAGCACAAATATTCAAGTACTTGATGGTTACTTTGAAAAGTTTGGCTCCAAGTTAAAAGAAACAGAAATTATCTTAAATGCTTTGAGTCAACAGGCATTAGGATAATCTCTGGAGATATCTTTAAATAGTGAATATTTTTCCCATATAGAATCACCAGCAAAACACTAATTTAGCACACCTTATTAGTTTTAAGTGTGAATTACGTATTGATTGCTTTTATATAAAATTGATACATAGCCTACTAAAAATAAATTCTAAGTATTTCTAAGACAATCATCTAATATTGAATTCAAGAAGAACATTGTATAGGCATTCCCAAGATTTTTATTATCTAATAAAAACTAAAACTTGGGACGCCTGGGTAGTTCAGTCATTTAAGCGTTCAACTCTTGATCTCAGCTCAGGTCTTGATCTCAGGGTCTTGAGTTCAAACCCTGCATTGGGCTCTCCA
>CM053608.1:71433835-71466910 GCA_028646535.1 Procyon lotor | reverse complement strand
TGCACACACAAAGGTCAGTGTTTTCCCTGCTCCCTTGAAGCACGGATGTTGACAGAACAAATACCAATTGATTACTAATAGGGAAAACCTTCGTCTTACAGAATTGCTTCTACAAAAGCATTTCTAAGCTGAAGATTAATTTACTCAAATGTCCTAGCATTGGGATGGTGGGAAAAGGATATGTTAAAACATTTCATTTCCATACAAGGAGTATCACATCGTCGAGGCTAAAAGCGGACCGCTAACAAACACACATTCAGCACAATCTCAGCAGGAACAATGACTCATCAGATTCCCAAGTGATTTCCCCAGAATCTATTTATGCACAGACTTGATCCCTTATAGGACAGACAGTTGTCCACGAAGTTGTTATCTTCCAAAACAGGTGGGATCGTGGGTCCATTTGGACTGTGACTTACTTGAAGTGGCAGTTTCACAGACAAATGTAATGAGGTTGTCCTCGATCTTCTCAAAAGATTCAAAGTCATCAACAATGAAGACGTGCCGTTCGCTTGGTTTGCTGGCGATGTTGGCAAGCTCGTTGTAGTCAACGTCAGCCACACCAACTACAAAGACACTGAACCCTGCAAAGCAGTGATTACGGAGTGAATTACATATCCCTTTTTCTGTCCTTTGTTGTTTCAGCAATTCAAAATAAAACCTTTTCAGAAATGATGCTGTATTTTCTCAGTAGATGCAGCAAGTCCTTCTAGTTGACATAAACTCTCTTTAATAAACATGTATTTTTTCCAGGTCTTCCTATTTTCTGGCTTCGAAAACTCAACTAATTAGGTTTCCTACAATAAAATGCTAACAATTAAGAGAAGCACATTTTAACAGCAGAAAGTCTTAATGTGGTACATGTTTCCTTCTAGAGATCACAGTCCTAATATACCCATCCATTCGATAGCTCTCTTAGGCACCATTAATAAGCTTATATAATTCAGAAACCAAGAATGGGCTCATTTTAAAATTTGAGTTCTTGAAACTGATATTCTCAATAAACTCCGGCACAAAGGCGGCACTCTGGCCACTTCTGAAATGGAATCGACAATTCCCACTGGCAATAAACTTTCATTTATTTAGGCTAATACAAATAAACAAAGACCTCACTCCAAAAGCTTAATTTGAAAGTAGAAAAAGTAGACTATATAAGAAATCAGTTCTCTAATGAGATATGAATAAGGTAACTTGAGCAAGTATTCATAACCCCAAACTTAAGTCAGCCAAAAGCCCAAAATACGTAGATAACTGCTTAACATAAAGGCAAAAATTTATTTAAAAATTTAAAAATTTATTTTAAAATTATTTAAAAAAAAACAGTGCAAAGAACAATCTGTGTTGAAAGAAGACAGTATGATTTAACACTAATCATGACTCATATTTTAGCCAAAGAATCATGTATGTGTATGTGCAGATGACAAATTCCATATAACAAATTGTTTTGTAATTTACTACAAAATATCATGCACAAAGTAGAATTCTCTCCAAAATATATTTACTTTGGACTCTACGTGGGGGGGTTGGGACTTGGGGGTGTGAAGGGTATGAATGCAAGTACTGGTAAGACTGGTAAGGTCTACCCCAAAGATGTCTTCCTGAGGCCTCTCTATAGCTCCTTTCAGAAATCTGCCTTGGGTTTGCCTCTGCAAGGATTTGCTGAAGATAAAGGCTTCCCTATGTTCTCCTTGCACAAGAACCCAGCATCAAAATTCGCATCTGCAGGAAGTCTGCTCTAGAAGCATTCTCTGCCTGCATTCTGTAGCCTTCCAGCAACTATGGGGAAGTTAAGTTTGCTTTTTCACACACCTTGAGTCCCATCTTGAACAAAGATATACACAATGTCCTTTTTGAGCAATCACTAAACCATCCATGATTAAATATAAACTAACATTTCAAGGGTACGGAGTCCAGAGTAAAGCAGGAACAGTCAAGTAAAAGTAAGTAAAGTAAGTAAAAGCAGCAGTTTCATCTTTTGCAATCATTCCTGAACATGTAAAACATGTTAAGATAATGAGTGCAATCACTAGGTTCAAATTCGTGCCTGTGCTTACCTGACTGCTGGATGACCAAAGCTGCCTTCTTGACCTCATCCTGTGACCGACCATCTGTGACCACAACCAGCACCTTGGGGACATTCTTCCTCATGCCGCTCTCCCAGGTCAAGACCTTCTCCTTGATAAATGTGAGAGCCTTGCCTAGAGTGTGGCATGGAACATTTTACTGTCAGTTCACTGAAAACTATCCAAGTGCCAGTAGCCACACTCAACTGATTAAGAATCTGAATAACGAAATGTGATAGTACACTCAGTTCTACCACTCCCAACGCTTTGGGAGGTGAAGGTCTACATACACTTTGATAAACCGTACCTGTTCGTGTGTTGCCTCCTCTGTACCTAATATTCTGGAGGGCCCCCAGGGCTTGGGCCTTGTCATTGTACGTGTTCAGCTTGAACTCAGACTTGACCTCGTCACTGTACTGCACAAATGAGACCTGAAAGGGAATGTGGTCCATGGTGAGGTTAAGACACTTCTTTTTATATTATAATTTTCCCGTGGCCCCTCCTGCTGTTGAATGGAGAAGTGTCTGAGAGCTAACAGAATATTATAAGCTCTTTATAGCTAATATTATAACACTGACTACTATTGTCTCATTAAATTCTCTCATTTCTACTCTTCGGAGAAATTGTCAATAACATTAATATTGTAAATATGCTGTAGTCACATGGTATCCACAGCCTTTCTCTAGGATGTAGGAAGGGATGGGTAAAGCTGGGGAAGAGTGACATCCCAGGATTAGAAATGAGAACACACCATCTTGAACTCAAATGTCAGCAAAGCAATTGATTCTCAGCCAACTGCTTCTTCTTACCACAAACTTAGTAGCAGTATGATTCCTGGAAAGACTACAGGCTTCATAGTCAGAATTCAATGGGCTCAAATCCTGGCTCTGCCAATTGGTAGCTATGTGACGTAGGGCAAGTTCTCTGCATCTCAGGGCTTTTGTTTCCATATCAGTAAAATGGAGATAATTATACTTACTTTCTAGAGTTGTTTTAAGGACTGACAATCATATATTGACTAGAAAGTAGCTGGCAGGGGCGCCTGGGTGGCTCAATGGGTTAAAGCCTCTGCCTTCAGTTCAGGTCATGATCCCAGGTCCTGGAATCAAACCCTGCCATCAGGCTCTCTGCTCAGCGGGGAGCCTGCTTCCCCCTCTCTTTCTGCCTGCCTCTCTGCCTGCTTGTGATCTCTCTCTCTCTCTGTCAAATTAATAAATAAAAATCTTTAAAAAAAAAAAAAAAGAAAGAAAGTAGCTGGCACATAGAGATTAATAAAATATAGTACTTATTTTAAATTTTTCTTTTTTATTAGAAATCTCAATTTCTAAAAGGATGAAAAAAAGCAGCTTAGTTGCTGACATGTTAAATTAAGACTATAACTACCCTGAATTTTTACTCTTCTTGAGTTGCAAGAATGTTCACAGGATTATTTGGGGATTTGAAATTTAGCATATTCCATAAAAGACGAAGTGATTTGTTTATGATATTATTTGTGGCTTATGTCAAAATCTCTCATTTTCATAATCTAGAATGCCAGAATGACCAAGTACAAAATGCCATACACCCACTCCAGTCACTATTCATCGCTGAGTCCTCTAACTTAACAGGGCATGACAATCATAATGCATTTAGTTTCCAGAACATTAGATGACCTTTTATGGAAAATGTATCATCGTCGCAAGTCTTAAGCAGGAAGTCAGAGTAGGAATGCCCTAAAATCTCCAAAAGCAGTATCATCTAGCCAAGAGAATACCTACAGGAGGGTTTATTTTTTTTATTTGCCATTAACACCCAACTCCTTCCCAAAAATACATGATACATGTGTCGAGAAAATAGTAAATAGTAAATAACAAGTCAAAACCTACTTAAAAACCAATATTCAAAGGAAACAGCAAGACATTACAAATGAAGAGCCACCTATGAAACAGTACCCACCTGAATTCCAGCAGGACTGATTTCATCAAAGGCTCCCACAGTATTGAAGATGAATTTTACAACTTTGTTAAAATTATCATCCCCGATACTCCAGGAGGCATCAGTCAAGAATACAATGTCTGCCTTGGCCCCTTTGCATACTGAGGGAAAAAACAGAGAAACCCCATTTCTCATGAAATTTTCCATTCAAATGAAGTTACAAAACCAAGAAATGTAGCTTAAAACCTCATTACTCCAAGTGTAGTTCCACAGCAGCGGCATTTCCTGGAAGCTTCCAGAAATGCAGGATCCTGGGCCCTATATACCCCAGACCTCATGGATCAGGTTAGCAACAAAAGATTCCTGGACAAATCACATGCATAATAAAGTTTGAGATGCTCTAGTCTAACTGGCCCTCAATCTCTGCTCTGGAATTACTCTGTTTAGATCCATTATGCAAATACATGCTCTTTCCTCGTGGAACTGTTCAAGTGGCTTCAAACAATGGATGAGGAGGAAATCAAACGAAAAGCAGCAATGTCCAGAATTGAAGAATAACCATCAGTGGGTCTGGAGATTTTGTATATAACTATCAAAGATTTGGTGCACATAAGGTATCTTTTCATTTTAAATTAGGCCACTAGAATTACACAGAGGGAAGAAAGGGAAGGAATAAAATAATGTCTTTGATTTGAATTTTCAGACTTGGAGGGTTAAAAAAATTAAAATTTTAGTATATAAAAATTTAACATATAGAATATAGAGCACCAACAGTGAGCCCTAATGTAAACTGTGGACTGTGGATGAAAATGATGTGCCAGTGTAGGCTCATGGATTGTAACAAATGCACCATTTTGGTGCTGGATGTTGATACCGGGGAAGGCTGAGGGATGGGAGGCGGTGGTACAGGGGGTATATATGGAACTCCATGTAGTTTCAGCTCAATTGTGCTAGGAACCTAAGACTGCTTTAAAAAGTAGAGTCTATTAAGGGGGGGAAAAATGAACATTTTTAAGCCAAGTTTATTTACTGAATTTCCTTCAATAGTCTAATCTAAAGAAATCCATTATTATTTTACCTCATAATAATAATACACTTGCCCTGTATATTATTTTATCCTATAAGAGTATACTTTAAATTTTTTAATTTTATATATTTAATAGGCTTAATAAAGTTGTAGCATTCTAGAACCTTCTAAGACAAAAGAAAAATACTTCAAAAATCTGAAGCTCTTTCAAAATTAAATGCTAAAAATAGAATGTGGGGAAAGAATAAGCCAAAAGTTAATTAGCTTAAACTTAATCTGATAAAACACTGAGAATTGCCCCCAAATTACTGAGAGACCAGTTCCATTAGCTCAGCATGTCTTTTGCCAGTTCACTGCAAGTGACAATTATGTCTTAAACGTCAGTGAATGAGCATTTTTTAGCTTTGTGCGATCCAGGGCAGAAGCCAGGAATTCCAAAGCCAAAGGCCCCAGGGATAGGTTGAAGATAGAGCCAAAACAGTTTATAGTGCCTACTGACGCCAGTAGCCAGGAGAAAGAAATGCCCATCATGTGCCTGTGGACTATGCAAAGTATCACTACACATTAATCTGCAAAATTGAGGAAACAGTTCCAACTGAAGAGTTATAGTTTACAACTGATTTCATACACACCAAAATAGGTCGGAGGGGGGAAAAGAACAATTACTGATAATTTTTTTAATCTAAAAACTCTTCAGCAAGAGCAGTAAATCAGAAGTACCTTATATCAATTGGAAATCATGTATAGGCTCCATAAATAAGAAGGCTATAAATCCCTATCAGCCGAATGTACCGTCACTTACCATCCCGGGCCGGTGGAATTGTGGGAGGGGGAGGAGGCGTGGGTGGCTCTGTAGGGGCTTCTGTTGGTTTTACAGCTAGAATTTAAAAAGGATAATTAGAAGAACATAACCTGTGCAAATTTCATATCCCAGGAAGTACATTTTAAGAGCAATTTAAGTCCTAGATAGCAGATCAAGTCTCATTGGCACTGACAGACTGGAAATTCTATTTTATCCAAATTTGGAATCGTCGGTAGTCATTCCAACACTGACTACAGCTGCGGAAAGCAAAACCACGACTCAAAGGACGCATGAAAAGCCTTCGAATAGGGTCAATGAGTAAAAGTCACTACTATTGGTGCATATTCCGCTTCTCACTGCCAGCTAGAACCATATAGCCCTGCTGCAGCCTTATCCTCAAAATAACACCAACTCTATAATAGGGAAAACATGAATTTGTTGTAGAGAAAGGTCCTGAACCAACCACAGATTCCTTTTTCAGGAATCTGCCATCATTATAATCTTTACTGTGACTCACAAGGAAAAGTTCCTACACAGGAGTCACTAAGTCTCCCTCACCTAGAACATTCTATTCAGAAGCCTTACAGAGACTTTCAGATTACTCAAAAACTTACTGGTATGTTCTTTGACAGAGACTCCCGGTCCCTCAAGATTCGGTGTCTGTACAAAAACAGTGACACCATAATCAGCGTCTGGTGAAAGACCAGTGAAGCAGTGACTGGTTTCTGATCCACGCACTGTGATTTCTTGTCCTCTGGTTCCTGATTATGATAAAAGGAAATACCAGTGTCACCATCAGTTATAATTAAAGACATTTTTATATATCACTTCATCTCCTTTACTGAAGTTGAAAATGTTGCTATTATGTGCTCTGGTTCTTTATTATTATTATTATTTGATTTTTTAAATTTTTGGCACACGTACCATCAGCAGGGCTTAGTTTTAGCCTGTAGGAGGTGGCTGCCCGGTGAGGAGACCATCTAACACAGAATGTATCCCACCCAACCTGGTAAGTTTTCAGATCTGTCACATTTAAATACACTACAACATAAGGAAAAAAAAGAAATAGATTTACTTCACAAATAAAAGCAAAAAAGCACACTTTTAATCGTAACAATTTTAAAACTTCTACTGTGGCTGAAAAAAAAATGCCTAAATTCTTGTAAGAAATTACATGAAACATACATGGAAATGTGGTACAGCTAAAACAGTCCTCTCTTTCTATCATTAATTTTCAAGGGAAAGACATTCCGCATAGTCTCACTGGACACTACAAATAACAAAGATGTTTCATGTAAAATAGTAAAATATTTTTCTAAAGGGCTATCTTCTAAGTCCTTAAATAGTTATTTAGTTCTTGTTGACAATAAAATCTGTCTTTGGGCTGAGTCAGTAAACACAGCATTTCTGTGAAAACTTTCGACTGAACCAATGGATTTAGGTAATATAAGTTTTAACATCATATGTCAAAAAACCAAATAGCATTCCAAATCTAATTTTACAGATAATTCATGGATAAATCATAATTTCTATACTTTTAATCTTTCAACATTCAAAAAATATCTTATGAGATATAAAAATATCTCATCACATACATTTTTGTGTACTCAGTTATATTCCTTATATATTTCTTTGGCTGGACAAGAAAGAGCCACTTACTTAATGCTGAGGAGACATGCATATGTTAAGAAGAAATAAAACTGAAATGGGCTGACCTTGCAATTTGCACTACATTTTTCTTACAACCATGAAAAAGATACATGACTCACACGTAGTGCCTTGATCCGTCAGGGGGACACTGAGTCCAGAATCATACTGAGCGTAAACATTCACATCATAGGTGGTGCTAGGATTGAGATTGTGTAACGTGTATGATGTCATTTCTCCAACAAAAACTTCCATGGGCTCGTTGGAACCTTTAATAACAATCACAAAAAGACATAGAAATATTCCACCCCTAGTCTCAAACTTTCCTTAAAACCAAATAAGTTATACTCAAATGACAGTATGAACACCATTAATTCCACAGCCCATTATGCGCTTGCTCACTGTAACACACATTCCATTATATGTTGAAAAACTATAAACAGAGACCAAGTTCTTCACCTCTTATTCTCGAAGCATACATAGCACAGTACCTAGAATGTAGTAGATATATATCATCAATATTCCTTTGATGAATAAATTCAATCACACAATTAACTACTCTAAACCCCCAAAACCTCTTCTCTAAGCCCCACTTTGTCAGCATGGTGCTTTGCACACAGTAGGTGCTCAATTAACATTTTCCAATTTGTTGTAGAGATGATTTAAGAACTTCTGTCTTGGTTCTCATCCCACAAGTTTGGTTCCTGAAGATCCTCTCAGTTACCAACACCTCCTCCTTCTTTCAGTTATCTCTCTTAAGGCCCATGTTTCCTCTCTTGCCATCTCTCCTTTACCTCTTTTTAGCTCACACCCTTTCTGGGTGCATGGAAGAGACCCTGGCAAATTTGGTACAAAGAGTATTTTTCTTCCATTTTGCTAAGCATATGGACAGAACATAAAAACAAAGATAATAACTCAATTAATCAAAGGGATATCCATTTAGGTGTAAGTGTCAATGGGAAGTTGGAAGCAAGGCCTGCAGGAATAGACTAAAATGCATATGCCCAAAATGGAGTAACACCTTGACTTAATGGGAAGTTTATATTGATTAAATATGCATTATTTCACAATCATAATAACATACAGAAGGTCTGGACTCATATTCCACCAGTGTGATTTTATGAACCAGGCCAAACTTCTTAATCATGCAATCTGAAGAGAGTCTCATTTACACCCATAGTAACAAGGACACTTCAGACTGTTGGCTTAGAACACTATTTCCAAAAATATTGCCTCTAGTGGGAGGGGACCCAATGTGACAACTGATCAAGAGACTCTAATCAGCTCCCTCATAGACAAATAACTCTCTAATGCGTTTTTATGATAATAAAAGTACTTCCTTACCCACTGGCTTATACACAATTTTATATCCAAGAACCGGAGAGGGTGAAGGATCCCAGGATACTCTGAATCTTGTGTACCATTCGTCAGAGATGTGTATGTTTTGAGGTGGAAGCAGTCCCACTGCAAGCAAATATTGGCACACATTATTGACCTTTCACTGACACACAAGGGGAGCGCGGAACTTTATGAGTACTGATCATGAGTACTGATAGTGTGGTCCCATGAGAATAATTTAATAAAATCCTATAATGCCCTCATCCAGAAAACAATCTAAAAGTGTTGAAATGTTCGACAGAAAACTTACTAGTTTTCCAAATTCCAACAGCAACTCCAATGGACTCAGGATCGGATGAGTCCCAGAGCTGTTAGGTTATATAATGCAGAATTACAGAAATTACAAGAGATCTCATACCATTTTTAGCATGTTATAGATTATGGATTGTTAGAGCCAAAAAGCAATTTAGAAACTGTCTAGTTCAACCACCATATCACATAAATAAGATTTGATTTGCCCAAGACCACACAGCTAGCTAATGACTAATACGATGTTCATTCTCAGCACCCTTCTCTCCTCCCCCAGCATAACCTGGAGCAAATCCTCAAGCCTCCAGAGGTACTGCCGCTAACCAACCCCACACCCTGTAAACCAATGCTGTCGGGCAGCATGCTGACTCATCCCTGAGTTATTATTTACAGCATTACACAAATACAGAACTCAAAAACTTTTTTGCAAGAGAAACTAGATATGGCTTTGGCACATCCTAGAAAATTCAAGTCTGGTAAAGATTTTTTTTTATATATATATTTTGATAAGCACAAAATTCTAAAACATGCATTTCCCCCCAGAAAAGTACCAAAATGTATTCTAAAACCTAAGGGAATGTGCAAAATGAGATGTTCTTCCATTTAAATCATCTTGAATTACTAAACTGAGTCTCCGCTGACTCCGTCCTGTAGACAATAAGTATCCGTAAATCCGTAACTTCCTGGCCTTGAGAGACTAAGTTAAAACAACTCTAGTTATGCTTTTCTCTTGGGAGCTTTCAAGTGTCACCCCTCCCAAGTTCTGTAATACCAAGATTATTTAAGCACCAAAAGAGTTTGGGCAACCTAGTGTAGCAAGGACCCTGAAATCATTTACTTAAGTGGATTTTTTCAGAGTGAAGTGGAAAGAGGAACTCCAATATTGACCAGTAACAGAACTCAGACCGATAGCCCAGCCTGCCTTGATGCTGAACCAGTGACTTCCAATCTTGGCTCTACACTAGAAGGCAAGGGGATCCAGGCTACCCCTCAGGGCAGGTCCATTAGCGTCTCTGGGGGTGGTCCCCAGGCACAAGCATGTTTTAAAGCTCTTCAGGTGATTTCAGTGGGCAACCAACTTGGAGAGCCTTTGCTCTAAACAATAAGAAACTGACTCCTGTGTAATGTAGAAAGGGTTTGCCTAAATGCCAATAATTTTCTGTAAATTACTTGGTACACTAGAAAAAAACGGAAAAAACTGTAAAGACCGAAGATCATTTTTAATCACCTTGCTTCTTTACTTATGACTTAAGATTCTATCGGGATAGTGTTTTTTGCTGATACTACATTGACTGAGTTAACAGATACCTCCTTCACTGATACCACACAAACTAAAACATTATTCAGAGACTAGGCAATGGTCTTCCAAACGAGAAACAAAACTATCTTGAGCAAAGCAGAATATGCAGATAGCTGTCTCCTTTTTCTTCTTATGGTGCACTTTTAAAAAGTTAAAATACGAATTCTGTTCCCATATCATTTTTGCCAAAATTCAAGGTTTAATGTAAATGTTAATGCAGTATTAATGGACTATTTGGGATGCATTGGTAAATGCAAAACTTAAAGATTATAAAAGGGATAAGACATTTACCGGTTCTTCCATTTCCTGTTAGATGACCACCATCCCCATCTTCATAAACAGCAATAATAGTAATTTTATACGGAGTATCAGGTTGTAGCGGCTGCAGCATCACATTATTCCTTCTGCCTGGGACTGTGGTCTGTAGGGAAGTTAAATTACAAATTAATTATCTGCCAGAGGCCTTCCAGATCAAAAGACAACACTGTTTTATGTCTTTCTATCAACAGCAATGGTTTCTTCATGCTTTGCTTCCGTCGCGCAATGCTCATGTCGGCAAGTCTACACTGCCTACACTGTGCAGCGCGCAAGAATGGTTTGAGAGTCAGATCTGAGCTCGAATCCCAAGTCAGCCATTTGCCAGCCTTGTGACCAAGCGTCTCTGGAGGAAATGGTAAGGATGAAAGGCAAGAACGCGCACGACAGCTCGGCACACATTACCGACCACTGCAGCACACAGCAGTCCTTCGTTTGTCTCCATCTCCCAACTGTGGGTTACATTTCCACGCATTCCTGCAACAAATATGCCCCATGCAGCCACTGCGGGCCAGGCGTGGTGAGAGCTGCTGGGAAGGCGTTGGTGAGCAAACATGGACTCCGAGCCCTCAGGAAGATCAGCTTGGCTGATACTAATTAGGTGGAAAAGATGAAAAACAGGAAGTGGAAAGTACGTTCAACCACCTCCGTGATGCAGAAGTGAACCGGATACATCTCTCAATCTCTTTTCCAACCCTATGCTTTACTTCTACAAACAACATGCCTCACTTACGCCAGTGATTCCCAGCATAGAGTCCCCTGATTACAAATGGTGAATTGGGGGAAGAAATTATATTTTTAATGTTTTCAGAAAGTGGGGAGGAAGTCGAGTATTTGTCCACGGCAAAGCTGAATGAATGCTAAAAGACCCGCTTCTCTGCTTTGGCAAACTAAGTGTGGCAATACCGTTTATCTCATTTTGATCAGAAACTCTAAATGACAATTACATGTGTTTCTGATGAGTGAAATTGCAGGTTTGAATTAAAGCTTAACATATCAAATTTAAATAGATGAAACATAACTTGGGGACAACAAAGGGGGAATGATCCAAGAGGGTCTGTGGCAAAATGGTTGCAAACCACACACCTAACTGCTTACAACATTTTCTGTAATCTTCCACTGACCTAACACTTCAACTGATCACTACACTTTCTAAAGAGTGGTGAGTTTTTCCATCCATAACAAATGAATATACCTAGTGAGGGCTATGAGGAAGCTACAAGAAACCTAAATCTGGTTCTCAAGAGATAGTGTGACACACAAAAAGTTTGAAACTAATATGAGAGCATGTATATTCCAAAACTAAAGTGTAACAAGAAATGTTAAATTTAAAGAAAAGAGACATCAGTTAGGGCTTGGATACTTAAGGGATATCTTGTAGTGAAATTAGATTTAAAGAAAGGATGGGATGTGGATGGTCACATCTTTTGAACATTAAGTAACTCAGAATATCACGTATCATGTCTCACTAGACCTAGTTCCTATAAATAAAATTAGATGGCTAGAAATAGGCATTTCATGCAATAAGATAATTTTTCAATCTATCTTTAGAACAGAAATGGGCCCAAAGACATCGATTCTCTGTTAATGTGGGAGACCACAATAGACGTCTTTGGGAGTTCCCAATATTGTGTCAGAGGAGGTCATATAAAATGTGACTGTCACACAATTACTCAACTGTAATTACAGTACATTCCCAAAGAAACAAACATAATTTCCCCTTCCAACCAGGCCAGAGTTTACAAAATGCTCAACTAAATGAGAAGTGGACTCACGTATTCATCAATGGGATCTCCAACAGTGGGAGAATAAATGATCCTGTATTGCTGAACTGGTCCGTCGGCATGATCCCAGGATACAGAGAGGCTGTTGGTTGTCTCCCCAAAGACTCTCATATTTCTTGGTCCACTTCGTGGTACTAAATAAATAAAAATACAATCAAGTCAGTTTTGCCTGCCTGTGAGCACGGTGGACACGGGGGTGACAGGAGGGGTATAAAAGAATTTTACCCAGGTCAGATTAAGGAAGTTACTTGTGGGAGTTTCACATTCATTAGGACGTTTACTCCCTTTTGATAAAATATATACCTGCTCTAGTTTTAGGGGGAAATCACAAACAACAGAAAGTGCTACATTTCAGAGCTACGGTTACATGCTGAACTTCTGTAACACCGAGCTAGGTTTGAGCCTAAATATACAGACTGGGAGAGAAAGGGATTATTTTAAACTACTATAACCACCTCCTGTTTAATGAAACACAGAGGCCAAGCCCTCACATTTCTAAAGTTCCCGCTTGGTGACAAGACTCACTGCAGGGCAGAAGAGAAAAACCCCTCCTTAACTCAAGTCCCAGATGAGAAAATGGCCGACTGCAGTTCACTCAAAACCGACAGCAGTCACGGGCCCAGAGCCTCAGCCTGGAATTTGAAGGGGATGCCCAGGCAGAACCGCATGCCCAGGCCTACCCTTGCCTGTGCAGAGGTGGAGAAAGCTCTCACCACCTCTCAGTCACAATCCACTTCCCACTTCTCACTCCCTGAGAGAAGCCCTGCCAACCGAGTTACAAGGGAATGGGGTGGGGAAAGGATTTCGCCTCACGCGTTCGGCCCTGGCCAGGGCTGGGATTCCCCTCTCCGTCCGAGTAGAGAGCTACAATGTTCACAGAATAGGGTGTGTCAGGAATCAACCGCTCCAGGTGCACCGTGCGCGTGCTTCCTGGCACCACCATCTGGAGGGGAGGAAATGCCAAATTCTGCTTGACAGCAACTCAAATGCTTACCAAGTCTTCTATTAGTCAACATAGTAACATTTATAATAAAAAGCTGAGCTTAGGCACGTCAGAAGCTCACTACTATGCTTCCTCATGAGATCTGACAAAGCTACACTGTGAAATACAATCTCCTCAGAAATTCCCCCTCCCAAAAAAAAGTGAGTTCATACTCACTAAGCTAATACACTATGCTACCCTTAGTAGCTTCAAATATCTCTCATTTATGTTTATTGTGAAGATTCTCAAATACAACATCCGGAGCTCATGGTAGTTACCTACAGAGCATCCCGAATGTTAGACACACATAAGAGAAGGGATCCTCCCCACATGCTAGGAGGGAAGAAATTTCATGTTAAAATAAAGAGCCTCTCCACAAATGGATAATGGCAACGTTGTCTGAGTAAGCCCTGCCAAATACAGGGAAAGGCAAATTTTTTGTTTATCTTTGTTCAACACCATTGTCCATATTTATAAAGACATTAGTCTATCGATTTACTTTCCCTTAGGTGTTTTGAGTCTATCTTTATTCAAATTAGTAATTTCTGATTCCTGTATTATTAACCTATTTATAAAACTGAATAGTACTGTGAAGGGAAAATAAGCTGGACAACTTGTAAGGCCAGTGAAGGCAAATGTTAAGATGTTTTCACAACGAGACATTTCTATGTTATAACAAAAGCCCATACCAACAAGTTCTATCAATGACTTGTATTTACTCCTGGGCTTGTTAACTCATATAGCTAATTAGTATTTTCGCAAAATTCATTTTTTCCAACTAACCCTGTAGTTAGTACACCTGCCTTAACTTCTTAGGAGCAAACATTTAAGCATTATTCATTGTCATGTTTGTGGCAGGCATTCTCACAGGTCAGTGAACAAGACACAGACACAAGACTAGGTTCATCAGGAAGGGACGCTTCCAGGAGACCGTGGGCCACACTGACAACTGACCCAGTTGTCTGGCCCAGCAACCATGGCCGGAGGCACAGGGGGATCTACACAGCACTTGGACTGAAGTCTAAGAAGACAAAGTCACTTACAGACTCCGAGGGTCTCGTGCCGGCCACAGGAGAATATACAATGCGGTACTGCTGCACGGGCCCGGGCGCAGGGTCCCAACGGACATCGAGGCTGTTTGGTGTCGGATTGTACACGTGCACATTCCTTGCCAGCCCTCTCACCACTGGGGAAAGAGAAGCCGACACATATTTTCTGTAATCTGTTTATATCTGTCAAGCCTTCATGATCACTTCTCTAGGACTTACACTCTGTAACAGGATAAGACACTGTCCTCCTTCCACTTCGAATTCTCTACACACAAAAGCAGATTACAACCCTCCAAATGCAAATTTAGTCTAAGTTAGCCAAGTATGGCCTTTGTCTATACGGAAGCAGAGTTATTGCCAATAAAAACAAGCTAGTAGAAGTAGTAGTACTGGGCTGGCCAAAAAAGGACGAGGGATAAGGGACAAGAAAGTGGATAAAGTAGCCTTGGTTTTCCAACACAGATAATGGAGAGATAGAAAAAAGGAATTCTGCAGTGTCTGCCTTCTAAGTACCAACTGACAACAGCTACGAAGCCCATCTAATTCAGTCAGCGGGCTTCAATCAATCATTCATTCATTCATTCTTCATTCAAGAAATAACTACTGATATGTTCTGTGATTAAAAGGCAAAAGGAGGTGGAAATAGAACATACACTCAGTTCTCAATTACATGCCCCAAGTAGGACTTAGAAAAACATACAAATTAAATCCATGTATTAACCCCAGTCTACTTGAGCCAACAACATCAACTTTCTAGAGCACTAATCTCTTACCAGAAGAAACCACCCATACTTTCTTTCTTGTAGCCATCAGCAAGTATATTTTTAAAGCCAAAAAAATTCTTTATTAGTATGCACAAAAGCCTGTAAGCAATACTAGGAAGAATGGAAAAACCGCTATAAACTGTTTTCTCAAGATGTTAACGGTAAACAAAAGCACACAGAATTTTGATGACCAAAAGCACTTCATCAGCAAACTGGAGAAATGTGCAAGCACGTAATGCAATAAACAAGTCACACCCTGAAAGCCAGTTACAAAGCACTGCTTCACACAAACGTGTAAAGCACAAAGCAAAGCAAAATGAACTTTCGTCAGTGAAAGAGAATAACTGAAATAGCGGACTGATGATCGTATATGCATTGATAAAATCTGATAGTGTCATTTCAGAAGAAAAACACCATCATAAATGTGTTATTTCAGACATCAAAGTGTTAACAGTTGTCGGTGTTTGGAAGATAAACCATGGGTAATTGGTATATATTTATTTCATAATTTGGGATTTTCCAAATTTTCTTAATGGGCCTATGCAGCCTTTATAATGAAAAAGTTAAATTTTTTCTTCCTTCTCAACTTACATGTCTTCCCAGTATCTGATGTGCGTCCTCCATCACCTTCAGTATAAACGGGAACGACCGTAACGGTGTATGAGGTATCTGGCTGCAGGTTCCTCAGAATGGCGTAATGGGTATTCCCAGGGATTGGTACCTAAAGAGTTTAATAAACATAAAGCACTTGATTTGAAAAGCTTGTAAAAGAACTAATACCTCAAACAACATAATACTCAAAATACTAACTCAACACCCAGTCAAGAAGCAAGCTCTGTAATATTAGGAGATAAAGATGTGCCCCATGTGAACTGTTACAAGAGGGAATAAAGACTTCTCTAGACTCCTACGCTCATTCTAGGATCCCCCTTTAGAATTTCGGGAAATGATTACTTCCCCAAGTTCAACTCCCCCCAACCCCCCTATCACCAAGGCACTAAGGCAACAATCCATTAGCCTCTATTGAGTTCTAGTAAATGAATACCAACTCTTTCAGCCCTGAAGCAAATTAGTTAACCTTTTTAGCTTGCCTTTTAAATCATTCAGCTACAGTTTAAATAAACATGGAATTTTCACTCCAGGACATAATTACCAGTTCCTCTGGACCACCTGCTGTTGGTGCATAGAAGAGCTTGTACTGACGAGGATTTCCCTCTGCATGGTCCCAGCGAACATTCAAGGTGCTGGTAGAAGGGTCATACACTCTGAGGTTCCTCACAGTATTCAGAGGTTCTGCAATGCACAGAAATCACATGACACTATGATCCTAACAACCAAGCACACTCAAAATGCAGGTTCCTTGATATTTCCAAGGCACCTCAAACATGGCAGGGACCCCACGGTGGGCCCCCTACAAATATCTGTTGAAATCCTGAATAAATAAAAGAATGTCTGCGGTACACGTCTCCTCTCCATGAGATATTTTGGTCCCAGGGTGCTTTTGGTTTGTTTTTGTTTTTGTTTTTTAAATCCTAGAAAGTAATAATAAATGTCTTTCTCCATAAACAGAGACTGGTAACTCTGAGCAAGGACAGTAAAAGCAATTAATATCATTTTTTAAATGCATTAAAATTTGATTAGCAAAACCGTGTCACCCCCTACTGTTTTTCCAGGTAAAGATGGGATTCTGTGGTAGCTATTAAAGAAGCTACAGGGGTCTGGTACTTACTGGTCTTGCCTCTCCCTGTCATGCGACCTCCTTCGCCATCAGGATAGAGGGAGGACACAGTGATGGTATAAGGAGTATCCGGCTTCAGTTTCTGCAAGACCACACTGTTCTGCCGCCCCCCGATTGTGGTCTGGAGCAAGATAAGAGTGAATGTTAGCCTTGTTCTCTCCGTTTCACTGATCTGTTGGAGAAAGCTCCTTCTACAAGAGAGCTGTTTGAGATCCTGGCCAAAATCTGGAAACACATACCACACTGAAGATTTAAAATATATCTTATAGTATCATTTTAAATGTAAAATATGCACCTCAAATCATAAAAGGCATTCTAAGCCTTAAACTGGTGACCTCAAAAAGATACTCCAACTTGCTTGCCGCCAGCACAGCAAAATTTCATCCAAAACACATTTCACAGATCTCTTCCCCCAAACGGCATTAATCATAAGTGAGTTAGATAGCACGGAACAGCCAAGGCTCCACACCATTTGCTATTATTTTTATACTTTGTTACAGAGGTTTTTTTAATTTGCTTTAGAGAACACATTAAAATGATTCAGCAGAGAATCTAAAACTTTTATGTCCCCCCCCCCCAAAAAAAGAAACTGCCATTCTAACAGCATTAGCTGTGCAAACTACGTGACTGGACCCTTTGCCAGACCACACTCAGGCTGGGGTTCCCAGCCATCTCTATGATACCGGCCTTGTGGTATGAAGCTTTTCGATCTCCTCCAATTACGGAGTTTGAAATTTTTTATTCACTGCTTAAGGCCATCTAGCTATCTTGTTGAAAGAAAATTTGTATGATTTGTTAACAGTCTACCGAATTCAAATACTTATGTGATACTAATTAAAATCGTATGAAAATGGCATGCTGCCCACAAAGAGTGCACATCTGGACAGCTGGACATGCCAGTAAGGGTCCAGATGTTTCAGAGAAAACCTCAATGAAACACTGTCCTCATCCTCAGTATGAGGCAAATTGAACAACAGTGGCTAATTTTACTAAATTGAATATTTGACGTTATGAGAGCAAAGTATCAATATCCATACAAGCTATTTGGTATTTAACAAATCTGTAGGCGTCCACTTAGTAGAACTAGCCCTGTGAGTAAGCAGAGGGGTGTCCAATTCTCCAAAATAATTCTAGTATCAGTGATTCATTACTTTATTTCGTGGACTAGCAGTAAAATGCCAATATCCCTAAGAATGACACACCTCGAGGGATTGTCAGCTAATACTTTCCAGAGGGTGAGTTTATGAGATTTCTTCAAGTTATAACAAACCTCTGCAAGACGGTAAAGAGCCTGAGGATGGCAGTTGGAGGGTCACTATCACCAAGAGGGGAAATGCTGGGGACTAGCCTCACCTGCTTTATAGTTTTACCCAAATCTGGCCTGACATAGGCAAAAGAAGTTCTGTTTCTGACATGAAAATATCAGCTCATCACATATGTCTTAGCTTATTTCCTACAAAAGCCAGTTGACTACTGTTGGTATTTAGTTTATTATTGGTAACCTACTTAATTAGACAAGAGTTCCATCCAAAGATACTACTTAAGACTAATTGTATGGAAACCTCAAAGGATCAACTCGAAAGTCACAGTAGGGATAGGAGAGGTTCTAGTTCAGCTAAATCCACTTAATATGCAATATCAGAAACCTTTAACCACTGCCAGCATCCCTGCCTGCTACCATCTCTAGACTGGGAAGACGTAGAACCCATTTGCTGGAGCTCAGTAAGTCAGGTGACTAATTGATAATAACTCATCTCTCTCTAAGAATATAGCCCAAAGAATGTCAACAAAATACTGGACCTTATCAAAAGAGGCATTTGAAAGAAATCAGGAAGCATCCCCTCCCAGTGTAAAAAATCACGGCGCTTCCCGACCTATGATCATATGTGTGCAGTTCTAGTCACACATTTCACAAGGCAAAGCTGGGGAAGGTTCAAAAACGGACAACTAATGTAAGCAAGGTGAATGGACTAGGATTCTGCAAATGGGGAAGATCAGAAAGATAAAGAAGAATAAGGCTATTGACAGTCATACCACCTTTCTCAGAAACCTCCATTTGGATAAATATAAAAATGACAAACAGGATGAATTAGGTGAACAGCCACTTAGATCTGGAAACTCCAGATATAAGAGATACCTTATGACATGCAAACACTGGAAAATTACAATAACAGAAATTGGGCAAACTTTCAGTGTCTGATTAAGTCTGAGAGATACAGATTAAAAAACTAAAGACAAAAAAAAAAAAATCTAGAAATCTTCATAGCTAATCCAGCCCTAATAGTTTTTAAGGGAAATGTCCATGCCTGAGGCTCATGCCTGATGCCGTGGGGCTGCCACCATAAAAAGCAACTTTCCTCCCCCATGAGGACGTCCAAGTTCCCATCAGGAATGGAGCCAAATAACTCCATTCATTACAGTAAATTTTTGCATCTCTCAAAGTGGTATGACTGACTATACCTTGGCGGGGGATGGGGGAGTTTGAGGAGAAGAGGTAGAATTTGTCCAAGTTTTGTTTTTTTTTTTTCCAAAAAAATTACCGTTTGCTCATTGCCTTCTCCTGTTGAAGGCTGGTAAGTGATTCTGTATTTCTGCACACGGCCACTGGCGGGATCCCATTTAACAGTCAAGCTGTTAGATGTTGCATTGTACACCTGAAGGTTACGTGGGCCGCTTTTTGGAGCTGAGAAAAAGTTGTTAAGAAACATAGTAAGCTCATGGAACGAGGCCTCCTCCCAAAATAAGCACTATTCCCAAGAAAATGAGTATACTTTTAGGTTTAGAACTAAATTTGACCTCATGATAAATAATAGTCATGGAATCTTAAATGACTCCTTAGCAAATGCCAGTAAAGCAAAGTTTTTCAAAAAAGATTTTAAAAAAGGTCCCAAGAGGGGTGCCTGGGTGGCTCAGTTGTTAAGTGTCTGCCATTGGCTCAGGTCATGATCCCAGAGTCCTGGGATCGAGCCCCGCATCAGGCTCCCTGCTCAGCGGGAAGACTGCTTTTCCCTCTCCCACTCTCCCTGCTTGTGTTCCCTTTCTCGCTGTCTCTCTCTGTCAAATAAATAAACAAAATCCTTAAAAAAAAAAAAAAAAAGTCCCAAGAGATGCCTTACAATTTAAAAGCAGAAAAACCTGTTGACAATGGATTTTGTGGTATTTTTTCCATTCATTCACTTCTTCATTCATTCATTCATTATTTCATCATTCATATGGTTCAATAAATTAAACTCTTACCTTGTGTTGTTAAGGGCACCAAACGTGCTAAAATTAAAAAAAAAAAAAAACAGAATTTGGGGAAATATTACTAATAAAGCTATAGCTCTATTTTTTTAATGAACTTTAAAATAATAATGTCCTATTTGAAAGCTGAACACCTACGTGTGCGCTCACTGCCAGTCAGATCATCACTTTCTGACTCATCAGGATAAATGGCGGTGACAGAAACTTCATAGAGAGTGTTCGGGTTCAGGTTTTCAAACACCAGAGTATTTTCATCTCCATTTAAGATGGTCTTAGTGAAAGAGAAAAAAAAACACACAAAATTAAGTCACCATGTCTAGCATGCTCTCAATGGCAGTTTGTTGACATTATTTAGCCAGAGGTTTTTCCGCCTTTGATATGTGCCAGGAGCTCAAATATCACTAATAGGAAAGGATGCTTTTCAGGCAACAGAGGTAATACCTATTTTAAACAAGATTCCTTGTCAAGAAATAAGATTTTTTTAAAAACAGAAGGAAGGAAAGGAAGGGAAGAGAAGGAAAGGGAAGGGAAGTGAAGGGAAGGGAAGGGGAGGGGAGAGGAGGGGAGGGGAGGGGAGGGAAGGGAAGGAGGGGGAAGAAAGAAGGAAGAGAATTAACACTACCTCCATCCTATCTGAGCTTCCAAAAGGCGCCCAGGTTATCCTGTAAAGGGACACATCTGAAGCTCCATGATCCCAAGTCCCTCGGAAGCTCTCCGGTGTTACCTCGGTAATCCTTAGGTTTGTGGGGGCGGGCACCGTGCCTATCATGAGGTAAAGCAGGACTAAGTTTCTGAACAAACAATATAATACACAAATGATATAATAAAACCACCTTGTTTTACCTTCATGGACATAAGGAAACACACTGAAAACATCATTTAGAACCAAGTATCTTACCAATTCAGTTCATCTGAAAGGGAAGTATAAGAGAAAGCTCCGAAAACTTCAGACACCATATGGATATGATATTTACTATTATATCCATAGAATAGTAAAGGTTACTATTTGTATTCCATTAGAATGGTGCATGGAGCACTGGGTGTTATATGTAAACAATGAATCACGGAGCACTATATCAAAGACTAATGATGTACTGTATGGTGACTAACATAACACATTAATAAAAAAAAAAAATGGTGATTTTTTTTTTAAAGTACCTCTTGTAATACTCTTCTAACCTAGTTAATCATTCTGTGTCCCACACATTTTTTTCCATGTCATATTTGAAAGCTGAACATTTACATGTCAAAACCATGAACTTATTCACAGAGCAGTACATATAAGCACAAACCTTGGTATTAATTATCACAGAATGCAAGGGCTATCATGGTCTATGAAATCTTATGATCTAAGTAAGCCATGCATGAGGTTTTCCTATAGAACGCTAATGGCGAACACAACTGAACCAGACTGTACTGTGTCCAGAGACAGGAATAACCCTACGGTGCTGATGACTGCTGCAACCCTAATTAAAAGCCCCTCCGTTGACCAGGCACTCTAGTTAGTTCACAGCACAAGGAATCTGGAATGTCTGCCTCCACTTCTGAGCTTTCATTGTCAATTATTTCTCTACCCACTGCTGACCAAATCCAACTCCACAAAATCCAGGGCCATCAAAAATGTATTTCTAATAACTATTATGAAAAAGCTCATTGAGAGAAAATGAGTGGTACCACGTCCAGAAGCAAGCACAACTGCAAAACAAACCAACTGTTGAGGATGCACCTAAAGTTATTAGGACATCTCAAGGAAACCTCAAGGATTAAAGCCACATATTGAAAGCACTGATTTAGTATACTAACTTACCTGCTTTCACTAGTCTTTTTTCCTGACTTTTTTCCTCTACTCCACCTGTTAAGTTTGTGCAAAGTGTGAGTCTACCCACATGCACCAATCTTCACGTCCAGACTACTACCCTCACCAAGTAAGAACCGACGCCAGGAAGGCAAGTGAGATTGCTAAGGGGGATTGAGGGGAAGAAAGTAGCAGAAGTAGATACTGTCTGAGGTGAAGGCACAGGCTGTGCCATTTGACAAGAGGCCCAATCAAGTACAGACAGCTAGGTATGAAAGGAGAAGTTTTTGAGCCTCTAGTGAGGGAGTGACAGGACAGGACATAAAAGTTCCAGATTTTACTTGATCCCACCAGTAGCTTCCTAGATGAGGCGAGGCACATCACTTAAATTCTCTAGATCTGTGCCGTCTACTCTCAGTCACCAGCCATATACAGCTACCAAGTACTTAAAATGTGGCTAGTCCAGATTGAGACATACTGTAATTATAAAATTAACATGCACTGGATTTCAAAGAATTATTATGGAAAAAGATTATGTGAAATATCTTAATGCTTATTCTACTGATACATGTTGAAATGATAATATTTTTGATATATTGGGTTGAATATAATACATTATCAAAATTAGTTTCCCTTCTTTCTACTTTTTCAAATGTGGCTATTATGTAAGTAGCTCTCATCCTATTTCTTCAGAACACTGAGGGCTCTAGACCTGAAGCTGTTAGCCCCTATTCAAGCAGGAAATTATGTGCTGAGTGTGGTGCCAGGCAGTGGAGATGCAAGGCTGTACAAATTAAGGGTGTTTCTGCCTTCACTGAGGGGGAGCAAGGGGAAAGCAGAATAGATAGGAAAAAACGAACAGGCGATCATAATTGGGTTAAATACTACAGAAGTACCCTGAGAGGAAAAGAAACAGACATCTCTAGAAGCAGCAACAAAACGGAGCAGGTGAGGAAGAGCCTAGGAAGGCTGCCCTCCATCTCCCCCACCTCTCCATTAAGCCTCCCCTTCACCTGACATCCAAAGGCATGCAACCTGAGCGCCACTTTCCTCACCATCCCTACGACATCCCATGTGTTGTCAATTAACTTTTCTTATCTCCACAATGAAATCAGGAACTGGGAAGGGCAAAGATACTTATATTTTGTTACCCCTGACAGCACTTTCCATGTAGGAAGATCTCAAAAAATATTTGACAACACAACTTTCCCAGAGAAAACGTCCAACCTGCATCAAGAACATACTTCCTCCCCGTCACCCCCCTCACCTGCAAGCACATGCATATCCACACACACAAAACACACACCAACACACACCAGTTAAGTACCTGGAAGATGAAGTAATGGCAGTGGATAACAGAATAATAAGAGGATAAAAATTATCATAAAAGGAATGGACATGTTGACTCTATTGTATACATAAAACTAATGTAACACCATATATTAAGGTGGAATTAAAATTAAATTAAATTTAAATTAAAATCCTAATTGAAAATAAAAATAAAAAGAATGACATGAAGGCAAAAGATGGGAAGAAAATAAGTGAAAAGCAATTTGCAAATTCAAACCTTAAGTACTCAAAAAAAATGGCACCTAGAAACAAAAGGACCCAATAAGTTCAGTTACGTGGTCATGTCATGTTGTTTCTCGATTATCAGTGAAGCACGATTACAACTTACGGGTAGTTTCCTGAGCAGTCATGGGGGGAGACTCCCCTTCATCATACACTGCAGAGACGCCTACTGTGTACAGGGTTTGTGAGAAGAGGTCTTTGAGAGGGGTGCTGGTCCGTGACCTGTCTACCTCTACCTGTAATAGAGCAGTGGAACTATTTTCAGGTCTAGTTTTAACATCTCTGTTGTTTATTGTACCTCTTAGCACAAGAGCACAAGAGTTGTGCTACAAAAAATAGCAATGTTTTCCAATATGCATAAGAGTTCAGGAACTGGAGACCATTTAAATGCTTCTAAAGTGGGAAGCTGTATGTACTAGAGCTCTCTCTGAATGCTAGGGTTTGGTAAATGATGACTGCCAACAGATTCAAACAACCTAATCATTTTCCCTGACAGTTTCTCTGTTTCCCTTTGTATCACTGCCTTATTTCTCTCAGAAATGTTCTCCTGTGCATTATCTCATTTGCTGTGCACAAGAGCCCTGTGAGACCCTCTGGTCATTGTGTCTCTTTTGAAATTGAAACCCAGAATGAAATGAACATGTGCATATGTATAAATTAGCTTTGATATGATCCAACTGACCAGCACGGTCAATAACTAGGGGCTTACAGAAACCATTTCTATCTTCCACAAATGTCTCTGAGATTCTGACATTGATACGCCTCCAAGCACACCTAAGTTTTAAACCCATTGTCTAGTGAAAGCCCTCAATTTGCTCCCACTTTGAATTAGGTCATCATGGAAACAGATCTCTGCCCCATGGCAAAAATGTTCATGGCCAAAGGGACTCTCCTCTAAGAATCTATTTATTTACCCTTTCTCTCATTCTTTCTCCATTGTTCTATCTTCCTATTATCTGACAAACTGTCCTCTTCTTTCCTGCACCCCTTACTAGCTTTTATTTTTAGACACATTACTATATGATTTTTTTTAGTAATTCATAGAATGTAGAGAGCCATAAAAGACATTTGGATGAGAAGGAAGTACTATCTACATTCTATGACTCTTTGTCCACTAAGGGATGATGATTTTGAGATTAGTATCACAGAAGAAAACGTTTCTAAAATAAATGCAACACAATCCAATGTATTATTGATATTCAAAAATCACTCTATGTAACAAGCTTTTAATCCTAGATTAATAAAGTGAGAAATATCCAAAACATGCTATCCTCTTGTACTTTTTTGAGTTCTGTTGTTAAACCTACTAGGAAAATGAATATTTCCAAGTCCATTCTAATCTTACCTCTTTGACATCGTCTTCTGGTGTTTTGTAGCGAACGATATATTTCCGTACTTTTCCAGGCGCGGGTTCCCATAAGACATTCATGGTGCTGTGAGTCACGTCTCTGAGTCTCAGATCTCGAGGTTTGGGTAAAGGCACTAGAGATGCATGAGAAATGAGGTCCAGATGTGGCTCTCGACCACAAAGCTCGAACGCATTCACGCAAGCTTTCAAGGAGTTGTTCAGAGGACATTTAATAGTGTGCAGCAAAATAACTTTAAACAAATAGCTCTGATGATAAAAGCACTATGATTCTACCACGTAGAGCTCAGGTCCTCTTAAGAAGGATTTTTTTTAAATATGATAAGTTGAAATTTTTATTACAATTCTAATTTCTCTTTTATATATACACCTCCACTCTATTTTCATAAGCTCTTACTTGCTGCTCAGCTATCATAAATCATAATTCACCACAAATGTACAGCTTGTGTTTCTTTCTCAGATATTTAAATCAGTTAAGACAGAAAACAAAATCCAAAAAGTTATGCTCTCTTAAGAATAGAAAATGATAGAAAAACAAATGGTTATGAGAGCGAAGAATGAAGACGGGTCAAAATTAAGCATCTGGTAAGCTTATAAGAAAATCTGCAGGGGTCTAAACAGTTACAAGAAAATTTAAATGATAAATTTTTGCCAAGTCAAAGCCTTACCTTAAAAAGAACAAAGACGAGGATAACTAACAAAGAAACTTTCCTTTGTTATATGAGACATATCTCACTTTCTAGCCACCCGTTGACCAATTTCTTTTTGTCTCTCATTTCAGCTCTATGCATCTCTCCTCCTGAATGCCTCCCTCCACCTCATGATTCTGCACCTTTGTCCCTTTAATGTTTTTGTCTCTCGGCATCTCTCTGTGGCTTCCTTCCCTCCAGTAGTGCAGTCAACTTCATATCAAATCCACGACCACACTGGCCTTTCATCCCACTATGACTCTTGGGTCTTCTCTCCCAGCACTTTGAGAACACATGTCTCCATCTCTAGATGGCTTCCCACTCTTTCCATCTGCCACTACTTCGTTTCTACAAAGCCACCAGTTCCAGACAGGGCCTAATAAATAAAAAGTGATCATCTGTTGTCAATGAATTTATACTGTCCCACCCTGTAGGGGCTCTTTCTCTTTTCTGCTTTATCATGCTTCTCAGTCCTCCTTCTTTTGAAGATTTTTCTGTCTTCTTAATTGCTTTAAAAATGTGGGCTGAGCCTTAAATTTAAACCAAATCATCTATCTCATCATGACCTCAACAAGCATAAAACAAAACCTCCAACCAGGAAAGGCAAGCGTTCTAGGTACAATCCTTGTCACTTTTCAAGAAGAAGCACCTAAATACCAGTGAAACAAACCAAAACACAAAAGGAATTGATCAACACACACAAGAGAAGTGCAAACCATAAAGGAGTCCACGTGCTCTACGCTGCCTGGTATTACCTAGTGGTACCTTCCCAATATCTAGCATAGTGATTGAAGTATACCAGATGACCAATATGTTTTTGGATTGAGTAAGTTGATTAACTCACTTAATTGAAACAGACTTTTCTATATGTGCCATAAAGTACTTACTTCAGCAAGAACTTGGAACATCTTAATCTTAAGTCTAGTATCTTCCTCCAAAATTACACTCATCCAACATTCCCTTCTCACCAGGGCTAGATACGTACTTCACAGATCTACAACAGCAACTTTAACATGTACCATCATTTTATGCTTCAGGCTCTGACTGACATTTGGCCAAAAGTACACCATCAATTGTAAGAAACATCTCAGTATCAGCTATGTTCAGTGTCAAAAAAAAGTACATCATAGAATCAATTTAAGATGCTGCCATAAGTCTAGAGTTAATTTTAATTCTCAAATTTGATTGCCATAAGGAATAAACCTGTAACTTATACATAAATTATCAAATTATTGATAGCATCATTGGGTGAAAGAAAAATCCTAATGAACATTATATTTAAAGCAATAAGGAAAGAAGGAACACTAGCAATATCTTACATGTGACTTCCCGAGCAGTGACAGGTTCACTAGTGAGGTCGTGCAAGGCAGCCTGGACTGTGACTGCATACTCCGTGTTGGGAAGAAGATCCGTCAGTTGCACGTCATTCACTGTCGGCCCCACACGCATCTGCATACAGACATGCCAAAGGGAAATAAGACATTCAGATCAAGCCTTTCCACTTACTGGGAATAGCCAATTACAACCTATTTGTAACTGCTAGATGATAACACGACTTTTCTTTTTCACTCTCCAAAATAAATTTCCTTCTTCATGCCAATGTTTTTTAAAATGTGTCATAGGCCCCAAGTCTAATTTTCTGTTTTTCTATTTTACGTGGAAAGTTATAAATAAGTTCATAAGCAATTGCAGTTTAATGCAGACTCTAAAACTATAAAGTCTCGGAAAGACCCAATGAAAAAGAAACAAATGTCTCTCACCTCTTTGGGATTTCTTGGTTCTGTGCCGTTGATGGGTTCGTATGACAAGGTGTAGCCAGTAGCCCCTCCCACTGGCTGCCATTGCACATGCATGGTGGTAGGGCTAACATCATAAATATTCATGCTGACCACTGGGACTGGTACTGTTGGAATGTAAAGGCAGACATCAATTCAATCTCTGTCATTCTACTCATTTTTAATTGTTGTTTCCTACTTACTAAGTGATACTTATATATATGCTAAATAGAAATTGAGTTGCTGTGAGAAGACAGTGAGAGTCACTAGAATCCTTTCCTCTCTCCTGAAAAACCCAGTCTCATTGTTTATTACCATCTCACACTCAGGACTGCAAGTTACAACTATTTCATAGAGGAACAAAGTTTAAATTTCCACTAGCATTCCAATGACTCTTTATGGAAGCCAAAATAGATACTAACTTCCTGCAATTTCAATCTCTTTTTCTGGAACATTTTTAAGTTGACTATTTTCAGTCTTCAATCATAGAATTTCATACATAAGTAACCAGCACAATATTTTACTTCATGTTTCACAAAAAATAAATTTAAGTGAGAGTGTCATATATTAATAACTGGAACTTAGGGGATTTGTGGGCTTTTTAAAGATAGGTTCATGAGGCACAGTAAAAGATTTACAGTGTCCTCTTCCTTTAATGCCCATATAGATTGGCATATATTGTCCAAATTGAGTTTAAAGTTTTCAGAAATTATCAGATTAATCCTGCCCATTATGAAAAACATTATTCCCCACATCCTATAGTGTAATATGAAGGCTAGTAACAGAAAACATGGAGGAAGTTTCCAAGATGGCAGCATAAGAACACTCTGAAATCACTTCCTCCCATGAATACAATGAATTTATAGCTACATATGAAATCATATCCTCTGAAAAGGACCTGAGAACTAGATGAATGGTGCCTCCACAACAAAAATAAAAGAGATATATCAAGCAGGTAGGAGATGTAGAAACTCAGCCTTGCCTGGACCCCACCCCAAACATGGTGACCCACAATTGGGAAGGAATTCCCAAAATATGGAACTTTCCCTCAAGAACCAAAATGAGTGTGCCCCACATCAAGCACCTTGATCTTTGAGTCCAGTACCTGAAAGAGAAGCCCCTAAAATGCCTTGTTTTGAAAATGAACAGGGATAAAGTCCAGGGGAACCATAAAAATGTAGGGAATAGAGAACCTGCTTTTAATGGGCTCGCACACAGACCCACTTGCCCTGAGATCCAACATAAAAGCAATAGTTGGGAAAATGCCTAGATCATAAGTGAGGCAGAACTGCTAACCAATCTTAAAGCAGCTGCCGGAGAGGCAGGATCCTACAGTGACCGTCTCTAAGGACAGAAGCACTGACAGGTGTCATTTTTGCAATTTCATTCTAACTTGTTAGTAACAGAGCTAGAAGCACCCTTTTTGGTGTTCTTCCTCATGTCTGCTGGCACCGGTGTGCATGCTACATGCTCCACCAACCCCAGCAGCAATCACACCACAACCAGGCTGGGTGAGTGCCCCATATCCCACCTACCCTGCACCACAGCCAGCAGGCGCACACAGTCTACATGAGAGATGTCCCACCCACGAGATGGGTGCCTGGCTCTGGAGGCCAGGGGAGACTGCACTCCGGACCCCATAGATCATCTCCTACACAAGAGTACTCCTTCAAGATTGGGAGAGGTAGCAGTTTTGCCTGATACATACACACAGAGAGTCAGGCAAAATGAGGAGACAGAGGACTGTATTCCAAACCAAAGAACATGACAAATTCCCAGAAAAAGATTTTAATGACATGAAGATAGCAACCTACTCAATAAAGAGTTCAAAGTAATGGTCATAAAGATGTTCACTGAACTCAGGAGAATGGATGAACACAGTGAGAACTTCAACAAAGAGATAGAAACCAGAAGAAAATACCAAACAGAAGTTATAACTGAAATGAATGATACACTAGAGGAATTCAACAGCAGAATGGACGAAATAGAAGCCCAAATCAGTGGGCTGGAAGACAAAGCAAAGTATCTCAACCAGACAGAGCAAGAAAATGAGAAAGAATTTAAAAATTAAGAATACCTAAAGGGACCTTTAGAACAACATCAAATGGTATAATATTTGCATTATAGAGATCCTAGAAGGAGAAAAAAGAAAAAGGGCCAGAAAAATTATTCAAAGAAATAATAGCTGAAATTTTCCCTTATCTAGGGAAGAAAACAGACATTTGGGTTCAGGAAGCCCAGAGAACACCCCCCAAAAAAAGATGAACCCAAAGAGAACCACATCAAAGCACATTATAATTAAAAAGGTACAAGTTAAGAATAAAGAGAGAATCTTAAAATAGCTAGAGAGAAACAATTTATTGCATACAAGGGAAATCCCATAAGGCTATCAGAGATTTTTCAGCAGAAATTTTACAGGCTGGAAGAAAAAGTTATGACATATTCAAAATGATGAAAGGAAAAATTTTCCAACCAAGAATTCTCTATCCAGCAAGATAATCATTTAGAATTAAAGGAGTATTTAAGAGTTTTCCAGATAAGCAAAAGCTAAAGGAATCCATCACCTCTAAACTGACCTTATAAGAAATGTTAGAGGAATTTCTATACACTGGAAAGAAAAGACAATCATTAATAATAAGAAAATATATGAAAGTAACAATCTCACTAGAAAAGGTAAATAGATAGTAAAAGTAAATCAATCACTGATAAGGCAAGTATGAAGATCAAAAAGTACAAAGGTCAAACATAGTAAAATTAATTTAAATTACAATAATTAGCTAAAGGATACATAAAATAAAAAGACATAAAATGCATCATCAAAAACATAAAATATGGGAGATAAAAATGTAAAGCTTTGGAATGTCTTCAAATTTAAATTGTTATCAATTTAAAAGAGACTGTTATATATACATATATGTGAACCTCACAGTAACCATGAAGAAAAACTTATACTAAATATATAGAAGAAAATAAGAAAGGATCCAACTATAACATTAAAGAAAGCCAGCAAACCACAAAGAAAAAAAGAAAAGGGGTGGGGGAAGGACAAAGAAGAACTTCAAAAACAGCCAGAAAACAACAAAATGGAAATGAGTACATACCTATTGATAATTACTTCAAATATAAATGAACTAAATTTACCAATAAAAAGACAAAGAATGGCTAAATAGAATTAAAAAAAAAAAAAGAACTGTCTATATGCTACCTATAAAAGACTCCCTTCAGCAATAAGGACACATACAGATGTGAAGGAAGGGGAAAAATTATTCCATGCAAATGGAAATGAAAAGACAGCTGGCATAGCTATACTTATATAAGACAAAATAGACTTAAAAACAAAGACTATACTAAAAGACAAAGAAAAGCATGACATTATGATAATGGGATGAATCTAACCTGAAGGTATAACATTTATAGATAAGTGTTTGTGTATAAACGCCCAACAAAAGAGTACAAAAATATATAAAACAAATATTTGAAAACCTAAAGGGAGAAATTGAAAAGAAAACAACAACAATAGTAAGGGACTTTAACACCTCACTTACAGCAATGAATAGATCATGAGACAGAATGTCAATAAGAAAATTTTGTCCTTAATTGACACATTAGATCACATGGACATAATAGAAATATACATAATAGATATATATACAGAATATTTTGGCCAAAAGTCACAGAATGCATGTTCTTCTCAAGTGCACATGGAATATTCTCCAACATAGATTACATGTCGAACCACAAAATAAGTCTCAATAAATTCAAGAAGACTGAAATCACATCAAGCATCTTTTCTAACAACAGTAGTCAGAAACTAGAAATCAATTATAATAACAAAACTGGAAAAAATACAAAAGCATTAAAATCAAACAACATACAATGGAACAACCATGAGGTTATCAAAAAAAAAAAAATCAAAAAAGAGGAGATCTGGCAAGATGGCAAGGTACAGGACGCACAGAAATCACCAGGTCCCAGAAGTCCAGCTAAAGAAGCAGAAAAACACTCTAAAAGCCGGCAAACACAACAGGAGAGAGAAGAGAATAAGAACAGCGATTCTAAGAGCAGAAAATCGACCACTTTCAGAAAGGTAGGAGTGGAAAAAGTGAATTTAAAGCGACAGGAAGAGAGACCCCGGGGGGAGGGGCCGGCTCCCAGCAGCCGCAGAGCCGCGGAGCACAAAATCCGGAACTTCTAGTCCACTCTGCTGAGGGACATCGCTCCGGAGGCTAACCAGGGGTTCAGCCCTTGCGGGAACAGTGTGGTTTCAGGACCCGTGGGGTCACGGAGGGACCAGGGGAGCCCGAGTGCGGCAGAGCTCCCAGGTATTGGGACAGAGAAGCCCACGGTAGAGAAGGAGCCGCGCAGCGCCGCATTGGCTTACCTTGGACTATAGGAACTGAGACATATAGTCCATATAGGGCTGCTGTACTTCAAGCGGGGACCCCACAGGAGGCAGCTGTGGAGACACCCTCTCCTTCCTCCTCCGGGAGGAGCGGTGCGGGAGCGCACAGCAGGAATCTGCTGGTTAGGGGACTCCAGAAGGGGCCGCGCGCCACAGATAGAGGCGCTCCGCCACGGGCCAGCTGAGCACAGAGTGCCGGCCGCAGACAAGGGAGACGGGAGTGATAACGGCTTTCCTCTAAGGGCCTATGGAGGATCGTGGCGCCCAGCACTCAGCTCCTCTGGGTCGGAGACTAGGAGGCCGCCATTTTCATTCCCGGCCTCCAAGGGCGGTGCGGAAAGCACTCAGGGAACAAAGACTCCGAGAGCGAACCTGAGCAAACTGCTTGGCCCATCCCCTGGCAAGGGCGGTGCAATTCTGCCTCGGGCAAAGACATTTGAGAACCAAGGCTACGGGCCCCTCCCCCAGAAGATCAGCGAGAATATCCAGCCAAGACCTAGTTAATCAATCAGTGAAAACTGCAGAACTCCAGAGAATCTTTCTCTCTCACTCATCTACTCTTACCTTGACAAAATGACGAGGCAGAAAAACTCACCGCAAAAAAACGAAGAGATAGTACCGATGGCTAGAGACCTAGTCAATGCGGACATTAGTAATATGTCGGAAATAGAGTTCAAAATGACACTTATCAAGATGCTAGCAGGGCTCGAAAAAAGCATAGAAGATATTAGAGAATCTCTTTTGGGAGAAATAAAATCCCTTTCTGGAGAAATAAAAGAAATAAAATCTAACCAAGTCGAAGTTAAAAAAGCTATTAACGAGGTACAATTAAAAATAGAGGCTCTCACTGCTAGAATAAATGAGACTGAAGAAAGAATCAGCGATATAGAAGTCCAAATGACGGAGAATAAAGAAGCTGAGAAAAAGAGAAACAAACAACTACTCGAGAGGAGGATTCGAGAGATAAGTGATACCATAAAATGCAATAATATTAGAATAATTGGGATCCCAGAAGAAGAAGAAAGAGAGACAGGGGCGGAAGGTATATTGGAGAAAATTATTGTACAGAATTTCCCTAATCTGGCAAAGGGAACAAGCATCAGAATCCAGGAGGTGCAGAGAACCCCCCTCAAAATTAATAAAAATAGGTCTACACCCCAGCATCTAATAGTAAAACTTACAAGCCTCAGTGACAAAGGGA
>CM053608.1:71259319-71433335 GCA_028646535.1 Procyon lotor | reverse complement strand
GGGGAGGGTATGTGCTGTTAAGTGCTGTGAAATGTGTAAGCCTGACGATTCACAGACATGTACCCTGGGGCAAATAATACATTATATGTTAATAAAAATTAATTAAAAAAAAATAAAATAAAAGTATCCAGAATAAAAGAAAAAAAAATCAAAAGAGAAATCAAAAAATACCTAGAGAAACCTGAAAGAAATATAACATACCAAAATCTATGAGATACGACAAAAGGGTTCTTAGACGGAAATAGACCTACCTCAAGAAAGAAGAAAAATCTCAAGTAAACAATCTAATGTTACACCTAAAGAAACTAGAAAAAGAAAAACAAAGGAGGCCCACAAGTTAGTAGAAGGAAGGAAATAATAAAATCAGAGTCAGAAATAAATTAAACAGAGAGTAAAATGAAAATAGGAAAGATAAGTGAAACAAAGAGCTGTAAAAGAGAAACAAAACTGACAAACCTTTAGGTAACTAAAGAAAAAAGAAAAAGGACTCAAATAAAATCAGAAATGAAAGAAAAGTTACTGATACCACAGAAATACAAAGGATCATAAGACACAAATACTAGCCATAATATGCCAACAAACCAGACAACCTAGAAGAAAAGGGCGAATTCTTAGAAATACACAGTCTTCCATGACTGAATTAGAAAAAAAGAGAAAACCTAAGTAGACTGATTACTAGCAAGAAGATTGAATCAGTCATCAAAAACCTTCCAATAAGCAGAAGTTCAGAACCAAACAACTTCATTGGTGAACTCTTCTAAACAGCCAATAAGACTTAATACCTGTCCTTCTCAAACTCTTCCAAAAATTAAAGAGAAGGGAATGCTTCCAAACACATTTTACAAGGCCAACATTACCCTGATACTAAAACCAGACAAGGATGAGACAAAAAAAGAAAATGACGGGTCAATATCCTTGACAAACATAGACATAAAAATCCTCAACAAATTATCAGCAGACCAAATTCAACAATACATTAAAAGCCTCATAAATTATGATCAAGTGGGATTTATTCCAGGGATGCAAAAATGGCTCAAATTCACAAATCAATCAATGTGATACATAATATTAACAAAATGAAAGATAAAAATCACATGATCATCTCAATAGATGCAGAAAAAGCACTCAATAAAATTAAACATCCACTTATGATAAAAACTCTCAAAAAATGCCTATAGAGGAAATATACCTCATATAAAGAAACCATCTATGACAAACTCACAGATAATATTACATTCAGTGGGAAAAAGCTGAAAGATTTTCTTCTAAGTTCAAGAACAAGACAAGGATGCTCACTCTCACCACATATATTCAACATGGTATCGGAAGTCCTAGATATAGCAGCTCGGCAAGGAAAAAAAAAAGGTATTCAAATCAGACAGGAAGAACTAAAATGGTCACTATTTGCAAATGATGATAATATATATGGAAAATCCTAAAGACTCCACCAAAAAAACTGTTAGACCTACTACTAAATGAATTCAGTAAAATCACAAGATATAAAATCAATATACCAAATACCAATCTGTGGTATTTTCATACACTAATAACAAACTATCAAAAGACAAATTAAGAATAACAATCTCATTTATAATTTCATCAAAAAGAATAAAGTATCTAGGAATAAATTTAACCAAGGAGGTGAAAGACCTATACACTGAAAACTACAGGACACTGATGAAAGAAATTGAAGATACACAAATACATGGAGAGATATACTGTGCTCATAGATTGGAAGAATTAATATTGCTGAAATGTCCATAGTAGCCACAGAAATCTACAGATTCAGTGTAATCCTTATCAAAATTACAATGACATATTTCACAAAAATAGAACAAGTAATGCTAAACTTTGTATGAAACCACAAAAGATCTTAACTAGCCAAAGCAATCACAGGGAAAGAAGACCAAAGATAAGATATTAAGATCTTACACTCCCTGATTTCAAATTATACCACAAAGATACAGTAATAAAAGCTGTATGGCACTAGCACAAATACACACACACACACACACACACACACACACACACACGTCAATGGAACAGAATCAAAAGTCCAGAAATAAAACCCACATGTATATGGATAATTAATTTATGACAGAGAAGCCAAGAACATACAATGGAATAAAAATAGTCTCTTCAAAAGGTGGTATTGAAAAACTGGTCAGCCACAGGCAAAAGAATAAAACTAGACCACTGTTTTATACTATACACAAAAATTAATTCAAAATGGATTAAAGACTTAAATGTAAGACCTGAAACAATAAAATGCCTAGAATCAAAACAAGGTAAGCTCCTTCACATCAGTCTTGGTGATGTTTCTGTGGCTCAGTCTCCAAAGGCAAGAAAAACAAAAGTAAAAATAGACAAATGAGACCACAATAAATTAAAAAGCTTCTGCATAGCAAAGGAAACCATCATCAAAACAAAAAGGCAACCTATTTAATGGGAGAAGATATTTACAAATCATAATTCCAATAATGAGTTAATATTCAAACTGTACAAAGAACTCATACAGTTCAATAGCAACAAGAACAGCAAAACAACCCAATTAAAAAATGGGCAGAGGATGTAAATAAATATTTTTCCAAAGAAGACATACAGATCGCTAACAGGCACATGCAAAAATGTTCAACATCACTAATTATTAGGGAAACGTAAATCAAAACTACAATGAGATATCACCTCATTCATATGTGTTAGAATGATTATTATCAAAAAGACCAGAAATGACAATTGCTGGCAAGCTCACACAGTATTGGTGGTATTGCAAAATGGTCCAGCCACCATAGAAAATGGTATGCAGATTCTACAAAAAAAGATTAAGAATAGCACTATCATATGATTCAGCTATTCCACTACTGGCTATTTATTCAAAGAATACAAAACCACTAATTCAAAAGATATACACACCTCTATGTTTATTGCAGCATAACTTAAAATAGCCAAAATATGGAAACAACCTACATGTGCATTGATGGATAAATGGATAAAGAAGAGGTGATATATATACAAGTTGTGTATAATGAAATATATATATAATGGAGTACTGCTCGGTCATAAAAAAGAACGAAGTCTTGCCATTTGTGATGCACCTTCGGGGTATGATGCTAAGTGAAATAAACCAGGAGAAAGACAAATAGCATCTGATTCACTCATATGTGGAGTCTAAAAACAAACAAAACCAAACAAACAATCAAACAAAACCAAGTTCATGGATACAGAGAACAAATCAGTGGTTGCCAGAGGGGATCAGGGTTGGGGGGTAGGGGTAGAGGATCAAGTGTGGAATGATGGATCGTAATAGACTTTAAGGGGTGATCACTTTGTAGTGTATACAAATGTTGACTTACAGTGTTTTACACCTAAGACCTATAAAGTAAAGAAAGAGAGAAGAGATAAAGACTTAACAGAACTGTAAATAGAGTCAATTCTTGCCTTGGAGAGAGTGATGCTCACTCCTTTGTCTTATTAGTGGCCTCCCTTCCCCTGGAGTCCAGCCAAGAAGATGGGAGAAGGAAAGAGTATTTATATATGGCTTCAAAAACCCTACCAGGCCTCAGAAATTCTGCCAGGAGTAGGAGCAAGGAACATCTCTGCCAAAAGCTCTACTCAAAGTCAAAGCCATTAAAGCCTCTTAAGTAAAGGCCAGGAGGCAGAGGCCAGAAGAAAAGGGTGATCTATTGACAGGAGGAAGATCTGACCACCTGCAAAACTGAAATAGGTCACCTCTGCACAGCTCCCCTTCCTAATCTTAGTCCCACTCCCCACATGATATCTTCCTTAAGAAGTGAATAACTCTATGAAAGTTATCCCTGTAAGTCATCTATGGCCATGACTACCCATTCCACCAGTGGGATCCCATGATGGCAAGAATAGCCAGTAAGAGCAGTTGAGTATTTATTGAGCACTTGTACAAAGAACACACACTCAGTACATATTTGTTGAATGGATATTGAATAAAGGAATGATTTGCAAGGCTGCCAAAAATCCCACATGGAATGCCTCTTGTTTATTTAAAAATAGATAACAAGGAGCAGATTTTTCTTTTTTTAAAATCAGACTTACAGGTTTTTTCTGTGCCCTTCAAAGGTTCACTATATTCATCTTCCACTACAGAATACACATTAACAACATACTCAGTTTCAGGCTTCAGATCTTTCAGTACTGTGCTACTTTCCAGTCGGCTCACATAAAACTAGAGGAAAAAACAAAAAAAAATAATAACTTGTGTTGTAATCACTTCCCTCTTTTCTACTATAATTACAAAGTAGTGAACTGCAATGAAGTTAGAATTTATATTCAATGAATCTATTGTCTTCTGGTTTTGGAAATTACCAGATTACAATGAGATGTTAGACAATTCGTATAATTTATTCTCCCAGCTGCTGTTTCCTTATTTGTAAAATGAGTGGATAAAACTGGATCATCTTTAATGTTTCCTTCCAACTCCATGACTCTAATATAAATTCAAAATTAATCAAGCATCCTTTAATTAAAAACCATATTGATATTCTGCAATTTGTGGAAGCCATAAAAATTTAAGCAAAGAATTTAAGCAAATTTAAGCAAATTTCCCTTTAATTAAGCCCAAGTGAAAGCACCATTGCTGACTCGGTTCTGCCCCACTCTGCAACTTTCTTGCTCCACACCCAACATTTTTCTGAGCCCTAATGTGAAGGACTCAATCTCACTATCAGGAAGGAATGAATGGGTTGTAGGTATTGCCTACTCACTTCTTGGCGTTTCCCTCCAGAAACTGGGTAGTATTCCACCTTATACCTATCCACACTGTCAGAAGGAGGTGTCCAGCTCACTCTAAGAGAACGATGGGTTCGCTCAGAAATAACTAGGTTAGAAGGTGCCTCCAAGTCACCTACACATGAAAATAAAATACAGATGCTTTTTTCATTATTATAGTAAGGTGGTGAAATTTGAAATTAAATTAAAATAGTATTACTTCCTAAATTTCAAACTTGTACACACATCTTGACATACTGATACACGGTATATCAGTCTAGGGTCCCACTGGTCGTAAGACCTCTCTGAATGGGTAAGCAAAGGAATCTTCAATCCTAGATGATTCAAGGCTAAACTCATTATCTTTCATTAAAACTTAGTTCCACCCTTCCTTCATGATACCACTAGTTTACCAGTGGCCTAACTCAAAAACCTCTGAATCATCCTCAAATATGTCCTCCTTTCTCTAATCTTATACATAGAATTACTGAAGAAGGATTTCAGTCTTGGCAATTCTATTGTCTCTATCACTGTTGGTACCACCCAAGTTGACCACTTTTAAAGTCATCATGTCTTAACTCCTTAACTATAGGTCACGCTCTGTAAGAACAGAATTGGTTTCTTATTTATGTTTAGTACCCCTACAGGACTTAGTTCAGTGGTAAGAGAAACTAACCACTTTCTTAGTCAAGAAAGAAGAAAAAGAACCAAGTCTTTTAAAATTTGAGAATGCCCTACTGCCTGTGATTGTGCTCTCTGTGGGTAGATAAAGTGAAATGAACAATGAACACCAGAATGACTACATAACAATATCTAGAATTAACATCAATGATGATAGAAATCTAAATTCACTATGACCATTAGAAAGATGTCCCCAATAATAATTTAAAGAGAATTATCCAAAAAAAATGAAAAAATAAAAAGAATTAATCCAATGACTTCATTAGCACGTCAATCAGTCTCATAAAAACTCTTTTAACTGTCTTTGTAAAGCTGGGGAAAGCATTTCCATTCTTAGTACCCTAACCTTTATTATAGTTGGGTCATAATCAAGCCTACAAAATTATCAAGCAATTTTACTGTCTGAGAAACTAAAATGAATGCAACTATTACATAGTTGATTAAAAAAAAATAAAGGGAAACAGATAAAAGATGTTTTCATCCCCACTCAAAGTCCTCTCCAACTAAATAAAACTACAACTCTCTCAGCTAATCCAGAGCCAGAAGCCTGCAAATTCTGGCTTCCTGGCTGGTTTATTTCTCCAGGGAAAAGGTCAGTCTGTTGTTCAAAATCCAAAAAGAAAATCTGTAAATGTTTGGAGAGAAAAACTCAAAAAGAAAAAGTCAAATAAATGCATTCTCAATACCCAAGGCATATGAACCATTTCTACCACATTATTTATCTTCAAATAAGCTACAAGGCATTTCTAGTTTGCTGCCATCAGAAACAAATCAGAGAAAAAATCAGGGACTAAACTAATGATTCTCAACTGAGGGCATTATTTTCCCCAGCAGACCTCTGGCAATATTTGAAGATATTTTTAGTTGTTATAACTCAAGGGATGCCACCAACATCCAGTGGGCGGAGCCAGGGGGATGCTGCTAAACATCTCCTAATACACCAAAGGGTTCCCTTCCCCCATCCCAAAAATAATTATCTGCCCCAAATATCAATGATGCAAAAGGTGAGAAACCCTAGGCTAATCTTACCTGGACCTTTGACACTGTTACACAAGTTAATGGTGAGGTCATCTACAATCTTAGAGAGTGACTCAAAATCTGCCACGTTGTATGCATGGATATCATCAGGATCTGTTGCAATCATCTTTAATTCATCTTCATCAGCATTTTTAATACCTTAGGGAAAAAATGACATATTCAAATTAAAAGCATTTGAATTTTCAGTGTTAGGTAGAACATATATGTGATTTTCCTCAATAATAAAATGATTATCTATATAGTTACAAAATAGAAACAAAGGAAAAAAATAATATAAACTAAAGGCTATTGTGAATTAGATTCTTCTAAATGCCTCTCACATCAATTTCCCACCAAAAAGTGTCTCTTGAGTGTTTTTACTGGAAAGTAAAATAATGGCTATCAAAAATAAACACGGTGCCATGGAAAACCAAACAGGAATTTTCCTGAATCCTATTAATAGTACATTTGTCCTCTTGATCAATTACTTTCTTCCAAGAAGCCATGTAGTTCTGTCCCATTACGAGCAGAAAAGAAGAAAATGAGTTAACTTCTTGGCATATCATTTTGATAAATTATGTGATAGGGAAAATATGCTTGTTTTTTGTGCTTCTGAGCCACCCAGGCGCCCCCCCCAAAAAAATTTTTTTAACTACAAGAATATCCTCAGCTTTTGTAACCCCAGGGGCACTGCTAGCCTTCTGAGTGCTTACCAATAGCAAACAGCTCTACGCCTTCATCCTTGAGTTTCTTTGAAGGTGCCTCAACATCATCTTGTGACTTTCCATCAGTGATAAGAACACCAATTTTTCGAGCTCGAGGCCTCATGCCAGCTTGGGTCCTGAAGCTCTGTTGACGAATGAAATTCAAAGCCATACCTAATGGGATTTTTAAGGGAGAACCAGTCACCTCATTATTCAGCCACAAGTTCTGACCAAAAGCAAAAGCTAAATGCACACCACATCACCCTTACTCACCTGTGAGAGTATTGCCTCCTTTGTATGGTAAGTTCGCCACAGCTTGCAACAAGCTCGTCTTGTCTCTGTGAGCATTTAGCTGCCACTCTGTTCTGGGGTCCCCACTATACTGAGCAAGGGCTAAAATAACATCACTGGCATTAGCATATGTAAAAGAGCATGATGAAAATGTCTAAATGTCTTCAATACTGTCAGACCTACCAATTTGTACTCTTTTGGGACCAATCTCAAAGACTTCCACAATGCGAGAGATGAAACTCCTCACAGTTCGAAAATTTGCGCGGCCAATGCTCCATGACCCATCCACCAGCAACACAATGTCTGCCTCCGCTCTGGTGAGACACTCCATCCCTGACGTGGCAATCATGAGACAGGGCAGGTCAGGAGAAAATTCTTAACAGTGTTATTTCCTAGCCATGCCTCTGCCATTCCTGGATGGTTGCCTAGCTGCTTTAGCTCTGTAGCTTAGCTTTGTGATTTGGAGGTCAAGACTCAACATACGTCCATATGGCCTATTAACCTCAAATAACATTCATAAGAATCACCAATTCCTCCAACAATTATTTCTATGGCAAATCTTTCCTTCATCTTTGACTATATTTCCTGGCCACAGTCACAGACCCTGGAGACTTAAACCATCATTGTGAATGTGAATGGGCTCAGAAACCCAAGAGCTGAAATAAATGAATGAAAATGTGTGGCTATCTTACTATAAGGCATTAATAATTTTAATAAAATTTTAATGTGATCTAAAGGTTAGATGCTGCATTTCTCCATAAGATGTAATGGTCATTAGCAGACAAGTATGAAATGAACTGATAAAATGTGTGGGCTAAGAAGGGTTTTAGTGAGCTAAAAACATCTTCTAAAATAATTAAGCTTCTAGGTAATTATTCTATCTATCATGAAGGATTAGATATATGACTCTTAAAATTAGACCCTTTTGAAATAAAGATACCTTGTTTTAAAACCTGATAGCTATTATATTATTAAGTTGTAGCTGTTTAACTTTATCATTGACTATGTATAACAATCAGGTAAATACAGATGGTGAAGTCTGCACATTTAAAAAACCAAGAAAGAAGGAAGACAATTTAGAAGAAGTATGCAAACAAATATACAAATTGAGAGCTGTAGAGACAACAAGCACAAACACTGATACAAAGGTAGGGTGCTTTGGAAAGAGAGAAAAATCCCAATATCCTCAGTGCACAAGCTACAAAATAAAAATATAAGTCCGTTAATATCGTCATAACAGAAACAATAGAACATTCATGCAAAACAGCAGGATTTGACACTTTTATTGATTTTATCCACATCCATATTTTTTAAATGCCCTCTTTTCTGGGAGCTTACATTACCAGCTATGACTTTTCCAACTTCTTGCCATTTTAGCTTCTCATCGTTATATTGTTTAAAAAAAAACTCTTTGAGAAAAATTAAATGGTGCTCATCACACCACAAAGGTGTCCTTCGCATATAGTACTCTCCATCAGGATTGAGGGACCCCCAGATACTACTCCAAACACTTAAGCCTTTGTAAGCCTTCCCCTACCCCGCCCAGATCTACTCTTTTTTTATCAAATGCTGGAAAATATTGGGAAGTAAATTCTATCCACTACTTCCACCTCTAAGAATGTTCCAAACTAGCTTTAGGCACCTGGAAGCTAAACTTGTGGCAGAAGCAGGAAAATCTATGTTATCTTATGTTACATAAGGTTACATAAAATCAATTTTGCCTTATGTTACCATGTTGCTTTCCAAGTCACCTTTGTCCATCTACCTATATAATCCAACTCCACTTGCTCGGCCCAAAGAAATCACTTCTGCAACCACATTAGCAAAATAAACTTGTACTTTAGTCATCAAACAGAGAAAAAATGTATATTACCTACCCATTGCCAAAACTCATTTTTAAATAATACAGTACTATGTAATCAATGCAATGCTGACAAACAGGCTTTAAAAAAAATATTGCTAAAGAGGGGCACCTGGGTGGCTCAGTCATTAAACGTCTGCCCTCGGCTCAGGTCATGGTCCCAGGGTCCTGAGATCGAGCCCCACATTGGGCTCTTTGCTCAGCAGGGAGACTGCTTCTCCTGCTACCATTACCTCTGCTTGTGTTCCCTCTCTAACTGTGTTTCTCTCTGTCAAATAAGTAAAATCTTAAAAAAAAAAAAAAAATTGCCAAAGATACGCTTAGCTGGATGTTTGAAGATATGTTTTTAGGCATGTAAATTATTTAAAAACATAAAATGTTTATAGCTGCTTTTCACTGTGCGATTAACCTAACAGTTCACATTTGAAATAGTCTCATAATATTAAGATTTCCTAGGGGAATGTAATTCAATTTCTTACCAGAAGATAAAATTGGCATTACAGTTGTGTCAGAAAGGGTTGTCATTTCTTGTCCAACAAGTGGTGAACTTTCTCCTCCATCAAACATTCCAAAAACATTTACTTTATAGGTGGTACCTGCCCTGAAATGTTAAAATATATAGTCTGTATGTATACTGGCTCAAGTGACAGCATATTTGGCTTTATTAAAGACATTCATCTTGATTTACAAACATTCACCTAAAGCAGGTTGTAACACACTGTTTCTAAGCAATGGGCTTTGAGAAAATAATTTAAATGTTGTATCTTGCAAGGTAACATAAAGTGCCTGGCACACAGTGGGCTCACTAAATTTCATCCTCTCTAATCTGATATAAGTAAATAGTGAGCATCTATATAGATTTCAATATTGGTGAGTGAAAGATTGAGACAAACAAACTTTCCAAAAAGCAATACACAGTGGTCCATTCTTCCTACTGTAATGAATGTAGGGTGCTGTTCAAACTCAAACTTCCTTGTTTTCCACTGCACAGCCTGAAGCGAGACCTTTAATCAGCCCACCCTTCCCCAATCCAGCCAGCTGGCACCAAGCACAAAGTCCTGCTTCTCTCTCCCATGGCCCACCCTGGTAGGGGATTCATACTCCACATCTCAGCGTGAGTCACCTGGGCCTTTCCAGAAAGCACAAGAACCTCCACATTTCCACGGGCCTAGCTAAGGACAAGCTGCTTTGGGTGAAATCGTATAATATGGACGTTAATTTTTAAAAAGCAGGATGTTATTTTAAAAATGCCATTCCTGACCACTTAATAACAAAAATCATTAAAACATCACAAAAACTTCTGCTAGCCTCTGAATCCTAACCTCAACTTCAGCAAGTCCAAGAATATGAGATCAACTTCCACTGATTCTAAACCCTCCGCCAGCAAATAGACACATAAGTGATTATCTGTGGAAAGCCTACTAATTTCCATAAATTATTCAATCTTCTAACAAAAACCGAATATAGTTCATTCCTACCTAAGTTCTTCCAGAACAACTGTATTGTCATATGGTCCAACCACTAACTCCCCCAGTCTTCTGTCGTCCCCTGTGGGGTGGAAGGTGACCTTATAACCTTTTACTTCCCCTGGGGCAGGCTCCCAAGTCACTCGGAAGCTCGACATGGTTGGGTCAGATGTTTTGAGGTTTCTGGGCGACTTAAATCGAGAAGCTGTAAAGATAAAAAGATTTTAAAATATTATCCATAAGACTAAGTTTTGGATTTCCACCCCCCCCCCGCAATAAGAAATTGAATTAGAAATATCTAAGTGATATACATGGGAATCATCACATAACACTACACTTCAAATTGTATATTTATCAAATGGGTTAAGTCAAATAGCACAGGATATAATACCCAATAAAAATCCTGATAACGAAGTGCTACCCAAGTGAACATATAAATAATTCTCACAACTGAGAAGATTAGATTAGCATTAGAACATTAATATGTAGAATCATTTTACCAGGAACATGAGTGGTAAAAATAGAACACTAATTAGGCATCCTATCTGATTATTATAATTTAATTTATTACAGAATTAATTTCAGACATTTACAAATAAAGTAGATGTATGAAAACCTTCCTTCAAATATAACACTCTTTCCCCCCACACAAAAAATTATGTTATACCTGTTGTTCCTGATCCTTGCCTAAGCTTTCCTTCTCCTGTCTTATACATTGGAAGAACTGTGATGTTGTATGTCGTCTGGGGTTGAAGTCGTTTTAACACTGTTGAGGTGACTGTGGGTGGCACTTTGGCAACCATTTGTCGCCCACCCCCACGGGGGCGATACACAACCCGGTAGTTGATGACTTTCCCAGGTGCTGGTTTCCAGGTAACTCTCATTGTGTTTTCCGTTTCTTCATCCACTCTTAAGGTTTTTGAATCTTGGGATACTGTGAGATAAAAGGAAGATGACAATGCATACTATGAAAGAAGATACACATGTCTTCTTTCCCATTTATATGAAAAGAAACTGTGGTTTCTTAAATATGTACACTGTGCTCTTGTTTGGCAGTACAAGCTCTCATAAATTCATGATGGCGTGTGAGCCTAATCTCAGTGAGATCATGGTAAAATGTTTCTCTCTATCTAGCTAATAACTAAAAAATGGAAGTTCTTATTGCACGGATTTCCTTTTGCATTCTAGAGACTTTAGCAAAGAAAACATCCATTTCCGGAGATAAGCTTTTCGAATTTTTATTGTATTTCCAGCTGTAAATAATTCTTGTGATTATCATGCTGTGGGGAATACTAAAAATCATGAATTTAGGGTCAGAAATATTATTTGGGTCTTTTCAGTAGAGGGTACAGTCCATAAATGACTAGCCAGAGTTGACTATTTTTAACACCATTCTTTCTGACTGCCACAGACATGTAAAATGACATGAACACAAAAGAAAACTATGATTTCAAAAAAAGTTGGCTTTTTAGTCCAAGATCTTGCTTGGAAGGTAAAAATATCATAAAATACATAAAAATATCTCAAGGGCTCTAAAGATAAATTGGTATACACCGAATGTTTTAGGAAATGCTATGTGTAAAATATGTTTCACAAATACATAATCAATATTTATTTAATAATTTTACTAGTATCTCATAATTACCAATAACTGTATCAGAAACAGATCATCCCATATCCACAAATAGCCAACACATATTTCTTTTCTTCTACATAGTTAGATTTTATAAGCAAGATCATTTCACTCAGTTCAATAATCTTAACTTTCAAAGGTCATAAGATTTTCTATATGAAGACACTAAACTGGAGGAAATGTTGCAAAGAATCTCTTAATCTTATGAGAAACTTTCATATTCAAATAGGCAAGCACTACTTGAAACAACTAAAAAAATCTGAATAAACTAAATATACATATATGTATGTATATTATATACATATATAGAGAGAGAGCAACATTTTTAAAACACTGGACATCAGACAATGTAGAACAGTGATCCCTGAGACATAGAAAGAAATGAGAGTGATATTTATAATTGTTCTGGCTTATTGCTTAGAGAGAATTTCCAGCCCCAGTTTAGGAAGAGAGAAACCAGATGGAGCCTGATGATCTCACTCAATTGTGGAGATAGTTCTGCGAGTCAGGGGAGTCCAAGGCATCTAGAATTGCAGAGCAGAGTATTGGAGAGGAGATGGTGTAAGAGAGGAAAAAGCTCCAAAAACTGCAAGAGGTCCTCCTAGAATCTTTAGCCCAGTACTAATCACTGCACATGCATGAGGAAACTACACAAAACTAGGGAAAGAACCACCCAAAAGGAGCAGAAGGAACAATTAATTCCTAGAATTCATGCAGGTCCCCAGCAATACCCCAGTAATGGAGCAAAGTTATCCCTAAACTAAAGAATTCTCTGGTCTAGTTCTAACACAACTTAAATGGAAGCTTGAGAAAAATTAAACTATTTCCGAGTAACTTGACTGAATCTCAGAGCAAAACTTAAGGATATTTATAAGAATGTAAAAATATCTGGCACCTAGCAAAGTAAAATTCACAAAGTCTGGCATCTAATAAAAATTACCAGGCATGCAAAAAAGAAAAAAAAATAGGACTTATGTTATAGGCTGAATGATTGTGTCTCCTTAAAATTCATTTGGTAGATCCTTAACCTTTAATGTGATGGTTATTTGGTGATGGGACCTTAGGGAGGTAATCAGGATTAAATAAGGTCATAAGAGTACAGTACTAATCTGATGGGATTGAAATCCTTATAAAATGAAGAAGAGAGGGGCACCTGGGTGGCTCAGTGGGTTAAAGCCTCTGCCTTCAGCTCAGGTCATGATCTCAGGGTCCTGGGATCGAGCCCCGCATTGGGCTCTCTGCTCAGCGGGGAGCCTGCTTCTCCCCCTCTCTCTCTGCCTGCTGCTCTCCCTGCTTGTGATCTCTCTGTCAAGTAAATAAATGAAATCTTTAAAAAAAAAAAAAATGAAGAAGAGACACCAGAGCGTGCCCTCACTCCCCTCTCCACCCACATGCAGAGAGGAGGAAAGGCCATGTGGGGATACAGTGAGAAGATGGCCATCTGTAAGGGAGGAGCGGAGTTATCACCAGAAATCAAATTCTGCCAGAACTTTGATCTTGGACTTCCAGCCTCTAGAAATGTGAGAAAACCGATTTCTGTTGTTTAAGCCATCAGTTCCTGGTATTTTGTTATGGCAGTTGGAGCTAAGACAACCCAGAAGAAGAAGAAAAATCAAATATATAGAAGCAGAACCAGAAATGACATATAGGACATAATTATTCACAAAGGCCAGGAAAACAGCTTACACATATATTCCAGATGCTGATGATGGCAGAAGACATAGTAGAGTAAAGCCACGGAACATATAAAGGAAACTCAAACCAAACTTCTAGAGATGGAAAATACAGTGTCTGAGATGAAAGATATACAGGATGGTATTGACAGCCGATTGAAAATTGCAGAAAGAGGGCGCCTGGGTGGCTCAGTGGGTTAAAGCCTCTGCCTTTGGCTCAGGTCATGATCTCAGGGTCCTGGGATCCAGCCCCACATCGGGCTCTCTGCTCAGCGGGGAGCCTGCTTCCCCCTCTCTCTCTCTGCCTGCCTCTCTGCCTACTTGTGATCTCTCTCTCTCTCTCTCTCTCTCTCTCTCTCTCTGTCTCTGTCAAATAAATAAAAATAAAATCTTTAAAAAAAAAAGAAAATTGCAGAAAGAAATATTAGTGAAACTATTAACGTGATAATGGAAACTATCTGAAATGAAACAAGAAAAAAAAGATTGAAAAACCTAACAGCACAACAGTAAACTGTGTGATAACTTCAAACAGACTAACACGTGCATAATTGCAGTACCTAAAGGGAGTGGGGTGTAATAAAGTATGTGAGAAAAATAATGGTCTAAATATTTTCAAATTGTATAAAACTATAAACTCACAGATCCAAGAAGCTCAATGAACCCCTTAAGCACAAGAAGCATAAAAAAAAAAACTACATCAAGCACATCAGAAGCAAATTGCTTCAAATCAGTGATAAAAAGAGAATCTTAAAAGCAGCTATGTGAGCATAAGAACAACATATCATATCCTAGTTCTAATAGAAAACTTTGGAGATTGGGGGGGAAAGCCTTGTTGGCATCCCATGAGTAAAAAAGCAAGATTTTTCACCTCCCTGACATATGCCACACACTATAAAATGGTGCAACATTCACACTGTAAGTTCTTATCACATTTTAGAAACTCTCACGAGATGCTTTTCAACACTCACTGCACCTCTGCTAAACCAGCTGCCATAAACTGGAGGTCCAACAGATAGGCTCCCATCTGCTGGCCGTCTAGCCACAATCCATGGTTTTCATTGTATTAACAGTCTGTGTACCATATTGCTGAGTTTTAGGTAAAAGCAATTCTGAAAATATTTCCAAAAGTCCCCTTGGAAGTCTATAAGAAACTCTAAGGACATAACCCAGTGACTCTGCCCACTTCTCCTTACTTTAGGACTCATCCACCACCTAAATACCACATCTGACTCAGGTTTCTCAAGCACTTTCTAAACTGCCTTACTTCCCACGAAGAGAGCAAAATAAAATACAACAAAATGGTAGCACAAAAAAGGTTCTTGCCTTCTCTTTTACCTGCTTAGATGTTTGAGCAGTTTGCATAGAAATAAAACTCCAAAAAAACAAATGTTTCATTCCTGCCTAATCCACTCCTAGATTAAAAAAGGCCTTTCTCTTCACTTACTTTTAAAGGTAAATCAATCAATTAGCCAAGAAGTACTGACAATTTCTTAGAGGCTTAGCTCCTTAGAGATGAAAATTTATTTATTAGGATTTCTGCTAACATATTTGCATTTGGCTAAAATATATCCTTTGTGGAGATTTTCAATCCCAAACAAATATCTGAAGACTCGGTCTTTTTAAAAGAAGACACAATGGAGGAGAATTTTTGAAAAAATTTCCCTCTAAATACATACACTTGCATAACTGCTCAACCACATGAATTGTATCTTTACTCCTACAGATAAATTTAGCTAGATGTGTTATATCTGGCCTACTCTTTACATGATTTCTCTTTACAACAAACAAATTTCTGCCAGATTCTTAAACTACAGCAGCCAATATATTCAGACATGAGATTTCATTTACTACCATGGAAACCAATCGTGTGACTATCTGAGAACCGGGCCTTTTTACATGTCAAATTTCCAATAAGGAGTTTGGTTTTTTTTAATCCAGTTAAGTTTGACACAGATATAAACGTAGACACATCCTACTGAGTTTGCCAGTGATTGAAAAAAGAGGTATGAGTTCTTCAGACAACTCAGACGAAAAGACTTCAATTTAAGGACAACTTAAAATCAGGACACAGGGCTTATCTGAAATTGCGCTCGGCACTTCCTTCTCTCCTCCCTTACCAGACAAACTTGTCAATCCTTCCATTTCTTTTTAATAAAGGAAATGCAGGAATGTCCCATTCTTTCCCCTTTCCCTAAAACCCTCCCAGAACAAAAGGAATCAACTTTCCTCCTCTAAATTCTTAGAAATGCCTTTATCCTTAACAAATGGCTTCTTGGGGAAGAGAATTAAGGAATGTAGGCGAGTCTTTCACCAACCAGCTGATACTAAATGATGATAAATCATTCAAAATTATTCGTCTGAAAGAATATTAATGACATTAAGGTAAATCTGAGCCATTAGAAAATTGAGTGAACTTTCGATTTAACCTTACCAAATACAAGAGGGATGAAGTGAAGTCTCTAGGATTGGTCTGGGGTATAAAATAATCATAGTCTCGATATTCACTCTGATATATCAATCAACTCTAAGTGCCTAGACTCTATGCTTGGTGCATTGCATATTGTTATTTCTTTTAATCCTCAAGACAACTCTGAGACTGCAATCTACAGATAAGGAAACAGAGACTCAAAGGTTAAGTAATTTGCCCGAAGTCATACAGCTATAAATGGGCCTATAGTCTCTTTGTCTCCATGGCTCCTGATCATTTCACTAGTTGAGTTTCTTATTTAGTTGACCATCCTATAAGAAAAAAAAAGACAGAGAGAGAGAGACAAATACAGGTAGTTGGACAGGATTCGATATCTCAAAATGTGATATAATTTTTATACTAAGTGAACTAAACCAACCTGAGTTTAAACCACAGTCTTTAAAGGTCTTAATTTTTCATCCCCATTTATTATAGAATGGAAAGTAAAGGCAAGGGATTAAACTGTCACTGGAGCTGATAGCCATTGGGTAGCACCAACACAACACACCCCTAAACACACTCGTGATGCTACCTACATTCAGTTGTGGCTTCTCCATTTAAAGGTTCTCCTTCTCCACTGCTGTAAACTGCAAAGACTGAAACCTTGTATTTGGTCTCTGGCTGCAGATTTTCTATCACAGTATGAATTGCATCTCCGGGAAGACTTTTCTCTCCAGTCTCAATATCATCATAAAGCGATTTCCATGAGACCCTGTAACCTCGAACCATTCCTGGAGCAGATGTCCAATACGCCCCAATTGATGTATCGGTGATATCCTTAGTAACGAAATCCGTAGGTGAACCGCGTTCTAGAATAGAAATTAAAGGGGAATTATTTTTCAATGTCTACTAGACATGAAAATATTCCTTCATCCTGGTGGATATCCTAACTTGCTGGACTCAAACTCAGTTTGTCTACAGTTGCCCACTTCTTCTTTCTTTTTTTTTTTCCAATTTTTTATTAACATATAATGTTTTATTTGCCCCAGGGGTACAGGTCTATGCCATTTCTTCTTTCTAAGCTGTCTCTCCTGTTCTGTCAGTGGAGCAGATTGATGGAATCATACTCTAGAATCCTTTCTGATTCCTACTTGTCACCCTAGTCCCCGAATGTTCAGTCAGACTGGAAGGCCCTTCAGGACAAGGATGCCATCCAAACATGAAAGAGTACGTGCCTAAAAAATTTGTTCTCCAAGGGAAAAAAGGCATCTAAATCCAAAAATTCTACCCTATGTCAGTTTACTTTATAACATAGCCCATTGTTCACAAAGATCTTAATTTCTTTACCATCATCTTTTTCTCTCTGATGTAATTTAAATAAGCTCAGTTTCAATGTATGACCTATGACAACTGCAACAATTTTATATCACTTGCAAAAATTAATTCCAGCATCATTTTTTGATGAAAACATTATTTGCTCATGCAATTTAAAAGGAGAAGTGCAAACTTCCAATATAGCTTAACTCTGATGAAACAAAAAACCACCAATTCTTCTGGAAAACTTTAAAGCGATTAGTCATCAAAACAAAACACACCACTTGTTCTAGCTGATTGAAAATGTCTACTACTAAATTTTGGCTCTTTCAATTCAAAAAAAAAAAAAAACATACAACCCAAATGGAAAAATATGGAAACCTCAACTTAATAGGAGGCACAGATGTCTTCCAATAAAACCCTCACTTTCCATAATTTAAATGTAAAATAAATATACAGGTCACTTTATATTGGCTACCTTTACTGGGGTTTATGCCACAGCATGACATAAATATAAAACTATCTGCTTCTACGGCATACATTTCACCAGTAATTGCTGTAAATTCAAGCAAATGATATATAAAGCTGCTACAAGATTTTTGAAGATTATTATTTTACTTAAATCAAAGAGTAAAAATGAATACCTTAGAAATACTCATAATTAAACCACTAAATTTCAACACGAAGAGTAAAGATAACGATAAGTAAAAAAAAAAAGAAGAAGAAGAAGAAATCTGGGTAGACAGAAACCTATCATATTGTAGGATTTAGAGGGGGGAAAATAAATAAAACAGGAGCTGGGCATCCTACCAGGCCCAAGCACAAATGGAAAATTCTAACTCCATTATAAATAACTCTAACTGCTGACAGGACATCTCATCTCTGGAGGGAAATTAGTTACATATTTCACTGAAACCAAGAATACTTATTGTCAAGAACATACTGACTTTGCTCCCTCAGTACTTGAGGCTAATTTTCACTTGAAGGCCTTCTTTCACTGTATGGGTTACTTAAATGGCTACATATCTTTTATATTTTCTCTACTTACAGGAATATAAACAAACTGTTCCTTTGATCCAGTTTGGTTGTTTTTTATCTCTCATTTGGTTTTGGTCACTGATATCCCAGCAACTGTTAAGTTTTAAATGTGCAGCACATGTTTCCTTCGTTTGGTGTACACCTTTTTTTCATAAGTGCTCCTTTCTAAATCGCCTAAATTGCAGTTAGAAATTGCAGCCATTGTAAAATCGTTGTACTTTGAAAGTGACTGAACTTAAATGAGCTAAAAATGGCACTGATGACATTCCAAAAAAGTGTAAGATGAATCAGTTAGCTAGACTGTGGGGATTATCTTCCAAATTAATACTGGAGTGGTTGACAAACAATCATTTCCGCTTCTCTCCAGCTCCAAGATTGTGTTTCTCAGCCTGTTCCTCCCTATTTTGTATAGCACTGAGTTTGTGACATTATTTATTTCCATGACAACAGACATCAATCTCACAAACACAGGCTAATAGTTCCACTGTGAGAAAATAATAGGAAAATAATTGTGGTTGAAGCAAAAATACATTCACAAAGATATTTCTCGGCTACAAACAAAAGGAGCCTAGTTCACTAAACATGCATTCCCATGGATTTTAATCAACTGTTTTAACACTCTCAGAACCTGTAAAGCTGGAACAAAATACTGGTAAAATTGCAATAAAGACCTTTGCAAGGTTTACCAGTGTCCCAAAAAGAGTTGGTAAAAGCACTTTTTCAAAAATACAAATGAAATCTTAACTAAAAAACATTCTTCGGTTCTAATTAATGGCATGACAATGATAATTTCAATGAGCACTGAGTAAATTCTCAATTACAGAAAACAATCCTCAAAAAGTTATAGAATCTGCCCGTGACACCCAAAGGTGTTATCTACAGACAATGGCGTTGAAACATTCCATGTTAGTAGCAAAGAAATATGGAACCTGAAGAAAGAAGAAAGGCACCTCTATCCAGAAGCCAAGATTGAAAGACAAACTGCTTCAATAGGTTTCTTATCTGTCAGTCAGTCAGTTTGATAAGAATATTCTTAAATATTAACTTTATACCATCATCAAACACATTGATAAACATTTTTTCTCAAAAAAGCTAGAGGGTTAGGTATTCTAGCTACTGCATTATACCCAAGAATTTTGAGATATGATGTACTCATGACAAGTAAATTTTATCAGACCTATATATAACCTTTAAAAATATATATATATATATATTTATATATATATAATATAATATATATAATATAATATATATAATAATATATATAATATTATATATATTATAATAATATATATATTAATAATATATATAATATTATATATATTATAATAATATATATATTAATAATATATATAATAATATATATTTATTTATAATATATATAAAAATATATATATATATATATTTTTTTTAAGATTTTATTTATTTGACAGAGAGAAACACAGCGAGAGAGGGAACACAAGCAGAGGGAATGGTAGCGGGAGAAGCAGGCTTCCCGCAGAGCAGGGAGCCCGATGCGGGGCTCGATCCCAGGACCCTGGGATCATGACCTGAGCCGAAGGCAGACGCTTAATGACTGAGCCATCCAGGCGCCCCTAAAAAATATATTTTTTTAATGGAATCTTGGCTTGGACAAATACTGGATTACAAAAAAATGAAGCAATTGAATTGTACGCTTTGATACAATTGGCAGACTGTGAAGTGGCCAAGCGGGTCTTAAGACCTGGTGAGCAGGCTTAAGACTGGCCGAGCAGGCCACCAGTGGGCTATGTCACCTCCTGGGGCCCTGGGACAAAATTAACGGACTGGATTTGACAGGATACACAGAATCACCTGGGGTGCCAAAGAGTGGGCCCTGCCCAAATCAATTAAATTGAAATATCTGGAAATACACCTAAGCGCTGATACTTCCTAAAAAATCTTTATATCTCTTTTATTCTTGGGACATGTGGGTGGCTCAGTCTGTTAAGCATCTGCCTTCAGATCAGGTCATGATTCCAGGATCCTGGCACTGAGTCCCGCATCAGGCTCCTTGCTCCACAAGGAGTCTGCTTCTCCCCCTCTGTCTGCCACTTCCCCTGCTTGTATGTGTTCTCTCTCTCTCTCTCTCTCTCTGACAAATAAATAAATATCTTTAAAAAAAAAACAACACACAACTCTATTATTCTCATTCCCTACAATTCTCTATTCTTTTCTCATTTCTTTCTTTCCCCTTCCTTCTGCTATTCCTCCCTGAGGTCTAGGGAGGCATTTACTTGGAAGATGTGGTTGGTCCATGCAGGAAAAAAACTCTCATGCTTGCTTTCACTCTGAAATAAGGCTTCTTCAAAATAAGGACAGGTGTGGTGAGAGCCAAACTGATCAAAACCGATGGGCCCAGGGATGCTGTGTAAGACTATTTGTTGGTTTACACATTGTGTGGATTTATGACCACACACAACAAATGGCCCTTTAGTAGAATGTCTCAAGTCTGACCCTCAGGGAACTGAGAAGTTAATCAGATCTCATCACATCCTTTCCATCCCATAGCACACGTGAGATGTGCACTGCTCTCTCCTCCCCTTCATCCTGTTTCAAAAGGAAATGGCTCTCAACACATGCTGCTTGCTCAAGAGTTGATCACATTTTCCTGTGAATGAGGTTCAATTCAAGTGTTACCTGGCCAAGCATTTGCTTTGGTTTAAAATACTGAATTGTAGGGGCGCCTGGGTGTCTCAGTGGGTAAAGCCTCTGCCTGCAGCTCAGGTCATGATCTCAGGGTCCTGGGATCGAGCCCCGCATTGGGCTCTCTGCTCAGCGGGGAGCCTGCTTCTCCCTCTCCCTCTGCCCGCCTCTCTGCCTACTTGTGATCTCTCTCCTCCTCGGTCCAATAAATAAATAAATAAAATCTTAAAAAAAAATAAAAAATAAAATAAAATACTGAATTGTAGTTTTTGTCCTCAATCTAAGGAACTTTGGACATCCATAACAAAGGAAGAGATTATTTGGTTTGGTTTCGTTAGATCGGGTTTGGTTGAGTCGCCTTCTTAGAGAACTTGGGAAGGAAAAGGAAAGAGAGAGGAGTAAGAAAGGAAAGATGTCTGAAGACAAGCCTATAGCCTTTCTGCAAGAGGCACTACTGTATCTCATCAGGGGACGCCACTGACAGGTCCAGTGAATAAGAACCAAATCCAGTAGTCTTTTCACCCCTTTGTCACTATGCTTCCCAGAACCTGCATCCACTTCTGCTCTAGCAAAGGCTCCCAACTTCCTCAAGTTCCTCTTTTTGCTCTGCCCCAAGACTTACAAATGTTTGTTTTACGACGTTCCAGTTTGTCCAGGATTTCCCATAAGAGGTATTGTTTTCAATAAATATTTAATCTCACGGTACCTGTTTTCTGTTGTCCTGGGGTATATGCCTATGCTTTGTATATTATTTTTATTTCTGATAATAGAATTTCTGGCAGTCATTTCAAATAAGTCCTCTTCTATCATGATGGTATGCCTTCATGGTTTTCTCAGCTATCCTATTCTCCCCAGGATAGTGCCAGTATAGTTATGAGGAATAACATTCTTTTCTGTCATATGTTTAAACACACAAAATTTATCAGTTTTTTGAAATTTTGATACTCAGCATTTCTGCTCTGGTTATGAGTCTTATTTAGATATATTCAAAAGGCATTTTTCTCATGCCTGCTCACATGCATCTCTGAGCTACTACTGTGGGAAGTTATTCAGACAGGTGCATTTCTCATGATCTGAACATCCACAAGGGGTTGATTTCTACTTTTTTCCACTTACAAGGCCAAAGAACTAATGCCTCATTTAAGTAACTTTCCTACATTTCCTTAGCCCTTTTCCATTTGCTTTCTGAAAAGCAAATCATCATCCAATTCAAATATAATTATAATACAAATTAGCCAATGATGATAACTGAAAAATTAATCATAATGAAATGAAACCATATAAATTGTTCCAGTCGGCTTTCATTGAGTTTCACATACCACTTTCAAAAATAGAAGTTAAATTGAAAATGTAATGTAAATCCTCTTCTAGATCAATTTGTCTTTTCCGTTATAGCTCAGCTCCAAAGTCATCCAACTTTCCACAGCAGAATACAGAAAACCTGCTTCCACGTTTATGTGGAAACACACTTGATTTACAACCCCAGTGAATTAGAGCCACCATTCCAAAATACAAAGTTCACTATTGATAAGCAACAACTACATGAAGCAATACATAATTCTTGAAAACCTCTCAACAATTAAATCACTCTTCACCCTCAAAGTCTAGATGAGATTTCTTCTGTAATTTTTATGTCCCCAATGTGATTTAGATATTTCTCCGACTAGCCATTAATGCACAGGAAAGGAAATATAAATTGCTGTTTGGCAATTGTGCTGAAGTCCCCCGGAAACCTCAGCATTGTTGTTGTACCCAGAATGTATGATTTTTCAAATTATGAGATAGCAGTAAATCTAGGGAAACAGAGACCTTATTTAGTCCGTCTTGGAGAGGGGCCCATGTTACTCAACATCCTGCAGAGGAATTCCTATGATGTGCTAAAAACCTCATTGTAACAAAATGTCAGCTGAGTGAGCTTGGTTTGATGTACAGGAAGCTGTCCTGTCTAGGACATTGGCAGGTTGCTATAGCAACTGAAACAAAGGAAATTTTAAAGAGTCATCTTTTCCATAGCCAAAAACCAACAGTCAAAAACAAAGAGAACCGTATCATTCCCAAGCTGAAATTTTCATTCATTTGCGGTAAAATCTCAGAATTAAAATAGGCATTATTCATTTCAAGTTTTATAAGAGCAGGTTTTCCTCTCTCTACACACTAATAGTGACAACTAAAAGTTCTATCGGGACCTAAACTACACTTACATGTACAACAGTCCTTTAGTAATCACATGAAACCTATTTTAACAACAACAACAGGGGGGCGGGGGGAGGCGGGGAGGACACAACATAAATCAAACCTAATAGTTTGTGCTCAGATTCCTCTAAAGTTTGGATCTGAAATAGTAATAAACACTGCCTCTGTGATTCTATTTCTTACAGTACTAGAGCAAACCATGAACTTCCCGGATGCCAATACTAATAAATCTCTCTTCCAGGGACAGGGGAATTTTCTGATCATTGGCTACATTTCGACAAACTAGGAAACAGATTCAAGTTAGGGACAGTTGTAGAGCACCCAAAATATTTTTTTTTCTATTTGTTGATTTGAATAGAATGCACTTGAGGCCATCTATAAAATTGTCAACCTACAGAATGCTCCTGCCAGCTGAGCCATGCTTCTGGATGGAAGAAACATTCCTTCAAGGTCTGCTCTTACCACCTTCTCTCCCAAGAGAAAAACAGATTAGAAAAACAGCAGCCCTCAAAAGTGGTTGCCTGGCTCTGTTTCTGGCTTTCCATTCCCTGCATTTACCATCATATCCTATTCCTGTATATGGTATGTGGATTTGGCTGAGTTAATACAATAAAATGAAATGGAATAACCAGGGGCAAAAAAATCTTCTACTATTTTAATTTAGTCACAACTATGCTCTCACATATTTGTCAAGTTTACCACACATAATGCAATGGGATAAATATGTTCATAAAATCAGGCTGGCAGCATTTTATGTAATCCTTCACTGTAGTCAAGAGCTTTGGTGTAAATGGGAAAAAAATGTATTACTACAACTTATCTATCAATTAACTATAGTTAATCATCTTGCTTCCCTCCTTCTCAGGAAATGGAAAACAGTAATTTTTAAGATTTCTTTTACTACACATGTATCTCACTTAGAGGTAATGTCTTACCAAATACGTGTGTGTGCATGCTCACGGGCACATACACACGCGCACACGTTGGTAGATTTTCTATACTACTTGTACAAAGCTATAAATAGTTCAGTTCAATTATAAACAGTTCAACCATACACCTGGCCTAGAAAAATCAAAGCCTAGTAGAATGTGTTTGCTGTTAAATTAAAATGTCCATTTTAATTTAAAATGATTTATATAAAAAAGATTAATATATCATTCTAAGGAAAACTGCCTAATTTTTAACCCCAAGAAAATTCCGAGTATGAATATATATTTTTTAAAGAAAAGGCAGAAGAATATCAGAAGGTTAAAAGGTACAAGAAGAAAGAAAACTATTAAAAGCATTTCCAAGATATTCCTTATAAGGGAGAAATTTTCATAAACATGAATAATCTACAATTATTCTGGAAAAAACAAAAGCTCAAAAGTTTATCCTTTAAAAAAAATCCTATAAACTATCTATGTTGAAACCCTTTGGGAAGCACAAGAGAAAGAGAACTTCAAAAGCTTAGAATAGAAGAACAAACTTGTCAGAAATTCTGGATGTTGCTCCAGATACAAGGATCACATGCTTTATTGCTGGATTAGGTGTCTGTAATTAAGGCCATTTCCATTTCTACCTCTTATTATTTTCAAAATATTAGTGTAGCTGATCAATATCTCTTAAATACTTACTTACAAAAGTAAGTAAGTATTACTTACTTATAAGTAAATACTTACTTACAAAAGTAAGTATTACTTACTTATAAGTAAATACTTATTTACAAAATAAAATCGATATTTTAGATATCGATTCTAAAGTGGATGTCATTTCCTCCTGATGAATTTTATACACCTATAGTATTTTACAGTTCTCAAAAAGTTTCACTTACAGTCTCCTATTTGATCTCCACAGTAAATCTGGGATGCAGGAGAAGCGATGATCATCATCCCCTCTTTAGAGAGGGGTAGGTATACTGAGGCTCAGAGGGGTTAAGGAACCATTTCAAGGTCACATGGCTAAGTAATCAAACCAGAACTCTTCTAGTAATCAGTATTTTGCACACTGGTATTTAATCTTTCATTTAAATCCTCTTTTAAAAATAAATTTCATTGACTATTAGAATTAAACTCTTGATTACTACTAGAGAGCCAATTGATTATAATATGTTTGGGCTATTTGTTTTTAATTCTTGACTAAATCTTGTACTTTTAATGAAAACTGTCTACTGTGGGCCTTGTCCTTGTTAATTACATCTACAAATCTCCAAACTCCTGGATCCTCCAAATTTGACAGATATTTTACCTAAAGTCACTGTGACTTTGTATCACAAAAGATACTTTAGATTCATTTTCTTCCTATAATTATGTTAAATGGGTCATACAAAAGATGGTGATAACAAGACGGAATCAATGCCTGATTTTCCATTTAGGCCCCCAACTATGGTATTGACTCATTATCTTAACCATCCACTGGTACTTCTTTTTAACATCACAAATTCTTCTTGTGGCCAGGTTAAATTTGCATTTTCTCCCTCTTACACAACTTATTTTGTAGTTGCAGTGAGTCATGGAAGCCGCCATTATATTTCAAAAGATTCTAAGAACTACAAAGCCCTCTGACAATTAAGTCTGGAAAACCAAGGACACAGGTCCAGTCTTGGTGGTGGTTCTCATACTGCATTAACTTCAAACTTCTAACACAGAACTGAATTTCAGAGGTCATTAAGAAAATAAACAAAGCAGAAACTGGGATCCTCCTATTTCTCAAGCTAAATGCTTTTATGCATGGAGAATGAGAGACTCTGTCAGGAAGGGTTGCTGTCTGTTCCTAGTAATGGAAGCCACTGTGTTACTGTGGGCAACCCAAATCCTCTTCATCCACAGATGTTTCCCAAGGTCGCTTCTCACTCTGAATGGCACACACCTATTCACTTAACCAGCCCACAGTATTAAGAACATATTTCCATGGCCTTCTAATGCACTCAGCTCCTCAGTATACCTCTTCCCGATCAGATTTAATTTTTTACAGTGGCTTACATTCTACATCTCTGAATAAGAGGCAGTTTTGTAGTTACTTACTTTTCAATATAAATTCCTTTTAAGAGAAAGGATAACTTATTTCTAGGTTGGATTCTCTGCATTTTCAGCTTCCTAAATGGAATCACAAATAAACTCAGGGATTTCTATAAAACATGACAGTATTTACCTTCCAGGGTTGTTCCTTCACCGTGAAGGGCATCTCCAGCCCCGGATGCGTACAAGGCCGTCACAGATAAGGAGTATTGTGTCCCTTCATTTAATCCTCTCAGCACAGTACTGGTCGTATGTCCTCTCACAGTGACCTTTTGAGTTTCGCCCCCTGCCGCTGGGGCGTATGTGACGAGATACTGTTTCACTTTCCCTGGTGCCCCAGTCCAAGACAATTTCATAGTTGATGTTGTTGGGTCAGAAACTCTTAAGTCTCTTGGGTTCCCTCTAACTTCATTAAAAAAAAACAATAACAACATCAAAATTCATTATTTAATAAAATGACTTAAAAAACACTTTGTTGTTTTAAGTGTATGTGCGCGCGTATATGTGTGCGTGGGTGTGCGCACGTGGGCATGGGCCCGCATCCTGCATCAAATTTGTATCCTGCATCAAACTTATATCCAATTTTAACTGTTGACAAGCAACAGAGCTTCAGCATTTCTAAACTGGGCCTTAAGTGTTAGTAGAAACAAAAGGCATCCAGTTCCTCTTCTGTGTTTACCCAGGTTAGTATCTTTTGCATTACTATCTTAGACATTAAAAACTACAGTCTTTTCTCTGAAAGTGAAACAAAGCACTACAGATTGTAAATACGTTGATGAGTATCACAATGTAGGTTTTAACGCCTCCAAGAAAGCCTCAATAAAAAGGATTTATTGGCATAATGCTATGAACTTCTAAACATAATGGCCAAGAAATACACTCATGTGATAAAAATGATAAATGATCAAATGCTCTCCCTAGAAAAAAACTTAAGAAAGGAAACAGCCCAAGTGAGGTTTTGCCTTGGGTAAAACTCAGGGGCTACCTATCCCTTTGCAGCTATGATGTTTGGCATTTCGTGACTTTTCTGGTAGAGGTCATGTCATCTCCTAGGGGTCTGAAGTCACCCAGCCCTGTGACACTCTCCACTGGGCACACAACAGCTAGCCACTTTTACTCTAGAAAACAGAAAGATGAAGAGTCACTGGGTCTTTTTATGGTCCCCAGCACAAAGGGCCCTAGATTCCAACTAGAAAGAGATAAAGGAAGGTAGTGATTTCCTGAAGGGCAGAGAGGAGAATGAAAGAAAGCAGACAGAAAGAGAAAGGGTCTCTGCAGGAAAGGCTATTTAGCTAGGATCCCCTGGGAGGGAAGCAGGAAGCAGTGACATAGGACGAGCTGGGAATGGATACTTCTTATGAGTGTCTGCCTCGGATTCACTGCTTATCAGCAGCATGACTCAGTTACTATTTAGTATCTTTAGCCTTGATTTCCTTATAAAAAAGGATAATATTAACAATTCCATTGACTCTGTGCATGGATCAAATGAGATAATATATGAAAAGCTCTTTGCACAGAATGTGACACAAGTTAAGTCCTCAATAACTGTTCATTATTGCTAATACGGTGGTGGTGGTGTTATTATTTTTAACTTTAAAGATAGGGAAAAATAAAATTAGAAATGCCTTAATTTTTCTCAATGAAATAATATTAAACATTAATAATTTGCAATAAATATCAGAATCTATCCTGGGAATCCAACAATCCCTTTTAAATAAAAACAGGTTAATATTTTAAAATCTTCCTGAAGAAGTAATATCTAATTTGTTTTAATAGCACATAGCAGTTTGATTTTTTAATCCCTAGCTATCCTTCAATTTATATTAGAATATTTAATAATATTATTTTTAAAAGAATATTTAGGCCATATGATAGCATTTGAGTTCTATTGACACAAAAAAATCACTGTCATAAGTAAGCCAAAAATTTGAGTAACCCAAGTCTAAAAGGACTACAGTCTAAGATACTCAGATAATTGAGACTGTTTCATGGCCCATAGTATCTGGATAGCTGCCTACAGGATCCCTTGAGGTCTAAAATTTGGGTTGTTTCCATACGATCAGCATATTTCCTCTACCTTCTTCAGTGGCTGCATTTCCAGTCAACGGAGTGCCAGGTCCTGAGAAATATTCAGGAATTACAGATACTTCATATTTTGTGTCCGGAGTCAGGTTCTCAAGTGTTATCCTCCTCTGATTGGCAGGGGTGGTAACTTCTTTGCTTTCTCCACCAGCAACTGGTTTATATATAATTCGGTACCTTAAAACTCTCCCTGGAGCTTGAGTCCAGGTGATCTTAAAGCTGTCTGTAGTTTCATCTGTCACCTTCAGGTTTCGAGGTGCTCCTTTTACTGAAATTGGGTTTTTTTAAAAAAAAAAAGTTTATTTTACATAAAAAATGCAAAACTAAGCTTCTGATCACTAAATTATAACATTTCTCTAAACAAATCCAAAAGCAGTTTTTGGTCAAACATCCTCGTTACAGCATTCATTTAGCCAGATATTAACTAGATGCTGAAACAACAAATACTCTATAATATACAGAAAGAGATTAAGTACTGTTAATTTTTTAATGAAATAAAGAGGTACCTAATAGTAAACTTTTAAAATCGTAAATACTCTATTAAGTAGTAAGTTCATATTGACATAGAATTCAAGAATAAAAATACTTCATTTCTTGAAATATAGATAGCCAAGGCTTTCCTTCTAACTCAATTTTTCACAGAAAAGTAGGAAAAAAACACCTAACACCCAGTTCTACCATATTTACCCACTTGAATGAACTGTCTTTTTCAGTCAGTTCCACAGCTAACTTTTTAATCTATGTAGTCATTTGACTTGGAGAATAATTAGACCATACATGTGTTGGACTAAACACATTGTACTTATTGAATGCTAGCTGGATCTAAATCTTGAGGTTAAATTCCAACGGGGGTAATGTACATTGATTCACAATCTTAAATGGGATTTTCATTGAGCCTAAAGGAGATCATTTGGCTTTATGGTTAGTAAACATGTTTAAACTACTTATTCACCTAAGGGGTAAATTGTCCATTTGGACCACATGTTCAGGAAAGATGAACTAAAGGTTATTGCCTTCTCAATCCACTCGAGTGAAAGCACACTGCAATACATCTGCATTTACCTCACATATAATTAGAAATTTATCTAAATAGCCAACACATCAGTAGATCACTTCAGGGAGAAAGAAAGTGAATCCCTTAAGAAAAGCAATGACAGTTGGCAGACTTACACCCATGACTCATTTTAGATGGCAAGGAAAAAGACTAAATTAGCCAGAACAAATGAGGCAAATAAACTGATGGAAGTGAATATAGTAGTTCCCCACCCCTGCCTATCTGCAGCGGTTATAGTCCAAGATTTCCAGAGGATGCCTGAAATTATGAATAGTACTGAACCTTATTTATACTATGTTTTTCTTATACATAACTATGATGAAGTTTAATTTATAAATGAGGCACATTAAGATATTAACAACAATACCTAATAATAAAATAGAATAATTATAACAACACACTGTAACAAAAATTATGTGAATACGGTCTCTCTCTCAAAGTATCTTACTATACTCACCCTTCTTGTGAAAATGCCTACATGATGAGATAAAGTGAGGCGAATGATGTGGGCATCATGACATAACGTTAGGCTCCTATTGACCTTCTAACAATAGTCAGAAGGAAAATCATCTGCTTCTGGACTGTGGTTGACTATAGGCAACCATAATCACGGAAAGTGATGCCGAAGATCAAGGGGAAATACCCTACCAGTTTTGAAGCTGAATGTGTAATTTTGAGCCTTAGATTACCCAATAGTAAAAAAAAAAAAAAAAAAAAAAAAGACTGTGTATAGGATTATTGAATTGGTTAAATGAGATAACCCATGAAAAGCAATTATCATAGTAACTGACACATAAGCTGGAGCTCAATAATTGGTTGCTTAAGAAAGGTACTGAAATCAGAAGCTTCCTTATTTACTAAAGAAAGTGTAAATCTCAAATTTCACTCAGATAGTAGAATTGGAAACGCATTACCAAATGCTACTGTTGAAGTCCAATGAGCAAAAACTAGAGCATATATGAATGCAGTTGGCTTTATTCAAAAACCTCCTGGACTTAAATTTTTTACCTGCAGTTGGCTTTATTCAAAAACCTCCTGGACTTAAATTTTTTACCTGAAACACATTCCCATCTCCATTCTAAAATGATGAAGGAAAAAGGCCAAGCTCATCAAGCAACAATATGCACATTACAGAGAAATCATCAGAAAATCAGAAATATGAGGGTCTCCATTGGTTAAGCATCCAACTCTTGATTTCGGCTCAGGTCATGATCTCATGGGTCTTGAGATCAAGCCCCACATTGAGCTCCACACTCAAAGGGATGTCTGCTTGAACATTCTTATCTCTGCCCTACCCTCCACTCATGCATGCATTTTCTCTTTCTCAAACAAATAAATTTTAAGAAAAAAAAGGAAAATCAAGTCTAAATATGGACTTGTAGGTTATTCAACACAAAAATCAGAAGAAAAAAGTCAACTTAGGCCATTATTTTATTTGCTGGCCATCAGGTAGAAATATACCTAAACCATGAACAAAATGAATAGATCAATCTTATTTTAAAACTTTTTCAGAGAAAAAAAATTCTCTTGCTTTCATCAGCAAGATATGCCAATAAATGCCTTCCTGTAAGCAAATACTTCTTTGTAACTATCTGAATTTCCTCATGCATCTATTTCAGCTTCTTCACCTATCCCTAGTAAAAATAGAGAACAATTGACATGTCTTTTATTATTTGTGATATTTATCTTAAGAGTAATTGCCTAGTCTTAATCTTCTTGTAACCACATTCCTTGATATCCTTTAAATGTCGAATGTAGTGAAACATATCAGAAAGTACTCAATTCCATCAATAAAGAGGACTTATTGAAACAAATAATGCTTAAAACATTTGGTAACATTTGTACACTCATGTTCTCAGCAGCATTATTTGCAATAGCTAACAGGTGGAAGCAACTTAAGTGTCTGTCCATGGGTGAGTGGATAATCAAAATGTGATGTATACATATAATGGAATTATCTTTTAACCATAGGGAGAAAGGAAATTCTGATGCAAGTTACAACATGGATGAACCTTGAGAACATTATAGTAAGTGAAATAAGCCAGATACAAAAGGCTGAATACTGTATAATTCCACTCCAATGAGGTACCTAGAGTAGTCAATTCATAGCAACAGAAAATAGAATGGTGGTTGCCAGGGGCAGTGGGGGGGGGGGAGGGAGGGTTTGGGAGTGAAGAGTTATTTTTTTAATGAGTACAGAGATTCAGTTTTGCAAGATGAAAAAAGTTCTGGAGATGGATGATGATAATGGTAGCATAATGATATGAATGTACTAAATGTACTGAAATGTATACTTAAAATGGTTAAAATGATAATCATATGTTATGTATATTTTACCACAATTTTTAAAAAGAAAAAACATTTAGTAATATATGTGCCATCACATTCATAGGTAAAGTAAACAAAATTCAGAGGTATTTGAACATAACACTGCTGAAATATGGAGCAGAAAAAGCTGGCCGTAAGCAGTATTTCAAGAGTTAATTACATAGTTATTAACAGTTCTCTATACCTCTTAACCTCAAATTCATCAAAATAAATCTAAGGGTTTTCTATATAAAAGTTTTTTCACTTTTTAAAGAGATGTATGAATAAGCTGTACTTTATAGATGCTGAATCTTACAAAGGCATTCACCATCTCTATAGAGGAGATGGTTATTTCAAATTGTAACTTGGTTCTACAATAAATTGCTAGTTTTTGGAACACAAGGTCCAAAACCCCATCTCACCTTCTGCAGTGGTCTCCTCTCCGCTTATGGGAACACTGAAGCCATCCTCATACTCTGCAGTCACATTGACTAAGTATAGGGTCTCTGGCTTCAGGTTGTTGAGAATGACGCTGGTGCTTGATGCCGGCTCTACCACTGTGACCTCATCATCCCCGGTAGCTTCCTTGTAGGTGATGTGGTATGAAAATACATTTTCTCCAGCGGGAGACCAGTTAGTTTTGAAACTGTAAGAAGTCGTCTCAGAAAAACTAAGATCCTTTGGAGGCACATAAGCTATTAAAAAAAAAAAAAAGGACACAATTAAAAATGTTTAAATCTATAAAGCAAAAATAGACCTGATGACTATGTTTCTGAAATGGTTTATGTTCACTGGGGGATTAGTCATTGAGACAAATGTACTGAGTAAATATTCCCCATGTGACCACTGAGAGAAGGCCTCTCCTTTACAACCCTACAAGGAGGTCTTGATCATTTGTCTTGACCATTCACAATACTAAGTTACACCATTTAAATGATTGATTAAAATTTAATTTGAATTGGGTTTCTAAACACAAAGCAGTAATGGAATGGTCTTGCCCACAACTGGAATATTGAAACAGTAACAGACCTAAAATGAACCAGCAATACTTTCCCGTTAATCCTTGGCAATCAGATATTAACTTTTGGTGGGAGACAGATATTTTGAAGTAATGATTAAGGAATACTTCCTAACAAAAGAATATTCATTAAACTAAATCATAGGAAGAGCCAATGTTTAAGGGACACTGTTGTTCTCAAGGAACATACAATTGAATGACAATCGAAAGACAGGGTGTGACATTATTAACAAAACAGAGCCGTACCTACGAACCCCAGATGACTAGAAATGATAGTGTTACAGCGCTAGAAGTTAGGAGGACTTAATGAAAGGGATGGGACTGTTAACTGAATGTTGACAACAGAATTTTAACAAATGAAGAAAAGAGGATAAGGAATTCCAACCGTGAGGAATAATGGCCACAACTGGTCCAGGGAAGGAAATGCATAAGAAGAATTCAAAGTTCTAGGACTATGTTCTCATCACCTTTAATTCAGAGGACTTAGTTCACCATCTAGCACATAGTAGACACTCAACTAGAGGTTGTTGAATTGAATATGACAAATAGGCGTGATAAAGCTGGTACCCAGCCCTGATTTAGGATCTAGGATCAAAAACATCTCATGACTCCTGGTAAGCAGCTTTTTCACTAATAAATACAAAATCCACATCCGGGAAAAAGTCAGATTTCAGAACTAAATAAACTAAGCTCAATAGATATCTAAATGTAGGAAAGTTACTTTTTCCTGTATGTAAAAAGAATCAGAGAAGCATATTATCCACAATTTTAGAACCGGAAATGCTTTGTTCATGAAGAGATAATTTTGGCTCTACAAAGTCTACTAACCTTTTTTCTTTATAGCTGCCAATTCTTGCTCAATTCTAAGGCAGATAGACTGTGTGAGTTCAAAAGATATTCTCTGAAAAGCATCAAAATCTTCCACTGTGAACACGTGTGTCTCAGCAGGAGGAGAGGCAATAGCTTCTAATTCTGAGCGAACAGCATCCTTGACACCAACTGCAAAGATTTCCACATCTGAATTCCTTAGTTTTATAGCAGGATCTCTGAAAGCATCCGAAGATTTCCCATCAGTGATAAGAATCATGACCTTTGGTACGTTGCCTCTTGAACCCTTGCTAGGCACAAATATTTTCTCTCTGACATAAGTCATTGCTTTCCCAGTGTTTGTAGATCCTCCTCTGTAGGGGAAGGTGTTTATTGCTTCAATTATATCTTCAACTTTGGTGAATTTCTTCAAAGTGAACTCAGTGTGAGGATCCCGGCTGTACTGGACAAGACTTATCTGTACCCTATTTGGTGAAATCTCAAAACTTTTTACGAGAACTTCCAGAAAGGCTCTAACTTTAACAAAGTTTGCAATCCCGATGCTATAGGAGCCATCAACCAAAAACACAATATCAGCTTTTATATCCACACCACGTGAGCATTCTGTAAAAAGAAAAAAAGCCCATTAAAGTTCAACAAATATAAATTAATCATTAAATATAGATGCCTGGTTTTCTTAATAAGCATACTTATTTAAAAGAAAACTATTGCAAATATTTAAAAAGTAAACCTGAACCAGTAAGACATACTGTCCAGTGGACCATCCCATATACTAAACCCAATGATAGACCTATTCACTTACCCACTTGAACTTTCATTGGCTGAGTCTTCTCCATTATTGAAATGGGTTCACTGGATGTCAGTCCCTTCATGGCAGAAACGCTGATCTGATATTGTGTGTCTGCTGAAAGGTCACGAACACTGAGCATGGTGGTCTGAGGCCCCACACTGAGAGCATGCTGTCGGCTTCCAGCCGTCATCGGTGTAAGAAGGACTTTATAGCCAGTCACTGGGCTGGGAGATGGACTCCAACGCAGCTTAATGTATTTTGATGAGACTTCCGTGGCAACCAAATTTGAAGGAGGTTCAATAACTACAAAATAACAAGCAGAACAGTGATTAAAAACAGTGAGATGCAGGGGCGCCGGGCCTACTCAATTGGAGGAGCATATGTCTCTTGATCTCGGGGTCATGGGTTCAAGCCCCATTAGAGATTACATACATTAGGTTTGGACATTCAATTCTCCTTATCCAAATTAATCATGAATTAGTCAAGAAAAGTTGCCTAATCCTAACTCTCCACTTCCACCTATACATATCCACAACCAAAAGAGACTCGGTGTCCGATTTTTAATCAGGGAACTGAGAAAATTAAGGGAAAAGAAAGTCATTGGAAGAAGTCAATAATAGGACATCTGATGTCTAATTCTCTGGGACCAAGATTTCTATTCTGGTTTTGATATTTTATTCATTGTCTTTATTCTTAGGTACCAAAGTAGGCACTTGATAAGTATTTGTTAAATCAATGACTTAGTCCTTTTTCTCTTTTAATGATATTATAAAGGCTAAAATATAATCTTTAAAAGACACTTTATAATACATAAAGAAAAAGGATTCAGCAGCTCTTAAACAACAGTTCTTATAATTTTAGGCAATTTTATTCTCACTTATTTCAAGCTGAGTAAAAAATGTTCACCTATGTTCATAAAGCCACCAAGAGTGACTCAATGTTTTATAATGTGTATACTAACAAGGAAATATTGATCATCTAAAACATTTCTATCCTTATGCAATGTAAAACATAGTGATGTACTTAACAGATAATATGAAGTATTTTCAGGTATTTCAGAAATATCTGAAATCACACTTTTATCACATTTTTACATTTGTCAATGGAATCAGCTTCCCAGAATATATAGTTCCATTTTTTTTTCTTATTTCATCCTGCAAGATGTGGATGATCAAACAGGTACAAATTTCCTCATCACCTCTTCAAAAAGGCAATCATATGGCATCCACAGAAATGATCTTTAAGAAGTGACAAGTAGTGGGGGGCAGGAGAAGCAACAGACGTGCCAACTGGATGTTTGGCCAAAACTTTTGAGTGAGGCAGAGACAATACAGGGAAAACAAGCCATTCGCTAAGCCCGGAAGAAAAAGAGGCCCCGAGGAGCACTGTGAACACCGGCAATGCAGCCCCATGCCTTATACAAGCCAAGTCCAAACAGAGGCAGGATGGACGTTTGGTCCACCCCCGCACATGCACCCCAGGGAAGACAGGTCAGCATTACAATGTATAAAATACTAAGGAAAGAGAGGTTAGTCAGGGGGAAAGTGGGGTGAGGGGGTCAATTTTGTAATCACACACAGCAAAAGAGTCAGACATTCGGCAGTAAAACAAAGAAAAAGGCTTGGAGCCCATGAAGTAATGAGAAGAGGTCCTGAAACAGAATCACAGCCAGTGAATGTTGCCAAAATACTTGGGGTTTGGAGATTAAAGAGTTTATATGACTGAAGATGTAGCTATTTAGAACTTATCTTTAATCACTTGTCAATTCTCAGGCTAAGAGGAGAATAATCATGGAAATTGTGACTTTTTAATGGCCAAAGGATGTTTACGAAATGTCTTCTGAATTGTCTTTTCTTTCTCCCATGTATTTAGAAGCAATAACTGATAAAAATGGGAAGAGTTTCCAGATGTGGAAGGAGCAAACTGATCCCTGAAATATTCTCTTTTTTTCCCTGAAATATCCTTAAGAGTTTTGAAGACATGCAGAGAATGATGATAGAAAATGCTTTTGTTTCACCGTTTAATAGAATCAGTGTTCTCATGAGTTGATGTTGCCGAATACTAAAATACATGTCTTCCCAGTCAGGGTTTACTTCGGAGTGTAAGGTCATTAAAGCAAGTACCTGGATAGTGTAATTATGGACATTCAACGTGCACAAAATGGTCTCAGAGAAAAAGCACAAGTCAGGCGCATCTGGGTGGCTCAGCTGTTAAGCATCTGCCTTCAGCTCAGGTCATGATCCTAGGGTCCTGGGATCGAGCCCCGCATCAGGCTCCCTGCTCAGCGGGAAACCTGCTTCTCCCTCTCCCATTCCCCCTGCTGGTGTTCCCACTCTCACTGTCAATCTCTCTGTGTCAAATAAATAAATAAAATCTTTTTAAAAAATAATAATAAGTTAGAAAGAAAGAGAGAGAGAGAGAGAGAGAAAGAAAGAAAGAAAGAAAGAGAGAGAAAAAAAAAAAAAAGAAAGAAAGAGAGAGAGAGAGAGAGAGAGAGAGAGAGAGAAAGAAAGAAAGAAAGAAAGAAAGAAAGAAAGTCAAACTTGTCCAAAAAAGATTTTTAAGGACTTTATAATGATATAAATGTTTTACTTCATGTTCTACCAGGGGAGGGGAACAATGCAAATGATATCAACAAGTTGAGTTACTGAAAAGCCATATGAAGGAGTATACAATTGGAAAATCACCAGCAGATGTGTTTGGTTAATATGTCTACTTTTAGAATACCTGTAAAGCTATAAATGCTATCAGATAATGGAAAAGGCTAACACAGGGGAACATTGAACCATTCACTCACCTTCTTCTCCACTAACCAATTCACCAAGTTGTTCATCCACACCAGAGCACACCTGGGAGATGATCTCATTCTGAATATCCACAATTGCATCAAAGTTGGCCACGTTAAAAACATGGTTTAATGAAGGTGTGGAGGCAATTTGTTTGAGTTCTTTTGCATCTGCAGCTTTAATGCCTTCAAAAACAAAAGGACAAGGATATATATTGAAAAAAAAGTGCTGAATTAGAGAAGTTCTATGCTTTCTCAGTCTTTCAAAAGTAAAGACGTTTGTAAATCCTTATTTAGTCATAAACCAGAATTGCTTGGCTTCATAACAAATGTGCGACCGTTCAGCTGACAAAGGCATTTTATAATTTCATAGAAAGTGGCCAGCCAGAAAGGAAAATGAATGGTTAATAAAACAGAGCGGGCTCTCATCCCAACCACGCCATCATTTGCCCCTGCCATCTGTAAAGATAATACTTTTTTCTTCCAGAGTCCTGAATGAGCTGGAACCCTCCGAATTCTTCAAGAATTATGTAATATAGGAAACACATCTAAAAAAGCACTTAATGATAATACAAGGAGGATCTTTATTAGAATCATTGGCCCAGCATTCTTTGAAAAGTAGAGGGCTGACCAAAATATGAATGCCACCTCACAATGCATAGACTAAGGGAGTTATATGAAAGAAATACATAAGCAGATTTTTTTTACTCAGAGATGACATGGTTTAACACTACACTATGAAATGCACTAAACACTTCTAATAGCATCCTTTCTTAAGGAATCCACCTTTCTTCTTCATAAGCATTAACTATTGAGGTAAGTCTAAAGCAAAAATACTTAACCAAACGTGACCTACCCAAAGAGAAAACTTCAACCCCTATATTTCGAAGCTCTCTGGCTGGAATTTCCACTTCATCCTGGGATTTGCCATCCGTGATAATAATTGCCACTTTAGGAAAGCCAACTCTTGCTCCAGCAGATTCCGTGAAAGTATTCTTAATTAAGTAATCAATGGCATCCCCTGAAGTGAAAAAGAAACATGTTCATTCACTCCTTACCACATAATTTTGCCAAAGTCAAAAACTACGTGATTCATTTCAAAATTATTTAACATGTGAAAGTTGTGCAATGCTCAATTTCTTCCCCAAACAGCTATTTCATTTATTTTCAATAATAACAAAATTTGTAAAAACATACCCGTCATTGTGTTGCCACCTTTGTATGGAATTTTTTTAATCGCAGCAAGAAGGTCATCCCGTTGGTAGTACTGATTTAAGTTAAATTCAGTCCTGGTATCAGAGCTGTACTGAACAACTCCAACCCTTGTCTTCTCTTCTCCAATGTCAAAAGCAGACACAAGAGCACCAATAAAGTCTAAAATGTATTTAAAATTATTTCTTCCCACACTCCATGAGCCATCCACGAGGAACACTAGATCAGTCCAGGCACTGACAGAGCATTCTGAAATACATTTGATATATTTTTAAATGCTGTATTCTTAACTCTATCCATTCTTAACAAATACAAACTAACATTGATAAACTGTTGTCTCCTTAAATCACTTTGTTCATTAGAACATATTCACATTGTTCTTCACCCACAACTGACATGCACAAAAGAATATAACATTTTATTAACAAACACAGAAGCATTTTCAGTGCCTTTATGGAATGTCAGATGCATTTATGGAACTATATGGCTCAAAATTACTATATAAGACATTGTGCGAGAAGAGATAAATAGATACATGACCTACTCTCCAAGAGCATGTGACTGAATTATTCATGCTATAAACCTATTTTTATAAACGACATCCTTTTTCTCTTCTTTCCAAGTACAAATTACACAAAACATCTGGGAGACATGCAAAATGAGCTGTCTTCATTCCGTGGTATTTAGCAATAAATACAAAACAATTGCTGTCCTATTCAAGCAGATACAGTGAAGTGGAAGAAAAGAGAAAATTGTTTAAATTCTCCTGCATTTTAGAATGTAATTGTCTAAAGTTTGCAGTCACTTAGTCTAGAGAGTTAATAGAGTCCAACAGAAGTAAAAAGAAGCATAGGGGCACGTGGGTGGCTCAGTCGGTTAAGCCTTTGCCTTCAGCTCAGGTCAGGATCCCAGAGACCTGGGATCCAGCATTGGGCTCTCTGCTCAGCGGGAAGTCTGCTTCTCCCTCTCTCTGCCCCTCCCCAACCACACCTCCCACCAGCTCATGCTCTCTCACTCTCTCTCTCAAATAAATAAATAAAATCTTTTTTTAAAAAAAAGATGTAAAAGGAAGCATAAATATGATGCAAGATAGTCAAAATATCTTATTGTCCTAATTATCGGTGTATTTAAATTTGACATCTAAAACCTACTTTTACAAAACAATGAGTAGAAAAGCATTTCAGTTCAAAAGTAAAAGAGGCACATTATATCTTTAAATTACTGAAATGCAATGACCAGCTTTTATAAATGAGCACCATATCTTTCCTCTTCTCTGTAATCAGAAGGAAAACAGGCTGATTTTCAGGAAAATCTGTATTCAAAAGGCAACACTGAGTGAATTTTCTGAAGACGTTTTGTCCTTGCAGTCAGTTGGTGGATAATAAAAGAAATACTTGGCTAGGAACAGAAAGAAAGGGTCCTGGAAAATTTTGCAAGCTAAATACAAGTTGCGTGCTTAAATAATTTTTGCACACCATTTAATGGGCCCATTTAAGTCTATTGAATAGTCAATATTAAGCATAATACTTTGATTTAGAATAAATATTGATGGTTCAGGGAAAATATTAGCATTATAACTGGATACTACAAAGTTCATTTTAGATTATTAGACATTGGAAAGAATGATAAACAGACATTTGTAAGGAAAAATTCCAGGTAGAGGGAACTTTGTATTCAAATCCTTTTATTGTCCTCCTGGTCATAAATCCAACTTTTATAAGGTAGCAAATTAGAAATCCAAGAAATCCCTTACGGGTCCATCCCAGTAAGTCAGACAAAACAATAGTAGACAAAGAAGGCTAGAAATTGCCAAACCGAGACTGAGTAAAATTCCTCTTGTTTGGTTATGAGTGCACCAAGGATCATTGGATATGTTGTTTTGTTTGGGGTTGGGCTCCCACTTGCATATTACAAAGAACACCGTGACTTTTTCTTTTCTACTTTGTCTCCATGATTCTTTGTGGGGGTGAAAGAATAATGGAGGTGGTGCAAGAATGTATCAGAATGAGCAAGGAAGTTGTTTCAAACTGGGTAGAGCTCCACTCCCATCTCTCACCCCACTGGGTCCCAGACACCAGCTCCCCAGCATCCTCTCTGGAAATGTGTACTATTCTTTAGATATGTGAAGACCCACATGCTATTAGACATGTCTTATGCAGACACTGGAAATGGTGACACTGCCATCCATGAAAGGCATGTCAATACCCTAGAGGTTAGCATAACATAGCCAGAGATTTGGAAATATATTTTCACGGCAAGAAATTCTTCAAACACAAGGAGGGCATCCCTCTGGTGTTCTAGCTTTATATTTCTCATATATCCCTATTTCTATTGGTTTGCCTTTGAGAAATGAGTTAAGTCTAGTTGATGAGCTTTTTTTTTCACCTACTGCCAAAATCCTACAAAAAAAAAAAAAAGAAAATATGGATACACACCAATTTGCAGTTTACTCCCAGTATAATGAATATTTAGTAAATAGAACGAAAAATTGACTAGAAACTCAGAATGTAGGTAATATAACTGTTTTGTCAGATATTACTATTATATTGCCCATATTACTTCTAGATAACACCTACAGAAATTAATATAGGAATAAAATCAAAGTACGCACATAGTTGGAACTTCTCCTTTATATTACTTTTATAACGTCTATAAATTCAAGCAAAAATAGTAAGGGAAATACTTACTTTGTATCTCTGGTTTTCCAGGTTTCTTCTCACCTGGCTTTGTCGGACCACCTGTTTGAACTGAGTCAAAACTTGATTATTACAAAAAAGAAATGAACCCATACAAATACCTCCTAAAAATATATAAATATGTTGTTTTCCACCACTGTCTTTCAAATGTATGATCCATGCCCAGCTGCTCAGAGAATACTGCCAAGTAAGCAATGCCTTGCAAATAAATTATTTTCAGTGAGGTTTTAGCTATATTTCAAAAAGACATTGACATTGTTGCTTGGCAAAGTTCAATGTTTTTAATGGTTTTCACTCATAATGTTCCTGCTGCTTCCAAAGACCAGGGTTATAAATCGAGAATGAATTATTAACATCCACAAATGCCTAGGATCATAGAATAGTTAATACTGATACAAAGTAACTCTGCATAACAGATTAAATCTGAAAGTTGGAGAAATCTTCTACAAAATAAAAAGCAAAAAGGTAGTTTATATGTGTGCTTACTTGTTAGTTGTCCTATAACTGGTACACTTTCTTCTACTTCATCATATGAAGTGATTGTCACCACATACTCTATTTCAGGTATAAGGTCTGATAACAAAGTTTCAGTGGTACTAGCTGCAAGGGTAAATTCTTTAGTGGGCCCATCTGGAAATATAGAAAGGAAAATATGAATGCAATAAAATATCTTTCACATGTAACATGACACAATATAATGTCGTGCCCAGATATACTCAAAATCTAAAATTCAAATATATATACATTTTTTTCAGAACATCCAAACATTATCTTCTTCTATCTTCTGAAACCAAAACTGAAATTCTACAAATGGACAGGCATTGCCTTTACTTATGATAATCATATTCAATATTTGTTTGAGGACTCAAGGATCCCTCTGGGATAAAGATACACCAGAATATCAAACCAAAATCTCCCATTGTTTCTGAAGGTGAATGGTAGAAAACAAAATTATTTTGTAAATGAGACAAAAAATAGAAAATAACTTAATTTTAAATTATGTGCTGGAGGAGAGTGAAGAAAGGCAAAAAGGGGATGAAAATCAACTCAAGAATAACAGACACCATAGATTAAAATTAAGCTGTAGTGGGAAGCAGTCTGGAGAATGCATTCTCCATCGTCAAATGGTTGCATATTTTAATGGGTAGCCACAGTCCTCTAAACTGACTTAACTAGATATCAAACGTTTCAAAATACAGTGTACTGGGTATGTATTTTTATACTGGCAGTTATATACTCCCTTCTAGATTATGTTCATTCTTAATTCAATCAGGAAACAGTAGTTCCTAGGGACTAAGTGCCTGCTAGGATTTTTAATTATACTATATTTTCATCAAAACAGAAATAATCAAAAAAAGGAACAGGTAGTATAATAGAACCCTGAGAAACAGTCCTGGTTTAAGTGTGGAGGATGCAGAACCAACAGGGCCCCTGAAGGACACCAGGGCTCTGCTGGGTTGGGTGGTCTCAGTGCCAGTTTGCAGAGTACGGGAGTCAGGAATTTCCAACACATGGAAACTGACAGAACTGTTTTCAACAGTTTTATAGCTTTGGAATGAACTAATCCATTAACTGCAAGTACATTTGGGGAGAAAAGATTCAAAGAAGAAAAAGTAAATTCTTGACCCCTTAAGTTCCCAGATCCTATTAAAAATTTTTTCCCAGTTCCTTGAGAAATTAACATTTTAAATCATTAGTATTTTTAGAGGCCATAAATACTTAAACACATCTGTAGTGATAAATTATATTGACATCATCTGTCTCTACTATTGGCCAGGTAAGACTTCTTCCTACCACCTGGCCAGTGTTAGTGGAAATGGTTATTTTCCCATTTCATGTTAAAACTGGAAGTTAATCAACAGAGATTAGTTCTTCACACTTGGGCAACATCATAAACACTAAAGATAACTCCTGAGAACAACAAAAACAAGGTATTTTGTTGTTGTTGCTGCTGCTGTTTTGTTTTTTAGAGACTCTCAGCCCAGGATCTGTGGAATCCACCTAGCCCAACTAAATTCCTGTCTTCCATCGTGGCAGCTCACCGTTATTCCAGAACGTTTCCTGAGTACCGAAATGTGCAGGACACCGTGTAAGGCATAACAACTCACTTCATCACTTGACACTTTAAATATTGAACAGACTAATTCAAGAAGAATATCAAGAAGTGAGAATTCTGTTTTATAAAATCAAATGGTACAACCAATATTCTGATCAGGCAAAAAAAAAAAAAAAGAGTCCACTTTTAATAACAGCAGCTTAGCACAGCGAACCATTTTAATAAAGCTCAACACTACAAAAATATAATAATGAGTACTAGGCTGGAAATGTGGAAACCTGAGTTTACCAAATACCTGGTGACATTGGCTAAATTCCTAAGGTTTTCTAAATTTCAGCTTTCTCATAATAATGAAATGGAAGGAGGAGAGAAAAACTGGGTTATATCATCTTCGATGTCTCTGTTTTAAAACCCCAGCTTCTCAAAATTTACCTGTTGTAGGGTCCACTGTTATTCTGTAACCCACAATTGGATCAGCTGGTCTTGCCCATGACATATGAACAGTATTTTCATCTATTATTTTAAAATTCAAGTCTGAAGGTGGGTCAACTGCAAAAGAGAGAGTTGAGATCAATTACATTTTCCAATGTCACAAAACGTTCAATTTAATCAATAAAGAATTGTGTCGAGCAAAGCTTACTAAAATTGTCTTTGCATAAATTTGTTTCCAACAAATATAGGAGATATCTTGTTGGATAAGAATAAAATTAAAAGTTGACAAGATATGACAAAACATCAGAGAGTATACATATTACAGAAGACAGCACAAAACACTTTTGATTCTTGAGTTGCTAGGTCATCCAAGAATGGCCAGCAAAATCAAGCATAATAGAAACATATTTGGATACAAGTACATACAAGTACAATGAAATCACAGATAATAACCACATATGCAAACAATTCACATAACAATTAAAAGGATCTCAATACATGCGGAGAGCATTTTGAACAAGCATGCCAAATCACAACCTGCTTATAACCATAGAAGTTAATTTAGAACATTGACATGGTAGTTTTTTTCCCATAATGTGGAAAAGAATCACTGATGTTTTTGATTCTCTGCATCACTGTCTTGTTATAATTTTTGTTCAATAAATCTCAATCTATGCAGAGATGAAATTTAATGAAAGGGAGAAGTCATGGGAAATTTAGCACTGTTATGTTGCACAAGGAAATATACATTTAAATGTATATTCACATTCACATGGACAAATATTCAAAAATAGTAATAAGGGCTGTTAATTTATAAATATGTAAAAAGTATATGTACAGATGTTTATAAAACTAATATTCTTCCTGTTTACACCCATATGCTGTATGTTTGCAAGGTGTAAACCACACTGTTATTTTCATTTTCAGCAGGTATACTCCATACTAGAAGTGGCATTTTAGATTAAAATGCCAGTATGGTCCTTTACAAAATGATGGTTAATTATGAAAAGACAACATCAAACCATATGTTTATGGACATTTATTTACAGAACTTAAAGAAAACAGTGAAGAAGGATCAGCAATCTGAAGACATGACTGTGCATAAAAATTTAGAGAAGTCAATGACAGGAATAATTGAAAAGTACAGAAAGAAATAGTTATATACAAAACTATACAGCTTCATGCATGTGTCAATGAAATGTTGACTTGTTTTTAGTTTCCCACAATGAACGAAAGCCTCCATGTACAATAGTCATTACACAAAGACGTTCCAGAAATATTTTATAATGATATTCTCTCTGCAATGTTCATGCCTCTTCATGCAGCATTGTACTGACTCACTGTCAGTGCATGGTCAATGCCTTGTAAATGACTACCCTTGAAGTAGGTCAACAAAGTAAGATGACTTGCAGCCATCCTCTTCTTAAAGTATTTAAGTCTGAAAGTATTCCTTGTGAGTCAGATTCTTTGCATCTCTTTTGAGGGATTACAATCTCCTTTTAGGTTTTCATAGAGGTCAATTGAAATACAGTAGTAGCTTTGAGACGGGAGTCACGGAATTTAACTGGGGTTAGGGATTTACGTAATATTAATAGCACGTTTTAATGGAAATAAAACAAATTAAGTAAGCAAACATTTGCTTTGATGAACTGCTGCTTCCCACTGTAGGAGATGGCTTTTTATTTTCATTGGATATACTAGCAATGGAATGAATGTTATTTTCTTACTATCCATACACAGGCAGTGAGATTAGACTATTAATCTACAAGCATAGCTTAATTATTCAACATTCTGCTGTCTGTAATCGTATTGCAAGGTTTAGCTGGAGTCATCACTTAGTATAACAAGCATGCAACAAATGTTAATAGAACAAGAGGTATTAAGAATATCATTATAAAATATTGTTCCCGTAGCAATGGCTCAGGACAAATTTAATGCAAAGGCAGACACAACTGGCCTGAGCATGCTTTTAAAAAAAAATCAGTACATGGAAAAACAGTACCACCAACCTTGCAAGGAAATTGACCTGAAGCAGCGGACATTAGGTTAAAACTGCTGAAGGGCAGCAGCGGCCCACCTTGTTGGTTTCCAAATGACCAGGATTCCAGAAAAACTGAAAAATTGACTGTTGGGAAAAGTCTTTAACATTTCAGAGGATTTTAAGGTGTTCGTAGAAACCCAGATGTGGTACTTGGGGATCAAAAGAGGAAAGAATGGCCAACTAGCATGCACACAACGGAGAGCCTACTCCACTTTCCTTCCTGCCCCTTGTAGCACATGTAAGCCACTTGTAAGCTTCCTGTAGCACACGTAGCACTCCCAGGCTTGCCACTCCATTTATATGTTTTTGCTTGTTCGTCTCATGAGAAAAGATAGCAAGGCAGGTGTGAGAAGGCCCCGTGTCAACTTGAATCAATGCAAAATGTTTCTTTATTAATTTTGAAAATCTTTTCTTTTGCATAAGAATAATGCACAATTGCCAATGCCTGTCACAAGCAGTGTCTACGTTCCCTGAAACGATGCAGATACCAGAATATTTCAAATATGAGCTCTCTACGAGGGACCATGTTGCAAAGAGCCACAGTTGCATAGAATACGAATCTGGACCAAGAGAACTAGGACTCAAATTGTAAATCAGTGACATACCAATCATATGTATATACCTGAATACCGATAATGAAAAGACTAAAATTTTAAGTACGAACAACTCTAGTAGTTTCAATCTCCCACTTAGGAATAATGCTTTCCCTTATCAGTAAGCTATGCTATGAAAACTGCATTCCGGTGATATTGTTGTTATGTAAATTGGCAGGATGTGGGGCTTCTTAGGAATGATAATTAGAGCTAGTATTTTCCAAGTGTCTACTATACAATAGGCAGAGTACAAGTCACTTTATTTATTGTCTCTTTTTCTTCTCCTAACAATCCAGCATGATGTGCCCTGTTATTGCTGTTTCACAGATAAGTCCGTGAAATTCAGACTAATAAGCAACAAAACTTTGATCCCATAGTCAGACTCCAGACCATACAGTGTAAAAAAGAAGAAATATTTGAGTGAATGGCTAACTTTAGAAAGCAATATTTGTACATAGGAGCCTACTAATACATAACTATATATTTTTCTACTTTCTTAAATAAACATTATTTGATGTCTGTTCACTAATGAATATGTGGTATTCAAATATTTCCAGCTCAGGTATGGATAGAATTTGACAAATTAACTTTACCTATTTCTTTAAAACTAAAGTATCTATCTTGATCTGTATCTCATAAAACAATTTTTTTCATTATGGCAACCAAAATCTCTGTTTACCAATAGAGATGAATGGATGGATGGAAAGATGGACAGAGAGGAGAACGGTCCAATAAGTTCTGGTAATGTATATATTAAAGATAAAACAAAACATACTACCAAAATATCATCTTGATGAGCTAGCAAGACCTTTAGTCTGATCTTTGTGATAACCCTGAAAAGAGTACTACTCTACCTTCAGAAACCTTTAGAAGTATGCACGAGTGGTTTCACTCTATGCAATTGGCATTAATTTGTATCTTCCATCCAAAACTAGTCTAAGTTTAACGATCTTTGCCATGATATAGTCATTTCATTTGTGTTTATAAGATACCAAAAATAAACAGTTGATATTTTAAAGATTTTATTTATTTATTTGTCAGAGAGAGAGAGAGCACAAACAGGCAGAGAGGCAGGCAGAGGCAGAGGGAGAAGCAGGCTTCCCGCTGAGCAAGGAGCTCGATGCGGGACTTGATCTCAGGACCCTGGGATCATGACCTGAGCTGACAGCAGCCGCTTAACCAACTGAGCCACCCAGGCGCCCCAAACAGTTGATATTTTAAACAAGTGACGGATTATTCTGTACACATTACAAAACATGTTCTTTCATGGTTGACCAGTTTTCAGGCAAGAAGCAAACAGGCACTAAAGCAGGACAAGATAACCTCCGTCTCATCCCTACCTTGTCCTGAAGTAACCACATTAGTTGACTGAGTTATTCAGCCTCTCTTCCTCATTTTCCCATTTGCAAATGAGAAAATCAGAATAGATGATCTGTAAGTTCTCCTAGAGTCCAAAATTTCTGTTATGATACAGTATTATCAGATAAATATAGACACAGGGGCACCTGGGTGGCTCACTTGGTTTTAGCATCTGCCTTCAGCTCAGGTCATGATCCCAGGGTCCCAGGATCAAGCCCCACATTGGGCTCCCTGTTCAGCAGGGAGGCTGCTTCTCCTGTGCCCCCCATCCCCCACTCATGCTCTCTCTTACTATCTCTCTCAAATAAATAAAATCTTTTAAAAAAAGATAAACATAGACACAGATTATAGAAATATATATTAATTAGCCTCTTAACCGAGACACAAGACAGTCACAGTTTGTCTTTAATGGCCTCAATGCACTGGTCAATTGATAATATCCAGTTATTCCTCATAAATTATAAATACAAGTCAAACTTACTAAAATTAGAACCCTGTTTTTCACAAGACATGTTCAACTTGAATTCTACATTAATTAGAAAAAATGTCTAATTCTCAGGGAATGCTGGCCATTAATCTTTAAATGCAAAGTGTTAAGTTTCCTAAAAGGCAATTAACATACTACATGATACATGAACCAAAAATGATTCATACCTTCTAGGTCATACAGAATACTGGCCAACTTAAGCCAATAAAGTGTATGCTATGGTTAAAAAGTATAAATACTAAGGCAAAAAAAATCATTTCACCCTCATTTCCATAAGACAAAATACTATATTATGAAAAATAAAGTTCCTTGTATAAGCAGATAGAAGGAAAACAACAGGACAAAAGTGTTCGAACTATTTAAAAAAAAAAAAAAGGAGATACAAAAAGTGTATGCCAAAACCTTTTAATTAATTTCAAAAAAGGTATTGTTTCAACATATAAAAGGTTAAGGAAAGAGAAATTGATTGGAAAATAGTATGAATTCAAGAGTTCAAACATGACATTATACAAGGGAAAGAAAAGTAACTATGGCCATTTTACAACTCAGTCATAGCAGGAAACAGGGGTGCAGGCTGAAATTTTGAAATGCCCCCCAATGTTTCCAAGAAATTTTCTTTCCAGCCATTATCCCCAGAAGGGGCTTGGCCACAAATTTTATTAGCCCTTCACAAGGTCGTGGGACCACTTAGCTTATAGTAAACACCCAAGCTGTGCTGTCCAATATGGGAGCCACCAGCCACATTGGGCAATCAAGCACTTGAAATGTGGCCAGTTCAAAATGAAACACACTGCAAGTGGGAAACACACGCCCAATTTCAAAGACTTAGTACTAAATTGTAAAATATCGCACTAAAAATTTTTATATTGATTACATGTTGAGGTGATAACATGGTGGATATAGTGGGGTAAGTTAGATATATGATAAAGAGTAATGTCTCCTGTTTCTTTTTCCTTTTTTAATGTGGCAACTAGAAAATTTTAAGTTACACATGTGGCTTGGTTTTGTGGCTCACAATATACATATTTTTTGATGGTAGTACACTAGAGAATAAGGCCCCCCAAAATTAATACCGTTAAAGTGTAATTATTATATGCTGATCCTAAAGAAAGCAAAAGTAAGAGTTGTACCAGATTGGAAAGTTAAAATGTGAGAAATACAGAAATAATCAGTAACATAGACAGTAAAATGTTCTCTTCTTTTTATTACTGCTGTATAGTTGACACACAATATTGAAATGTTCTCTTTAACTGCACTTTGCTAACCAGCCATTATCCAATTGAGAATTGATTTTTTTTCCACTTACATCATTTCCAACCTAATTCTTTTCCTAAGAATTCTCAAATCTTTCTGATTTTCAAATAACTATTCTCTTAATGAGCAATAAATAGGCCACTTCAGTGGATTATCTAAAAATATCTTTAGTAGGGCTTCCAGAAGCTCCTCAAATAAAATTCCTTCCTAACAACGACATAGAGAGGAACATTAAAGGCAACATCATCTGAGTATTACTTCACAGAGACCACTCTGCAAAATTTCCACAGTCACACAGGAGTGGTCAGATAAGAAGAGTAGCAAGTTCCTGTTACTTTTCTAAGCAGGTCACAAATTTTGGAGCCTCTGTTTTTCCTAATCTTCCTTTTCTCTTTTTTTTTTTTTTTTTTACCTGTCATCCTGAAATGGAAAATCAAACACAATAGAACGTTTTTTAAAATCTCTGTGTTGCCACGAAAGGGCTCTCCTTTCCCACGACCCCTAAAAAAGTACCACCCACCCTAGAATTCCCACAGCTACCCCTCGCATTTCTTTCCTCCCTTAACTCCATCGGGGGCAGTTTTATTGAGGGAAAAAAAAAAATTAAGATGTCTATTATGGTACGACCCAATTTACCTTGCAGAACAATAACTCTAGTTTGTGGGGTCTCCAATGGTACTTGAGGGAACACAGAAGCTCTCACTAGGTTAATATACAGAAATAACTTTTTAAATAAATACAGAGAAATTAGGGCATCAAGTGCACACAACAAAAAGAAGACAGGAGACTGAAAAGCTAGCAAACGTCATTCATTTTTCTACAGGACGGAGCCGTTTTGCCGACCTGGCGACCACGACACCGAGGTCCCAGCCCCTGACCCACTCCACTCAGGTCTGAAGCGAGAGGGAAGAAGGGGAAGGACGGAGAGCCTGGCTTTGCTGGCGCCCACTTGCTTCCTGGGTTGGAAACCTTGGCGCAGCCCCGAGCTGTCCTCGCGGGCCTGGACCTGAGCCACGTTCCTCCGAGCCCCGCCAACCAAAGAGGGAAGCGGTGACCCCGGGCCACGAGAACACATTCTGGGTCCGGATCTCTGCTTGCCACCCATCCCCTAGGCGGTTTGGCCGCCACCTCGTTCGCCTGCACTGTCCGCCTAAACGACTGAGCTCCCCACAAAACACACGGAGGCGCAGAGCCGGCACTGTTGGAGTCCTTTATTTCCTGCTGTCCCCGAGGTCGCAGCCCGGAGCCAGGCGGTGAACAGCCACGCCACGTGCGAGCGCGCCCGCGCTCCGGGGCTCCCGGGCAGCACCAGGAGGCGTCCTGTCGTAGAGCTGGGTGCAGCTGTCGCCCCCTCCCGGACGGCTGGTCCTCTCGGAAGGCAGCAGTGTAGGTGGCAGTGTGGACAGCACACCGCAAGAACAAGCGCAAGGAGACCACACAGCACTGTACGGAATGGATTAAGCAGAATAAGAAAGAGCTTGACCTGAGAGCTGGAAAATGGACAGACCTCAGGAAAAGGGGGCGTTTCTCTCTGAGGAGAGAAACGTCCGGAGAAAACACGAATTACAGGGAAAACAGAGCAAGCAATAGTGGCAAGATCCTTTGTCTTTTCCTTTCTAGAATTCTGCATTGTCACTTTGGAGGGGAAAGGAAGAGCATTTTACCTTCTGCCTCAATGGAAGACAGGAGCAGGGCCGCGCCGAGGGCGGCGAGCGCTGGGGGAAGCCTGGTCCGCATGCTCGGCCTCCGAGCTCACAGCCACATGAAGGAATCTGCTGGAGGAAGCAGTGACGGTATCAGAACTGGGTCCGGGCAGGCCTGGAACCAGGTTAGAACTGGAGCCTGGAGCCAGGCCAGGACCCGACCAGATCGGCCTTAATAACCGCAGGGCCCAGCCTAGCGTATAATGGGCCTATTGTGGAGCAATGGAAGTCAAGTTCATCTACTGCAGTTTAATCATGGCACTAAGAGGGATTTCAAGTTTAAAGAGGGTCCTGTTTTCCTGGAGGTTGGTCCTGCTTAGCATCCCTGGGGGGAACGGCCTTACCAGGCCCCACATGACTTCATCCTGCCTTGGTGATGGCTAATTCAGAGGTCATTTTATCCCTGACTCAACTAAATGTCTCTTCCAGCTGGGGATTTTATTTGGCCGGCAGCTTTTTCCTAGCTGCTGAACTCTTTAGGTAACTGTACTTTAGTGGTCTCAGGGTAATTTGGAAAAGTATAATAAACCTCTTTTACTCTCTTTTTTTCTTCATTTTGTTCTGCCTACAAATATACAGCTCTTTAAGGTCTGAAATGGATTATACAGAAATATGTAAGACCCAGATGAAACCTGATCCGACTGCTAGCCGCTTTGTCTTCACATCTGATAAATCCTTCACCCAAGATGAGGGGAAAACAACCTTAAAATACACAATTTTTAAAAAGGACAAGCCATAGAAGAGACAAAAAACACTCTTGTCTGTTTTCCCAAGATATTTTTCATAAAAATTCTCAGTAATAACTAATATTTTCATTTAACTTATTTTCACTTCACTTATTGCAGAAGATTCCAGATTCCAGAAGATTCCAGGTATATATGCTCCACAGGAGAATATGTTCTATTCTGATTTTTCCTGATTCTGTACCTAGGTTATTAATTCCTTAAAGACAAGGAGTCTTATTCATTTTTTGTGACTCCCAGCACACAGTAGGTGCTTAATCTATGTTGGCAGGAGGGAATCTTCTAAAATATTCTAAGGTCCAATCCAGAGACAAAAGCTACTAGCATTGAACTGAACTGGGGAGCTGCCAGAGGCAAAACATAAAAAGAGAGTTGACTGTAAAGTACATAAATTATTGTAAGGCAACAGATGAGGCCACTTGAAAAACGAAGTCCTGCTTGGGAATCCAAAAATAAGCCAAAGGTCGAGCCCTCTTTGAGAAAAGAAACTGACAAGCTCTAACCATGCCCTCCCAAATTATTGGCACAATGCATTAGGGCATCTTTCCTCGGCCTGAGTGTAAATTGCATTTTAAACGTCTGATGAGCAGGCGTGCCAAGTTGCCCAGAGCTCCTTTTTATGAAGCCAAGATTAAAATGTTGGCGCTGCTCTGAAGATTCAAGGGTTCCAGCGATTCCTTTCTTCCTAATTAACAGCTGTTTGACATTTCTAACCCTCTTCTACCATCAGTGAAAAGCAGGAGGCCCATTGTTCCCATCAGCGGGCCTTAACTTTGCTACAGTAATTTCCAACTCAGTTGGCAGGCGTGCTCGCGAAAAGTTAAAGGCTGACAATCGACCCATCAAAAAGCTCTGTGCAATCTTTTTTTTATTAAGCCCTGAACTCCTCACAAAAACCTTAATAGTGGAAGCGCTTTTGTCTGGGTTTAGAGCGCCACCTATTGGATGCCTGACTCAGCGGCAAGAAGGAATCAAGTTGCGTTGGGTTATCAGAACCTACAGTCAGTTCTACCAGCCCGACAGTCATTCCGTCCATACGTTAAAAAAAAAAAAAAAAAAAAGTTTTCTCTCCTTTTAGCCAAAACATTTATGTGAATGCTTAGCTCAGTGCTTCATTGAACATTCTCAGACCAGAGGCCGCCCCTACGTGTCAGAGAGGATTCCCTCATTTCACCCTCATGAATGAAAATGAGTCAGTTGCGGAGGAGCGGGTGCGGGGGGAGGGCTTAAGAGATAGGTCTACTTCCACCAACTTGCCCCTCCCCCACCCCGCTGGAAAAGACCAATTCCTTAACTCCCGATTCCAGTTAAAAAGAAAATTACACTTACTTCTACCCCGCGGGGCTTCTCTAGATCCCTCACGGGTCACCTACCTCCTCTTTTACCCACTGCGACCTTGATATTAGCCAAAGGCGAGTTTAGCGCTCATTCCCTTCCTTGCTCATCCTTCCCAGTGCTCCAGCATACTTTAGGTCACGTAGTCCAGGCTAAGACGAAGGGGGGGGGGGGGTCTTGGAACGCCCGTAATGGTCATCTTTCCCTAAGGACACTCGAGTTGGGGTACCACTTTTGCTCCCTCGCGCTCCATAAATGAACCCGGCACCCCCAAGCTCTCTGATCTTCACACTGTGTAGGATTTGGGATGGAAACTACACCAAAGTTTCCACGGACCCCTAGTACGGCCTCGATCAATACACTCGGGAAGAGGTCGGGAGGCGGAGCTTTCTCCAGAAGTTGAGAAAATCGGCCAAGGCTGGGTCCCCTAGAGCTGGATAAACCCACCATCTCAGATGCTTTGAAAAGCAAAATAGCCAAAACACTCGACTAGGAATCCGTCTCAAGATGCCACACACACCCGCGCAGCTTCGACGAGCTGCAGAGCACTCAGTCAGCCCTCCAAAGAATTCCTCACCATGCGTCACTAAAATACCTTTCCAGCGCCGGGGCTGCACCACCGCACCCCGGGGAAAGCTACTACCAAGAGATAACAAGGTGGCCACAGAATCTGGGGCACCCTTCATTGAAATCGACAGCATCTATATATAAATTTCCTCTACAAACAGAAACATTGAGCAGGGTGCTTTACGCACGCAGCCGCCCTGCACAGCCCCTAAGAAAAGCTACAATTCTTTCTCCCTCAAAGATAAAATGAATCACGGAACCCCAGGATACCCGGCCAATCTCCGGCACAGCTCCACTCTTAGGAGGGCAAACGGTTCTTGCCCGCGACCCTTAAGGGCTTAGGGAACAGGCTAGAAACAAGTTTCCCTAGTTATCTTTGTGAGGTGTGGGGTAAGGGAAGATGGCTAGAAGCCGGACCAACCTGAGGCGGTGGTGACCGAGGTAGCGGCGGCGACAGCGGCTTCCCGGCGTCGTAGAAGCCGCGGCTCGGTGTGACCCCCGCAAGCCCAGGCAATTGGCGCTGCGCTCGAGGAGCACCTGGCGGCTGCCGGGAGGTGGGCAGCGGCAGGGCCACAGAGCAGGCAAAGAGGCTGAGGATCCCGGGAGGAGCGGCGGACGGCGGACGCGGCGGAACCCGCGGAGGCTGCCGGGGACCGCAGCTGCCCGCGCGCGGACGCGTCTGCGACAGCTCGCCTTCGTCGAGTGGGAAGAGGCTCCGAGCCGCGGGCTACTTAATAGAGGGCTGTTCCCAGCTCTCAGTTTACTCGGTTACGAAACGCCTGAGAAGGTGGACGACTGCCACGGGGTGATGTATGCTCCTCCGGCGGTGAAGGAGGTCTACTTTTGGGAACGTGTGCATACTTCCAGCATTCCTTCGGCGTGAGGTGGCGATCCCCGTAGTAGCAGCGCGCCGCCGGGGAGGGGGAGGGATGCAGGGAGGGGGAGGAGGAAGCGAGGAGAGGGACAGCCGCAGTCGGGTTCACTGCCAAGGGAAGCCGCGCACTCCTCCGCTTGGGGCGGGCTGGAGAGCTCGGGTTTCCCTATCCTTGAGATTTTCTTTAATGAATTTATTTTTCTAAATTAAGAACAATAGGAGGCAGGGAAGCGACTCTCCTACATTCACAACTGCAAGAATGTGTGACCGACCCCAACCCACCGTAGCCGCATCCCCCATCATCACCACCTACACTTTCCTCCCCCTCCGTTCTGGGTGCACTTAAAACCGATTTACAGGGTTTCCATTAACTAACTGTCTGTGCACGCGGCGCGCCTTCTGTCTTTTTCTCCGAGCGGCGATTGGAAACCCGTACAGCAGCCCGCGCGGGGCTCGGCGACGGGATGGATGGCTTTCCCAGTCCTGTCTTGCTTCCCTGATGCTTTGGGACGGAACTGAGAAGCTTAATTTGAGCCAAGAGAGAGGGCGAGGAACTCAATGAAACCTAGGGATCCTCAGAACAAGAAGTCGCTAGAGAACAAGTTGCAATCACAGCAGAGACCCTGAGCATAAGCTGACCCCGGAGGAGGCTTTGGACCAAAAACTTTGCCCTTAAAACCCCTTGGGATCAAGAAGACGAATGAAATTAAATTTAAACCAACTGCCAAAGAGATGGAGGCCAAATAGGGGCTGACCTCCTGCCAGCACCTTCTCCTTTCTGCCTCCCCCTCCCCCCTCGGCTCCACCCCCTTGGCCTGAGCAGGGAGCCTGGCACTCAGGGTTGCCAAAGGGTACTAGGCGCACGGGAGGAAGCGCGGGGCTCCTACACTGTGGCATCAGGAAAATGCTCCAGGAGAGGTCCAGATTACCCCTGTCTGTACCCTCAGCACAAGCCCTGCACTTTTGGCCCTGACGTCCAGAGGTTAACCATGCAAGACTGAGCAACCCGGATTGAGGTGGGTGGGCTTGGAGGCTAACGCAGGAGCTATTCTCCAGGAACTGACCTCCCCCAATGGTAAAAGCGGAGCTTTTTGTCGCTAATGTAAACCTCTCTTCACTCTTGATCTGACGTCTGCAAATTGGACCTTCCCTCCAACTGGCGCGATATCCTCTGAACTTGACTTTAGAATGACATGAACTTGCTGAGCGCCCTCCTCCCGCCCCCCACTCCACTCTGCCCCACTCACAGCTGCCTCCCGCAAAACACAGAGGAAGCCAGAGAGAAGACTGGAGGGAAAGAACGGAAAAAAAAAAAAAAAATAGGAATCTCCACCTCTGCACATTCCCTGAGTACACACGGCCCACTCGAAGTCCAGCTGGGCAGATCACAAAGAGCCCACACACGCGCACAGTCTTCCCCCCTTCAACCTCTCACAACCCCGGGTGTCCGGCACAAACCTCCAAGGCGGGAGCGCATCCCGGGCGTGAATAACCCGACGTACCCAGCGCAGAGCCGGGTACCACTGAGCTCTTATCCCCAGTCAGGGGAGAGTGGGCCTTCTCACGCGGGCCAGCCCTCCACCCGCACCCTCACTCAAATTCCTGCTTACAGACGCACGTGGACTGGTGGCGAGCTCAAGGACAGAGCCTAGAGGCAGATAAGTCCCGGGCAGCCGCCGGCCCGACACCCGGTCGCGCTGCGCCACAGCCTGCAGACGTCCTGGCCCCCGAAGCGGCCTGGAACCGCCAGGGACGCCCCTTGCGAAACCGACACCCACTGTCTAGAAAAGGAAAACTGTCGCCTTGCACGCCAGCCAAGTCTGGCTGGGGTTCGCATTCCCCCAGGTGTGTGTGTATGTATGCATGGGTGTGCGCGCGTGTTTTTCTGTACGTACTTCTTGTTGTTTTTAACAACAAGTTTTGTTTTGTGATGGCAAAGTTGTTGACTGGGGAGCAGTGAAACTCTGGGTGTTGATGTTACTGGCTTTAAAAGAGTTCTCTTTTGTTGCTTTGACTCAGAGCTGCCCATGTAGCGCTCAGGACCCCAAGAGCTCTCACTTAGTGCCGCCCTCGGACCCAGACTGGCGTCCTAGGGACCCCCGTGGCCATCCTCTCTTAAGGCACTGTCGCTCACAGGCAGATTTAATGCATTTGAAACTAGTTGCTACAAAGATCTGTAACAAAGCCACCGGCCTCAAAACACCCTCTGTCCCGCGAAAAAAGGATCTCCACGCAGTGCTTCCAAAGTAGGATAAGAGGAAGGAAGGGAAGCTGGTTCGGGAAATACAGATATATTTTCACAAGCTAATCCAAGCACACTCATTCCTAGGGGGCAGGAGTGCAACTCAAGGGTATCCAAAGGAGCTCCTCCGGGGCCTTCCAGCAGGATATCTGCACGGTTTGGCCTCCGGGGGCCCTTACGCGAGCTAGACTTCTAGCACAGTAAGTGAACAAATGGGTGGGAGGGGGTGTAAACCCTCTTCCCATCTGCCCCCTTTTGCAATGCGTCTGGTTCTTACACCCTTGGAATCCATTAATGTTTGCAACGAATTGATAACTTATCGACTGAGGCAGAGCTTGGTTGAATTTTCAGTTCGGTTGCTTTCTGTGGCTTTCCGTCCTCAGGTTACACCCCGGGATCTCCCTCTCCTTCTCTTCACTCTCCCTGCCTTCAGCTCCCACCTCTTCTCCCTCCGACTCCGGGGTTCCGGGAGGTTCCGGAGCTTCAGATTCCTTGTCCGACAGCGCGCTCTAGCGGTCAGCGCGAGCGCAGGCGCCGGAGGTCAAAGTTACACAGTGTGGGCCCAGAAATTGAGAGCTTGAGATCTTGAAAAAAATGTGTCATGCATGTGTCTGATTCCCAGGAATGGCTGACAGCCGACAAGATGGCAGAACAAGTAAGGAGGTAGCATAAACTTTCTTTGCGTCCCTTAACCCAAGGCCGCAGCAAAGTTCCGGTCAGGGGTAAACAAAGGAAGAGGTGCTACTTTCAGGAAGGAGTTCAGATTACAGGGGCGTCCCCAATTTATAAAAAGGCAAAAGCGGCCTCCTCATTGGTTTGCTTGGGGTTAACGTAGCCAGAGTTTCTGGTACAGATGAGGGGGCTTGCTGAGGTACCTGGTGGGGAGAGGAAGAGGAACCCGGGCTGAATGTGCACTGCTTGTCCAGTTCTGGGGGCTGTGTGTGGGCTGCACCCAGAGTGGACTTTAAGGGTTTGGGGAGAAGAAAGCCCTCACAAGCTCTCTGAGGTTAAGGGTGTGAAGAGAAGAGACGCCTGGGTGGCTCAGTCGTTCAGCAGCTGCATCTGGCTCAGGTCCTGCCTGATCCGAGGGTCCTGGTATCAAGTCCAACCTCGAGCTCCCTGCTCCGCGGGGGAGCCTGCTTCTCCCTCTCCCACTTCCCCTGCTCATGTTTCCTCTCTTGCTGTCTCTCTGTCAAATAAATAAATATAATCTTTAAAAAAAAAAAGTGTGAAGAGAGGAGGTGGCACTCTACACTAATTTTCAGGGGCAGCGAGGCAGTGTGCCTGAGAGTCCAGAAGTCACATCAAAAACGGTGTATCTGAGTCCCTTCCTTTAGAATCCTGTGCATTTAATGAGCACCTTCCATGCGCCTGTACAATGACAAGCTCAGAGCAGAGGATATGAAGATAATTAAGATGTGGCCTTGCCCTCGAAACTCTGTCAAGGAAGAGCTGGGGCGCCTAAAGCAACTTCACTGGCCCTCTCACATCTCTCAAGAGTTTATGGCTTTGAAATGTTTTAATGTTACAAATGAGAAGGAGTGGGCAGCCGCCCTCTCTGTACTAGCAAAGCTGAACAATCCAGACACCAAAGCCATCCCTAAAGGCAGGAAGAGGGGATACTGCACTCCTGCCTTCTCGACAGGCCCTGCTTCTTCACAAAGGACTACTTCTGTGGAGTCTACAGCTTTGCGCACCCCTCATCCAGACCTCTCACTTGTTCTGAAACAATCTCTCCCTGTCAGAATGGGAGTAACTTTGGAGCAGAAAACAAGTGCCTCGTATTTATCCTCCTCCCCAAGGTGTCTAGCTCAAACCTCACATGACCTCAAGAAGCTGTGGTTGCATGGAAAGCTATGAAGCTTGGGGGGGGGGGGGGCAACACCTGCTTCCTAATATAGTATCTTCTTAGGATGAACCATTCAAATTTAATAAAAGTCCAATACTGGTTGGAGTTAATTATTCAGTTAGCTCTGACCTCCTTGAGCAAACTGTGGAAGATACAAGGGAGTAAATTCACTTACTAGTTAAGAAAGCAACCCTTGGGGGCGCCTGGGTGGCTCAGTCGTTAAGCGTCTGCCTTCGGCTCAGGTCATGATCCCAGGGTCCTGGGATCGAGCCCCGCATCGGGCTCCTTCCCCCGCAGCAGGAAGCCTGCTTCTCCTGCTACCACTCCCTCTGCTTGTGTTCCCTCTCTCACTGTGTTTCTCGCTGTCAAATAAATAAAATCTTTAAAAAAAAAAAAAAAAAAAGAAAGCAACCCTTGGTCACTTCATTTCTATCAGATTCAATACTGGTCAAGTCATCCTTACCACCTCGGGACTTGGAATCTATTTATTTTATAACCCTCAAAGTAGCACAAGGTCCAGATTTCAAGTCAGACCACTGCTGTGTGTGTGGACCGTAGGTATGTGTGTACTGACATAAACTTTCAGGTTGCAGGAAAATGTGAAAAATCATAGGAACCCATTTTTCAGGATTTGGTCTTGGCCTTCAAACTCACTACCTAATAAACTGAAATGCAATAGTGATGAAATCCTAGAAGGTTTTATTGGCCCCAGTTGGAGCTCCAGTGTGGGATAAAGTGTAACCAGACAAAGTTTCACTTAAGAAAGCTTTTTTATACACTTACCACTTCATTCAGCTACATTTATGAAACACAAACACCCAGGTATTCAAAGCAAAGGGAATCCCAGACTTTGAAATGTTCCTAAATCTAAGGTGAAATAGAATGCGCCCTCTGGTGGAAAAGAGGGAAAGGATGGCCATTATCTGACTAGACTCCTTCAAATGTTTGTATCTTGAGCATTCATTCAGCAAAAGCTGTTGCTCTAATCCTGATGTTCACTAGAAACTATGGGGGATTTTTTTTTTAAGATTTTATTTATATATTTGACAGAGAGAGATCACAAGTAGGCAGAGAGGCAGGCAGAGAGAGGAGGAAGCAGGCACCCTGCTGAGCAGAGAGCCCGACTCGGGGCTTGATACCAGGACCCTGAGATCATGACCTGAGCCAAAGGCAGAGGCTTTAACCCACTGAGCCACCCAGGCGCCCCTATGGGGGATTTTTTAAGGGAAATCAAAAGAGACTCTCTCCATAAAAAACATAAATGTAGTAACAAAGGCCAGAAATAAACATAAGCAAAAGTCAAATGATTCAAGAGGTCTGGAGACAGCGTAATTGAAAGCTGACAGACCAACATGAAAAATAATTTGGAGGAGAAATCATGGTATACAGAACCAAAACACATAACATCGCAGGAAGCAATCGACTCAACCTATGATTCAGAACATTCTCCAGAAAGAAAGAAAAAATAAAAGCAATTTCCCCACAAACGAGTTGCTCTATAAATCAGTCTCTCCACAGACCCATGACAAGAAAAAAGGGGGAAAAGAATAGATTGTTACAAAAAAATATTTAGAAACCATAGCAACCAAATAATAACAATAACAATAATAGTTGTCAAGAACTATTCTAGGATCTGAAATGGTATCTTACTCGCAAGCTAACAACATACTACAGATTCAAGAATGCGGGCAGAACACACAAGGAACCCGCCCCAAAGGACTGACTGACAGCAAGAACAACGGCCAGAGGATCATCATTTGCACGGGTCCTCCAGGCCGCAGGTCCCACAGGCTAATGCAGAGAAGACCCAGTGACCCTTACATACACCGCAGGTTGCATTAAAGGAAGAGAACTGGGCTTGGGGAACCCCTGACTTTTCTGAGGGCAGTGAGCCTGCCTGACTTTTGCCCTGAAAGGAAGCATTATCTTTGTTACACTCAACAGTAAACAAACTTGCCCTTTGCTCTGCAGGGAGAAATTACCTCTGGATCCTCAGGCTGCAATATACAAACGCCCTAGAAGCAATCCCCTGAAACAAAGGCAGCAAGTGCCCCTGCTCAAAAGACCTGAGAAGCAGGAGAGCCCCATGGAGGGATGTCTCCCCATGCCAAGAATTGCTGCGAGTTCATGGAAGGGAGAAGGCAGCAAATGCTGAGGTGGTCCCTGAAGAATTTCTGGAGGAGGAAGACTTTAAAGGACTAGGCAGTTAACATTCCAAGCCGAGATTCAAAATGAGAAGTTGAGAAAACAGCAAAGGGACAGGAAATGTCTTAGGCAATAAATAAAGCAGAGTTGTTTGAGCCGAAAGTTTGTGAACACAATGGAATAGTATTAGAGCTTGGAAGTGGCTGAAATTCTGGAATTTACTCCTACAAATACAATAATCAGTGAGCAAATAATTGATAGGGTGAATTTCAGACACTGCATGAAGCATTTTACATATGTCAGTTCACGATATTTAATTATTATCTCTATGCTTATAGATCAGGAATTGAGATTCAGAGGAGTCAAGGGATTTACTAGTTAATTTTGGAACACAGGTCTGAACTCAGTTCTCTGATATCTGAGTTCATGGTCTTTCCAGTATATTAAAATGAATGCTTGTGGGGCGCCTGGGTGGCTCAGTGGGTTAAAGCCTCTGCCTTTGGCTCAGGTCATGATCTCAGGGTCCTGGGATCGAGCCCCACATCGGGCTCTCTGCTCAGCAGGGAGATTGCTTCCCCCTCTCCCTCTGCCTGCCTCTCTGCCTACTTGTGATCTCTTTCTCTCTGTCAAATAAGTAAATAAATAAATAAAATCTTTTTTTAAAAAATGAATGCTTGTTACACAAAAGAATGATAAAAATCTTGTTGTAAGAAATCTGATCTGCCAATGCGGCTCACAGTAACCTTCTGAGAAGACAGCCTGCAAGCAAGGAGACGGAGAGGGGCCCAGAGTCCGGGTGAGAGACTCAGAGAGTCCACCTTTTGGCGCTCACAACAGTGGCAAGGAAAGAGGAAGAGGACTGGTGTTAGGAAGTCAGAATGGGAAAATATCTTAAAATGACTGCACAGAGTCTGATGACTGAAAGAATGATGTGCCATGGGGAAAATTAGGGAAGTGGGACAGGCAAGCTGCTTTTAAGAAAACATGACAAGGGGCGCCTGGGTGGCTCAGTCCGTTAAGTGTCTGCCTTTGACTCAGGTCATGATCCCAGGGTCCTGGGCTGGAGCCCCAAGCCCCGCCCCCACATCCCCAGGCTCCTTTGCAGGGTGTTGTCTGCTTCTCCCTCTCCTTCTGCCACTCCCCCTGCTTGTGCTCTCTCTCTCTTTCTCTCAAATAAATAAATTAAGTCTTAAAAAAAAAAGAACATGACAAAATGGACTTACATATGACCAAAATCCCTGGCAGGGTTTTTGTTTCCTCACAAAGAAAGTTTGGGGCAACTTTCTATTACATTTTATTAATATGTTTATAGAAAACATAAATAATATCTCAGATTTCCATACAGATTTTTTTAAGAGAGAGAAATGCATCCTTCCCTTTTTTGCCACAGTTTTACAAAGTGTGAAAAACTACTGAGGAGTCACATTTGCACTCTGTGTGACGGCTGGCTAGCTATTTAAAGGGAAAACGATGGCATTGTTGTTCCTTGGCTCTCCTGCAAGCTTACTCATGGGTGGCTGAATACATAACACTGCATGTGATAGAAAAAGCATCTGGGAAATGCTTGAACAATTTTCTCCATCCTCCCCCTGTCTGTGCTGCCCAAGTGCTGGACTCATCAATCTAAAAGGATATAAAGTCCGCAGTCATTGCTTAAATAGAGAAAATCATTTCAAACTTTCACACATGGTCTAAGTTGTTGGTTGTTTTTTTTTTTTAAGTGTGGTTTTATTTATTGAATGGCTTCTTCTCTTATATTTTTGTTTTTTTCTTGGTAGCAATAGCTTTGAACAGAACCACTAACCGCCCCCAAAATAAAAGATTCTGATCTCTGACCTGAGGAACCGTTAAGGCCGTGCTCACAACACTGAAGTAGGGAACCAAGTACTGAGATTATGCTTCTATTAGCTCTCTTTTAGAATGAAGTCTTGTGCCTTTACGATCTCTTTTGCTACCTGTAAGGTGAAGGTGAGAGGTCTGGTCTTGCATTTTCTAGCAGTGCGTGATTTCTCGTTCCCATGTCTACACGGGAGCTAAGGTAAGGATTTCGGCGAATAAATAATGGGCTTTCACAATATGGCCACTGTGTGGGCTCTGTGATTGGCTTGGGATATTCCTCCCACTTCTACCCTACTGCTTTGGGTCTCAAGCCTGCCTGCACAGACTAATCACTCAAGGAGTCTGAAAAACACTACTGATGCCTGAGCATCGCCCTTAGACCAATCAAATGTGTTCTCCATTGGGGGGCTTGGGCATCTGTACATTTCTGAAGCTGCTTGGGTAATTCTGATGGCCTGTGAGGGTTGACACATGCCGATCAAAGCCAAGCCCCCCCTTAGTTATTCATGAAGTCTGCGCTAAGGCAGGCTGAGAACCCAACTACTACCTGAATAAGACTGAGGGGAGTTATCTAGTACTGGCAGGTCAGGAGTGGGCCGATCACCCATAGGGCTGGCTCCTAAACCAACGCTCCAGCATTGTGTTTAAATGTGAGGTCAGTGTTGCCAGTAGTCGTTAGGAAATTATTTTGAGGAAACCAGCAAACTAAGGGAAAGTTGATCGGCCAGGGTCATAGAGCCGGTAGTGGGGCAAATTTGATTTGCCAGAATCAAACTGATCCGTACCTGCTTCCCAAGCTTCCACAATTCCCCCTTCCAGGTGACCCCAGAGAGAATTGGCTTCATGGTTGTCACTGGCTTTAAAGATGAAATCAGGCAAAAACATTTTGCAAACATTCATTTGCCAAAGGACATTCAAAATGCTCTTTCTTGTCCCTACTAATGTACCATCAAAGATAAGGACAAATTTGCTTTATTTCTCCCATTTCCAATGAAAGAACTATAAAATGTTTTACTGTATGTATATTACACAGGTGAGTTGAATACTTGGAGAGATACAAATAAAATTGTAGGGTAGGCCTCATCTATCTAATGGTGATAGAAATTATCGGAATGATAACAGAACTCTGATGTTCTACTCTTATGGAAGAAAGAGAAGGGATAATGAGGGACACCCAGCAGACTGTAACACCAAAAGGGGTCCTAGAAATCATGTAACCAGGGGCGCCTGGGTGGCTCAGGGGGTTAAAGCCTCTGCTTTTGACTCAGGTCATGATCTCAGGGTCCTGGGATCAAGCCCCACATCGGGCTCTCTGCTCAGCAGGGAGCCTGCTTCCCCCTCTCTCTGCCTGCCTCTCTGCCTACTTGTGATCTCTCTCTGTCTGTCAAATAAATAAATAAAATCTTTTAAAAAAAGGAAGGGAGGAAGGGAGAAAGAGAGAAAAGAAGGAAGGAAGGAAGGAAGGAAGGAAGGAAGGAAGGAAGGAAGGAAGGAAGGAAGGAAGGAAGGAAGAAAGAAAGAAAGAAAGAAAGAAAGAAAGAAAGAAAGAAAGAAAGAAAGAAAGAAAGAAAGAAAGAAAGAAAGAAAGAAAGAAAGAAAGAAATCACATAACCCACTGCACCATTTCCCATTTCCAAAACCCAGAACCAGAGCAGCTCAGGAGCTTGCTGGATGCCCTGTTTCTATCAGTGGTGCCAGGACTAAGAATCCAGGTGCCAGCTGCCTGGTTGGTCTTCTTTCCATTATCCTGGGTACCCGATTCTTGGGCATGTCATTAATTTTGCAAAACATGCTGGAACTCATTGCCGCCCTCCCTCAAGAACGGGATGGAACTGGAGCCGTGGAAGCCGGCCACCTGTCGCAGGATATCTACATCTGAAATCTCTGAAAGTTAAAGCAAAACAAAATTGCCACCAATAGGCAGCTATCGATGCATCTAGATGTGGCTGGCCCACCCAGCACTTACCAGCACCGCGGACAGAGCTGCTCTTAAGGAGACCAGGTGCCTCGCAGCCATGAGTCATGAGTCCCGTTCCAGAGCAGGCGAGAAGGGGGGGCGGCTTCGGGGACTACTTGCTGCAGATGCTGAAGCAACAGCAGGGCAGTTGCCGTGCGTGCTGCGTGCGCGTGGAAGGACCCACCCGTCACACTGGACTCGCGTCCTACCCCAGGCGGTGTCTGCTTCCTTCCTGAGGCCACCTTCGGGAATCGGGGAGAACATCGACACCCCCACTTTTCACCTCTCCTCTCCTCAAAGCGTCCACAGCTGGCGCGCTGTTGCATCGGAAGGGTTCTGCTGCTGGCAACAGGGGACGGAAATAACAGGGATGAAATAACACCCCCAGAAGTCAAGAGGTGGACAGTCCACGGCCGAGACGGTGGCTGTTCCGTGAAGTCCTCAGATATGCAGGCTTCTGTCACCTTAGTACGCCACAGATGAGGCCTCTGTCTCTCGAGTACCACATGGTCCAAGATGGCTGTTGGGACCTAAGGGGTGCCACATCAATTGTAGCCAAAAGGGAAAAAGCAAAAGACAAAAAGAGAAGTGGGGAACAGGGCTCACAAAGTAATCTTTGTTGTCTTCAGAGGAAGATTCCCACAAGCTGCTCTTGGCTGATTGTGATTATAGTGCTTTGGTCAGAACTTAGTCATGTGGCCCCATCTAGCTGCAAAGGAGGCTGGACAATGTCGTTTATTGTAGCCCCCCAGGTGCCCATCTAAAACTCTGAGGTTCCATTATTATGGAAGAAAGAAAGAAGAGAAAATAGAGAATGAACAGCAGATTCTATCACTAATAAATAGCAATGCAGTGTTAAATGTCCACCCTCTGGGGACATCTGGGCTGGGCTGGGTTGGGCACTTGGTAGCTAAAAAGTAAGCTCAGCCAGTCCCTGTTCAAGGTGCCAAATAATCCTGGTTACTGACATCAGATTTAATAAGACCTTAATAAGAATTTTGACTCATTCCACTCAGTCTGGAGAGCTAGCTGCCAAGAACAGAGGAATCTTCTTTGCACAATTGTCTTCAGAAATTCCTTAACTCCTATTAACTTCTGGCCCTCGCACTTAGCGTAATTTTGAGGTTGGCTTTACTTGAAAGCAAAACCATCCTGTGAGCTAGACGGCCTATGGAAACAGCAGGTCCCCCGAGAACAAAGGGGCCATGGAATCATCAGTGATGACATCATGGCACAGACATGTGTTTTCCCTAGCGAGTCATTTACTCCACTAAAACTTCATTTCATCTTTCCTATCATGGAGGGCATTGCAAGGATTACATGACGTCTTTTTTATAAACAAACATTATGCTGGAACACAAAAAAAGGCAAAACAAATGCAGTTATAAATAGAAAGGGATATAGGAAATTTTCCAGGAAAATGTAGGCGTTTTTATAAATGACTATGTCAGAACTTCTGTGAAAAGATGCTTGTGTCAGAGACAGTGGAAGAGTCACAGAAGGATCTCTACACCCCCTCAGATATTAAGAAGGCTCCTAGCGTCTCAGATTGATAAGATGGTCATCACAATGTACTTCAAGTTCATCGCAATGTAATTTGAGTAGTCTCTGACATGTCACACAACCCGAAACTGAAGGCACCTCTCAATCACGTCTAAAACCTCACAATTGCGTTCTCTGTGCCTGAGATGGACTGCAGTAGGAAGAAAATTTATGAAAGTATCACAGACTACTACTCTAAAGCACTTAGGATGTTCTAAAGGGGCAGGAAAAGAGATTAAAAGGATCTGAGAGAGGGGACCATTGATGTGGTAGTTAGAGAGTAAAAGTCAAAAGAAGGTTCAACAGAAGAGAATTTAGGGGGGAAAGGAACTTTTAAAATTGACCAATTAAAAGACACGCATGGGTGTGCTTGGGTGGCTCAGCTGGTTAAGCATCTTTGTCTCAGGTCATGATCTCAGGGTCCTGGGATTGAGCCCCACTACTCCCTGCTCAGCCGCGAGTCAGCTTCTCCCTCTCCCGCTCCTCTGCCCCTCTTCTGCTGCTTGTGATTTTTTTTCCTCTCTCAAATAAATAAAATCTACCAAAAAAGTTTAAAAAATAAAAGACACTCACGCAGTATATATTGCACTTACCAGTACGTCTCACTGCAATGCCCACAACAATCATTTGAGGCAGATGGAGCTACTATTATTTCTTCAGCATCTCAGATGGAGGGGGGCGGAATCTTACTTTTAAATAAAAGGTTACAGGATTTGCTTAAAGACACGTGACTAGGAAGCGGCACAGCTGGTTCTCAAACCCCGATCTGCGGTGGCAGCTGGCACATGAGGACAACGGCCGGCTCCAGTCTCCTTCCAGCCTGGTTGCTGGCCGTTTGCTATGTGTGTCCCTCATCCTGGAGCTCTGCTCTTTCCGTCTTTGGCTTGTCCCCAGATTCGGACTCTCCGTCCTCGGAGTAGCTCTCCCACTCGACTCACAGCTAGAGCTTTGGAAACTGGTCCTCATAAATCTTGATGAAGTGATCCTATCAGATCAGCTTCCCGAGGACTTGGAGTTCTAACAAAATATTGGGGGGACAATGACACTGCAAGGAAGGAATTTCAAGTATTGCTAATTAAAACAGTGGAGGAATTACTTGGGAGGAATGGGTCTTATTCAATATCTTTCTACTCTGGCAACCGAAAAAAGCTAAACCTCCGTACATCCATCCATTTATCTTTACATATTTTTTAAGTAACTTAGCAATATCTGACAGCTATAGAGCCAGAAATCTAGTATATGTAGGATATTTGTTTTAAAAGCGTTTATAAACTGAAAACCACATATACTTACTGGTAGAAGTACAAATTGGTAGGATTACTTTGCAGAAGGCTAGTATTTTATTATAAAGTTAAACACAGGTTTACCACACAACCCAGAAATCCCAATCCTATACATTTATCCAAGAGAAATGAATATATCTGCCCATAAAAAGATCTATATATAAATGTGTTTAGCAGTCTTATCCCTAATAATAAAACTGGAAATAGCTATAACATCCATCAAGTGGATAAACGTATTGAGTCCACACAGAAGATGGGTACTGCTTAGACATGAAAAGGAATAAACTGCCGATATATGTAACGTGATGGATCTCAAACACATTATGTCCAGCGAAAAAAGTGAAACACAAAGGAATACGGATAGACACACCTTAGAGATGTGGGTTTGCTTCCAGACCACTGCAATCAAGTGAATATTGCAATGAAGGGAGTCAAATAATTTTTTTTGGTTTCCCAGCCTGTATAAAAGTTATCTTTACACTATAGTCTATTAAGTGTGCAACAGCAATATGCCTAAAATTACAATGTACACACCCTGACTTAAAAATATTTTATTGCTAAAAATGCTAACCATCACCTGAGCTTTCAGTGAGTCATAACCCTCTTGCTGGTGGCAGGTCTTGCCTCGATGTTGCTGGCTGCCCACTGAGAGGGTGGTGGCCGCTGGAGGTGGGGGTGGCTGTGGCAATTTGTTAAAATAAGACAACACTGAAGGTCACCACTTCAACTGACTCTTCCTTACATTTGAATACTTTCAGGTCATTAGAGGTTATTAGTTGGCTTAGATCAATATTGTTGTGTCTCAGGGAATAGGAGGCCCAAGGAGAGGTAGAGATGGGGAACAGGTAGAACACACACAGTATTTGTCAAGTAAGTTCACTGTCTTACATGGGCACCATTTGTGGCACCCCAAAACAAATACAATGGTAGCATCAACCACAGATCACCATAACAAATGTAATCATAATAGTAAAGTTTGCAATATTGTGGAAATGACCAAAACATGACACAGAGCCAAGACGTGAGCAAATGCTGTGGAAAAATGGCTTGCTCAACTCACGGTTGCCACCAACCTTCAATCTGTAAAAGCACAATATTTGTAAAGTGCAATAAAATGTATGTCCACATATGCTACCCATGATTCCGTTTGATATGGCAGTGTAACACTAGCGAAACTGTGGGGACAGAAATCAGAGCAGCAGTTTCCAGGATCTGGAGATGGGGTAGGAGATGGACTACAGAGAAGCATATGGAACTTTTAGAGGTGATGGAAATGTTCTATACTGCAGTTGCAGTGTGGTTACAAGACTGCATACATTTGGCAAAAAAAGGATAAAATACATTTGACAAAGTTCATCAATCTGTACAATTTTAAATATTAATTTTATTGTACATAAGTTACGCCTCAGCAAATTTTTTTAAAGGTTTTATTTGGGATGCCTGGGTGGCTCAATCAGTTAAGCATCTGCCTTCAGCTCAGGTCATGATCCCTGGGATCAAGTCCCACATTGGGCTCCCTGCTCAGCAGGGACCCTGCTTCTCCCTCTTCCTGCTGCTCCCCCTGCTCATGCTTTCTCTGTCTCTCCCTGACAAATAAATAAACAAAAATCTTTTAAATAAATAAATAAATAAATGGGTGATTTTATTTCATTTCTTTAATGCCAGGCTTGATCCCAGGACCCTGGAATCATGACCTGAGACTAAGGTCAACAACTAACTGAGCCACCCAGGTGCCCCACTCAACAAATTTAACTTGAAAAATATATTGGGACTCCTGGATGGCTCAGTAGTTTAAGCCTCTGCCCTCAGCTCCAGTCTTGATCTCAGGGTCCTGGGATTGAGCCCTGTGTCAGGCTCTCTGCTTAGCAGGGAGCCTGCTTCCCTTTCTTTCTCTCTCTGCCTGCCTCTCTGCCTACTTGTGATCTCTCTCTGTCAAATAAAGAAATAAAATCTTTTAAAATATATATATATTAAAAAAATGTGTTTGAAATATTTGGAATCTCAGATCTGAGAAAAAGAAATTTTTAAAGAATCTAGTGTAGATTTGCTATAAGACAGGCACTTTGCTGGGATCTAGGACTACAGAGATGAGAGACAGTCCATGACTTTAAGGAGCTTACAGTCCAATGGGGAATAAGAGAGGAGCAAAGCTACAATACTGAGTAATAAGTGCATTGGTGGAGATAGGCTCAGTGGGCTGTGTGATCTCAGTGGGGTACCTAAACCAGGTTTCTAGAAATAATGGACTCCTTAAAGAGAGATGATGTTTGAGCTTGAGCCAAGATGCTATAGGAGTTAGTCAGCCAGGTAAGAGAAGGACCTCCTTAACTAAGGAAGTATAAAGTACAAAAACAGAGAGATGAGAGAGATGAAGTTTTCATGGATCAGCTCTAGTCTTGCAAATTTCCAAAATAAATAAAGTAATGAATGAATAGGAGAAAAGTTAGACACATCAGAACATATGTTCCATGGCAGTGAGATATATTAAAATGTGAGCTGTTATTTTCCCAAGGAAGTAGCAGGTGATCTTAAGAATCCAGGAAACCAAGTTCATAAAATAAGCGAGACTATTACATGTTAAAAACAAGCACTCTTTGCTTTAGCATAGTGACCTATGAATTCTTCAGTGACCCAAGGATCAACACAGACTTTACTGATCTATTCCATTTCTAATATTTACTACTTTCCTTCTTTATGTTCTATCTACTTACTTCAATTCCTTAATGTAATAGCTTGACTTCAACTTTTTCTTTGTACATTTTCACCATTAAAAAAAAAAAAAGCTAGGGGGCACCTGGGTGGCTCAGTCGTTAAGCGTCTGCCTTCAGCTCAGGTCATGGTCCTGGAGTCCTGGGATCGAGCCCCGCATCGGGCTCCTTGCTTGGCAGGGAGCCTGCTTCTCCCACTACCATTCCCTCTGCTTGTGTTCCCTCTCTCACTGTATTTCTCTGTCAATAAATAAAATCTTTAAAAAAAAAAAAAAAAAAGCTAAGCACACAAAAGTCTGGCTGGCTGTCATGCTGTATCATTGCAAGACTTAGAGAAATCATTTAGCCTGATGTGTTACTTCATGGTACAAAGGTCCCTTCCCAAAGGGGCAACAAAAGAGTACAATCTATGATCCACCTAAAGCATATCCATAGTCTTATAAAGCAGGTTCCTGCATGTTTCCTCACAGTGTGTCTATTTCTGTTCCATTGGCCACAACTTAGTCATGTGGTCATACCTAACTGGAAGGGAGGAAAAAACATGTAGGCTTTATTCCAGGCAGTCACATGCCAACTTCTAGAAATGGTAAGAAGGGGTAATGTAAGATAAGCAGAAATCTCCGAATCAAAGATGAGATTTCCTGGGGCACCTGGGTGGCTCAGTGGGTTAAAGCCTCTGTCTTTGGCTCAGGTCATGATCTCAGAGTCCTGAGATCAAGCCCCACACCTGGCTCTCTACTCAGCAGGGAGCCTGCTTCCCCCTCTCTGTCTGCCCGCCTTTCTGTCTACTTGTGATCTCTCTCTCTCTGTGTCAAATAAATAAATAAAATCTTTAAAAAAAAAAAAAGATGAGATTTTCCTTATCCCTCAGAATACTGGGACCATAAAAAAAAAAAGCATTTTCTTTTTAAAACATAACCTGTAGAATATAATTGTCAAAATTTGCCTCTGATTTGGAGTGCTTTGTTTTTTCATTCCATATAACCCAGGAGCCTCACAGGTGATTTTACAAAGCACTAAGAACAGTGCCTAGGCATAGGCCTAGATAAATGCTAGCTATCATGGTCATTGCCTCTTTGTCGTGAAGCCACAGAATCTTATAGTTACAAAAGAAATAATTGAGTCTAATCTCTGCCCCCTATCCCACCCCTCACTCAGATGCTCGTTTATAGTCTAGTAAACTCATGAAAAATAAGGAGCTGAATTTGGTAGAATAGTGCTTTTCAAAAGCAAATAGCATTTAATAATATATTTATAAAATGACTAAAATGTCTTTTGCAGAGTTGTGTCTCCTTTTAAAAATATTTTTTACTGCAATGCAGCCAAGAATACTTTATCCAACTAGACTGTCATTGAAAATAGAAGGAGTGATAAAAAGCTTCCAGGACAAACAAAAACTAAAAGAATTTGTGATCACCAAACCAGCCCTACAGGAAATACTGAAAGAGTCCTCCAAGCAAAGAGAGAGCCCACAAGTAACATGGACCAGAAAGGAACAGAGACAATATACAGTAACAGTCACCCCACAGGCAGTACAATGGCACTAAATTCATATCTTTCAATAGTGACCTGAATGGAAATGAGCTAAATGCCTTAATCAAAAGACACAGAGTAGGGGCGCCTCAGTGGCTCAGTGGGTTAAAGCCTCTGCCTTCGGCTCAGGTCATGATCTCAGGGTCCTGGGATCAAGCCCCACACCTGGCTCTCAGCTTAGCAGGGAGCCTGCTTCCCCCTCTCTGTCTGCCTGCCTCTCTGTCTACTTGTGATCTCTCTCTCTGTGTCAAATAAATAAATAAAATCTTAAAAAAAAAAAAGACACAGAGTATTAGATTGGATAAAAAAGCAAGACTCTTTGATATGCTGTCTGCAAGCAACTCATTTTAGACCCAAAGACACCTCCAGATTTAAAGTGAGGGTGTGGAGAACTATTTATCATGCCAATGGACATCTAAAGAAAGCTGAGTGGCAATCCTTGTGTCAAATTAGATTTTAAACCAAAGATTGTATAAGAGATGAGGAAAGATACTATATAATATTTAAAGAGTCTATCCATCGGGCGCCTGGGTGGCTCAGTGGGTTAAAGCCTCTGCCTTCGGCTCAGGTCATGATCTCAGGGTCCTGAGATCGAGCCCTGCATCGGGCTCTCTGCTCAGCCGGGAGCCTGCTTCCCCTTCTCTCTCTGCCTGCCTCTCTGCCGACTTGTGATCTCTCTCTGTCAAATAAATAAATAAAATCTTTAAAAATAAATAAATAAATAAATAAATAAATAAATAAATAAATAAAGGGTCTATCCATCAAGAAGATCTAGCAATTGCAAATATTTATGCCCCTAACATGGGAGCAGCCAATTATATAAGCCAATTAATAACAAAATCAAAGAAACACATCGATAATAATAGCAGGGTACTTTAAAACTCCCCTCACTGCAATGGACAGATCATCTAAGCAAAAGATCAACAAGGAAATAAGGGCTTTGAATGACACACTGGACCAGATGGACTTCACTGATATATTCAGAATATTCCATTCCAAAGCAAAAGAATACACATTCTTCTCTAGTGCATGTGGAACATTCTCCAGAATAGATCACATCCTGGGTCACAAATCAGGACTCAACTGGTACCAAAAGAGATCATTCCCTGCATATTTTTGGACCATAATGCTTCGAAACTGAAACTCAATGACAAGAGGAGAGTTGGAAAGAACTCAAATACATGGAAGCTAAAGAGCATCCCATGAAAAAATGAATGGGTGAGCCAGAAAATTAAAGAAGAGTTCAAAAAATTCATAGAAACAAATGAAAACACAACTGTTCAAAATCTTTGAGACATATCAAAGGCAGTCCTGAGAGGAAAGTATATAGCACTACAAGCCTTTCTCAAGAAACAAGAAAAGTCTCAAATACATAACCTAACCCTACACCTAAAGGAGCTGGAAAAAGAACAGCAAATAATATAGAGAAATAACAAAGATTCAAGCAGAAATCAGTGAAATAGAAACTAAAAGAACAGTAGAACAGATCAACAAAACTAGGAGCTGGTTCTTTGAAAGAATTAATAACACTGATAAACCCCTGGTCAGACTTATCAAAAAGAAAAGAGAAAGGATCCAAATAAAGAAAATCATGAATGAAAGAGGAGAGATCACAAGTGACACTGAAGAAATACACACAATTATAAGAACATATCATGAGCAACTATATAGACAATCTACATGGGGCGCCTGGATGGCTCAGTCGTTAAGCATCTGCCTTCAGCCCAGGTCATGATCCCAGGGTTCTGGGATCGAGCCCTGCATTGGGCTCTCTGCTCGGCAGGAAGCCTGCTTCTCCCGCTACCATTCCCTCTGCTTGTGTTCCCTCTCTCACTGTGTTTCTCTCTGTCAAATAAATAAAATCTTTAAAAAAAAAAAAAAGAAAGAAATGGATGCATTCCTAGAGATGTACAAACTACCAAAAGGGAACCAGGAAGAAATCGAAAACCTGAACAGACCCGTAACAAGTAAGGAGATTGAAGCAGTCATCAAAAATCTCCCAAAAAACAAGAGCCCAGGGCCAGATGGCTTCCCAAGGGAATTCCACCAAACATTTAAAGAAGATTAATGCTTATCCTTCTGGAACTGTTCTAAAAAATAGAAATGGAAGGAAAACCTCCAAACACTTTTTATGAGGCCAGCATTACCTTGATCTGAAAACCAAAGACGTGACAAAAATTAGAATTACAGACCAATAACCCTGATGAACATGGATGCAAAAATTCTCACCAAAATACTAGCTAATAGGATCCAATTGTACATTAAAAGGATTTTTCACCACAACCAAGTGGGATTTATTCCTCTACTGCAAGCTTAGTTCAACATCCACAAATCAATCAATGTGATACACTACATAAATAAAAGAAATGAAAAGAAACAGATGATACTTTCAAGAGATGCAGAAAAAGCACTTGACAAAGTACTGCAGCCTTTCTTGATTAAAACTCTTCATAAAAACTTTATGTAGGGATAAAGGGTACATACCTCAACATCATCAAAGCTACCTATGAAAAACCCACAGCGAATATCATTCTCAATGGGGAAAAACTGAGAGCTTTTCCCCTAAGGTCAGGAGCACAGCAGGGATGTCCACTCTCACCACTGCTATTCAACATAGTACTAGAAGTCCTAGCCTCAGCAATCAGGCAACAAAAGGAAATAAAAGGCATCCAAATCAGCAAAGAAGTCAAACTCTCACTCTTCGCAAATGATATGATACTTTATGTGGAAAACGCAAAAGACTCCACCCCAAAACTGCTAGAACTCATACAAGAATTCAGCAAAGTGGCAGAATATAAAATCAATGCACAGAAATTAGTAGCATTTCTATACAACAACAACAAGACAGAAGAAAGAGAAATTAAGGAGTCAATCCCATTTACAATTGCACCCAAAACCATTAGATGTCTAGGAATAAATCTAACCCAAGAAGTTAAGTATCTGTATGCAGAAAACTTAGTATACTCATGAAAGAAATTGAGGAAGACACAAATAATGGAAAAATGTTCTAAGCTCATAGGTTGGAAGAACAAATACTGTTAAAATGTCCATGCTACCTAGAGCAATCTACACATTTAATGCAATCCCTATCAAAATACCATCAGCTTTTTTTTCACAGGACTGGAACAAATAATCCTAAAATTTATGGAACCAGAAAAGATCCCAAATAGCCAGAGGAATGTTGAAAAAAAAAAAAAAAGCAAAACTGGTGGCATTACAATTCCAGACTTCAAGCTCTATTATAAAGCTGATGATTATAATCATCAAGACAGTACAGTACTGGCTCAAAAACAGACACATAGATCAATGGAACAGAATAGAGAACCCAGAAATGGACCCTCAACTCTATGATCAACTAATCTTCGACAAAGCAGGAAAGAATATCCAATGGAAAAAGGAAAATCTCTTCAACAAATGTTGTTGGGAAAATTAGACAGCCACAAGCAGAAGAATGAAACTGGACCATTTCTTCATACCATACACAAAAATAGCCTCAAATGGATGAAAGACCTAAATATGAGACAGGAATCCATCAAAATCCTAGATGAGAACACAGGCAGCAACCTCTTCAACCTCTGCCACAGCACCTTCTCCCTAGACACATTGCCAAAGGCAAGGGAAGCAAAGGCAAAAATGAATTACTGGGACTTCATCAAGATAGAAAGCTTTTGAACCGCAAAGGAAACAATTACCAATGGTAATTGGTAATTGTATGGTTGTAAAACAACCAACACAATGGGAGAAGATACTTGCAAATGACGTATCAGATAAAGGGCTAGTATCCAAAATCTATAAAGGACTTAACAAACTCAACACCCAAAGGACAAATAATCCAATCAAGAAATGGCCAGAAGGCATGAACAGACATTTTCCAACAAAGACATCCAAATGGCCAATAGACACATGGAAAAGTGCTTATCATCACCCAGGATCAGGGAAATACAAATCAAAACCTCAATGAGATACCACCTCGCACCAGTCAGAATGGCAAAAATTAACAAGTCAGCAAACAACAGGTGTTAGCAAGGCTGTAGAGAAAGGGAACCCTCCTACATTGTTGGTGGGAATGCAAGCTTATACAGCCACTCTGGAAAATAGCATGGAGATTCCTCAAAAAGTTGAAAATAGAGCCACCTTATGACCCAGCAATTGCACTACTGGTATTTACTCCAAAGATACAAATGTAGTGATCCGAAGGGGCACCTTCACCCCAATGTTTATGGCAACAATGTCCACAATAGCCAAAGGAAAGAGCCTAGATGGCCACTGACAGATGAATGGATAAAGAAGATGTGGTATATATACACAATGGAATATTATGCATCTATCAAAAAATGAAATCTTGCCATTTGCAATGACATGGATGGAACTAGAGTATATTATGCTAAGCAAAATAAGTCAGAGAAAGACAATTATCATATGAGCTCACTGATATGAGGAATTTGAGAAACAAGACAGAGGATCATAGGGGAAGGTAGGGAAAAATGAAACAAGATGAAACCAGAGGAGACAAACCGTAAGAGACTCTTAATCTTAGAAAACAAACTGAGGGTTGCTGGGGGGTTATGGGTAGGAGGGATGGGGTGGCTGGGTGATGGACACTGGGGAGGATATGTGCTATGGTGAGCACTGTGAACTGTGTAAGACTGATGAATTGCAGACCTGTGTCCCTGAAACAAATAATACATTATATGTTAATAATAAATAAATAAATAAATTAGATATATATTCTTTTCTTTTTTAGTGCATTAAATTTCATCTCTGTAGGGCTTCCTTAAGGCTTCCACCGCTTCCTTATGGCTAGTTGGCCCTGCCTCTATTAACGGCAACTGTTTGTGTGAATTCTTTCCTCACTTGGGATGAGCAAAATTTGTGTTCCTGTAGATGATAGGGATATCAAAGCGAATTGGCTTTCTTTTCATATATAAGTCAGGTTTTTATGTCCAAGGATGTCACTGAAAACTGGGTAAGAAATACTAAAAATTTTCAGCTCTCTGCATTTTTTTTTTTTGTGACCCATAGTTCAAGAAATACCATTTTGTTGTATATACTAGTGTTATATTTTGGTAGATAAGATATTTCCTGATGGCTAATTTTGCCATCAGGAAATATCTTATTTCCTGACAGAAATAAGATTCTCAAGACAGACCTGAGAAAACTTAGATAAGATTATTGATCTATTATTTTTATTTTATTAGAAAGCATCCTGGGTAATTTCCGTAGCATCAAAATGACCTGGGAGGAAAGAGTAATAACTACATATTTCCACTAATAGCAGTATAATAACAAATAAATACTAGTGAGGACATTTCCATTAGATTTTCTTTTTTTAGAAAATCAAATAGAAAACAACATTGCGATTTACTTAGGAACAAACTCTTTTGAGAACTGAATTTATAATTAGGCTAAAAGGCTAATCATGTAAAGTATTATACAAAGGAAACAAAATTGCCTCCAAACAACCTTATATAAAGGAGTTAATCCAACAGATCTTGGATCATATACTTTAGGAAACTAATTCATCTTTTGGGAACTCAGAACAAAATTAAATCTTTCAAATGTTTCCTTTATCTATTAATAAGTGTAAAATATTAACAATGGCTCTAACATAGTTGCCTCTTTGCTATTCCCCTGAGTGAAATCAATGAGTCAAATTTTATTCCCTGTCTTCTCCTACACAAACACCTCATTAACACAAGAAGTGGCTCTAAGCCCCTTTTTGTTTCCAAGGTTAGATTGAGATCTGTGAGCAAACTCAGTAGCCTGATGATTTAATGTCACCTTCAAACCAGACTCCATAAACATTTCTTCAACATACAACGTAGGTGGGATGAAACTGACTACCTATTCATAAAAATTGTATTCCCCCCACCAAAGAAGTGGTACTGGATATAATTCTGTGTTTTGGCTTATTTGCAAGTGTCTCTTAGCTTGCAGTTTTTTCATCGCTTCCTTTATGAGTGATGACATTAAGGGACAAAAAACTGTACCTTACATCATCACAAGTCAAAGGGCATTAGTCTGTCACATTCATTCACTAGGGCTTCCATAATGAAACACCACAGGCTTCGCGGCTTAAATAACAGAAATTTATTTTCTCATTGTTCTCATTGTTCTAGCACACCAGGCAAATTGGATTAGGGCTCAGCCTGACGATCCCACTTTAACTTAATTACTGTTTTAAGGCCCTATTTCCAAAATAAAGTCACATTCTGAGATCCTGGGAGGCTTTTAACAGATGAATTTGGGGAAGACGTAGTAATTCAGGACATAACAGCTGGCCATCCTAGAAAGTTAAAATCAAACAGGGAAGGAATTTACTTCAACACCTCACAGCCTTTGATTACAATACCCTAAAATGTAACTATCTCCCATGGGATTTCATCTTTCGCTTTGGGATTCCAAATCATTTTCTATACAAGAAAATTTGTGGAAACAGAAGGAACAAAACCAGATCCATTTCCTAATTTATTTCTATTTGCTAAAGTAGGCTTAGTATCCTGAGAGGGAAAACAAAACAAAACAAAACAGTAAATAGTCCCTATTTTTATCAAATGCAAGTTCTCTCTTCAGTTTCCCTTTGTGACTTTTGAAACCAGGAAACCTCTTGGTTTTCCACTAAAAGGAAAATCCTTCCACACTAAAAGAAATCTTTCCACACTAAAAGATTTAAAATTTAGAACTTTTTTTTTTCTTAATCACTCATTGCTTGGAAGCCACATCTTGTCAAATGTATGTTGTTTTTAACCACAAATAATAGGATACCTTCCTATCAGAAAAGCAATTATTACCCAACACGAAGTCCAGTGGCCAGCAATTCCAGGTAGGTGAGTTCACCAAAATGAAGATGGAACTGGAGGTTCCTGTCCCCACCCCCTGCCCCCAGGCTTGGGGCCTGGAAGGGAAGCCTCATCCTCTTGAATCTCTTTTTGTCAAGGAAGAAGGCTTTGCTCAGAAAGGTAGCAGAATATATCACCCCCATAATATAACTGTAGGAGATCAGGATATGCCACTCCAAATATGCTACTTTGGTACCTTGATTGTCTTGAGCTTTTGGCACTTGAAAAATAGCAAATGCAGGGAGAGGCTTTCTCTGAACTCCCCTTTGTAACCTAATGACGCATGGTCCAAAAGAAACTCAATTGTCCTAAATCTTCTCCTTGGGAGCTTCAGTGACCAGGGAAGATTGATAAAATTGGACACCACACCCAGACAAACTTTGTCACAAATTATCATACCTCCCATCTATTCTTCGAAGTGCCCATTCATCTTTCCTAAAAATGATTTCCTCCCTGCTAAGAGGCTTACATTCCTCCTCTTTCCCTATTACAATGGTATTTAAGCCTGAATCTTAAGCCACCTCAGGGAGTTACTCATTTTTCCCTCGGTATCTTCCATGTGCGCTGGAGGTATACATGGTAATCAACTTCTGTTTGTTTTCCTCTGTTGTTTATTATAGGAATCTCAGCCAAGAACTCAGAAGGGTGGAGGGAAATTATTTTTCCTCCTCTGTAGTCCCAACCTCCCCTAGACCATCCATGGTACAGAGAAGTGGAATTTATTCCATTGCTTTTCACAGAAATACACAACAGAGATGAGCTAAGCCCAAGAGACATGCTTTTTAACTAACTTTCTCACAAGGGCAACACCCACTTCAGCAGGAGTGGGATTTATTTGCCTTTCACCGGAATTTTTGAGAGAACTTGAGTTTATCAGCATTGTTCTATTTTCGTGTCTTGCTTCAATTATTTATTGCTGCATTAAAAGTTACCCCCAAACATTACTTAAAAGTAATATTAATTTATCTTGCTCATTGCTCTTGGGCTGAGTAGACTCAGCTAAGCAGTGCTCACTCCATTCTCTGTGCAGGTGCAGTCAGGTAGTGGGGGCTTAGGATCATCCCAAAGTCTTCTTCACACATATCTGGCACCCGGGCCAAAGCCACTCAAACAGCCAGAGGCTAGAACAGCTGGGGCTCCTTGGACATTTCTCCACTTTTCTCCCTAGGAGGCCACCCCACATGATGACCTCAGGTGGACATTTAACATGGCTGTGAAGGCTCCATAAGTAAGTGTCCCAAAAGAAACTATCAGAAGGTACCTGGCCTTTTCCAATTTAGCTTTGGAAGTCACACAGTATCGCTTCAGCCACATTTACTCATCACAGCAGCCACAAGACCATCCAGGTTCAAGGAGAGGGAATAGAGGCTCTACCTCTTGAAAGGAGAAGTATCAAAGAATTGGTGGACATATTTTAAATACCACCATACACCACTTAATGACTAGCCCTCTTGTCATCTACTCAGCTGGACCATCCTTAGTTTACCTCTGAATCCACAGAACCTGCTTTCCATGTCATCTGCACCTCCAGGCCCTCATCTCTCATCACTCTCCTTGTGGATAATTCCCACTTTCACTTCGAATACCTCCTTTCCCAGGATGGACTACTTAGAGAGGTTATGGTCTTTGTGGAGAAGGACTAGTACTTCTTAACCCCATCATTTTGATAAAATTGAAATCGACCTAGGTAGAAAAAGATTCTTATAACCAGTGTTTCAAACTAGTAAATTTTAGGCCTTATTTCCTCTCATGATTTTTTGGTCTCCAAAGAAGAAACAAAATCCAGAGATAGCCAACTAACAGTAGGGAAGGTTCTACACCAGCTAGGCCCAAGACTACCAGCCATCCAATGGACATAAGCAGGCAGGCCAGTGCAGAATGCCTGCCTGTCCTCCTACCCCTCTAAAGGTGGACTGCTTATATTTTGCCCACCTGGGCAGAAAGGATGAACATCTGGAATCTTAGCTCTTTCTCCCTTGAAGTCCTCTCTGCTCAGTATCAGTCAAGCTGACCAACCTCTCCTTGAGTAAAAAATTCCAGTGAGAGCCTAGAGTAATGAGTACACCTCAAAAACAATTTCACCAAGGAAAATTAAATGAAACTTCCAGTGACAGCTTAACCACTTTAGAAAGAAAAAGAACCTTATATAATTTATGCATATTGGTAAGAGGAAAGGAAAGGAATTCAGTGATACTCAATTTAGGACAGCGAGTCCACTAAGTGGAACTGGATTACTCAAGATGCCAAATATCTTTGATTCAGTCTTAATTTATATTAAAGTTATCTCATTTGTTCATTTGTTTTGTTTTGTTTTAAGCAGGAGACACTGAGGGAAATGTTAGGAAGCTGTTTCTGTGAGCACATTTGAGAATGCAAACCACAAGATTTACAACAGGTTTTGTTTGGATAAAATAGAACTGAGCATATATACATATCAGTTACCATAAAATATAAGTAAAATTTATTCTGTATTTTATCATCACAAAATTGAGTTTTGGCGTAACTCTGTGACTAAGATAAGGAAAAAGTTTCCCTACAATCTTCAAAAATTTATCTTACTCGTTTTTAGGAATTCTACTTGTAACCTTCATGTTATAAATATTTGTTTTTAGAAACTGCATTTGTTAACGTGTTCACAGAGAGTAACAAACTCTGTTTGCCAGGAAAGATTGATTTTATCCACCAACCTTGAGCAAATGGTCCAATGATTTTTTACCTTGCTCAGTAGTAAAACCAAAACACTACGAATGGTTTCTTAAAATTAGGAACATTGCCAAAGGGACTCTTACCAGCAAAAGTGTATTTTATACAAACTAACTTTAACAGGCCGACTTGAAAACACAATGTAGCATCTTGATTTGTCATAACCTTGGCATGGAGCCCTGGGAGGATGCCCTGCCTCTTTGATTTTTCTGCCATTCCGCCTGATAGATGTCAAACTCTGAAAAAGAAGTGCATTTGGAGGATCTTCGGAGGATCAATCTCGAAAGAAAAAACTGTATGGAAACCCTAGAAACATGATAGAAAATGAGAAGAGATAATATAGGGAGTGAAATCGTGAGATATGTCACAATCTGATTTTTTGTGTGTGACAGCATAAAATTTACATCAATATTAAAACTGAAAACGAAATCCATGACTCATGGAGGTTCCTAACATCACCCTAGCAGAGGGTGCTCCCCACTTCCAACCCCAAGCATTGTAGTTGCAAGGAAGTTCAAGTTTATGGGTGCTAAGAATATTCATTCAAACAACTGAATTACTGTCTTCACAGACTGACAAAAGAAAAAGGGGAGGAGGACCACTGTTCTGGCTTATAAGAACCTTAGGACATAACAAACAGATGTAATACATGGTCTTTGATCAGAGTCTGACTGAAAAAAGACATATAAAGGACATTCTGGGGGTTGTTGAGGCAATTGAATATAGGCAGTATATTGGGAAATAATCGTTCATTCATTAGGAGTGATAATGGCACCATGTGATATAGGATTATATGCAGATGTATTTTGGACTGAAACCTCACAAAGTCTACAATTTAAAACGGTTTAATGAAAAAACACATAAATGAAGTATATGTGGCAAGATAGCAATTAAGGATAGAAGTGTTGAGTACACTTTTTTCTAATTTTTTTTATGTCTGAAAATTTTCAAAATAAAAGTTTTTTTTAAAAAGTAACATCCATAAAGTACATGGATGTTATTCCTATCCCCCCATTTTTTTAATTCTTAAAATAAGAAAGAGAGACGTGTTAAAGGTGGCTTAAGAAGATGATACCTGTTGGGGCGCCTGGGTGGCTCAGTCGTTAAGCATCTGCCTTCGGCTCAGGTGATGATCCCGGAGTCCTGGGATTCAGCCCCACATCGGGCTCCTTGCTCTGTAGGAGGCCTGCTTCTCCTCTCGCTGCGTTTCTCTCTGTCAAATAAATAAAATCTTAAAAAAGAAAGAAGATGATACCTGTTAAGCTCAAAAGAGAACTAGCAAATCCAGCCAGAATGCCCTTCTTCAGTTGTTAAGGCTCTCACCATCAAAACGAAACAAATCTAGAAATCTTGAGTCACCCTTAGATTCCTTTGTTGGACTGAGCCATGCCAGCTGTGCTTCCCTCGTGAATGTCGGGCTAAAAGGCAAAGTGTAGTCACCCCAGCAGCCACCCAAGTCCACCAGAGGTCAAAAGTGTTGGGCTCTCAACCGGGGTGGAGCTAGAGGGTATGATATTAAGGGAAATAAGTTGGTCAGACAAAGACAAATACCATATGATTTTACTCATATGTGGAATTTAAAGAACAAAAACAAATGAATAAAGCGGATAAAAAAGAGAGAGGCAAACCAAGAGACAGACTCTTAACCGATACAGAACAAACCGATGGTTACCAGAGGGGAGATGGGTGGGGGATTGGGGAAATAGGGGCTAGGGATCAAAGAGCAGACTTCCCATGATGAGCACCGAGTAATGTATGGAACTGTTGAAGCGCATGTGGTACACCTGAAACTAATGTGACACTGTATGCTAGTTATACTGGAATAATTAATAAATAAATAAATGGGGGGGTCTATATAAACAGATAAATAAATAAGTGCTGTACTCTCTTTACTGGCATCAGTGTTTCTGTCTCCAAAACTAAGTGAAACTGTTGGTCAGAATAAGCCTCTGTGTCATGGTGTGGTAATAATAACGATGAGTAACGCTATCAGTAGCAATAATAAAGCCTAACATTTATCAAGCTCTCAGTGAAAGGCATGAAAGATTGATCTGGACATTACAGATGATGCTTCAACATTATGATCCATAAGGCATGTTGAACACACTGAGCTATGTGGTCATTATGTACAGTCTTTCCTTGACCCAGGCGCTCAACAGAAATTATTAAGTCTTTCTTAGCATCTAACGGGGCAAATTCTCAAGGTGAAGCACTGTTAGCTGACTGTGGCGGGGTAACACGGGCAGCTGGGACACCCCGGCTTCCCTCCTTACACTCTTTTCTTCCCTAACTTCCGTGTGTCTTGCCTTCATCCTTCTTTCTGCCTTTCAGAAGAACTTGCTCCACCCCAGGCTGGCGGAGGTGCCTGTATGCTCCCTAAAGTCCAGCCCTTGTTATACAATTTATACAATCCTTTGAGCGACTCCACAAGTTCAGGACCAACGTGCTCATAGCTCTATAATTTTTTCCCATATCTCTACTGATTCTTCAGCTTATCCCTCCTTTCTTCACTGACCTGAGTAGCCGGAAATACTGTGTCTTCCTTTTCAACACCTCCAAACGCTCAGAACAGAGGGGATTAACAAAGGCTAAAGAAAGGAGGGGGCTGTCCTCAGTCCCGCCTCCCCATCCAAACACAAAATCGCATGAGTCCCTGAGGGCTGTGGCTTCCTGTAGACTCAGTTCAGCTCCCAGAGTTAGGGATCAAATGACCTAAAGAGAGTAGGTGACAACACTCTGCAAAGAAACAAGCGTGGCTGTGTTAGTTGTGAAACAGCTCGATGCTGGGTTCGTTATGTCTTCCCTATTTAATACTTTGAACTCTGCATCAAAACTTTAAAATCGTATTTTTACAAAAAAATTTTTCAACTGTTAAGAACAGTGTGGACTCGGGCGCCTGGGTGGCTCAGTGGGTTAAAGCCTCTGCCTTCAGCTCTGGTCATGATCTCAGGGTCCTGGGATCAAGCCCCGCATCGGGCTCTCTGCTCAGCAGGGAGCCTGCTTCCCCCCCTCTCTCTGCCTGCCTCTCTGCCTACTTGTGATCTCTCTCTCTGTCAAATAAATAAATAAAATCTTAAAAAAAAAAAAAAACCAGCGTGGACTCAGAGGGTGCTCATAAAAGATTCATTCAACAAATATTAAGGAATAAACTAATGAAGCGTTAAGACAGTCATCTTCAAGGAACGTACAGCTGAATGGAGAAAATAATGACCCCGGCGGCGCCTGGGGGCTCAGTCCGTGGAGCGACCCACTCTTGGTTTCAAGCCAGGTTGTAGTCTCAGGGTCGTGAGATCCAGCCCCGCCTCCGGCCCGGTGCAGCGCGGACTCCGCTGCAGCCGCTCTCCTCCCGGCGCCCGGGTGGCTCAGCAGGTCAAGTGGCTGCATTCAGCTCAGGCCTCCTTCCGATCAGGTCTTGAGCTCCCGGTCCTGGGACGGAGCCCCGCCTCCAGCCCCTGACTCCGCTGGGATCCTGATTCTCCCTCGGCCTCTGCCCCTCCGCCTGCTCCTGCTCTGTTTTTCTCTCTCTAGAATAAATAAGTAAAATCTTAACAACAACAAAAAAGACTCTCCGTCTCGCTCCGCTCCCCACCCCGCTGCGCCCACGTGCGTGCCCTCTCTCACTCAAGTAAATAAATAAATCTTAAAAAAATAATGAATACAAAGCACACTCTTGCTCTGACATGTACGCGTAGGCAGTGCCATCGGAGTGCAGAAATGCAGATGACTTCTGACTGGCAAGACAATGATATTTTAAGTTTAAATTTACTGAAATGTTATTTCATTCTGCAGTGATAGGATGAAGGGGACGTTTTCCTTTTCTTCCTATCCAATACTGCCTCCTAGTGGTGCCATGGCCCCTTTGCACCGCCTCTCCCCTCTCCCCACCCCCAAAAGGGTACAGAAAGGGAAATGGAAACAATGCATCAAAGAATCGCTATAGAATCTGAGTTGATTTGTGAGCATTACTTTTACGTCGAGCCATTTCAAATGAAGCCTTCTATTCCCTTGTTTTTCCTTTCCAGGAAAACTGTGTCCTTCCATAAAAGTGTCACGTACTATGGGTCCTAGCATTTTATCACTGGGTGCACTGAGAAAAGACAATGACCCCGTAAAAAGGATATAAAAGGGAAAAGTAGAGACCTTTCCGCTGCCTTCACGGAAGGGCCTACTCCAGTTTCCAGGCTGCTAATGGGAGCAGCCTCCTTGGAGACACCGCTAAGGGGAAGAGAAAGCTCACAGGTCCCTGAGTTTGAATCTGATTGAAACATGATCCCAAGAACGTTGAAATCCTGAGGCATGTATCAAAAGCCAAAAAATACTGTCACGTCAAAAGTGGAACTGTATTCTGTTTTGCCGGAGGTGATAGATTAGGTACCCTTTTGGGGCAGGCTCTGACTCGTCCGGGGATGACCCCCAGGACAGGCCCTGGGACTATGCATGACTAAAGCTGAGGCTCTAGAATCACATGATAGATTGTCAATGCAGCAGGCAGAATTATAGCTTTGGATGCTTTCTGTTCCACCCACAAAACCAAAGTGTCAATTTTTGCGCTCTAAATATGAGTTGGGACATTGTGTGTCTACAAATGGGTGCTTCTTTTTGTGGTACATGAGCAATTTTATTGGAGTGGAAATGCCATCTTCCCCAGAAACTTTGTGAGACTTGGCATCCAGAATTGCTGCCTCGAGGCCTCACTGAGGTTCTGTGGCTCAGAATATAACTCAGGGAGAGCAGGAATTTTGTTCCATGGGTGTACTCCCCCGGACTTAAAACCTTGTTGGGTTCATAATTGTCATTTCAATGTTTGTCGAATGAATACGCGAAGGCAAAGTGCTCAGGAAGGGGTAGGTTTGGGAACAGAAGACAGAAACCTGGGCAGAGCAGTGCCTGGCTGAGTTGATATCTTGTGTGTGGCTTTGGTGAAGTCGTCAAACAGGAAGGACGAAAGGGAGGAATAGGGAAAATCATCCTCCTGGTCATATGTGAGGGACTGATAACTCACAAAAATGAACGAGGACACCCTGAGCAATAGCAGTGCCTCTGTGTGAACAGGGTGGGGGAGTCCAGAATTATGGTTATTTGGACGCTATTGTAAATGTGGCCGCCAAGGGCTCCCAAGCCGGGGTGATCTGCAGTGTAACCAGCATAAGACAGCACTCAGCACTTCATGTCCCCGCCAGCTTTTTTCTGGTCTATGACGCCCATGTTTTAAAATCTGAATGCATAGGGATCGGGCTTCATTTGTGAAGGAAAATGCCGCAACTGTAAATTAAATGTCTGGTCCTAGATCATCTCCACCCTCCGCTTTCCCTTTTCTTCTGACTATCGAAGGTAGAAATCTAAGAATGATGTTGCTGGCCCTCTTTACAGAGTCACCTACTCTTCTCTTCCTTCTGCGGTCTTCATGGTGGTTATTCTCACGTGACTTGTAAGGCTTTAGGTTATTGTTCGTATCCTTCCTAACACCTCCTGCCACCCTTACCTTACTCTCCCCCAACATGACAATTCACTTCCCTCAAGATTTTCAAATCTTGGGGCACTTGAGTGGCTCAGCGGGTTAAAGCCTCTGCCTTCCCCTCAGGTCATGATCTCAGGGTCCTGGGATCGAGCCCCGCATTGGGCTCTCTGCTCAGTGGGGAGCCTGCTTCTTCCTCTCTCTGCCTGCCTCTCTGTCTACTTGTGATCTCTCTCTGTCAAATAAATAAATAAATAAAATCTTAAAAAATATATCCTTGACTTGAAAAAGTTGTTTTTAAAAAAAATATAAATAGCAGCTATGAAACTATAATTTCAATAGAAATAGGCAACTGGAGCAGATACATGGTTAGATTCATGGAAATCAGAGAGAAGAGAGAATAAAAAGTTACCCATCATTCAGATGCAGATTTATCAAACATAACACAAGGTTGCATCGTGATACAGCAGTGTTCAAAGACAATAAAGTGTTTGGGGTGTGGAAACAAGTAAAGTTGTCCTAAGTATTTGTCTTTCTTCTCTCCTCACTTAGGAAGTAACATGATACACAGTAAATAAAGAATTGGTTTTGGAAAAAAAAAAAAAGAATTGGTTTTAGAATAAGATCTAGATCTAAAGTCTCATTCACATGTAATTGCTGTATGTTTAAGCTGTCGCTAACTGTACTTCCTCAGTTTCTAATTCTTGCTAGTAATAGTTACAGCAGCTGGCTGGGATTGAGTGCCCACATGTTTGTTTATTTTTAAACTTCTTGTTAAATAGTACTATGGCTATCTGGTTGTGTTGCATAATATTATGAAAACAAAAAAGATCCATCTAGAGACTGTGTGTAGGGACATGGCCGTTTGTTGTGTTAGTCACTGGGAAAGAAATCACAATTGCTGCTTTCTCCAGCTTCCTATGTTCCAACAACATTGGTCTTCTTCTTGCAATTCAACCATGCAAATTAGTTTCCTTTTCCCCCAGAATGCTTTTCTCCTGACATTTATCACAGCTAGCTCCTTTTTTTTTTCTGGTCTCAGAAATACAGATAAATACAGACAGAGTAAACCAAATACAGATAAATAAAGACAGAGGTAAACCAAAAAGAGACTCCTAGCTTCTCATCCATGACAGGAATTTCTGGTCTATTTTTTAGACCAGAACTCAGTTCAACTAAGGCCTTTTCTAGCTTCCACTCCATCATTTTTCCTAAGAGATCACACTGTTGATTCCTTTATGGCAGTTCCCACTATAGCCCATTGTCATGCTTATGAATCTATTTAGTTGCCTATCTCCACTAACTAGAACAAAGTAGGTTTTCAATAAGCAATTGTTGGATGGTTGGATAGATGGATGGAGAGATGGATGGCTGATGGATAGATGAAAAAGGACAGGGTCTGATAAAGATCCTCTTCTATTCATAATCCGACCACTTTTGATTACCTCTAGGACTAACACTTGTTCATTGCCTCCAACATTCCCCAACTGGATTGTTGCAGTGGGCTTCTTAATGGGTCTGCCTGCTTCTACCCTGGGTCCCCTATGGCCTACTTCCACACCATAGTCAAGCCAATATGTAAGTCTGTCTTCTGCAAAAAACAAAAGCAAAACAAAAGAAACAAAAAAATCCGCAATGACTTCCCATATCCCTCAGAGTAAAAGTCAAAGTCCTTACAACAGCCTCAAGTCCCCACTTAGTGCGGTCCCTCCTTACCTCTCTGACTTCTCTTCACTCTTCAGTGAGAACTGCTATTGCCTTCCTCCTCCCTGAACATGCCAGGCACTTTAAGGCATTTGTTCTAGACTGTTGCCTCTTCCCATAATGCTTTTCCCCCATATATCTGAGTGACTAACAATCCTCACTTTCTAGTCTTTAAAGGCTACCCTCACACCTTATTTACCGCTGCAGCTAATCACCCCACCTGCATGCCAGCTCTCCCTGTTGGTCTTTTTTCCCCATAGAATTTACTACCTTCTAACAGATTGTACAATTTATTTTTATATTTTATTAGCCATCTTCCCTGCCACCTCTCACTCTCATGTAAACTCTGTTCACCCATGATTCCCAGGCACATACAACAGTGTTTGGTATCCCCAATCAAGGGATGCTGATCAAGCACCACACGGTCACTCGGGGCATCACCAAGGGCGTGAAGGAGGACTTCTGCTTGGCCATGGAGCGCCAGGTGTCCCGCTGTGGCGAGAACTTGATGGTCGTGCTGCACAGGTTCTGCATCAACGAGAAGATCTTGCTCCTTCAGACTCTAGCCTGACCAGGGAGCCCTTTCCGCCAGAGGAAGGGCAGCTCAGAGCCATGGGATTTTCTTGTGAAGACATAAAGCATTCGTAAATGTTGCCGTTACAACTCTTAGAAAGAAGTAAACCCTTCTAAGTTCCAACTCCTTGGTTGCTTAAAAGTAGTTCCCAAGAGTCTGAGAAGCTATTTCTATTTTTCAGAGTCATTTTTTGTAATTTTTGTAAAACAAAAGGACCTGTTTTGTAAATAAAAATCATCCTAAGTTTGGGGCTTTTAAAAAACAAAAACAAAAACAAAAACAAAAAAACTCAGTATCTGTTAACCTGAATGATTAGTCTTGATGTATATATGGAAGAGTCCTGGGTAGTGGATTACAAGAAGTTGCTCTGCACCTCAATGCATCCAGGACCCATGAAGAGGGAGTTCAAGCTGGATGTCTGTGGAATTGCCAGCTTTGAGGATCTTTTTCTCTTTTTTTAAAGATTTTATTTATTTGACAGCGAGAAACACAGCGACGAGAGAGGGAAAACAAACAGAGGGAATGGTAGAGGGAGAAGCAGGCTTCCTGCCAAGCAGGGAGTCCGGCTCAGGGCTCAATCCCAGGATCCTGGGGGATCAAGACCTGAGCCAACGAAGGCAGACGCTTAAGGACTAAGCTACCCGGGCGCCCCAGCTTTGAGGATCTTATGCAAAACGATCTCTAAGAGCAAGAAGGGATCTCTGCAAATCCTGAACCAAAGTGCCTATAACAGCATCACAATTCTTGTTTTTATCATTCTTGTATTCTCCATACCCATTTGCATTTGTGTTCCCTAAGGAAATCTTTTTGAAACCCTCCTATCTGCCCTAAGGGACCAGTAATGGCCACCATTTATTAATCATCTAAGTACTGTTTAGGGTAAATGGTACAGTTGTGGTTCCATTAGATGATACAGTAAGTGGGAAAGTCAGGAAACCCTGCTTTGGTTGGCTGCCGGCTGAGAAACCTACCAGAACTAATTTAAGCAAAATGGGGAAGTTATTTGCCAATGGAATGTAACCAAGCCTAAGGACAGGTTGGAAGCGGCGACGCGGGCGCGGGAGTCTGGGCGGGAGTCCCGGGAGGAGCGAGGCTGGGCGCCGCGGGCCAAGGACAGCGAGCACCTGCTGCAGGAGCGGCCGCGGGCCTACAACACGCCAGGGAGACTTCGCGGGCGGCCCAGCGGCCGCCGCACACCCACCGGGTCACAGGGGCACCGCCCCACCCCCCCCCAACCCCCCCCCACCAGGTATCCTGCCAATTCCGTTGTTGTTGCAGGCTGCCGGGTCTGCAGAGTCAGGTTTCGGAGGGTTCCTTCACCTCCCGGGGCATCTTCTTGGCATCGTCTTGTTCCCATTTGGGTTCATCTGCCGTTTCGCCTTGAGGAAGCGAGGCTGCCCCCACTGTGGAACAAACTTAAAGGGAACAACACACTGGGCTTTCCTACATCCCGCTTTTTCTAATGTAAATGTGGTGTACAATAGCCTCATTTGATTAAGCTTTCAGAACTGCTGTGTAAAGTGAGGTGGGATAGCTTTGGTGTGTGAGCTGCGGCTTCCTGGGCACGGAGGTCCCAGCAGCACTGCTCCTAGGGTTCATGACAACCCAGTAAAGCACGTCTTTTAGTTTTTGCAGTCTTCAATTTGAGAAAGGTGAGAAATAATATTTTAAATAAATTCGATTCAGGGGTATCTGGATGCCTCAGTCGGTTAAAAGTCTGCCTTCAGATCATGATCTCAGGGTCCCGGGATTGAGCCCCACCCCGTCGGGCTTCCTGCTCATCAGGGAGTCTCTTTCTCCCTCTAGGCCTGTTTGTGCTCTTTCTCTCAAATAAATAAATAAAATCTTAAAAAATAAATGATTCATGCCACTATTGAAAGAGCAGAGCAAGGCTAACTCCATTTTGTGCCACACCTGCCATCTTGTGTATAACCCCTACATGACCTGCTCCTGAGAAAGATCACAGAATGTCAGAACATTGCCTAGCCTGCCCTTGAGCTAGTTTGAGTTAGCCGATAGGAATGTGGAACCCCTAACCGTCAAAGGATGTAAACCCCGCCTTTTGGGGGCCAAACTTGCACCCCAATTCTGACCAGAGTGATAGGCTAGCTCAAACAGCTACTATAGGGTAAATTGTAATTCAATTGGCCACCTGTGTGTAGCCTAACATGACTATGCAACTTTCTGTGTGTGTTACAATCTCATTGGCCACTGGCCCCTATAAACCTGCGGGGCTTTCTGAAACTCATCCTCCCTCTGTGTCGGTGAGTGTGGGAGACTGAGCTAGAGCTAGCTCAAATAAAGGCTCTTTTGCTTTTGCATTGGACTCGGCTCCCTGGTGGTCTTCGGGGATTTCAAAATCTGGGCATTCACTATAAAAAAAAAACCCAAAACTGAGTTTGCCAACTCAAAACTCAGTCTCCCCTTATTATATAGAAATCCAATTGCATTTGCCATCTGCCCAGCTAAGACATTTCCTGACCACTCTGAAACCAGCATGATCATGTGACAAAGTTCTGGCCAAAGACATCTAAGCTGAGGTCTTTGTTTGGAGCTTCTAAGGCTCTTTAGTGAGAGTTTATTTATTTAGTGTGTGCTCCTTCACCGACCCTTCTTCCTGCAGGGAAAATGGGCTGGAGCTGCAGCAGTCATTCTCACAAAAACGAAAACCACACACTAAGGAGAGCTGAAAGACAGAAGCACCTAGGATGTGAATCAAATTGTAAGCCTGTCCTACCAGCCCTGACTAGCTCATAGTCCCTGCTTTCTGTCAAGTTGATAGGGATAGGAGATAAAAAGATAGTTCCTTTTCCCAGAAGGCTAACAATAGAAGCAGCTAACTTTTATTACACACTTGGTATGTATCAGAAACCATACTTAGCGCCTTACATGCATTAGAAAAAAAAAACACATGGTGCGCCTGGGTGGCTAAGTTGTTAAGCGTCTGCCTTTGACTCAGGTCATGAGTCCTGGGATCAAGCCCCTTGTTGGGCTCCCTGCTCAGCGGGAAGCCTGCTTCTCCCTTTCCTACTTCCCCTGCTTGTGTTCCCTCTCTCGCTGTGTCTCTGTCAAATAAATAAAATCTTTTTTAAAAATGTGCATTAAGTATTATTCCATTTTATACAAAGGAGTATAAACATTGAGCAAGGTTAGCTACCCATAGTAATCCAAGGCTTGAAGCGGGGTCTTTTGTCATTTCTATGATTAACTACAATGCTATACAGGTTCCCAGTCTTACCAATTATATTTCAAATTTGAATTCAAAGGGATAAGTCTTGATGTAGATGAGTACAGGGAACGTAGGGAGCAAAGGGAAGAATGTCAAACTTTCCAGCAGAGTCTTGGACGCTTACCAGAAGTGTCAAAAATGAGTATGCATGCACCAAGAAGCAGAGAAATATGGTTGGTGATTAGCATACTTAGTTTGGATCTTGAATATTAAGTGGAAGAGACAGATGTTAAATAGGTAGGTAGATTATAAATTGTAGCAATCAATAATGAAACTGAGTAGGAACTGGAGACTATTGATCACTCTTCCAGGAAGCTTGACTATACAGGGGAGATGGAAGTCTGCAGGGTATTCATATTTGCCTACATTGCTATTAGTAGTATATTTAAGCTATTCGTCAACATTTAATCAAACACACCATAAGATAAAGTATATTGGAGGGGCGCCTGGGTGGCTCAGTGGGTTAAAGCCTCTACCTTCGGCTCAGGTCATGATCTCAGAGTCCTGGGATCGAGCCCCACATCGGGCTCTCTGCTTGGCAGGGAGCCTGCTTCCCCCTCTCTCTGCCTGCCTCTCGGCCTACTTGTAATCTTTCTCTGTGTCAAATAAATAAAATCTTTAAAAAAAAAAAGATAAAAGTACACTGGAAAGGCCATTAACTTTAAGAATCAGATAAAACTGGATTTGAAATCTTCTGCTGTCACTTATTTGCAGCTTTGTGTAAATTGCATGTCCTGAGCTTGTTTTTTCATTTGTAAATAGCTTAATTTCATTTAGAACAGCTATAGACTACAAATGTAACTTTGAGCATAATACTAATTATATTAAAATTGTAATTAAATTATATTAAAATTAAAATATATTGTATATAACAAAATTTCACTTAATGTATCTCCTATAGTATTTATATTAGTGGGATAACAATCTCAAAGAGCTCATACTAGATGATAAAGATAGAAAAGGAGATTAGAATGAAGTTTGTTTCCCGATGGCCACATTTTCAACATTTCTTAAAGACTGTTCTAAGGACTTTTGGTTAGTCTTTGAAATCAATAATTTTAACAGCTCTCTCACTAAATGCTAAGTATAGCAGACATTTTCACAGGACTCTGTCCAGCAACCCTTACTCTGGGATCTTGCCCCTTGGTCCCTCCCCATCTCCACCCCTGGTTATAATGCAGAATATGTAAGTGAAGGGCAAATACCTAAATTGTGCATTTATTTTTAAAATTTTTCAAGTATCTTAAGCATTCAACTTACTTTTACTTTATCCAATCCTGCCATATTAACATAGCCCAAACAGAACATTTTCACATGGAAAAATATTTTATAAATTATGTCAGGAATAGTATAGAGCACCTCTCACGATATTGAGATGAAGGCTATCAGAGGGTATCACTTTTTTACTACATAGCACTATCTTTCAAATGATGTCATAAAAGCATTTCAAATCACATTTACAGTGCTCACTTCGGCAGCACATATACAAATCACATTTACAGTTCTCTGTAAGATGCTGACAAATGTAGCTTGTTTCAAAATATTACCAGTGGTTGCTATTTAGCTCCAAATCACCAAATTGGACCAAATTCAAGCCCAACCTAAGAACTTTCTCAGCACTTAGAGTTGTCGTTTATTTGTTCTACTCCCTTACTTCCAAAGTGTTCTCTGCTGATATTAGTACTAAGATTCTGTCAGAAGTTGGGCAGATTACTGCATTTAAATGGTGTCAGGTTAGATATATGGCTACCAAGATCCTTTCTAGTCTTTGAGATTCAAGATGGAGACATCTTCTGTCCAGTACTTTTTGAAATGCATTTATACTTTAACTTCAATTAAGTTGGTCTTTTAATTCAATTAACTAAGTCTTCAACATGAAGACTTAGATTGGCTTTCACATTTGACTCACTTTTTCCAAATATATTTTTTTCAATTTATCCAGAAATTGAAGTTTATTTTTTAGAGGCAGGGGTGGGGGGGTGGGGGGGAGGTGATTGGTGCAGAGGGAGAATCTTAAGCAGGTTCCACGTCCAGTGAGCAACAGGATTGATCTCACAACCCTGAGATCATAACCTAAGCTGAAATCAAGAGTTGGGACACGTAACCAACTGAGCTACCCAGGCATCCCCAGGAAATGAAGTCTATAAACCTTTACTTATCAATTTCCCCTAGATCAAATGCACCTAGTCTCTAAACTTCAGTGTTACAAATGTACACCTAGCAGAGGAGATGACCAAGTTTGACTCCTTAAATTCCCCTAAAAGATAGCTTCTAGAAATGAAGTAAGTATTCTAAGAGAAGTTACCCTTTATGTTATAGAGTAACAGAAGCCCATTGTTAGTGTGAAAGTATAAGACCTGAATTATTTTATAGCTTCTCTACTAAAGCCTAATTATAAGCTGCAAAATACATCCAAGATTTAAACATATGCTAACATAGCTGAGAAAGAGAAAAAAAGACACTTAAACCCCAGGAGCCAAAATTGACCTGCTTCCACTAACCCCAGGTTCCAGCATATCCCTGGATATAGTATAGCAGGGAGGGAAGGAATTCAAAGAAATATGCTTTCAAAGGTCACATTCATTTAAGGCTGAAGACCATCCACTGTATAAGTCTGAGCTGCTCTGTTATATTAAATAATTTATTTATATAAATAAAATTTCACTATTATCACAATGGTATTTTAAACGACCCCAATGACAAAAGAACCATTCTTTTTCGCTCCCTAAGATTTACAAGGCTGATCAAAAATTGAAATTATTGGTATAAAGTGATAAAATAAGACAAAGCATGGTAAAGACTGCTTTATTGGTGGCAGTTAGTATAAGTCAATAAATACTGATCCCCAAAGAATTCATTTATTTATCAGTTACTGGTCCATAGAGAGCTGAATGAAACTGAACCAACTGCCTGCTGAGATGATAAACTGAAGTCAATCTTGCTTCTTGGGAAATGAAGCCAGAGCTAGCTGATATATGGCATATGCTGTTCCTGAAAAATAAAAAGAAACAAAAAGAGAACTTATAAGAAATTCTGAGATTTACATGTATAAACCTAATATTCCAGCTAAAAAGTCCTAAGAGAAAGAGGCAAAGTCTGGCATTAAGACTACTTTTATGGGAACATAAAAAAGTATTTTGATAGGTGCTGGCAAAATTTAAAATAAATATATGTTAAAGACATTTAATTTTTTTTTTAAGGATTTTACTTATTTATTTGACAGGAAGAGAGAAGGAGAGCACAAGCAGGGGGAGTGGCAAAGACAGAAGCTTAACCGACTGAACCACCCAGGCATCCCTAATTTTAATATCAGTTAACTTCTATAGAAAGTGTTAGATACAGTACGATAATGTATTTGTCAACTTGATAATAACATGTAAAAAAAATTCTTAAATAAGATTAAGAACATATGTAAAGGTTATTTCCATAGTAACCTAAGATTGCCTGAGAAATGCTAAGAATGATTCAAATACTGAAAAAGAGGTCAAAATATGCAAGCATTCCTTAAAGTATATTATCAATATAAAACCAAGGAAGAGTGATACATTTAAATTATCTAGTTTAATTAATGTAATAGCTAATAAGTGAAAAATTATTAAAACTAACCACCAGAACTTATGATGATATGCTGGCTAACTGAATAACTGAACATAATAAAATAACATAAAATAAAATAACATAACATAAAATAAAAATAAAATAAAATAAAATAAAATAAAATAAAATAAAATAAAATAAAATAAAATAAAACTAACTACTACATTGACCAAAAAAAATTTAGGACTTTATCTTAAGAGAGCCCAAATGCCACTATCTAGTTGTTGTCTTCATCCATAAATGCCCCTTCTCTGTGATTCAAGCCAAAGAAAGCACCTTGGCCTTCTGAGTAGGACTTTGTAATTAGGGTTCAAATTTCAGCTTTTCCACACAGAGACCTCCATATATTATCTTGAGTAATTAACATAATTTCTTCAACTTTAACATAAGGTCAAATTACAGACTTAATACAAGGGTTACAAAAATCCCTTTATGTAGCATTCTGATCAACAGGACAAGCACACAGTAATCACTCAAATACTATTTCCCTTCTTCCCCCAGAGAGCAGTTATTCAAATTCTTAACTCTGCTCCTTGTATACTAGTTTGTGATATTCCACTGCTAATACTGAACAATGGACCTGCCCAATCCACAGAAAAAAAATCAAAGCACTTTGGGTACAGTAATAAGTGTTGTTCTATATAGGTTTTGTTTCTGTCATAAACATGGATGTTTAGTGTAGGTGTAAAACATTTTTTTACTATGTATCACGGTAAAAATGTTCAAAAAGCCCCTGTTACAGTAGATGGGGTAGAGTACAGGCCTGGTCTGCAGGGCCACCACTGGCACACTCTGAAAGTTAACTCTGTCATAAATACTCATCAAACCGTTACTGGTTTAAGACATTAAAATGCTTTTATAAACTCAACACCCAAAGAACAAATAATCCAATCAAGAAATGGGCAGAAGATATGAACAGACATTTCTGCAAAGAGGACATCCAAATGGCCAACAGACACATGATATATATACAATGGAATACTATGCAGCCATCAAGAGAAACGAAATCTGGCCATTTGCAATGACATGGATGGAACTGGAGGGTATTATGCTAAGTGAAATAAGTCAGTCAAGAGAAAGGCAATTATCACATGATCTCTCTGATATGAAGAATTTGAGAGGCAAGGAGAGAGTGTGGGGGAGAGAAATGAAACAGGAAGGGATGGGGAGGGAGACAAACCATAAGAGACTCCTAGACTCATGTAACAAACTAAGGGTGGCTGGGAGGCGGGGGTGTAGGGATAGGGTGGCTGGGTTGTGGACATTGGGGAGGGTATGTGCTGTTAAGAGCTGTGAAATGTGTAAGCCGATTGTGTAAGACGATTCACAGACATGTACCCTGGGGCAAATAATACATTATATGTTAATAAAAATTAATTAAAAAATGCTTTTATATAATATATATCAATCATCCTCTTGCATCCTTACATGCAAAGCATTATGATCTCAGATTCTGGAGAGACTTCCTATGTTAAAATACTAGCAAAGTAAAAGCAATGAAGTTGTTAGTTATCCCTCCTGTTACTTATCTCTAAGTCAAGCACTGCAAACATCTTACCACCAACTGTAAGAATCATAGTAGCCCTATACAGGAGGGCATCAGCTATTCCACCCTTTAGATGCACTGGAATTCCATTATCCTCCTACATGAAAAAACAATAATAATTAATACAGTGTGATTTGTTTTCAACTAAGTTCAAAAAAGACTAATCCATTTATAGAAAATTAAGTGCTTCCTTAAACCTGTGGAATTAAAATACTGTAAACATCAAAATTAAAAGACTACAATTTTCCTGATTCTATCTCTACTAAATTAAAAAAAGAACTCCTAAAAGTCAGTATTCTTTCTCTTAAATTTAGTGAGATCCAATAAAGATGTTCCTTCCAAGGAATATATAAATGTTAAAGCTGCGAAAATATATTGATTGAGTTCATCAACTGAATTATTAAAAAGATCATAAGCATCACACTTTAGATTTAATCATAAGATTTTTTCCTTAAAAAGAGGGGGGAAGGGGTTTTATTTATAACCTTAATCCTTAGTCGAGCACCTCGCATACAGTAGATATTTAATACATTTGTTAAATATAATTATTTTATTTTTACACAACACACAAACGGCCCCTGACTGAACGATGGTTTGACTTACAATTTCTCAACTTTACACTGCTGTGAAAGTAATACATATTCAGTAAAAACTGTACTTTAAATTCTGAATTTTGGGGGCACCTGGGTGGCTTAGTGGGTTAAAGCCTCTGTCTCCGGCTCAGGTCATGATCTCAGGGTCCTGGGATCGAGCCCCGCATGAGGCTCTCTGCTCAGCAGGGAGCCTGCTTCCCCCCCTCTCTGCCTACTTGTGATCTCTTTCTCTCTGTCAAATAAATAAATAAAATCTTTTATAAATAAATAAATAAATAAAATTCTGAATTTTTACCTTTTCTCAGGCTAGCAATATGCAGTACAATATTCTCTCATGATGTGGGGCAGTGGCAGCAGGCCACAACTCTTGGTCAGTCACACAATCAGGAAGTTAAACCAATAAACTTACAACCATTCTGTATCCATAAAACCATTCTGTTTTTCACTTTCTGGACAGTTTTCAAGAAATTACATAAGATATTCAACACTTTATTATAAAACAGACTTTGTTGATGACTTTGCCTAAATGTAAGCTAATGTATGTGTTCTGAGCTTGTTTAAGGTAGGCTAAGCTATATTTAGTAGATTTAAGTATATTAAATGAGTCTTCAACTTAAAATGTTTTCAATTTATGATGGGTTGTTGTTTATGATGTAATGACATAAGCCCATCAAAATCCAAGGAAGATCAGTATAGAATACAAGTCTTTTTTTTTTTTTTTTTAAGATTTTATTTATTTATTTGACAGAGAGACATCACAAGTAGGCAGAGAGGCAGGCAGAGAGAGAGGGGGAAGCAGGCACCTCGCCAAGCAGAGAGCCCGATGAGGGCTCGATCCCAGGACCCTGAGCCGAAGGCAGAGGCTTTTTTTTTTTTTTTTTTTTTTAAAGATTTTATTTATTTGACAGAGAGAAACACAGCAAGAGAGGGAACACAAGTAGAGGAAATGGTAGCGGGAGAAGCAGGCTTCCTGCCGAGCAGACAGCCCGATGCGGGGCTCGATCCCAGGACTCTGGGATCATGACCTGGGCCGAAGGCAGACGCTTCACGACTGAGCCACCCAGGCGCCCCCGAAGGCAGAGGCTTTAACCCACTGAGCCACCCAGGCACCCCTACAAGGCTTTTCAAACACTTAAAATTTTATTTGGGAAAAACCAGAGATCACCCCAGCAAAACAAAACAAAACAAAACAAAACACACACACACACACACACACACACACACACACACACACACACACACGAAGGGAAGTGGGAGAGGATTCCAAGCCAGATCCCTGCTCAGTGCAGAACCTGAGAGATCTCTGGACGCTTGAGATCAGGACCTGAACCAAAACCAAGAGTCAGAGGCTCAACTGACTGAGCCACCCAAGCGCCCCAATATATGTATTTTTTAATGCCTACATTATCTTGTCTTCTAATTTACACACATACTTGTTTAAAATACAAAATGAGATTATGCTATATAAGGGTCTGCCATATACTATTTTTCACTTAATGCTATTTTAAAAAAGTATTTATTTATTTTAGAGAGAGGGAGGGAGGACGCATAAGCTGGGGGAAGAGCAGAGGGAGAAGTAGACTTCCCCGATGAGCTGGAGCCTGAAACAGGGCCTGATCCCAGGACCCTGAGATCATGACAGCCGCTTAACGGACTGAGCCACCCCAGCACCCCTACTTAATGCTATCTTAAAAACCATTCTTGCTATCTTAAAAACCATTCTGTTAGTCCCTTTAAGCCCACTTTATTCCTTTTAATGGTTACAGATCATTCCAGTGTGCAAAAATATCATAACTGAATTAGCTAGTCTCCTATTAATGCATATTTAGGTTGTTAGGGTTTTTTGGTATTAAAATCCTATAATGAATAAACTTTTTCCTTTTTTTAATATTCTTATGCTACTATTTCTGCACAAAATATTTTTTCATTTATTTTAGAAAGGGAGAGTATTCCCTCTATAAAATTTTTACTTGTCAATCATATGTCAATAAAGCTGGAAAAAAATATTTTCTTCTAATATGTTTTGCAGAAGAAGCATTTATATCTGCAGTTTATTATTATTTTTTTAGATTTCATTTATTTGAGAGAGAGAGCACAAATGGCAGGAGGATGTGGGACAGACATGGAGAGGGAGAAACAGGCCCATCCACACTGAGCAGGGAGCCCAACACAGGACTCAATCCTAGGATCCTGGGATCATGACCTGAGCCGAAGACAGATGCTTAACTAACTGAGCCACCCAGGCGCCCCTGCAATTTATCTTTTAATATACAATATGAAGGACTGAACTTTACTTTGTTTTTCCAATACCAATTTACGTATCCTTTCCTGATATGAAATAGTACCTGTAGCATACATTCGATCTTTATATATATATTTGTTCTGTTCCTCGGTCCTTTCTAGGGTCTGTTTATCTATTCTCGTGCAACCACCCCAAAGAGTGCCAACCTAATGTAACTTCTCCAAAGTGTCTTTTACCTCTACCCTTCCCCTGTCATTTCTTCTGCTTCCCCAAGGGCTTCTTGTATATAGCAAATGCTCAATTAGCTATCGATAGTTTATTATTCTTTTGCTATTGTAGCAGGATCGGTAACAATCAAACATCACCAAATTTACTTCCTATCTCCACCTTTTGGTAATCATTACTCTTACAAGTAATAATTGTCTATAAAATATTTCAGTACCTGAAATAGCTTTTGTTTCTCTGGAACTTTATTTTCAAACTGCCTGCGTGAAGCAGTACTTATGGTCCTCTGGGCAATCTGACGAAGAGCCTGAAATGAAAAATCCATAGATGTTAGGCAGATTAGGTCTTAAAGAAACCTTCAAAACCAACCATTTTCAATCTTTACTGTTACAGAAGAGGGAAACTGACAGTTAAAACATATCCAATTTGTCAGTGAGAATCCTAAACCAGCAGCCAAGTTTTGCAATTGGTTGTCCATCCACCACTCTTTATATTAAAATTCTGCAGTCTCCAAAAACCACATTCAAGTAGCAATTCATGCTGATTCTGAGCAAAAGAAAAAAATATCATCTTTACCTGAATTGTAGCATTATATAACCCTTGAGTAAAACATTGGCATACAGATATTACAAAGATAAAGACTAATTACAAAATACACTAAGTTCAGTTATTTTCACTTAATACTCTACCATATTATTAAAAATCTATTACTTGATACCAAAATAAAATGACATGATTCCTATTTAATTAAAATGTTTTCCTCATGACATTTTTCCTAAAAAAAAAAAAAATCTTTAATAGGTTATAATTCTTTTAAAAAATAAACTTGCATTATATATCCAATTGAATTAAATAATCAAATATGCACTCTATATTCCAAAATAAATGATCCACTGAGAGGCCAAATAAAACCTTACTGAATAATTAAAAAAAAGAACGGTCAGGGTTACATTTTCCTTCTCTTTTTCGAAATTTTGGGAAAATATTTCACATGCTCAAAGCCGGTGGAGGGGTGAAGGACACGATACTGCAGAACAGCCTGAGGAAAGCAACACTATACTTCTGCCACGACTGCTCCGAAAGTCCCAGCCAAAAGTGAATGACCTGTTTTTTAAACCGCAATCTGATGCTCACAAAGCTCAGAAACGTTGAAACGTAAAGCCTTTCAAAATGCCATTGGAACATTTTCTTCGGTCTGTCTGAAGCTTCCGGGTATCCGAAATTTCCCACTTGGACCTTAGTTTTTTACTCATATCAGAGCTAACGACTTCATGAATGACCTATAGGTTTAAGAGTGGTCACAAAGAACCCAAGGCTGCCTAACTTACCTCTGGTCACTTTCCCGGCCTCTCACTCCCTTCATCTACCCAACACAGCCTGGGGCGAGAGGAACAGATAGTAATCAGCCGAAAAGGACACGGACCAAGGTGACTTCGGAAGTCTCCTTTCCCCACCCTTCTTCCCTCCCAGGAGAGGCTTCTCAGTCAAGGCCCCTTAGCCTCCACTCCCGACCTTCCCGCCCCACAATAAGAACCAAGTCGAGAAGGTCCTCACCAGCAGATTCCGCAACATCTTGGCTCAGTTAATACCCACCAACCGCGACAACCGACCACCAAGAACGAAAACACCCACACCGGAACCGGAACTACCTTCTGGCCTTGCGCACGCGTCAGCGAACATAAATATTTCCGGGCGGAGGCGGGGCTTGAGCTTCTCTAACCAGCGAGAGGAAAGAAAAGCGAGAGCGGCCGTACGGCTGTGGCCGCTCTAGCTGACTAGCCATTTCTGTCTTCGGCTCGTTCCCAACCTGGCCGAGGCGTTTCAGGCGGTGGTCGCTGGAGCTAAGACTGGGAAAAGCAAACGACTTTTGAGACCGGAGAGGCGAAGAGTGTTATCTATTTTTTAAGTAGCTTACGTAAAATTAATGTGAGACCAAGCTATCGTAGAAAATTAGTGTATTTGAGAAGAGGAGGCGTTTTTAAAACTTAGCAAACGTCGAGCCATTGTTTAGACGTTGAAAGAACACTGGGTTGGCTTAACCGTTAGGTTGTGAAGCTGCATGAAATACGAAACAAAAAGGATAACTCCTCTTACACGGATACAATCCGTTTTCTCCGCTTATGAAACTCTGTGAGGGCGTTATTGTTCCTTGTGCTGAGTATATGCTGTAAGGAGCTGCGTCGGGATACCAATTTTTATCACCTTCTACCTTTGGATGCTGCAGAACTCCCCACGCAAGAAACTCTACCACAGTGTCCTGAAATTGCGGAACCTGTTTGCTCGTTTCTCCTTGTCTGGGAAAATGCTGAAAAGAGGAGGGGAAGTTTAATTGTGGGGCAAGAAATGGGGTGGAAAATCTGGACTCTTAAAATTAAGTCCTACAGTCTCAGGTCGAGCAGGGCACTTTCCTTGAATGGAGTTGGTAGGCAGAGCGATTATTACAGATAGGCTGTGTATCTTATATCAGTTTTGCCTAAATAATGCCACATTATAAATATTTTTATTCTCTGTGCCCACCAAATATGTATAAATATAAATTTAAAAATATTTACCCTGTACTAAAATCTTTCCGCCTCTTTACAAACTCTATTCCATTGTGATTTCAAATAGGAAGTGAATGATATATGGGTTCAGCATAGGTGAAATGTGTAGATAAAAATTAATATCAAGTTTACTGTTCTCATCTTTTGGGTTAGATCCACCAAGTTATCTGTCCCCAGTTCAGGTTCTCTTCCTCACTAAGGTTTATAAATAGCCAATTCATCTCTTCCCTAGATAAGGACTGAAAGGATCTGGCTTAATCTCCACTCTGTATTATGCACTGTGATCAAATCCTTGAGGACAGTTACCAGATGACAATAGCTGGAGATACAAATTTTTAAAAAGTAGGTGGTCTAGAATTTGAACTTGTTAAAGTTGTATGTGCTGTCTTAACGTTTTTTCTACCTAGATTGTAAACTTCTCAAGAAGAGAGATTTTTAATTTTTTACTGATCCCCTAGTACTGCTTAAAGGGTTAAAGGTTAGCCAGTAGATGAATTAATGATATATTTTGGGTAATAGGTCTATATACTGAATGAAGGACACATATGGCTCTGTCCAAAAAGAACCAGATTCACATAAATTAGATCCTAAAATAGATCCATATCCTTATTTGCATGTCACTTAGTACATTTTTCCTTTTTACTAGATTATTCCATCAGTATACAAACATATTCCCATATTAAACATTTAAGTTACCATCCCTTTTCTCTTCAAAATAAAACACAGATCTCTTTATACTTGTCTCTCCCTCTCCAAATCTTTTTTTAAATCCCATTTTGGTTGGGGTGCCTGAGTGGCTCAGTGGGTTATATAAAGCCTCTGCCTTTGGCTCAGGTCATGATCTCAAGGTCCTGGGATCAAGCCCCAACATCGGGCTCTCTGTTCAGCAGGGAGCCTGCTTCCCTTTCTCTTTGCCTGCCTCTCTACCTACTTGTTATCTCTCTCTTTCTGTACAATAAGTAAATAAAAATCTTTTAAATAAATAAATAAATAAATAAATAAATCCCATTTGGGACAGACTTTTGGTGCTTTTCCTAGTATCCTCAATGGCTTTTACATTGTTAAATAAACTGTCAATCTCAATTTTCAAATTTTCCGTCTATCAGCAACATTTAACATAATTTATCACTCCTTCACAATATGCTATTTCAATTTGGAAATAAGCCATAAATGCCATACAGTATAATATATAACATATATGTATAGTTTCAAGCAGTCTTAAGGAGCTTCCTCCATACATTACCTTTTTGATGGTTCTCCATTTCAGCAATGCTTTTAGGTTCCTGAAACCTCATCCTCTAATCTCTAAATTTCAGAGTATCACTTTTTTTTTTTTTTTTTTTTTTAACATTCATCCCTTTTGTGATTTCATCCAAATGCCATGAAATACCATTTGTGCGCTGGCAACTCTCCAGCCTGACCTTTCCCTTACCCTGGACATCACCACTTAGATTCTGTCTAATGGGCATCTCAAACTTATGACCAAAACGGAATTCTGTTCTCCACTCCTTACTTCCAAGGCTTCTCCTCTTTTTTCATTTCAAGCCCCAAACTCTGTTTTCCATCATACTCTATAAACTAATCCATTAGAAAATCCTGTTGAATACATACACCTTCAAAATATAATCTGACTCTGACAACTTCTCATTACTGCTACCACCACTCCAGGCCAATCCACCATCTCTTGCTTGCATGACTGCAAAAGCCTTTTTAACTGGCTTTCCTACTTGTACTTTTACACTCGTCTTTTTCCCACAGTGATGATCTATTTAAAGATTTAAGTTAGATAATGACTGTTTACAACTGTTTTCTTCACTGCTGTACTTGCAGCATCTGGAATAGTAACTGGCACACAGAAAATGCTAAGTAATTATTGGTTAAATGAATAGTATGCCACATGAAAGAACTTATTGAGAGTAAACACTCAAAACAATCTTAGATATTCATTGTTCTACTTTCATTTTTAAGCCCCAGGATTCCTCACTCATCATCTCCTTGCTCTTGTTCTATAACTTGTGATTATCCTGACAGAAAAATATACCTGAAATTTGCCTGGGTGCCTGTCAAACTTTATTGGATCTTCTCAAGCACACCTGAAATTTGTTTCTAAATTTGTAAGTTCATCCTTGTAGCAGAATAGTTATTTTCAAAAGTTTCCTTTCCAAAACATCAGTTTGAGGTTCGTTTGTAATATTGGAAAATATCAGTAAGATAAGTTTGTGTGAAAATACTAAGTGAAAATAATTCACAATTACTGATGCAAAGTTACCAAATCACAGTTATTCAACCTTTCTTTTCTTTTAAAAAACAAACAAGGTTACAATCCTTACTTTGATCCTGCCTATAGCATCTGTAAATTAAAAGAGGAAAGCCAGAATAGAGATTTGTGTTGATTGGGATGTGGGTTTCAATTCTGGAACCATGCTTAATCCATTTCCAGTTTTATAAAAACAATATAGTAGCATAGCTTCATGTGAAATTTAATTACAAAAACTAGTAGCTACAGAAAAGATAGCACTTCAACATAATTCCTTATTTATTACAGTTAGGAATCAAGAAACACTTGGTCATCTTTTAATTGCTGTATTCATTATTAAATAATTTACATAACTGCAAGCCTCAGTCTTTTCATCATTTAAGGTAAGGACTGGCTTTGGATTAATTATCTCTAGCTCTAAAATCCCTGTGTATAAATAATATTTAAAACATATTAATGAGTTCACTCTTTGTTGAACAATAATTTATTGGCTACCTACTATGCATCTCAAGCTTTGCAATATGTTCAGGGGAAAAACTTTTTAAATCTCTAACCTTCTGGTGCATGTAATCTAATTAGGCAGGTAATAAACACATAATAGTAAGTTATGATGTGGATACAAATGAGTCTTAGGTAACTGGTTTAGCAAAAGTTGCTCATGGGAAAATCAAGGAAGATAGCAGTCATTAGGAAGGTTTTAAAGACTAAATTTCAGCACAGCCTTGTGGAACTAAAATAAATGTAGTGAGTTTTAGCAGGGTCCAATAGAATAAATGGAGTAGAGATTAAAAGGCATTCTAGACTTAGAACAAAAACATGATTCATAACTTGGACTTAAAATCAAGCATGGGGACGCCTGGGTGGCTCAGTTGGTTAAGCAGCTGCCTTCGGCTCAGGTCATGATCCCAGGGTCCTGGGATCGAGTCCCACATCTGGCTCCTTGCTTGGCGGGGAGCCTGCTTCTCCGTCTGCCTGCCGCTGCCCCTACTTGTGCGGTTTCTCTCTCTCTCTCTGAAAAATAAATAAATAAAAATCTTAAAAAAAAAAAAAATGCAGCATGATCTACTGCAGGTACTTTAAAACAGATGCCTAGGTGTAGTGAAAAGAGAAAAGAATATTTTGCTAATAACTTGAAGTCAGATCCTGAATCTATCACTTAATAGTGATTATGACTGAAGGCAAGTTTCATAATCTATACTTCAGTTTATCTGTAAAATGGATAATAGTATCCATAATATCATTGGATGGCTGTGAAGATTAGATGGTATAATTCAATAAAGATTAATTTTTAAAGATTTATTTGAGGGGCGCCCGCCTGGGTGGCACAGTTGTTAAGCGTCTGCCTTCAGCTCAGGTCACGATCCCAGGGTCCTGGAATCAAGCCCTGCATCAGGCTCCCTGCTCAGCGGGAAGCCTGCTTCTCCCTCTCCCACTCCCCCTGCTTGTTTTCTCTCTTGCTGTTTCTCTGTCAAATAAATAAAATCTTTAAAAAAAAAAGATTTTATTATTTGAGAGAGAGAAAAAGAGCACACATGTTCGGGGGCAAGGAGAGGGACAAGCCAACTCCATGTGGAAAGCACCACCTGAGCCAAAATCAAGAGTCCACTGCTTAAACTACTGAGCCACCCAGGTGCCCCTATAATGTTAACTTTTATTATGGAAGAAAAAGTTGGGTAAAGAGAAACAGATCAACAAATTCCAGGCAGAAGGTATAGCATAGAGGCTAAAAAGGGAAGGTGAACAGACGTCTCAGGGAATTGCAAATATTTTGGTTGGCAGAAAGACAAATAATGAGGGTGTGAGGAACACTGGAAGGCAGGGGTGAGATTTGAATGATTTTAAGTTTTATCCTGCAGGTGAATAAGGGCCATTTAGAAGTTTATGGGGGGACACCTGGGTGGCTCAGTCAGTTGAGTGTCTGGCTTCGGCTCAGGTCTTGATCCCAGGGTCCTAGGATCAAGTCCCACATAGGGCTCCTTGCTCAGCAGGGAGCCTGCTTCTCCCCTCTGCTTGTTTACTCTCTCTCTCTGACAAATGGATAAAATTAAAATTAAAATAAAAAAATAAAGATTTATGGGGTGAATTGTCCAAATCAGAACTCTATTTCAAGATCATTCTGGTAGTAGTGAAAGGCTAGATTGAACATAAATTATAAGGGTCTGAAAGATCCATTAGAAGGCCCTAATAATAATACAAGGAATAAAGAAAATCTGAGATAACTCAGTAGCAAAAAGATGTAGATAAAGTGATATAGATAAGGGGATGGACCAAACCAACTATGAGCAAGACCCCTCAAAAATCAACAAAGTATAGTGATTTTATTGGATTGGGAAGCTGAAGACAGCAAGGTTTCTGACTTAACTGATAAGGTGGTTGATCATACTGTTCACGGTATCAAGGAATGTAAGAGAAACGAAGGCTAGTATGAAATGATTCCTGTTTTGGCCTTCTCAAGTTTTAGAAATCCCAAGACTATCCAAGAAGAGATCTATACTGAACAATCTAGAGCTCAGGAGAGATGTCAAGGCACAAGAAAAGATTAATCAGTGTAAAGATGGTAGCAGAAGTGACTAGGAACGTTATGATTGCTCAGGGAGTATACATAAAGGGAGGAAAGGGCCTGGAACATAACCTCAAAGAATTCCCTACATTTTATGTGGTGAGCATAACCAAGAAAAATATAAAGGACACTAAGGACAGTTAAGAAGGAAGAAAATCAGGAGAGTTATTCACAAAGCCATATGCTAAGAATGAAGAGGGAAGGAAGATGCCAACTATCAAATGGAGCAAAAAGTTCAAGAGTGAGTTTACTTCCTGTAACAAAGAGGAGTGGGAATGGTTCATCATTTTTATATACTTTCTGCTAAATGTTTGTCATCTATCACTTCCCTTATGCCTCAAAACAAAAATCTGTCAGGTGGGTATTAAAATTCCCATTTTACTGACAAGAAATGGCAAATGATTTAGGAGATTTAATAATGTGAAGGTAGTTCATTTAGATAAGATCCAGGTCAGCCTGCTTCTAAAACCCATACTCTTTTTACTACATCTTTCAGACACAGATGATAGAAAACAGAGTACAGTACAATTGTGAGGTGAAACCCTAGCTAAAGCTGAAGGTGGACAATAATATATAAATTACTCTTTTACAAGCTTTATTGTAAAGAGGAAAGATAACACTCCAGGAATTACTTCAGACCACTAATTCAACTTTAGACACCTAATTCAACTGCAATTTTACATGTAATTTTAAAGCTTTTTTTTTTTTCTTCTTCTGTATTTCTGGTCCTTGAGCAAAGTAGCATTCAAATCTTGACAGTGAGTGTTGTACAGTGAATTCAGTCTTCTTCAACATTAGCCTGGATAAAAAAGCTTGTCACACACCAACAAACAAGCTCCCATTAATATCACTGACAGTACATAGCAAATTTATTTTTATGATCTTTAAAAATGTTATAAAAGTACCAAAAGGTAATTCAAGGCATTTTCTGGTTTAAAAATTGGCTCCAGGAGTTTATCTATTCTCCCTTTCACCCTAGTAAAATGAAAAAGGAATTGAAAAAGTAGGAGGCATCCCAAAGGCATGCTAAATGAAAGTGTTTCAAAAGGTCACATATGGTCTAAGTCCATTTATGACATTCTAGAAGATGAACTATAGGGGTGGAAAAGAGATCAGTGGTTGCCAGGGCTTATGAGTAGAGGAAATGAGTACAAAGGAGTAGAAGGGAGTTTGAGGGGCTGATGGTACTGCTCTGTATCCTATGATGGTTACAGGAATCTATACATAAATTAAAATGCTCAGAAATATACATCACAAGAAAAAAAGTAAAGTTTACTGTATGATCATCTAAAACAATTTTTAAAGACATGAGCCCAAAAGGATGAGAGAATTGAGGTAGGGGGGATTTCAGCAGATTTCTAGAAAACAGCAGATGAGATATGACTGAGCAGGACAGAGCGGGCTGCAATCCACAGGGGCTCTAAGGGGGACACCAGTGAGAAGCATGCTCATTGTTCCACAGCCCCAGAAGCTCAGACTTAGAAATGAAAGTTCAGCTACAAGGAATAGGCCTGAACATGACTAGCTGAAAATTATATACAACAGAATGGTCAGATCCAAAGACTCCCGCCCTACCCCTCTCAGCCAAACAAAGACAATCTCTCACCTCCATCACTGTCTCCCACAGGTAGTCACTTTTATCTGGAGAAAGTAATGGAAGACAACCAGGTAGAAGGGATATGCAGAGGGATAAGTATACGGAAATATGCATAAAGTGGAAAACAGACGGTAAGATGGAGGACAAAGCAGAAGCAGTTAAAGACAGAAAAAAAAGACACTCCTTGACCCCTTCCTACTGCAGAAGACCAGAGAAGTCCCTAGAGAACAGCCCCAAAGAAAAGGCCTCTAGCCAAATGACTGGCTCCCTGACAATCATTCTCTAATGCAGTACTTCTCAAATTTTGGTCCACCTACAGTTGCTGACCTGCCAATTCTTTATTGTCTAAGCTTTTTATCATGAACAGGAACAAATAATTCGCTGAGTGGCATTTCTGAGTAGCACTGTGTTAGTGAAGCCTATCACTTGTGAAGCACTGGCCACAAACAAAGCTTTCAGTTAATTTGGGGGGGGGGCATTCATACATGACAGATTGTAAAGACTAGCCAGAAACACAAAGAAAGTCGCCTATATGAACAAAAAACTAAAATTTAAAATAGCAACAACAAAAATCGATGCTGACAGAGTAGGAAAGAAAAGCATATGTATCTTCAGAAAACTATTTTATCTGTGAACTAAGATGATGAATTTCAGAAACAGAATAAAGGAAGTCTTAGAAATTAAAATATTTTAAAATATATAAATTCAACAGAAGATAATGTTGGAAGATCCAAATGAAGAAATCTATAAAGCACAAATACGATAGTAGCTAAACAATTGGGAAAAAAGAGAAGAACATCATGCATCACTCTAGGAGGTCCAATATCTGATTACGACAGAATCCAATTTCTCAAAAGTAACAGTGAAACCTAGAAGAGGGTGGAAAAATGGCTTCAAAACCCTGAGGTAAAATTATTTTAAACTTAAAATTGTATATGTAGTCAAACTATCAATGAAATTGTGAGAACGGAATAAAGGCATTTTAGACATGTAAGGACTCAGAAAATTTGCCTCTCATATACCAGTCTCTTAGGAAGCTTTAAGTGCTTTAAGAAGTACTTTAAGAAGCTTTCAGTAAACCAGAAAATAAACCAGGAAACAGATCCAATGCAGAAGGGACAAGAGGAGGTCATGGGATAATGGCTGTGTAACTAGCCAAGCGAAAGACCAATACAGATTGGCCTGGAAGGACAAATACAGAATAGACCTCCCTAGTAAAAATAGGGAATCAGATTATCTGATATTTGGGGACAAAAACCCTTCAAAACTATTGATGAGAACATGATGGACCTAACAGAGAAATTGAAGAAAGTTTAGGTTTCCAGAAAGTTACGTGTTTAAAATGAGGCAATTATTAATTCTAGGAAAAATAAAATGCCAAATGTAATCATGGTGTATTGCTTTGCTCTATAGTCATAATTAAACAATAGCTATTGTATTTACTAAATATAATCAAAATAACATAACGGGAGAAGGGGAGGTAGGTGTGTTAAAGAGCTAAATTCTCAGGTAACACTATCAAGAAGATAATAATGTCTAAAACTATTAAATCAAGCAATAGTAAATAGTCATATTTTATTTAGATATATTAAAACAAATGCCAAAAGAAACTTCTGGACTCAAAGTGATTATCTCCGAAAGTTAAAGTTGGGACAGGAAAGGACGCCTAGTGGCTTAGTAAGTTAGGCATCTGCCTTCGGCTGGGATCATGATCTGAGTCCTGCATCAGTCTCCTTGCTCAGTAGGAAGCCTGCTTCTCTCTCTGCCTGATGCTCCCTCTGCTTATGTACTCTCTCTCTCTCTCTCTGACAAATGGATAAATAAAATCTTAAATAAAAAAATAAAGTTGGGACAGGGAGATTTCTTTGTGTGTATACAGGTTACTTTGATAAAATGTAAGTTTATATATTTACAAATAGATAAAATCAAATAAGGTCACCATGGTCTGATTTGATTTTAGGCATGATATTTATTTTGAAATTTCAAATGACATTAGGGAAAATATAATTTATATTTATTGAATAGGGGCATGGGCTACAGAAAAGCTCTAAAACTCTTGACTAGATCATCCAAACTCTGCAACAAACATTTATGCATCAAAATTCTTCTTGACATAGCACTTCCTTACTCCCTCCACCCTCCCCTCAAAATAACCGTGTTCACAAAGAACAAAAACTTTTCATCTTAACCAACAAAGGACGATACAATAATTCTAAGGCAGGGTTTCCACGAAGATAGGAGGTGAGTAGGCTCACCAGCATTGATTAACCCTACAGTCAGCAGTTCCTCTTTCCTGGTTTGGTTTTCATTTCCTGTATGCCCCGCTCTCTTCACTATTTTCATTATCTTTGCTTCTCTACCAGTTCTTCCTTTTCCATTTACTAGACATTTCCTTGATCTAATACCAAATGTAGCCCATCTGCCTATAATTCAGGCAACAAGCTGACCACCTACTGGTAAGAAGAGATGTTTTCCAGTAACATAGACAAATCTTGCAGTTAATGCTGTCAAAGTGATTAATATATAAACATATTGGCAATCAAATCTAGACATGGAAATGTTAAAACTTGGGACTTATTGACCTTCAGCTAAAATTTAATTGTTCAACATTAGCAAAAACACTGGGGCATTATTTTAGCAAGACACTTGAACATAGCAAAATTAATTTTGTTCATTTTTATTAATACAGAACATACTAACAGAACATTATCTTTAAATATAATCAAGGTTACAAATAAACTGTTACTAACCAATAAACAAAATATATTCACTTGACTCTTCTCTTGAATCAAAACTCTCCATTAGGTAGTACAGTTATTTTTCCCATCTTATTTTTTCACTGTCTTATGATTTCAATGAAATTTCTTAGCTTTTACTTATGAAATAATTCCTTCAATTGGGGAAACTTCATATATCAAAATACTTCCTGTAAGTCAATGCATTCTTCAATGCCTTCTACTTAACTTAAATGCAATAAAATGCAATTATGATTCTCTGAAAGTTGAATACGACATCAATATTTCCAAAAGATGAGCATAAAACCCATAAGAAAGAAATGTTTTTCCTCCCCCCACCATGTTTCACATAGGCCATCTGAATGTTCCATATTCTTCATAATTAGTAACAGCAATCCCTTAGAGCTTAAATGACAGGAGACCGGAAGGGGATTGGGCCATCAATGAACTTGTAAAATAGATAAAACTCCAAATGTATTTTGAGATTCTGTCTTCACCACAGATGAGAAAGTGTTGGGAACGTCTTCAATTTTTCTTTAGCGGCACCTTTGGTCCCCTAATCAGAAAAAGAGATGCAGGATGGCAGTCCTCCTTAAACAACATAAACTCAATCTGGAAAAACTGGCAAAAACCTTTTCCCCCAATGATGTATCCCAGAAAATAAACAGCCATGTGCAAGAGGGTCAATTATCAGAATAAATAACAATATTCTGAAGGACTGACAAAACAAAGGACAGTTTTAGACAAAGAATACCCTATGCACTCAGAAATTTCAGGATAATCATACAGTAAGTACCTCATGCAAGTAATATTCTACCAGTTAAAAGTCATTATGAACTACAACTTCTTTTAACTGAATTTCATGTTATACAAAACTTATGAAGTGTGGCACATTTCTATTAACCATTACATTATTTTTGTTTTTTTTAAAAAACATATATTAATCAAAATTGATACATTACCAAGACCTTTTGATTTAAAATATAACTGAAAGAAATCATTACAAACTCTGAATAAACAGCTATTCTTCTATACAAACGTATGAGTTATTATAGTTTAAAAAAAGCAATTTCAAAGCAATTAAGCCATCTCTGATTAAGACATACATTTCCATGCATGTGAAAAAATAAGTTTACATTCAAGAATAAGTTCCATAGCAAACAAATTACAGCATTTATTCAATAAGGAATATTAAAATAATTCGTTAATAGAAAATAAAATAACTTCAACCATATATATATTATAATTTATCATGTGCATACTGTAAAATCTCCAGAATTTAATTAGGAAATTTAAAGAATTTATTTTTAAAGTATGTTTTAGGAAAAACCAACCAAAATAATTGGTACCTTAACTAAAAAGAATGTGCATACACATCCACATTTGACCTATATACAAAAATTCAATGAAATATAAAAGAAATGAAGGTTACTGTTTTCTAAAACTTCTACAATATAACATTAGTACTTAAATCAAAACTTACCTGCAAAATAAAAACAGCTTGAGGTATTTCCAATGCTGAAGCAAATTTCTGAATGTTAAATACCACAAGAATGAAAACAGTCTCCTTTGAACATTTACATCTGGTCTACAGTTGAGGCAGAAGATGAAGGTCTGCCAAGTTTTCCCATCTCACCTATATTCTTGTATCCCTTATGAAGTATAAGCTTCAAGGGAAATGATCACATGTAAAAACGTATCAAGTGAGTTGGGGTTCCTGACTGCAACATCTTCACCAAATGGAAAAAGGAATTTTAAATTCTCCCACCTGAGACCCACCTGACCTCTTTAGACATAACCATTAATTCCTATGCTAGACAAGGTAAGCATGTCCTTGTCCTTTGAAATCAAAGCTAAACTTGACAAAGAACTGTACTGGATAAATTGAATACATGAACCACCTCAACAAAGATGGTACTTTAAGCCTTTACACACGACACATGAAAATGATGAAGTGTTTTATTTAATTTGGTCTTTCTTCATCGTTTTGTAACTCTGAATCCTGCAAGGTTAGCAAGTCATTATATTCATACATCTTGTAATCCCTTTCTTCACACAACAGGCATACGTATACAGCATCATATGTCAATATAATATTATCAACACAGCATAAACATTTAAGCAGTAGATGCATTTCACAGGAAAGAGGCTCTATGCATCATATAGCCTGACCCAACAGAAAGCAAACATTAGAATGCCATTTCAGCAGTTACAGTGTTAATATGATCAATATAGTTAATTTGTTTCATACCCGTCATATATTTCCATAAGACATCCATAAAGAAGGAGCAAAGGACAAAAACTGCTTTTTAAAAAAAAAGTTATGTGCCAACTTCAAAAATGACATACTAACCAGACATCGGCATTCGAAAGCTAGGTTGAATAGGACTGGCCTTGATGCACATGCAGTAAATTTGTTTTCAGAATATAAAATTAAATGGTAATGTCAGCAGTATTACTACTGTTTCTATATTTATGATTAATTACTAGCAGTACAACTCCCAAAAGAAAGGAGATGGATCCAATAGCGATGTAAGCAATCCCCAAAAATGGATTTTTTCCTCCCATCCATGAAATAGTGCTCAAGATCATCCGTTTTCGTCCATCAAAAGAATGTACAGGGTAATCTGAAGAGTGTATAGGAAGACTTTTCCATGTCTAGTTGATTTTTAAAATACAACTTAAAAATCTGGCATTTAATTGCTTGTAATTCATTGGTATAATTCCATGATATATAGGCAGCACCTTACTCATGTTTTCTGAATCACAAAATAATTATATAATTATTACCTTGAAGCACTGAGTTAGCAAGTTAAACATCAGTAGTAAAAACCATATAGTTTATAAGAAAAACAACCAAATTCAAATTAAGGGTTATATGGTTTCTCAGGAACTTTAACTCTCATTACGCAGATGGGACAAAAGGCCACAAAGAAATGTAATGTGAAACAAATACTTCAGAACAGCAATAAAACCCATAGAGGAAGAGGAGACTGACAGATCATAAGAAAAAGGAAGAATAAAGAGACTGGAGGTCTCTGTGAGCTCAAAGAGCTTGAATTAGAGAGTAATTATGAGAGTAAGAGGACTCTGAGCACAAGGTCAAAGAGTATAATATTGAAGTTTTAACTTGCTTATTTGGAGTAATGACAAAACTCACGGTGTGACACAGAGCTGATGGCTGAGACAGAGCAGAAGTGAAGGGTGGACCGTTAAAAAGAGATCTTAAAAAATGGGACACCAGTATATTGGATAAACTATCTGCATGGACCAATTCTAAGATTTTGGGGAGAATTAGGGTAGAGAAGACAGAACTAAATCCCTACGTGAAAGGTTTACAACCTTTACAAAAGCATCTTTTGAATCAAGTTTAGGCCCCATCTGTTTCTCTAGCTTCTGCAATTTTCCATCCCCACAGATGGACCCTATTACTACAAACGGCAGGCTCTGCCAGTTTCTTAAATCAATCCTTATCGAAACCATCAATAATGACTGTAGTAAGAGTTCTAACTAATAAAAAACTCTGGGGGACGAAGTATCAAATCACCCATCTAGCCTCTCTCTGTATCCCAATCCCCCAAAATGGGCTTCTGTCTTGATTCTAATATCCAGGTTCCCACATTATACGTAATTTTTGTAATTACCCATGATGCTTTGCAGACCCAAATTCTCGTCTCATCAATCTCTGAGACCCTACATTCCTCCTGACAGTTCTCTTCTCAACACCTGGGATGCAAATACTCTGTTAACTAAGACAAAGTACTGAGTACTCCAAAGACTTCCCTTTATTATGTTCTAGGCTACAGGCTTGTATGTACCCTTATACCTTACTAGATCTTCTGGATTCTAACAGAATTGCCTTCTACTTTGGCAGTAGCCTCAGGATAATGTTCTATCAGCACCTCAATTGGGTCTGTCTGTGCAAAAGTGCTCCCATCTGGGTCAAGGTTACAAAACTTGGCTACTTTTAGCTGGTCACTATCGGGTCATATTCAGTTGCATACTCGGGTGCAAAATCAAGAGACTAAGAATCCAAAAAGACATTTCTTTTGAAATTAGGTCTATTAATTTAACCATTTGTTAACGCATTATAAAACTGAAATCATACACTCATGGATTATTTGGATTTGGATTATTATTATTATTATTTTTGGATTAATCATTATTATTTGGATTATTATTTGGATTATTATTATTTTTGCTAATTTGGATTATGAAAACTTTAAAAATGCAAAGATCATTAACAAACATTCAAATGCTAATATTTGAGAAACTTCATTCATGATATATGTAAGCAATGGGTTACAGATTAAAAAATATAAGGACTTTGTTTAGAATAAAAAGTAGTGTCCAATATTTCCAGCTAAGAAAGACTTTGTATCCAGGCCAATGTGGCTTGGTCTGACTACCTGAGTAAAGTAGCTAGGGATACAGCCTATAGTAGTTGCGTAGCTTGATGGTAAAGTCATGGCCTCTGGAGTCAATAGCCTGGTTATGAACCCCAACTCTTCTACTTACTACTTGTACAACCTTGGGTAAGTTACTTAAATGCTCTATGTTCCTGTATTCTTGTCTATGACATGGAGATGATTCCCATTTCATAATGCTTCAATTAAATAAAACAATGCATACATAGTATTTAGTACAATATTGACATATAATTAGAATGAAATAAATTAATACAGCTAAGGATAAAAATGTTTTGGTACTATGAATGGAACAATAGTTACAAACAATTATGCTGATGTGAACTAGCACTCACTGATTTTTATTATCTAAAAATATATACATTAAAACAGCCAACTACCACCAATGCTTATTTAGCATCAGTTATGCTCACTGGCCTTTGAATTAAGCTCAATTACATTCTCCACTGTAGAAATATTTAGCTTATTAATAAATGAAACACCAGCATCCTAAATAATTTTACCAAATAATATGCTTGAATCCTAGTACAAAGTATATCAAAATTTAAAACCTCTAGAAGACCAAAAAAAAAAAAAAAGATACTTTCTCATATATCCTCACCTACTCCCGTAAAAATGCAGAGATCAAAACTAAAATAGAGTATCATCTCACTTAACTGAGATAAGGTTGAACTACACTCCTTTCAAATTCTATCAATCTGTGCACATGGCCAAAAAAGGATACTGTACGTGATATTCAAATAGTATCGTCCAGCTGGTAATGTTGGATGTAAATCACTTTTCCGCTCTATAAGACGATATAACTTACGAAAAGTAGGTAATGCTGCAGTACGCATCCAAACAATAAAATCCTCATTTATGAACCCATTATTATCTGGTTCAGAATCCAACATGTACACTGGTTTAACCCAGTTTACTGGCTTTGTTGTACCTTAAAAAAAAGGGTGAGGGGAGGGGACAAAATATTCAATTCTATTAAGAGTTTCACTGAAAATTCACTCAAATAAAACAAAGATATACAATACACAATCTAAGTACTTTTTGTATTTTCAAAGGTATAAATATATTCTAAGAAAGTCTTAAAATCTAGAGACAAACCGGGGTGCCTGGGTGGCTCAGTGGGTTAAAGCCTCTGCCTTCAGATCAGGTCATGATCCCAGGGTCCTGGGATCGAACCCCACATCGGGCTCTCTGCTCAGCAGGGAGCCTGCTTTCCTCTCTCTCTCTGCCTGCCTCTCTGCCTACTTGTGATCTCTCTCTCTCTCTCTCTCTCTCTCTCTCTGTTAAATAAATAAATAAACAAACAAATAAATAAATAATTTTTAAAAAATCTAGAGACAAACCAATTTCTCATGTAACAACAAATAACTACAAAGATTGGATGACTTCTTTAGGAAAATACTAAAAGTATGCCACTGAGTATCTGAGTATATACCAAAAACCAGATGATTTAATGCAAAGATATAATGGTAAAAAAACATTACATTGTGAAATTGAGGCATAGAATCAAAAATAAATTTTAATTTATAACTATAATAAAAAAATGGGTCTGTTTAAAAGAAACTCGCCTGAAGTTTTAAGACAATGGCTGAAATGCTTATAAGAAAATATTAGAAAAATTCAAGATTAGAAATACATAATATTTCCTTTAGAATTTCAGTACATAGGAACATACAATGTATTTTACCTAAATTGGTGTGAAGTTAAGAAAAGTTGTTTTTTAAAAAAGCATAAACATTTTTAAGATTCTAAAGACAGACAATTTTAGGTACTTCATTAAAACTCTAGCTTATACCACATTTTAAAGAAATATTTGTAAATTTTACCTTTGAATCGTTCTTTTAGACTTTCTCCTCCAGGGGGATTTCTGAATTTCACATTTTTATCTGTCCACCAAGCAATGCCTTTCTTTTTCAAAGGAATAGGTGTAGGATAAGATTCATTGCCAATAAGAAACAATTCTAATGTATCTAAACATAAAAAAGAAGATATTGTTAAATACTGAAAATCCACAGCACCTACAATACTCTATGGGAAATGAGGGCTCTGATATCTGCTCCCAAGAGTGGCTATTACAGTAGGCAGGCATACATTGTACATTTGCTCTTGATTACTTATACGTGAATTATCTATGGTAATTTTATTATCCTAGATGGACTTCTCTTTCCTCAATACAGTTAGAAGTCACTTCTACATGGCTAACTAGATGTAGTAAGGTCAAATGTTTTAATATTAACCAAGTGAAATAATTTGCAGGGTAAATATGCTTCTCCTCTTTTCCTTTAAAAAACACATTCCTAAACAGTTTCTGGCTTATCCATTTCTCTATCTGTACTATCCAATATGGTAGCCACGAGCTACATGGATACAGAGCCACCGAAATTACAGCTGGTCCAAATGACTATGTTTTGTAAGTATATATTTCAGAAATAAAAACCTCAATACAAGAAAATAGGATACAAAGTATCTCATTCATCCATTTTATGTACTGAATATCATTTATGGGTAAAAGGTAGTATTTGGGATTCAATAAAATATATTAAAAAATTAATTTCACTTGTTTTTGTTTCTAATGAGACTATTAGAAAATCTTAACATATACACATGTCTCACATTGATGGTTTACATTATAGTAGTATCAGTTGGTGGGAATGCAAACTGGTACAGCTACTCTGGAAAACAGTATGGAGGTTCCTCAGAAAGTTGAAAATAGAGCTATCCTACTACCCAGCAATCCCACTACTGGGATCTACCCTAAAGATACAAATGTAGAGATCTGAAGGGGCACACGCACCCTAATGTTTATAGTAGCAATGTCCACAATAGCCAAACTATGGAAAGAACCTAGATGTCCATCAATAGATGAATGGATAAAGAAGATGTAGTATATATATATGCAGCCATCAAGAGAAATGAAGTCTTGCCATTTTCAACGACATGGATGGAACTAGAAGGTATTACGCTAAACGAAATAAGTCAGTCAGAGAAAGACAATTATCAGATGATCTCTCTGATATGAAGAATTCGAGAGGCAGGGCAGGGGGTCATGGGGTAGGTGGGGGAGAGAAATGAAACAAGATGGGATGGGGAAGGAGACAAACTATAAGAGACTCCTAAACTCATGAAACAAACTGAGGGTGGCTGGGAGGTAGGCGGGGTAGGGATGGGGTGGCTGGGGTATGGACACTGGGGAGGGTACGTGCTATGGTAAGTGCTATGAAATGTGTAAGCCTGACGATTCACAGACATGTACCCTGGGGCAAATAATACATTATGTGTTAAAAAAAATTTTTTTTAATTAAAAAGGAGAAAAAAAACCATTAGTATCAGACAGTGCTGCTTTAAATGATCAATTATAGCTTCTTTGTATTTGTATAAATATTGAGGTGGTGAAAAAGGCAGCCTTTTATTTTGTCATATATGAAATACGAAGACTAGCAGAATGTCTCTGCTTCTTCTGCCCAGAGTGAGATTCATTCTTAAAATATAAGAATTCTCAAAAAAAAGTCATAGAACATTATAACATCCTATTAAATAACTAAATGATATATTTATCTTAAAGTTGCTCAGGGCACCTGGGTGGCTCAGTCAATTAAGCGTCTGATTCCTGGTTTTGGCTTAGGTCATTATCTCATGGGTCGTGAGATGGAGCCCTGAGTGGAGTGGAGCGCTCGGGCTCTGCACCAGCAGGGAGTCTGCTTGAAGATTCTTTCTTTCTGCTCCTACCCCCACGTGCATATGCACATAGAGCTCCTGCATGCTCTATCTCTCAAATAAATAAATCTTTAAAAATAAATAAAACAAAGTTGCTCAATTTCTCAACTTCATTCATATTTACTAGACTATCAAATCAGTATCAATAAATTATACACATTTTTCTATTTATATGTGTTTATAATCTGTATCTTTATTTTTATCCGTATCATACCATTAAACATGCTGTTGGCAATAGCTCCACAAGGAGCAATTGGTTTGTCTTCATTTCTTCGATAAGGCTCACATTCCTTACTGGGATTCTGATGTTTAGAAGGAAAAGAAGAAAGAAATTAACACACGGGCCTCTGGGAGAATTATGAGCTAACCATAATTACTGATTAAAAATTCAATCCCTTCATGTGTCTCACTTGCAATGCATACAGAATAAGTCTGTATCGTAAAGACTGTAACACCACATTTAAATACTCAAATTATTTCTTAATTTTACCATATTACCTTTTTATGTAACCTTTCCTTGCAAATACTTTGTCACATATGCAGATATCAAATTGACTTTTTAAAAATTTTCATATCAATACAAAAATCCTATCACAAAGAGTTTTCTGCTCAAGAAAAATTAAGAAGCAGTCTATTGTCAATCCAGTTGTGGTATAATAAAAGGAATCTTCAACTGAAAGTAGACTGGAGGCTCTAGTTCCACCTATGTACTATGTAACTTTGGGCAAGTCCCTTGATTTATCTGGCTTCACTTAGAAAATGAACATGTTCAACTAGATAATTTCAAATTTTGTAGTTCTGGGTTAATTCCACAGTCCCATATCAAAGGAAGGAGTGAGAGTGAGGTTTTAAATATAAATAAACTCTTCAGCAGGGGAAATATATTCTAGCCACTGAATTCTTCAGGAAGTCTTAATAGAAAGGAAAATACTTTTTACTACCTATGTATCAGAGATCCTGAACTAAGCAATGCTAGATACTTTCTCTTAACTGGTTTAGGAAAGCCATTTATTGAGTATCTAATATACCATGTATCCTGCAAGGTGTCAGACACAGAAAACAAACAAATAAATAAATTCCCTGCTTTTAAACAGCTCACAGTGTAACAGAGGAAACAGATCCACATACAACCAAATATTATATGAAATAAGAGCCATGATAGAGTTTATATTCATTCAACATGAAAATTAAATGTTTTCCATGTGCTAAGTACTGGCAAGGTGCTTGGTATATGGTGATTAAAATGATCCTCGCCCTCATGAGCTTATAGTATAGTTGGGAAAACAGAAGACAAATAAGTAAATATATAATTACAAATTGCAGTAAGAGTTATGAAAGTGGTATGCCAAGTAATTAATGGCAAAATAAATTACTTTAGAACCTATGATAAGGAAAAGTTTGTTCTGGAGGTAGTATAACATAAGTTAAGACCTAAAAAAGAATAGGAGACAAGCACGTGACAACCAGGCAGAAGATGGTTTTTAAGCAGAGAAAATAATACATGCCACTGAGAAAGAACTTGTTATTTCTGAGAAGGTAAAAGGAGAATGTAGTTAGAGTATGGGAACAAGAAGAATAACATATGACACTAGAAAATTATGCATAGTTCAGATCAGCCTGAGATTTTACTACAAATGCTAGTAGACATACTGAAAGATCATTTAAGTGGCATTTACATTTTTTAAAAGATCACTATAGCAACTATGTAGAAAATGGCCTGAGAGGAGGGCCAGAACAGATGATGTGGAGAGAGCTGGAAATGCATAATGTGGGGAGAGTTTGTTAAGCAAGGCGAGAAGTGACTTGGGATAAGGTATGAATGAACTAAATATGTAAAGAAGTTATTTTGTATCCAAGGGCACTACAGAAAATAGCAGGCCTCCAGGTGAGAGGGGCTTTAAACTCCTCTTTAAACAAGACTTTAAACTAGTATTCTAGGCAAATAAAATGTAAATGTCAAAAGGGCATGGTTAGGGAGAAGCACATACCACCCAGGGCAGCCAGGCCAAAGACACATTGGAAACAAGGAAGTGGAGTGGAGTGGTAGGTTGATAGCAGACTGTGAAGGGCCTTACACACAAAGTTTTTTTTTAAGATTTTTAAAAATGTATTTATTTGACAGAGAGAGAGAGATCACAAGTAGGCAGAGAGGCAGGCAGAGAGACAGGGGGAAGCAGGCTCCCTGCCGAGCAGAGAACCTGATGCTATGCGGGGCTCAATCCCAGGACCCTGAGATCATGACCTGAGCTGAAGGCAGAGGCTTTCACCCACTGAGCCACCCAAGTGCCCCACACACAGTGTTTTAAGTAACAAAGACTTCAATCTGTTCTTAAAATCTTTAAAGTTTTTGAAAGCCACCTGGTCTTAAAATCATGTATTTTGGTCTAGCTCAGAGATCAATAAGTAACAGACTACACTTGTTTTTATAAATAAAATTTTATTGGAACACAGTTACAGTACACCCATTCATAAGTACTGTCTATGGGTTCCTTTCGTTCTACAGTGGCAGAGGGGAGTAGCTGTGTCAGAGACCATATGATCTGCAAAACCGAAGGTATTTACTATCTGGGCTTTACAGAAACAAATTCATCAGTTCCTAGTCTAGGCTAAAAGCTTCTTGCTTGCAGCCTGTAAGGAAAGAATCGATCTGTTTCTTTTGCCCACAGCAAAGAAAGGGTGCATTTAAATAAAATAATTATTTAATAAAACCACCATTTTCCAGGTCTCTAAACATGCCCAATCTATAATCCCAATCAACAAATTCAGAAAGATCTAAGAAGTTGGTGTGTCTCACAGAACATCACCTTCTCTGGATTTGAGTTCTAAAACCACATAGTATTGCAAAATATTGCAAACCTAACCAGAATCTTTAAAGAGACTTGGTATTTCTTGAGATACCAAACATTAGGAACTAGCAATAAAACCAGTAAAGATAACCTAGAACAGATATATGCTTACCAAGAGCATTCCAGTCACAATATAGTCCTAAACTGCATTCTAAGAGATTCACGATATCTAAGAAATCCTAAATAGCTCTGGAACTCTGAAGGTTTGCTGCATTGGCCACAATAACATAAAATATTTGGGCACCAACCACTACTATGAAAAGTTGAACAACAGTTAGAAAACTAAGATCCTCTAGCCCAAACCAGACTGGGCATCAGAAGGGGAGTTTGTTTGGGGGCACCTGGGTGGGGTGACTCAGTCAGTTTAGCATCTGCCTTCGGCTCAGGTCATGATCCCAGGGTCCTGGGATCAAGCCCCACATTGGGCTCTCTGCTCAGTGGGGAGCCTGCTTCTCCCTCTCCCTCTGCTTGTGTTCTCATCTGTCAAATAAATAAAATCTTCCAAAAATAGCAGTAAAATAAAAAAGTAAAAACCCTTACTAAACTACAAATAACAAGTAACACTTTAATTTCATCCTAAATTTAATATTTCTAACTAAGCTATTACCACATATTCTTATTTATATCTACATTTTCATATTCCCATTATTTTACTTACAAGTAAAGCACTAGAATCTCCATTTAGTTGACTATCATCTCGAGATTTCACATAACGACGATGGTTTTGATAGAAATTAGACAGTCCATAATACATAAACACATTGCCCTAGAGAAAGAGAAGGGAAACAATTTTCATATGAAACTGTTATATTTGTTTCATGCATATATAAAAGCTAGTCATTTGGACTTTACTAGTTTAGAATTTGTGATAACTTAAATCAAGTACTGGAGTGAATCCGTATGTTAAAAAATTCAAGAATAGGGGCGCCTGGGTGGCTCAGTGGGTTAAAGCCTCTGCTTTCGGCTCAGGTCATGATCCCAGGGTCTTGGGATCGAGCCCAGCATCGGGCTCTCCGCTCAGCAGGGAGCCTGCTTCCCCCTCTCTCTCTGCCTGCTTGTGATCTCTCTCTCTCTGTCAAATAAATAAAATCTTTAAAAAAAAAAAAAAATTCAAGAATAAACTTTGAAATATCCTTAAAGACTTCAAAGAAGTACTATTTGCATGAAAAAAAGCCCTCAAGGTGTCTGTTAGCCTATTCTACTTTCAACTTCAAATTTTCTTCAATTCAGATTGGTCTCCACTGAGATTCAACTTTTCAAAGGGATAATGGTCAAACTTTTATTTATTGCTCAAGTTAATTCTGAATTTGAACTGAGACATAATAAATTTCTTAACAAGATATTATATAATATTAGTAATTAATAAATTAACAATTAGTAAAGTATCTATGTTAATGAGTCAATATATAACAATCAAGAAAAATACTTTAATATAGTTGGAGGAGCCAATTTGGAATAACTTGGGAAAGAAGGGTGACCTACATACACTATAATTATTCAGAAGGCACTGCAAAACCACCTTGAATGACTTAAGGTTTTAAGAGGTAGCAAAAACATTAAACTATTTTCTCCTTCTGGTTGCTACCTTTATAGTCTATAATGAAAAATAACTCAGTAGGGGCTCCTGAGTGGCTCAGTTGTTAAGTGTTTGCCTTCAGCTCAGGTCATGATCCCAGGGTCCTGGGATCAAGCCCCATATCGGGCTCCCCGCTTAGCGGAAAGCCTGCTTCTCCCTCTCTCTGCCTGCTGCTCCCCCTTCTTGTGAATTCTCTCTGTCAAATAAATAAATAAAAATCTTTTTAAAAATAAATAAATAAAAATAACATTTTAAGTAGGCTTTATTTGATTTGCTATTTTCACATACACAATTACTTATTTAAAATTTAATTTTCAAATGTCAAATTATACCAACTTTCCCATTCCATATAAAGAAAACCTTTAAATAAAAACTATTTTTGGTTATCAGAAATATCACACAAACAAAGAATATGCTTTAAAAAAGATCATCTCAGGGTGCCTGGGTGGCTCAGTCGTTAAGCATCTGCCTTTGGCTCAGGTCACGATCCCAGAGTCCTGGGATCGAGCCCCACATCGCATCAGGCTCTCTGCTCAGCAGGAAGCCTGCTTCTCCTGCTACCTTCCCTCTGCTTGTGTTCCCTCTCTCGCTGTGTTTCTTGCTGTCAAATAAATTAAAAATCTTAAAAAAAAAAAAAAAGATCATCTCCTGTGAAATGTGTAAGCCTGACGATTCACAGACATGTACCCTGGGGCAAATAATACATCATATGTTAATAAAAATTTAAAAAAATAAATAAAAAATAAAAATAAATCCCCCCTCCCCAAAATCATCTCGAGTAAGAAGCAATACAGTAAATTCAACTTATAAACTGAAAAATCCTTTCAGTGAATACTGAGATAAAATAACTTTGAAAAGGCTGTTAGTCCAATGCAAAGTTTGGTCTTATGAAGGAACACAGGGCCCCACAAAAGAATAGGCTTTTCAGGAAAAGTTCTAAAGTAGGTGTTTTTTGATGGGGAAGGAAACAATAGAAGCTTTCTAATTATTACAAGTCTGTTGTATCTCAATTCGGCCTGTTCAGACAAAAGCAGAACTTAATGTATCCATCTTTATAGTTTTCTTCATCACAGTGAAAAAATATGCATTCCTATGTTTTAAAATTTATATGTTATTTCTGCTGAAACAAAGTAAAATAAATTCCTGTCTTCTCCCAAATTTATATGCATGTTTTTTAAGATAGTGTTATTGTTCTTTATTTCAGTGCATGAACATCTATAACCACTAGATGGCAACCACCTACTGGGAACTACAAAAGTCAAACTGGCCTTCTAAGAAAATTTTAAGTGTAGAAAAATCCAAAAAGTTGACAAGTATTAAAGTAATTTTGCTTCCTGAAGAATAAAACACTTTTTTAAGCTCAATTTTTAGATAAAGGAAAGCACAAACTGGTTTTGTCTTGCCTGTTCTGAATCTTTGTCCTTTAGCATCTGTTCAATTTCCAGTAACAGTATGAATGCAAAAGATACACAACTACACACACACACACACACACACACACACACACGCACGCACATACACAGAATAGTGTTCTGTTGTGAGGACATAAAAGCTCAATAAGGTTTCACTATGTGTTTGCATTTATGGTAATTCATATCTAATAGAAAAATAAGACAAATAATGACTTAGTAAATTTCCAAAGTAAACTTACTTTAGTATTAAATGTAGGCAAAATACTTGATATAAATGATACATTGATTTGTACGACAAAATTTTTCAGTGAAAAGATAAAATGTTTTAAATTTAGTTTATAAAGTACTAAACTATTTAAATAAATACAGGTATTTAATTGCCAGACAGCATAATGCAACAGTTGAACAAAACAATCTTCCTCAAAAGGATACAGACTTCACTACAAAAATGAAATCAGTAAAAAAATTTTAATAAAACATCAAAATTTTTAAAAGCAGGGCTCTTCTAACACATTGGGAATACAGACCTCAAATGACTGTTCCAGTGTGAAGTTAATGGTACAATAACAAGGTGTCGCATTCGGAGACAAACATTTATTGCAGGGACTATAAGGGTCTGTTCCGGTATAATCAATCTGTAAGAGAAACACAAAGTAAGTACTTCCTTGGAGAAAGTGGATACACTGTGAAATAACTTGCTATTAGAAGAAAAAAAGGAGTCCAATGAAGCAATGTATATCCCAGAAAAAAAAGTTTGTAAGGTAATCTATTTTGACAACCTAAGGTAATGAAAACTGAAAAGGGTCCTCTGTTATTCTACAAGCTCATCTTTCCAAGTAAATTCCTCTCTCCTTTTTACCAGGAGAAATATATTTATGCAAAAAATCAGATAAAAAATTCTAACTGCATGATGTATAAAGATTTAAACAGCTATATAAAGGCTAAATAATTAAAATATCACGTTGAGGGGTGCCTGGGTGGCTCAAGTCAGCTGGGCATCTGCCTTTGGCTCAGTTCATAATCCCTGAGTCCTGGTATAGCGCCCCACACTGGGCTATCTGCTTGCAAGGGGCCAGCTTCTCCCTCTCCCTTTGCCTGCTATTCCCCTTGCTTGTGTTCTGTCAACTAAATAAATAACATCTTTAAAAAATAAGTGAATAAATAAAAATCAATTTAAAAAAATACCAAGCTGATACAGAAATCATTAAATCAGTTATTGCTCTTAAATCTTCCAATCTTTAATACTTTTCAGTCACGTCAGCTTTCCATGGTATATTTTCAAATTAAAAAAAAAAACAAACAAAAAAAACCCTAGTAGGTATCTCAAGAGCTACCATTTTCTTAAAAACCTGGTTTGTAAAATAAAGAATTTGTCTTGTCTTTGTCCTGGTTTCCTGGTAGGGAGCTTCTAAAACCCTTGGAATTTCTCCAGTGACAGGAGTGTATTTGTTTTTGATAAGCCGCTTGATTCACACACTAGAGTTTCTGCTACAGAATGCCTAGGATGGGGGCTAGTCACCAGAAAGACTATAAATGATTAGGGACTTTGGCCCAGCCCAACCTGTGGGGAAAGGGGAAAGGCTGGGAATTTCGTCCAATTATATGGGCCAATGTTTAATCAATCATGCCTGTGTCATGAAATGCCAAAAAAAAAAAAAACACCCCTCTGGAAACAGAAGCACAGGGCTGCTTCCTGGTTTGTTAACCCACTGATGTACCAGAAGAGCGACATGCCCTGATTCTATAGGTAGAAGGGACAAGATTCTACAAGGGAGATTCTTTAGTGCCTTCTACAAGGCACTAAGATTCTATAGGGAGAAGGCACAAGATTCAAGTCCCTACCAGACCTCAACTTATGTGTTGTCTTCATTTAGCTAGTCCTAATTTATGTTGTTTACAATAAAATTGTAATCCTAAGTATAGCACTTCCCTGAGTTAAGTCATTCTGGCAAATTATTGAAACTGAGAAGGATCACAAGAACCCCAGATTTATAGCCAATTCGCCAAAAGTACAGATGGTCTGGAGACCTCTAAACTTGCAACTGGAATCTGAAGGACAGTCTTGTGTGTGTATGTGGAGGGGGGTCTTAGGAAGCCCCTGGATTTGTAGCTAATTGACCAGAAGTGTGGGTAGCCTGGGCACCTAATTTGCAGCTGGTGTCTAAAGTGGTGGCAATCTTGTTGGGAACCATGCCCTTACAGCTGTGGACTCTGATGCTATTTCAAGGTGGTTAGTGTCAGAATTGAATTGCAGTACACCAGCTGGTATCAGAAGACTGGCCTAATGGCTAATATGAGACTTTTTTTCCATTATAAGAATTTTTTTTAAATCGATACCATTATTTATCAATTATTTTATGGTCTTAAAAATCCTTTGTACTCTACCTATTCATCCCTCCCTCCCCAACCACGGGCAACCACTGATCTTTTTACTGTCTCCACAGTTTTCCCTTTTCCAGAATGTTGTATAGTTGGAATCACACAGTATGTAGCCTTTTTGGACTGGCCTCTTTAACTTAATAATATGCATCTAATGTTACTCCATGTCTTTTCATGGCATGATAGCACATCTCTTTTTAGCACTGAACATTATTCCATTTTCTGGATGCAACACAGATTTATCCATTCACCTATTAAAGGACATCTTGCTTGCTTCCAAGTTTGGACAATTATGAGTAAAACTACTATAAGCATCCTTGTGCAGGTTTTGTGTGAACCTAAGTTTTCAGCCATTTGAGTAGATTACAAGGAGTAGGAATGCTGGATTGTATGATAAGAGCATGTTAGTTTTCTAAGAGGCTGTCAAACTATCTGTACTGTTTTGCATTCCTACCAGCTGTGAATGAGTTCCTGTTGCTCCACATCCTCACCAGCATCTGCTGCTGTCAGATTTTTGGATTCTCACCACTCTAATAGTTATACAGTGGTATCTTGTTTTAATTTACAATTCTCTAATGAGCTATGTTAAGCATCTTTCATATACTATTTGCCATCTATATATTAGAGACCAAATGTATCCTCCCAAAATCAGAGTTGGAGCACTAAATTTCAATGTGATTGCTTCTGGAGGTGGGGCCATTGGAAGGTTATTAGGTTTAGATGAGGTCATGAAGGTAGAGCTCCCATAATAGGATTAGTGTCCTTAAGAGCAAAGACCAGAGCTCCTTCTCTCTCCCTGTCCCTTGAGAACAAAGTGAGAAGGCAGCATCAGCAAGTGAGGAAGAGGGTTCTCACCAGGAACTAAATCTACCAGCACCTTGATCTTAGACTACCCAGACTCTAAAACTATGAGAAATAAATGTTATTTAAGTCACCTGGTCTGTGTTTTCTGTTCTGTTTTGGGTTTTGTTTTGTTTTGTAGCAGTCCAAGATGAAACAAGAGTTTAGTACTAAAAAGTGGGGTGTTGCTATAACAAATACCTACAAAGACAGAAGTGCCTTTGGTAATGTGTAAGGGGTAGAGGCTGGAAGAGACTGGAGATGAATGCTAAAAATAGAAACATTAAGGATAATGGCGGCAGCCAAGAAAGAGCTTTGGGGCAAGACTGCCTGGCCCAGTGGGTCCGGAAGGTGGAAGAGCATCAAACCAAAGAGGATTATACTTGAGCCTTAAGTTCGGAAATATTTACACCTCACTAGATTTTGAAGACTTGCTTAGAACCTGTCACCCCCCTTTTATTCTCTAATTTTCTCCCCTTTCAAATGGGAATGTCTACGCTCTGTCAATTCTTCCACTGTATTTGGGAAGCACATAACTTATCTGGTTAAATAGGTTCACAGCTGGAAAGACATTTTGTCTCAGGATGAACATACCTCAAGTGCCACCCATATCTGATTTAACTGATAATTTAGATGAGACTTTTGAGTTAATGCCAGATTGAGCTGAGACTTTGGGGGACTACTGGGATGAAATCAAAGTATATTTTGCATGCAAGAAGAACATGAATTCGAGGAGCAGAAGGGTGGAATGTACGGACTCAATGTGTCCTTCCAAAATTTATATGTTGCTTCCCTAACCTCCAATAAGATAGCATTTGGAGGTGGGTCTTTGGGAGGTAATTAGGTTTAGATGAGGTTGTAATGGTGGGGCCCCTATGACAGGATTGGTATCCTTAATAAAAAGAGGAAGAGTGGCCAGAGCTCTTTCTGCCACGGTAAGGACATAGAGACCTCCTGCAGGCTAGGATGAGGGTTCTCACCAGGAAATCAATCTACCAGCACCCGATCTTGGACTTCTCTGCTTCAAAGACTGTGAGAAATGACTATCTGTTGTTTATAAGCTACCTAGTCTATGGTCTTTTGTTATAAGAGCCCAAACTAAGATATTGTATTCTTGGGTGAGATATCTCTTCAGGTCTTTTGCCCAATTTTTAATTGGGTTTTTCATTTCCTTATTGCTGAGTATTAAGAGTTCCTTGCATATTTTGGATAATAGTCCTTGAAAAAATGTTTTTTCCTACTCAGTGGCTTGTGCTCTCACTCTTTTGATAAATAAGAATATTATGATAAACATAAGAATATTATGATAAACATAATATTCACATAAGAATATTATGATAAATAGCCTTTTATTTACTTTAATAAAGTAAAATGGCTACAAAAATTAGCCATTTAATCTTTATTTCTAAAACTGAACATTTAAACTTTATATATGTTCAGTTTTTCCTTATATTAAAAAAAAGGTTAAAATCAGTATATAGAAAATGGAATCAGCAACTAACTGCAACATCTGATTGCTTTTTAAAAAATATTTATTTAGGGGCGCCTGGGTGGCTCAGTCGTTAAGCATCTGTCTTCAGCTCAAGTCATGATCCCAAGGTGTTGGGATCATCGAGCCCCGAATCGGGCTCCCTGCTCGGCGGGAAGCCTGCTTCTCCTGCTACCATTCCCTCTGCTTGTGTTCCCTCTCTCGCTGTGTTTCTCTCTGTCAAATAAATAAAATCTTTAATAAACAAACAAACAAATAAATAAAAAGATTTATTTAGTTCAGAGGGAAAAAGAGTATAATCATGTATAAGTGAGGGGAGAGGCAGAGAGAGAGAGGGAGACAAGCAGAGTCCCCACTGAGTACGGGCTGGACACAGGGCTCATCACAGGACCCTGAAATCATGACCTGAGCCAAATTCAAGAGTCCAACGCTTAACTCACTGAGCCACCCAGGTACCCCAACATCTGACTGCTTCTCAAAAACTTCAAAATTGTTTAATAAATCCTGGTTCTGTCAAATTCCAATATTGAAATGTTCCCCACCAAAACCTATTTGTTTAATAATAAAACTTTGTTTAGAGAAAATTTTTATTCACTCCAAATATGAGAAATTAGGCACATAACTAAAACAAGCTAAAAACATAGGTCTCCTAAATGAAGAGAGGCAAAGCATATGTAATTTATACTACACCTGTTGGGCTACAACTTTCCACTTAGGGCCTATTCATACATAATATCCCACTTAAAACCCAAGTTTTATGATTCTGAAGAGATGAAAGATGAAACCATTTAGAAGGCAGAACTGTATTTTAAAATCTATATTAAACTATATTAGTTTTTTTCAATTTTTATTTAAAAAAATTTGCACATTTTCTTTCTAGGCTTTTCTTTTTTGAAGATTTTATTTATTTGACACAGAGAGAGAGAGAGAGAGAGAGATTGAGGACACAAGTAGGTAGAGAGGCAGGCAGAGGGAGAGGGAGAAGTAGACTCCCCGCTGAGCAGGGAGCCCGATGCGGGGCTTGATCCCAGGACCCTGAGATCATGACCTGAGCTGAAGGCAGAGGCTTTAACCCACTGAGCCACCCAGGTACCCCTCTTTTTAGTCTTTCTTAAGACTAATTTAAGGATTAAAAAAAAAGTGGCCAGCTGTGCCTATTACCATATTGTATGACTTTGAACAAAAACCTCTCAAATCACTCTCTTTCAAATTAGTTTCTAGGGCAAAGTAAGAAAGAAAGATCATTAATTGTGATTAAGCAAGGATATGTATTATTTATTTGAACAAAAATAATTAATATGATGGAATATGAAATCTAATAAATTATACTACAGTATATTAAAACTGAATATTTTATTGGAACCAAGAATAACAGGGGATAGCTATAACATTTTCATTATAATCTTTTGATATAATTTTCAAAATGTACAAAAAATTGGTATGTGTTTTGATTTTAGGAAAATCCAAAAGGAATTTTTAAAAAATCATTATCATTAACATATTCAACCTTACTACATGCAAGGCATAACATATGGTACAAAATGGATACAAAAGCAATCATACCTAAACTTCACATTGTTTACACATTCCTTTCTATTATATACATACTGTATTTCAACTGATTTTCATAAAAATCCTATGTTATTTCCACTGTACACAAAAAGAACACATTCAGAAACCTGCCCAAGATCACACAAATAGCATTAGCTTGCACTAGGCTAAAACCAAGGATTTCTAACCCCAAGCCCAAGTTTCTTCTACTGAACTGCTTTTTCCCAAGAATCATCAGTCCCCTTTGCCCTGTAGAAGACTATTTTATCAAAGGTATCACAAGAATACAAAGAAAAGGACTACAAATGCTAAGTGCCAAACTGAATGGTAAAGAGGACCATGACAAGTACAAGGTGAACCAATAATTTCTTTTTTTTTTTGCAGGCTCCCTGCTGAGCAGAGAGCCCCATGCGGGGCTTGATCCCAGGACCCTGAGATCATGACCTGAGCCAAAGGCAGAGGCTTTAACCCACTGAACCACCCAGACGCCCCTGAACCAATAATTTCTTACTGAGAAGAGGATCTGAACTGAACCATTAAAAAAAAAGAAAAAAGAAGATCTGTACAAGTGTAAGAGGGGGGGCATTAGAGAAGCAAGAAGGTAGAGGGTATAGGTATATTTCAGGACAATGAACATAAACACTTTGGATTTATGGACAGTTTTCATGTTGTCAGGAAATAAGGCTAAGGAAGATAAACTGGAGCTATAAGGATACTCTGTATTTTACTGGCTAATGTTTACTGAAATACACTAAGTGCCAGACATAATAAGTACTTAATACACTTCGTCTCATTAAAAAAAGTATAATAGTCGTACAAAGTTTGGTTTTGTTTTCCTTATTTTAACCTAGAAGACTGCTATTTAGGAAAGTTTAGTAATTTTCTCAAAATTACCCTATTAGTAATTATGAGCAAGAATTTGAAACCAGCTCTGCTTTACTCCAAAATCTATGTTCTTTTCACACTAGTAGGAAAGGAGGTAGGTACAGATTGTGTGAGTGAGAGAAGTAACAGAGGTACAACAAATAAGGCAGCAGGGTATCCTAGAGGACTGATAATATAATTTAAAATATTTAAAACATTAATTTTTTTTATTAACAGGTAATACATCACTGTAGAAAAATTCCTCTTGAAAATGCTCATCAGATAAACAGAGTGAAGGAAAGAAATAAACAGCCACATTTAAATTATTTACAGCCTCTTAAAAGCAGCTGAATTCTTTTTGGAGTCAGTCACTATTTTAATCTTTGAAGATTACTTTTTTAAAAAATCAAAAGCTTAATTCTAAACTTACAGCTATAGAACAAATATAATCGGTTATATCCAAATCAAAATCTGTGGGTCATGTGAAATCTGTTACACGTTTCTATAAATTAGATAATCTGAGTGGGAACAATAAACAAGGATTTTACTTTTTTGTTTTTTGATAGAGAAAGCACAAATAGGGGTAGGGGCAGAGGGAGAAGGACAAGTGGACTCCCCACTGAGCAGGAACCTAGAAACTATGCAGGGCTCATCCCAGGACCCTGAGATCATAACCTGAGCCAAAGTAACCTCAACCAACTGAGCCATCCAAGCACCCCACGGATTTCACTTCTAATTGAATCAGTTTCAATCTCATACTTGGAAATGATAAATTAATGAATTAGGTAATAATGTAAATTATCTTTAAAGAAAGGACAGCAATAGCAAAACTAGCTATTATTTCCCAAATGTCTTCTCCATGCCAGCACTGCTCTTAACCTTTTACAGAGAGGAAATTGAAATTCAGAGGTTAAATAACTGCCCCAAACCAAAAGGCTGGTAGGTGACTATATGAGTTTCCTGGAGCTGCTGCAACAAATTGCCACAAACTGGGTGTCTTGCAACAAAGTGAAATTTATTCTCTCACAATTCTGGGGCTAGAAGTCTGAATTCAAGGTGTCAGCAGAGCTATACTTCCTCTGGGACTCTGGGTAGACTCGCTCTTTGCCTTCTTGTAGCTTCTGGTAGTGGCCGTCAATTCTTGGTGTTCTTTGGCTTGCAGCTGGATCACTCCACCTCTGCCTCTATTGCTTCTCACTACGTCTCTGTGTTCACATCACCTCCCTCTGTTCCTGTCTATCTCTTCTAAGGACATCAGTTAAATTGGATAGGAGCCCACCCTTTCTCTCTGCTCCTCCCTTGCTTGCTTTCTCTCAAATAAATTAATAAAATCTTTTAAATAAAGAATAAAATTGGTGTCAATTGTGAATATTCTTATGTTTTACACAGTACCAAATCTTCATATTTTTCAACTTAAAGACAGATTAAAAACGAGTTTGTTGGGATGCCTGGGTGGCTGTCAGTTAAGCGTCTGCCTTCAGCTCAGGTCATGAACCCAAGGTCCTGGGATCCAGCCCCGCGTTGGATTCCCTGCTCAGCCGGAAGCCTGCTTCCCCCGCCCCCGGCCCCTCAGCCTGCCGCTCGGCCTACTTGTGCTCTCTCCTCTCTGTGTCAAATAAACAGTGGGTTAAAGACTCTGAATCATCTCAGGTCATGATCTCAGGGTCCTGGGATGGAGCCCCCACATCAGGCTCTCTGCTTGGCGGGGAGCCTGCTTCCCCCCTCTCTCTGCCTGCCTCTACCTGCTTGTGATCTCTCTCTGTCAGATAAATGAATAAAATCTTTTTTAAAAATAAGTAAATAAAAATAAAAATTTTGTTGTGATAGGTAGGTATTGCTGGGGTCAAAGGCAGGCAGCCCCAAGACAGCCCACTTAGGTATGAACACGATTTTGAGTTAAAAGTAATCAATACCCAGCAGATTGAGGAAATGCTCTTTGCTTCCCTCTCAATTGCCTGCTTATATCAGGAAGAAAGCTATTAACAGAGATTCCACTTTACCAAAGAAACTTATCTATATAACAGGGCAACCTTTGTTTTCTAAATACCTTTTTACCTTCCTGCTAATGGTCTTTTTCTCTTTTGTATCCTCAGACCCCTACTCCTCTCCTCAGCTCAAATACAGGCAGAACGTTGCCTGATGGGGATTTCCAGGTCTGTGAGGGTTTTCTGTACATATATTACCAAATTTGATTTTCTCCTGTTAATCTGTCTCATGTCAATTTGATCCTTAGTCCACCTACAAGGATCTTGAAGGGTAGCAGATATTCTTCTGCCCTGACAATATCATCCCAGGACTACCTTAATTTTTAGTGTTTGAAATATAATTTTATAATATAAATTTTCATCAGTTTTACATATGGCATTTAACCCATTTCTACAAACGAAAAATAAATTCCAACATAAAGTTTTAGTTTATCCCTTAAAAGTCTTACTAAGGTTATCAAGTTATAAAAACTGCCTAGGATAGAACTGATGAAAAGGGCTTCGCTAATTATGATGCAACCTATATAATAGGGTAGAGGAACAGATAAATTAATGAGTAAAGCAGAGCTTTCTATTTTGAGGAAATACACAGTCATTTCTATATGAAATATTATTTTTGTATAGTCCAACTGATGTTCAAATATTAGTGGCTTTTACCTTTGTCTCCAGTGCTCCTTCCTGACAATAACTTCATGCAGCCTCATATCACACGGCATCCATTATACTGCTCTCTCTAAATTGTCACTGGTCTCTCCACCCCTTTGGTCCCATTTTTACATTCCTAGATGTATTCACTTGGTTGAGTTTCTTTGTTCCTACTTGAACTCTTACCATCTCTATTTCAAATCTATGGTGATCTTTTCAAAATTAAGCATATGTATATGATCTTTAAATTTTTTTTGGTTGTGCTTTCCTAAAAATTTGACTTTAAAAAAATCAGTAATGATAGTTCAGTTCATCGAATCCCCTAATCTCACCCTCAATGGCTGTCTTTTTTTTTTTTTTTTTAACATATAATGTATTATTTGCTTCAGGGGTACAGGTCTGTGAATCATCACTCTTATACAATTCACAGCATTCACCATAGCAATACCCTCCCTAATGTCCATTGCTCAGCCACCCAATCCCTACCCCCTCACCCCCCAACAACCATATCTCAAGTTTGTTTCTCTAGATTAAGAGTCTCTTATGGTTTGTCTCCCTCCGGATCCCATCTTGTTTCATTCTTTCCCTCTCTACCACCCACAACCCCCTGCCCTGCCTCTCAAATTCCTCATATCAGTGAGATCATATGATAATTGCCTTTCTCTGATTGACTTATTTTGCTTAGCATAATACCCTCTAGTTCCATCCACATCATTGCAAATGGCAAGATTTCGGTTTTTTGATGGCTGCATAGTATTCCAGTGTGTGTGTGTGCACACCACATCTTCTTTATCCATTCATCTGTAGATGGACATCTAGGGTCTTTCCATAGTTTAGCTATTGTGGACACTGCTGCTATAAACATTCGGGTGCACGTGCCCCTTCGGATCACTACATTTGTATCTTTAGGGTAAATACTCAATAGTGCAATTGCTGCATAGTAGGATAGCTCTATTTTCAACTTTTTGAGGAACCTCCATATTGTTTTCCAGAGTGGCTGCACCAGCTTGCATTCACTTGGCATCAGGGAAATACAAGTCAAAACCACAGTGAGATACCACCTCACACCAGTCAGAATGGCTAAAATTAACAAGTCAGGAAATGACAGAGGTGGGTGAGGAAGAGATGGTTGTCTTTTGATACCTATAAATGGTACTAAAAGAGGACCTATTTCAACCTCCATTTTGACTTCAGTCTGTACTTTCTAATTAAGTTCTTTCCAGCCTATCAATTAACTCAAGCAAAAGACCATATAGGCAAAGCATCCCCATTACTGGGAACCAAAATTATTCACTCAGCTGTAAGGACTGCCCTGAGCCAGCAAGACCAGCATGACTGACTCCCAAGACAGTGACTCCCCTGACCTTTACCGCCCACCTGCGTGTACTCACTGATCTTTGACCCACATTTCCTTTATATAAACCTAGAAGTATTTTCAACACTTCGGAGACAGCCTTTGGGAAACTAGTCCACTATCTTCCTGTGTTGGCCACACTGAAATAGACTCTCTTCTTTTTTCACCACTACTCCTCTTTCTGTCTTTAGAATTTTGTCAGCGGCAACTGGCCGAACTTGATCTATTTCCCCAGAGCCAGGTGCTTTTGCACCCCTGTGCCCTGGCTACAGTATCACCACTGTCCCAAGCATCCAAGTTCAAAATCTCAACCTCAACTTTAGCATTAACCTCCAACTTCTGCTAATTAATTCTTCCTTAGCAATATACTTAGTGGCCCTGAATTTGACTCTCCTTGCTTTCACTACAGATCAAACTTTGAGACCTCACTCTAATATTTTTAAAGGGGGGGAGGGGGGGAGTACATTATATCTTTTGAAAAATTAAGTTAAAAATTTTTTCAAAACTAAACATAATCGTATATAATCTGACACCTGAGAACTTGAAATAGCCAACTTAATGTATTGATGAACAATGCTATTAGATGCTATAATCTTATAATCATTCCTAAATAAATTTCAATTCATTTTAGAAAGTAAACTACAAATCCATGTAACGGTTGGTTGGTTTATGGTTTCCAGTTTTTTCAGAACTAATATGTATACAACAGCACTTCCTTTTAAAATAAACCTCAAAAAAAGCCTTTGTGTACAGGAGCAGGGGATGTATTTTATGCCATTTTTAAAATCCTGTACTCCCTCCCTCCTTTGTTGCAACATTTGCCAATCAACCTGTTTGCTAAATCTTTAGCACTCTCTAGATGACTGTTCAGATTTGTTTTACCTATAGGCAAACAGGCAGATTTGTTTTACCTATAGACATGGGCGGATATCATATTAACACAAGTTTCACCTTTCCTTGGCTAATTTCAATAACTCCTTCAGACATACGATACCATCCAGATGATCAATAAACTCTCAATAAACTGTTTTAAAATTTCTTGATTGTACTCATTCAATTTGGTTAATTAATTTGTTCATTAAAACATCTTAGCCCCTATTAAATGCCAAACATTGTGCTACAGGATGGGAATACGTAATTGAAAAACACATTGTTCATACTACAAAAAAATTTACAGACTAGTGAAATAGAAATCATGTTAATTACAGGATATAATTTGATAATGTTATGAAAGGCCATAAACTAGTACTTATGGAACCTGAGAAGCATTTATATCAGATGAGGAAAGACAGGAATCAGGGAACATTTTCCATAGTGTTGACAGGAATGAAATTTGAAACAAATGGCAGAATAAGAAAAGGAAGGACATTTCAGGTAGATCTGGCAGCATGCCACATTCCAGAAACCACAGTAGTCTGCAATGGCTAGAGCAAAGGGTGAGGGAGTGGTAGGAAGTGAGGCTAAAGAAGCAGAAAAGTAGCCTATCTTGAAGAAAACTACATTCCACCTTAAGGGGTCTGAACATAAGTCTGAATACTAGGAGCTGTAGGAGAAATTTTAAGCAAGAAAACCATAGAACTTAGTGCCTGGAGATGAGATTATGATAAGTTTAGTTTGACTTCCAGGATTTCTTGTGTGAAAAACCACATGGATGGTGATGGCACTCGCTGTAGGACAGGTTCATCACTGCTTCTCCTATTATGAGACGCATCATGTAACTCCAAGGTCAGCTCTCAGTTCTCCTTTTATGTGAACTATAAGCAGGAACGCTGAGCATAACTGTTCACAGGCTTTTCCCTAAAACGGGTTTCCAGGACACCATTTTTACCTAGTTTTTCTCCGACTTCACTGACTGCTCGTTTCCAATCCCCTTTGCTGTTCCTCCTCTTCTCCCCAACCTCCACAAAGACTGGAGTGACTCTGGACTGTCTAGATGCTCTCACTCCTCTTTGACCTCTAACTACTCTCTTGACTTCATTCCATCTTATGTCTTTATAAAACATCTATACTGATTGACCCTCAAAATTTATAACCCAAGTCTCAACCTTCTCCCTAGACTCATATACTCAATTGCGTACTCATTATTTCCAACTTGAATGTCTAAAAGGCATCTCATCCTAACAAGTCAAAAATAGAACTTTTTTTCAGCTTCTCACCCCCCAAAAGCCCCTAATACTACACCAAAACTACTTCTGCAGTCTTCTCCCAACTCAATAAATCATAACTCCATCCTTCCAATGTAGATCAAAATATCTTAGTTATCTTTGATTCTACAATTTCTCTCACCCCTCACATGTTCACTCCCTGAGAAAATTCTATTAGCTCTATGTTCATAATATATTCCTTTTTTTAATAAAAAATTTAATCTATTAGTCCAACATTTGCTTATGTTTTAACAATTCAATATGCAGTAAGTAAACAAATGAATAAATTTTATACTTGATATCCATGTCATAATATATTCTAAATCTGCTTTTTACTGCAACCATTCTACTGTGGCCACCATCTCCTGCTTGAATTACTGCTGTAGACCCTTGTCTGGTTTCTCTGTGTGGGGACCGAGGGCAAGCTGCTCCAAGGCCACTGTGGTATAAAGATCGTTTAAGTTAAAAAGCCATCAAACCCAGCAGATTCAAAAAAGGTTTTACCTCCCCCAATAACTGCCTAAAAATAATTTAGAGGACCTGCTCCAGGAAGAGAGCTATCACCATAGATAACTACATTGTACAACAACTAGATAGGGTCTAGGGTCGACAGGGAAGAACCTAGCAAGACCTGTTTGATCAGTCTTCTATGTCCCATTGTTTCTGAGTGGCCCAGCAAACATACGTTTACCAAACAATTACTTATCTTCCTGTGAACTACATTCCTTCCCCTTGAAATACCAGACCCCCTATCCTTTTCCTTAGTTCATTATGACATACATACCTCATTTTGCCTGTTTTTGCAATTTCCATGTCTGTGTGGATTCCCCATATGTACGATATTAAATCTGATTTTCTTCTATTAATCTGTCTCATGTCAATTTGATTCTTAGTCCAGCTAGAAGGACTTTGAAGAAGACGAGGCATTCTTGCTTCCCCATACCTGCTTCTTTTTTTTTTTTTTTTAAAGATTTTATTTATTTGACAGAGAGAAACACAGCGAGAGAGGGAACACAAGCAGAGGGAATGGTAGCGGGAGAAGCAGGCTTCCTGCCGAGCAAGGAGCCCGATGCGGGGCTCGATCCCAGGACCCTGGGATCTGACCTGAGCCGAAGGCAGACGCTTAACGACTGAGCCACCCAGGCACCCCCCCCATACCTGCTTCTACTTTTATCCCCCAGGTAATATTCTCCGTGTCATGGCCAGAGTGGTTCTTTTAACCCTAAGTAAAATCATGTCACCTATCTGTGTGAACCTCTTTAGTGGCTTTCAAAATCCTTTTAAGGGCCCATGTGCTATGCAGTCCACTACTTTACCACTCTAACCTCATCTTCTATTATTCTTCTCCACTTCTCACTCTTATTCCAGCCACACTGGCCTCTTTGCTGTTCCTCAAACATCCTAATAAACACACTCTTCAGGACTTTTGCTCTTATTCTTTCTTCTGCCTAAACATCTTTCCCTCAGTTACCAATATGGCTTCTTTTAAATCTTTATTCAAATACCACTTTACTGAAGCCTTCCTGACTACTTTATTTAAAACTGTCAACCATTCATATTCCCTTTCCTTCATTTTTCTTCATGGCACTTTTCACTTCATGGCACTTTTCAGATATAGTGAATTAAGGAGTTAATGAAAGATGAAAATGTACATTATCAACAACTGTGGACCTTTCTTTTCACACAGACTATCCAGCACCTACAAGAATCAAAACAAGACGTAAGAGTGCTAGGATTTGAATTCTAGCTATGTGACTAAGAAACGACTTACTCTCAGACTCAACATCCCCTTCCAAAAAAAAAAAAAGGAATAATAACATTACCATTGTGTCATTATATCAAATGACATATGTAAGTAAAATTCTTAGCACAGTAAAAACTCAAAGCTAAGTCATTAATATTTTTATTACTAAACAGAATTAAGATAGAATTTCTTCATTTTTTAAGAGGTAAAAGTAGAATACATACGCTGAACAGAGAAAGAAAAAAGAGAGGCTTAAGAAAATAAGGGGAAGGTGATGATATTCAAAATTCCTATTAACTTACTTTTTTTCCCTATTAACTTATTTTTAAAAAACTTATCAGTAAAGTAATAAACCTGGATTTGCTTTTCATATATAAAACACATACTGCCTTTTACTATGAAATCAAGTTCAACTCAATACTATAATCAATATAAAAATGCAATCTATTTTCCCGTGTCTAAACTCCTAGACTTATATCTAGATGATTTAGCTCCCATCCAGTCAATATATTACCACCAGACAAATCTTTCTATATATAGCTTTATTTTGCAGAGACTCCTAACATCCTCCAACTTCAATTTCTGTGTTACTTTTCTTCCATAGCTTAAAACTCAATTACTAATTTTGAGAACAAACTGATGATTACCAGAGGGGAGGGGAGGCGAGGGGATAAGTGAAATAGGGGATGGGGATTAAAGAGTACGCATCATGATCAGCACTGAGTAATGTATCGAATTGCTGAATCACTGTATTGTACAGTTGAAACTAATATAACACTGTATGTTAACTACACTGAAATGAAAATAAAAACCTTAATTAAAAAAAACCCCAAACCTCAATTACTAGCTCAGAATCTTGTTATCAAAATAAAGGCCACATTTCTAGCCTCCTGCTGCCCTTAAAGCTAGTGTGTCCTTGTTACTAAGTGGAGGTAGTTTGTGGCAGCTTCCTCAAACCTTCTTTAAAAGGCCTACCCCTTTGTTCTTTATCTCTTCTTTCACACTGCGGCCTCAGCCTCGAAAAGGATGTGACAACAGAACTCTATCCTCTGTTCTTGACTGTTAGTTAGCATCAGATCCAATCCCTAAGAATGGTAGAGCAATAAACTAGACAGAGTGAGTTTGGATTTGCTTTTCATATATATCTGCCTTTTACTAAAAGGCAGTATGTGTTTTATATATGAAATAGTGCCTCCACCCTAGCCAGAGACTGTTTCTAAGGGACTTTTACATGAGAAGGAAAATCTTGATTCCTCATCTTTGAACCCAATCCTAATGGATACACACTGTTATCAATCACAACACTTCCCTAGTTTACGTACTCATTATCAAATACTCGAAGTCTATCCACAATCTGGCACTGGCTTATTCGCCCTTACTTCTATATTCTCTATACACCTTTTGATTTTCTGTCACTACACTTTTGCTCATATTAATCTCATTTCTTGGAATGCATCCAACTTCCTATTTAGAAGTGTTATTTGTCCTTCCAGTTCCAGTTCAAAGCCCACTTCCACTACAAAGTCTCCCATGGTTATTGAAGACAGATGTAATCTTATCTTCCTTTGAACTATATTAAGGCATGTTCTGCTTGTGCCACTCACCTAGCAAGGTTTGGTTTTCCTTTTACATGTATAATCTCATATCCCCCAAAAGATTCTAGGGTCCTTAAGAGGGACTACTCTCTGCTTAGGAAAAAAAAAAAGTTTTTAGAGGCTCTGTTCACATTTTTCTAACGTTCTTTATGCCCAGAGCAGCACTCTGCATACAGAATGTGCTCAATGTCAATTAAAACTCTTGATAATTTTAACTCAGTCTACCAGTTTTTACCACCGTAACCCACTAAATCCTTTATCAGCTAAAATTCAAGGGTAGCCTGACCTAATGTCCAGATTGTAATAAAATCTACTGGATATAAACACAAAGTTTGTGAACATGGGAGTGCAGATAACCCTTTCAGATACTAACTTCATTTCCTTTGGATATATACCCAGTAGTGGGGCTGTGAGATCATATGGTAGTTCCTTCGTAAATTTTCTGATGATGTTCTTCCATAATGGTTGTACCGATTTACATTCCACTGGGGTTCCCTTTTCTCTACACCATCACCTGCACTTGTTATCTCTTATTTTTTGTTAAGAGTGGACCTTAAGTATTCTCACTAAAGTGTTACACCAAAAAAATCTTTTTTAAAAAGGTTAACTGTGGTAGGTGATGGATGTGTTAATCAATTTGATCATGATGGTCATTTCACAATGTATACATACACATATATCAAACCATCATACACTGAACACCTTGAAATACACAATTTTTATTTGTCAATTATATACCTCAGTAAAGGTAGGGGAAAAGTTCATACTAAAAGACAACAGTCCATAACTTACCCTAGAAAGAAAGAGGCTACCAGAGGGAAGAGGAACTATATATAGTTCCCTTATTTTTAAAAATTAATGCTTATTAAATGTCAAAAGCATACAAGGCATAATACAGAATACAATGATAAACTGTACACCTGCCCATTAGCTTAAATACAAAACACAAAGAACCAAAGGTAAAACAGAACAACACAGATGTAGATGACTAGGTTAGTTTAAAGGTTATCATATTTCTCATCTTTGTTTTGCTACCACTGTAATTGTTCCTCTAAATAAAACTGTCATTTCTTCTTAGTAACTCTAAAAATACATTCTATTCCTCAGAAACAAACTGAATTTAATGTGCTGGGAAAGGAGGAATTTGAAGGACATGCAGTTTTTACACTGTATAAGAAGGACTGGAAAACTTCCATTTTTGAATGTAAATCCGTCTTAAAGGAAATCAATATAAGACCTAAACAGGTCACCCAACAAAATGCTGAGTGATAAGGTAAATCACTATAAGTATTAATTAGATTAAGTTCTAAAAATGGCATTCTAAGTACCCCTTTGAACTAATACTTCCACACTAAAGAATTTATCTAGAATCCTTTCTCCAAAGTAAAAATTTCAAAAGCAATTTATAAAGGTTGCTTGAACTTTATCTGACTGTACAAAGATATGAAGGATGGTATCACCTGAGCCGAGCCAAGATTAATATATTTAGCTAAGGCCTTTATCTATGAAATGTGTACAAAGAAGGCTGAACACAAGCAATTATCAGAGATCATTATATCTACCTTGATAGATTATTGAGAATTAGCAAGTATAAGTTAAACATTGCTATTGTTGTAAAAAATGCTAAGTTTGCCAGTATGTTTTTTTAAAACTCTAAGTCAAGGGCAGGAAATTCTTTTCTGTAAAGGGCCAGAAAGTAAACACTCTAGGCTTTGCAAATCAAGAAGCAAAGTCCAGAATATTATGTAGGTTCTTTATATAACAAGAGAAAACAACATTGCACAAATTTTTATTAATGAAATTCAAAATATATTAACACTAGCACACAATTTTCTGGTAACACAGGTCTACTAATAAGAATGAAATTATTTTTCAGGGATAACATTTCACATAACTGGGGTCCAAACTTACTGTTCTCTATCAGCAGATCAATTGCACCTGTTCATCTACTGAAGCAGTCTCAGTTCCTGAGCTTTACAAAATGGTCTGGGCCAACCACATTTACTTTGTCATGCCTTGCTCTAAGTATTAAAGTTGCTTGAGAAACAAATTATAAAACACACCGTAAACCTCTTAATTTCCAAGAGTCAGCTTCTAAGATACTGCAATTCATCCGAGTATGAAAATTTTAAATTTCTTAACATATAGTGCCTTATCTTTTTAAAAAGATTTTATTTATTTATTTGACAGAGAGAGAGAGAGAGATCACAAGTAGGCAGAGAGGCAGGCAGAGAGAGAGGGGGAAGCAGGCTCCCTGCTGAGCAGAGACCTGATGTAGGGCTCGATCCCAGGAACCTAAGATCATGACCTGAGCTGAACGCAGAGGCTTTAACCCATTGAGCCACCCAGGAGCCCCTACAGTGCCTTATCTTTAACCAGCATTTTTACCCAGCAATTTATTCTTCCTTGACTCTTAGCTGAAGGCTAAGTATAAACAAAGAATAATATTAAATGCAGAAGAGAAATCTAGTCCTCTTAAAAATCTTATTATGTAAGAATCCAAGTTATATAGGAATATAATTAGGAAATGAGGGAAACAGAAAATAACCAGGATTAAATAACCGAGGGCAGTAAATGACATAGTAAGATAAAAGCAAAGGAGAGTTGGGATTTCTCTATCAAACATGCTGCAGAGGGAAGGGGAGTCCTATTTCATTAAAATTTAATGAAAATGTTTCCTGAACACTTTTGGCAATATTCATTTGAAGTAAATATTTAGTTTTTAAATTTACTTTGGATATTACTTTGAAAAATGTATTCATCTGATTCTAACCATTAATTTACACCTATATAACTTTACACTGATAAATGCCTTCGCAAAAGTTAAGAATATCTCATTAGCTTTTTCAAGTTAGCTGTATTAGGGTAATAGCTCAGTCTCACCAACAAGGGCCCTAGACTAGAAAATCATTTTTGTCATAAAAGGACGTGCCTGACTCCTACAAATGCTAAATTAAAGGAAATTCCTTGCTGCTAATAAAAACGAAGAGGGGCGCCTGAGTGGCTCAGTCGTTAAGCGTCTGCCTTCGGCTCAGGTCAGATCTCAGGGTCCTGGGATCGAGCCCCGCATCGGGCTCCTTGCTCGGCGGGAAGCCTGCTTCTCCCGCTACCATTCCCTCTGCTTGTGTTCCCTCTCTCGCTGTGTTTCTCTGTCAAATAAATAAAATCTTTAAAAAAATAAATAAACAAATAAATAAAAACGAAGATATTAAACCTTAATGTGTTTTTTAAAAGATTTTATTTATTTGACAGAGAGAGAGAGATCAGAAGTAGGCAGAGAGGCAGGCAGAGAGAGAGGGGGAAGCAGGCTCCCTACTGAGCAGAGAGCCTAATGTGGGGCTCGATTCCAGGACTCTGAGATCATGACCTGAGCTGAAGGCAGAGGCTTTAACCCAGAGCCACCCAGGCGCCCCTTAAACCTTAATGTTAAGTGACACATTAAATGTTTAAAATATTTTCTTATGAGTGATAAAATTAACAACTTATTTTTCTTTCTTTTTTTTTTTTTAAAGATTTTATTTATTTGACAGAGAGAAACACAGCAAGAGAGGGAACACAAGCAGAGGGAATGGTAGCAGGAGAAGCAGGCTTCCCACCGAGCAAGGAGCCCGATGCGGGGCTCGATCCCAGGACCCTGGGATCATGACCTGAGCCGAAGGCAGTCGCTTAACAACTGAGCCTCCCAGGTGCCCCAACAACTTATTTTTCTAATAACTTCACTGAATTAGATGGTGGAAAATCTAAAAACCAACTAAACAAGATACACAAACCTAACAGGATAGGGCTGGAGAGATAATACTGCCAAAATAAGCATTAAAATTTAAAAATATCTTTTTTTTTTTTTTTTAAGGATTTTTATTTATTTGACAGAGAGAAACACAGCTAGAGAGGGAACACAAGCAGAGGGAATGGTAGCGGGAGAAGCAGGCTTCCTGCTGAGCAGGGAGCCCGATGCGGGGCTCGATCCCAGAACCCTGGGACCACGACCCGAGCCGAAGGCAGATGCCTAACAACTGAGCCACCCAGGCGCCCCAAAAATATCTTTTTTATAACTTTTCAAGAGTCCAATGCGCTTTAGAAGAATAAATTTTTAATATAACATTTCTGGGAGAAGAGTAAAGACCCACCGATTTTTGCGTCTAAAAATTTTAGATTTCTGATCTTAGCACTTTAAGCTATATTACAAAAGCAATCTTATTTGACAAGTCTCCTCCTGCCTAGTAATTTGATGTAATACAGCAATGAAAGTTCCTAAAATTTTCAAAATTGAGGAATTAAGCTAAAGTGTGAACTTACAGTGTTGAAGTTGGAAAGAACTTGTCATTACCCATTTACTTTTAATAACCCTCAACATATTTTTTTTTTAATTTTTTATTTATTCATTTGAGAGAGAGAGCATGCCAGCAGAGAGCTCAAGCAGGGGGCAGGGTCAGAGAGAGAGGGAGAATCAGACTTCCCGCTGAGCAGGGAGGGAGCCCAACACGGGCTCAATCCCAGGACCCTGGTATTATGATAGGGGGCGGCAAAAAGTTAGTAACTTAACTAAGCCACCCAGGCACCCCAACCCTCAACACATTTTAACCTAAACTAGTGGCTAACATAGGGTGGAGAACTTGAAAAAAGAAGCATGTGTGTTTTGGGAAAGTTCTACAGGTTTTTCTAGTATTCCAGACCTAACCCAGAACCAATTTGCTACATATTTAACAGCCAAATTTTTAAAAATTGCAATTCTGTTTACACAACTGTATTGTCAGTGTTGGTACAAAATTCCTAATCATTCCTAATTTTAATTTTCTCTGGTTCTAAAGGTGATCCAATTTGAACACGCAGCATTTTTTTAAACCCCATTAAAGCTGGAAGATTTTTAGAGCTGAACAGCATATGAGAGATCATCTAGACTGAATTTTTTGATTCTTCAAGAAAAAGAAACTAAGACTCAAAAACATACCAAGAATCACAAACTAGAGTAACAGACCTGAGAGACCTCAGCTCCAACCGCCTTGACTCTTAAGTGCCCTTTTAACCATTAGACCAAGGGGCAGGAGACTCCTCAGGCACCTCGAAATCAGAATTACATACATGAGAACCAGTCAAAAACTTTCCATTTCAACAACCACTTAGTGTGAAGAACCTTATTTATTTCAGAACCCAAAAGTTTTAAAGTAATTTATTTTCATAGTATAGTAAATATTAACAAAATTGAGTTCTGATAATTTACTAAATTCCCATAGTATAAAATTCCAAATTATTGCTATCTTCATCTTAATATCTTAAGTTTAAGTAAAATGATCAAATTTCTAATGTTAAATTATTTTCTTCTACTTAACTATTCACAATGCAGTTAGGATTCCAGTGTAGTGTAAAAGATTAAGGCTGGGAATCAAGACATCTAGGCTTCTGCCTCAATTTTACAATACTCTGCTAGCTTAGTAACAAATATCAACCTCTCTGACTCCATTTCTCATCTCCTAATCAGTGATTATCATACTGACAGTAACTATTTATTGTAAAAACTTAGTGCCAGGAATGTTAATCTATATTGTTTCTAATTCCCACATTTTCTGACATAGGCATTACTCACCTATTTTACAGGTGAGGAAACTTAGGCTTGGAGAGATAAAGTTTCCCAAGAAACTGTGCTTGTTACTAGCTGAGCTGGAACTTGAACACCAGCTCTGCTTTTTAACACCAATGTAGAGGCCATAGGTCCTTGCATTACACTGTTTTGCTCTTTTCCTGGTATGTGTGATCCTAGAGTGGTTGAGTGAACAAGTACCATATTTGCAGGACTATTAGGGAAAGAAAAATGATAAAATAAATATATACGCTGAGGAAACATACTGTGGCACTTTCTTCTGTTATTAAACCAAAAATGAATTTTTAGCAAAAGATTTAAATACTATGCTATTGATACCATTCTTATTACTATTAACTTAAAAGTGATCATTGTACAATTAAAGGATATACTGATTTTGCTTTTAGAAGTAACATCATAGATTATGCATAAAATAAGTATCTTCATGCCTGTTCCGTAGTTGAAATAAAATTACTCTAAAAGTCCCATTAAATCACATACACCAATTTAAAGTATTTAATAAAATTAGAAGAAAATGGCATAACCTGATAGAATAGAAAAAAAAAAAAATCAAGAGAACTTGATACCAGTTCCTGCCCTTCCAAACAGATAAAAATACACTCTGGTGTACAAAAAAGGGGATGAACAGATTTTAATACTGGACATCTCTACGAAGTATTTACATTCTAGTACTAACCTACCTTCACCACTACAAACAGATGAAGATACTACGCTTGCTGCTCTCAAGTCAAGATGCTTCTCCAAGTTTGTCATGTCTTATATCAGTAAAATGTTCAGTAGATAGTGTACAACTAATTCTGTATGTAGTACTTGACTCTCTTTTTAAAATTTAGATTCTAGGAGAAAAAAAAAAAAACTAGGACGAATGTAGGTCATGATTATTAAACGCAGCCTAAAAGCAAAAACTAGGGGCGCCTGGGTGGCTCAGTGGGTTAAAACCTCTGCCTTTGGCTCAGGTCAAGATCTCAGGGTCCTGGGATCCAGCCCCGCCTCGGGCTCTCTGCTCAGCGGGGAGCCTGCTTCCTCCTCTCTCTCTGCCTGCCTCTCTGTCTACTTGTGATCTCTCTCTCTGTCAAATGAATGAATAAAATCTTTAAAAAATAAAAAAAATTAAAAGCAAAAACTAGAATCTTTTACCTATATCAACTAAAAGCATTTATTAGCCCAAAATGGAAGGTACTGTGCGCACTTCGGTTATGTGTCCTAATAAGTGACCTGGGAAACTTATTCACATAAAAATCATCAATACCTCTTTGACCCAGGCTCCTTTCCCTTAACAATGGCCAACACGTTAATCTCTGTAATCCCCACACGAGAAATGACACTCTGACCAAGTCAATAATCCCGGAGTTACATTTAGACAGAACTTCTTTTTCCCCTACTGTTTTTTAACCTCTGTTGGAGGCAAAAATCCCGACAGAACCACACGAACCGCGCATTAAAGGGGGCGTTCTTCACCTGACGCACCCCCTGCATTAAACATTCACTCCGTCTGAGTCCCTGGAAATCTCAAGAGGAAGGGACAAAAACTGCAAAATTCCGGAAACACACAGAAAGAAAAAGGAGAAACAGAGAAAAAGAAGGAAGACGCAGGGGAGGGCAGAGCCAGCCTGTCAACCTCAAGGGAGCAGAGGCTGGAGTGGAGCAGACGGGGAGAACCCCGTTCCGGGGCAGCGCCAACTCCCACCGCCTTCCCTCCCCTCACCTCGATCTCGCGGATGTTGTTGGAGGTGACGAAGATGCCGATGCCAATGGGGATGAAGATGAGGCCGATGATGAAGAAGGTAGGTAGCACCGTGCCAGCCGTAAGGATGGGCTGCCAAGCCGGCAACCGTTGCTGTTTGAAGGCCGTGTTATCCGGTCTCCGGTTCTTAGCGGTGCCCCCGGGAGCACACGGGGGTCCACCATCCACTTCATCCTTTGCGTTATAGTTCATCGCCATCGACCCCCACGGCGCGGCTCCGCGACGCGCAGGTGGACCACCCAGGGGACCCGCCTGCTGACCCTGACAGAAGACGCGCAGGCGCCGCTGCCGCCGCCACCTCCGCTGTAAAGGCGGAAGAGGCGGGACACCCTTCCGCAGACGGCCGCCGACCGGAAGCGGGAGTCGGCTGGGGACGCCAGAGGGAGGGAGAGAGGAAGGAGGGAGAAGACTGAGGGCAAGGGGAGGGGAAGAAGGGAGGAGGATAGAAGGGGGAGGGAAAAGGCGGACGCACCCTGATCATCTGCCCTGTGACGACAAAGTGAGGGCCTCAACCCCCAGAGCGTGGAGCTACGTTGCGCCTGCGCGTCCCCGGGAGCGAGGAGGTTTGGACGCTTACGCAATAGGTGTGTCTTTGCTTCACTCTCCGAAGCTTCTGTTCTCGCTCACCTGCTTCCTGCTGTGGTTATCATGGCGACGGCGGTGCTAGTTCGCAGGTCCGACCCTCCCGACCCAAATCACCCTCATCAGCCCTGGAGCTGCTGACAAAGAAGTCTTTCTGGTGACTTGGGCGCCAGACAGGTTTTTGTCTTATCTCGAAACTCCCTCTGAAGGGAATTGGCACATTTAAAACACCCTGCTGAGAGAGCTTAAGCGTGGTGGGATGGCAGTGTTTGGGTTTTAAAGCCGCGATTTTCTCAAATAAATAAAACTCTACTCGAGGCACAAATGTAAACGTTAAGTAAGATGCGTGGTGGGTGACCCTTTTGTACTAGGTCAAGAATAAATCACGCCGATTGGTAACCCCATTGTCTTGCCACTTGTTCTCATTTTTTCTCCACTAATGGACTTAATGTTACATTTTACCTTATTTTCTGTGTCCACGTTTCTCTTTTGCACATTAAGAAGTCTGTTGTAATAAGCTGTAGGTCTTTCTACTGATAATCAGAAAACCTCAACAAATTATGGCATCACTATAAAATGAGATGCTATGTAGACAGTTTAAAACTACTAAGTAAAGATCCAGGGAGATACTCCTGATATGTAAGAAGTAGCTAAATGATACCAAATTACCATAGGTATAGAGTGTAAAGCCCAACAAAAAGTAGTGGCAATCTATCTTTTGCACTATGTATTTCTTGCACGTTTAGGTGTTTTCCAAGTTTCCTGCAATAAGCATATATTTGTAAAATTTTTTTAAAAATTGTATACATTTCACATTATATTGGCATTTTCGAAATCCAGACCAGAGAGTAAATCACATCATCTGAAAACATACCCAAACTTCATTTTCTTTCAAACTTTGTATTTATGCCTTTTGTAAGGTAAACCAAGGAAAGGAAAACGAAGAGTGTTTAGGCTTCAAATGTAAAATTAAATATATTTTCAAAATGGCTACAAGTCTCAGGATGTGAGCCAGTCAGATATCTGGCAGGGAACTGGCTTACGTGACACCATTATCTCTCCAATTCTTAGCACTGTTAACATGAGTATTTTTTGTTTTGATCTATGCAAGTTTACTTTCAACCTAGGGCTCAAATAGAAAACATTCCTCCATCACAGTTAATGGAGAAGGCATGGAATACTTGTGCTAAGTTCTGTTGGTTCCTAAAAATATAACATACATAATGCAAAAATATAAAGCATAAGGCAAGTTTTTTTCTCCCCATCTCTACCTCTATTATCACATCTGCTAAATGTCATAGTTCCTCAGCATTCTCTGTAAATAAATGGTTAGTTATTTTGCCCTCATGGTTTTTTTGTTCTAGTGATCTGAGTGATGGCAATCTGTTTATCTGCTTTTTCTTTAGTTTTGTTGGTTCATAAGAAAGATTAACTCCTTGTCTCTTTTTCTTATTAGAAATTCCATTTTGACTGAAACACAGAGTTGTAGAACTGAAAGCTTCCTTAGATGCTTCCTTAAAACTTAAATTTTCATATGAAGGCCAAATAGAAGAAATGACCTTTTTCAATCTCTTGATAACCTTATAGTTCCTTTTCCCCTCTCTACTGTGCCATCACAATATGCTGCTTTACTGAGCTGATATTTTTTTCATATCCACATCATTAACTTGGGGGCTCAGAATTTTATGATTTCCTTTTTATACATTGTTTTATGATTGTCCTTACGAGGTAGTTTTTTGTTTCTTGTTTTCATTTCATCTGGTGAAGTAGAAATGCTTAAAATGTTATTCAGCATTTCTAGGGTAACAAAAGAGAGTGGTCTCACAATGGATTACCAATATATTCATTTTTCACTTTGGTTCCTAGCAATGACTGGGGTGGGTGGATGTGTGTGTGTGTGTGTGTTGATGATACATGTAGATAATAGTTCTGTTCAAATGATTGTTTACTTGCTGATTCCTGGTACAAGGAGAATTTATATGGCTACATGATATTAATGCCAACTTAATGAGGCAACACAGTAAGTGTGCAATGAATGCATGAGCCCATATATAAAAGTAAATCCAAAATGATAAAGCTGATACAGACCCCATGATCTGGAAAGATGTATATAAATAACTTTTGGCAGGGTAGTTTTTTAAATAATTTTTTGCTTTGTAGCTCAGTTGGTGTGTTCAAGACACCAAATTAGGTAACTAGAAACATTAAAGAAAAAATATTACATAACTATTGAGTAACTTAAAGAATTAAGAAGAGGAAACTGAAACTGGTCTTTTTACTGTTTAGCCAAAGTGCCACGCAGATTTGCTTGTTAGACTCCTTCGCGTATTTGGTGCTGTGTAAGCTCTCCAGTTTCTAGCCATATTCAAGCCATTTCATTCACAGCTGTGGCACAACAATGTTTAGGAAAGCTGAAGAGACCTAAAAAATGAACCATAGTTTTTACCAGCATGAATTTCAGAGAAAGTTCTTAGGGACTGGAAATGGTTTGAATTGTTTTCAGTGACTGGGTTGTATTTTTGCTTTTTTATTTTTAAAGGAAAAAAAAATTCTGTTCAGTTAATCAAAGCAGCTTCCTTTAGAGAACTGTGGTGGGACTAAATCATATTCATGTTTAATTAGCTGAGAAGATTTTTAGGGAAAGAATGATAGAGAATTTGTATAATAAATTTAATTTGTTGTATTGCATCAGAGATTGGTTCCAACTGACTTGGAAAAATTACTGCTTTTAAAGTTGACCTCTTCCTGTTTTTTTGTTGTGTATTTATTAAACTTTTTCAGTTAGGCATTTAAGAAAATCCTTTTGTTCTCACATTGAGAGATTGTCTGATTAGCCTGAGGTCATTGGTGTTGTGATGAAAGGTTTTGCAAGTTCATGAATAATAATCATAGTCAGCAGTCAGAAATAACAAGTCAAACAGGATATTTTAATGGTTGGTCTCATTAGAGAAAAGAGTAGGCAGTCTAAGAACTTCGTATTGGGGAGGCTCCTGCGTGGCTCAGTGGTTAAGCGTCTGCCTTCGGCTCAGGTCATGATCCCAGGACCCTGGGATCGAGCCCCGCATTGGGCTCCCTGCTCGGCAGGAAGCCTGCTTCTCCCACTACCATTCCCTCTGCTTGTGTTCCCTCTCTAGCTGTGTTTCTCTCTGTCAAATAAATAAAATCTTTAAAAAAAAAAAAAAAACAAAACTTCGTATTGGGGAGGAAATTAAGGTTTCTTTTCTCATAATTCCACACTTTCTTTAAATGAAAAAATATAATCCTAGTAAGATTTCAGACCCACTGTGTAGACTCTCAGTTGATTATGCCCATGGTGCCATAAATTATACATAAAGTCTTTTCCTTCAAATATGATGTTGCCATCTCTAACTTGACAGCCAACTGACATCTATTATATGTAAACAGTGAAATTATTTTTTAAAGGGGACAGAGGAAGGAAGAGACTTATTAGTCCATAAGAATAGAGAGACACTGGAAAGTAGATCTTTAAAAATGTTTAACCAGGGGTTCATGGGTGGCTCAGTCAGTTAAGTATCTGACTTGATCTCAGCAGGTCTTGATCTCTGGGTCATGAGTTCAAGCCTCACATTGGGCTCCAAGCTGGGCATGGATCCTACTTAAAAATTTTTTTTTACATGTTTAACCACTTATAATCACATCTGGACTATTTTTAGACATACATTTTTCTGTTCAAGTTTTAAAATATGAGAAGTCTGAGGGCAGGGGAAGGTGTGGCAGGCATTCCATAATTACTTGTTTTTTGAAACACTTGGGTCACTATTACCTATGAAGTTATTATTTCTTTAAAATAGCTCTAACATATTCTTTAAAAATGACTTTCACAAAATGAATTTAAATGTGAAAGTCAACTTCTACTGAGCCTGATAAAAGAAACGCTTTTTTTGGTCAATGGAACTAAATGTTTATGACAACAAATAACCGTGACCTCCTAGACTTCCCTCTTACCAGTGCATGGTGAGGGACAAGGTGGGAGTTCAGCAAACATTTTTATTTTCACTGAATCTACTGAGAAGAGTAATCTACCCTCACTGTCTTCAATTCCTAACCCGTCCAACCTACTGCTCCCCCACTTCAGACCCTACTTCAGACCCCACTTCTTTTTTTTTTTTTTTAAAGATTTTATTTATTTATTTGATAGAGAGATCACAAGTAGGCAGAGAGGCAGACAGAGAGAGGGGAGGAAGCAGGCTCCCTGCTGAGCAGAAAGCCTGATGCGGGGCTAGATCCCAGGACCCTGAGATCATGACCTGAACTGAAGGCAGAGGCTTTAACCCACTGAGCCACCCAGGCGCCCCAGACCCCACTTCTACTGAAACTGCCTTGCTAGTTCCGACTCAACTTTCAAGATGCAAGACAGTAGCCAATTTGAGGAAACTTTCTTTGTCCCTCAGGCTGTGCTAAGAGTTTCTCTCTGAGTTCAAGGCAACTTATACATACCTCTATCCTTGCACTTACCGTAATACTGAGAAATATGCTTATGTCTGTCTTTTCTACTAGATAAAGCTTCTCAGGGTCAGAGACTGTTTTTATTTGTCTCTATATTTACAACACCTGGAAAAATGCCAAGGTCTTAAAGACACTCAGCATATCTTATTGAACTAACCAGACCTACTCTCAACTCACATTTTAGTGGAAGAGACAACTTGCCAACAAACAATTGAAATATAATGAAGTCATTGCCATATAAGATGTGTGCACAACAGGTTATAGGAGATGCCACACCTCATCTTCTTTATGATGTCAAAACTAAACTGTGAGAAAATGGGTCCTAAGGTCTGAGTGATACTATGATTCTCCATGCAGGAAAGAATAGGATCAAAAATAAAAGAATATAGAAAAAGTTGAACCATATACAACACTCATCATTGATGATTCGCAAGACTCCATACACTGGCTGATCATGTTCCTTTTCTCGAGATCTTAGGTTGTTTCCTTTTAAACCAAGATCTCCGGTATTCCCCATTCTTGAGAATTAGCTTATAGAGTCCATTTGTCCCACTTGTCTACTTGCAACAATGCTCCATGTGGAAACCAGTGCTTGGCCTCTTTGTGAGTTGAAAATGACTGAACATACTTTTCTTGTTAAAATGGCATAGGCCATCTAGTGGTCTGATAAGATGAGGGACCTCTGTCTGCAGAGAGCCTATCTTCCCTTAAGATCCGTGATATATTGAGAATCTTCTTGCTTAATCCAGATACTCTGCATCTAAAATCTTCAATGTGCACAGAGGTTTTTACAAGGGAAGGATCAGCAGCCAGAACAATTTGATAAGGAATATATGGCATAGAATACCCTTGCTGAGGTACTTATAGCAGAGCAATCTTTGGGGTTAGAGTCAGTAATTGGGTGCCCACAAAACACCCAGCCACTTTGACTAAAGTGGCTGACTTCTGTCTTTGCTGTCAAAGAGGAGAAAGAAATGTGCCCTCCAAACCAGAAAAGTAAAAAATTAAAAACGTGATTATCGTTGTGGAAAAAGTCTGTGAAGATTGGAGGAAAGGAATTAGAGCAGCTAGAAGAGTGGAAAAGGGCCTCTCCCTAGAAAAAAATATATTGCCCTTTGCAAATATTTATCCAGGATCCTGTATTCACTCTGAGGAATATGCAAGTCCTGTCTTCAGGAAGCTTACAGTCAAACTGGAGAGACAACTTTGTATGCTAATGCTAATCATTATAGGCAGAATGGGAAAATGGACTTCTGAAGAGAAAGAAAAAAATATTTTCTCCTTAGAGATGCTTACCTCCAAAAGAAATGCTGCAAATAATGCCAGTGGAAACTAAAGAAGGACTGGTTCATTAAAAAAAAAAAATGTGATTTGGGAACTCCAGGGCCCTGGGGCAACCATCATCTGTGCCTGGAACCATGCCGTCAACGAGGGTTCCCCCAGTTGAAGGAAGGCCTCAAAGTTTAGCGTCTTTTATAGATTCCTTGGGATAGCATTAAACACAAATTTCAAAAGTAAATTTTAATGACAATCAAAAACAAACAACCAGTATGGTGCAAAGTGCCCTAGTACCAGTATGTGTGGAGCCCAGGGAACTTGCTACAGTTTCTCTGCCTATGGAAATAGCCTGGTGCTCATTAAAAGTGACTTTAGCCCAGGGCTCAAGGGGAACAAATGCATTTGAGCAAATATAGAAAGCCTGAGACCTTCCTTTTCCTGGGAAGTCATGAAATAAACTGACTTTTGGCGAGTGCTCTTAAACCCTGTGCACCTAAGGGGCTCCGCCTCCAAAAAGAGGCCTCAGAACTGCCTCGTGGGCCAGACTCCTAACTTCTGCAGCTTCCCTGTAGAAAGCATGTTTGTTAAGACACCATGCTTGCTTGCTTTTTTGATTGATCTTTAAACAATACACAGGAAAAAGCCATTCCTTTGTCCCAAATAAGGCAAAGATAATTAGGGATTGGCTATAGACCACCAACTCTGGCACAAAACTGATAAATAAAAGGGGTCAGAGAATAGCCCCACTGTCACTCCCATCCCCCTTTGCTGAAAGCATTAGTCAGCTGCCTCAGGAAGCAGGGCTGTGGCCTGCTGGCAAAACCTTAGGAGCATTTGTTCTACTCAGTAACCTACCTTTAGATTGACAGCAGAGAGCAGTAAAATAATATCTAAATATTGATTGACAGTGCATTTGGTGAAGATAGAGGGCTGAGAGAAACCCTATAGCCAGTCCCATCTCCTGCTCTGTAGCAGTGTTCATCTTACTAAAGAATCAGACTATGCTGCAACACAGAGGAAAAGTATCCCTCATTTCGGCAGAACTGCTGTACCATTGCTGCTTAGTCACAGTAAAAAAACCCACCATATTTTTAAGAAAATATGAAATGCAGAGGTGAAAGATATTTTAAAACAAACAATTTTAAATAAAAAGTGAAGGTTACATACTCATTTTAAATGATTTTAATTTTATGAATATTATGTTCCAACTCAAAAAAGAATATTGCACAATGTTTTTATATCACAATTGTTATTTTTCTCACTATAGTGAGATTTTGATAAACATGGTTGACTTTGGAAATAACACAAAGAGAATGTCTTAATTGGCTAAATAATTTCAATAACCTGTGAGGAACTGAAAGCAAGATATTACATTCATACAAAAGACAGGTAGATACCCATAAATTCACTTGGCTGTAGTGAAAAATAATAAACTTCTCATGTACTTAATAAAACTTAAAGGAAACGAAATTGAGAATGCTGTGAAAATACAATGTAACTCCAAAATTTTTCAGTGCACGCTTTTGCTTTTGCAAATCCATTCATCTGCAAGACTTAAGAATATCTCAATCACACTGTAAGCCTCTTATTTTGGAGAAGCTGACATCTGATGTTTTTTACACAAAAATCTAAATAGATACAATCTGCACTGTTAAAAATAACGAAAGCTATGAACGTTAAGGTAAAATTGCCCAAATGACATAAATGAAAAAACAACACCAAAAAATAAATGTATTATAAAATGGCACCAATAAACATTTCTATTTGAACTTACTAATCTACAGCATTTTGCATTTTCTCTATGTAACAAACACAGTTGTTATGATGTAGTTATGGAGTAGATGTTGAAAATTTAAGACAATAAAATAAACTCTCCCAATTTTTATGAATTTACTACAGTAACTTTCATTGCTTTTCCTCTTTGCCTTCTAATTAGTATTTTTAGCAGGGGGATATGCTGCTTTTGGAGTCCAAAAGGGGATATGTGCCTCAGGTGCCAGTTGTGTTATTGTGTTATTGTTTTTTTTTTTTTAACTTCTACTTTGCATTTTTATTATTTTTAGAACTGTTGCTCATCAAATTCATGAATATGCCCAACTTTTGCTATGTTTTTTCTTCATTTCCAGGAAAATTCAACCACAGCATAAAGAGAAAGGACATAAACATATTACATTGTCTGATCCAACATTTACTCTTGCTCAGCCACTGATTTTTAGAACCTGTGAATTATTTCAATAGTGCCGGTGTCTTTTTTAATGCTTAAGCTAGATATTCCACATCATGAATTTTTTTGTGTGGTCGCTCTTAGAGACAACTAATTCTTCACATTTTGTGAACATTCTAGGCATCTAACATCTGGAAAATGTAATCCACTATCTTCATCAAACCTTAAAATTTTATGAAATCCTTAAAAAACATCTCTGCAGAAGGTACCTCAAAAAATACTCTCTTATCAAAAAAAAAAGGGTAAATAATGGATTAATTCAATTGTTGTACCTTAAACTGGAGTCATTTCCGAAAATAGAATTATTCTATTCAAAAATGATTCCCTTTCATATTGATGATTGGAGATTTACTTATAATAAGAGGTACAGAAATTATGTGAGTCTAGGATGGGGCCAGGATTGCACATAGAGGCAGTTTTTTCAATTGGATGTGGATATTGGGACGGGACTATTTATGATATTGTTTGTTTATTCATTAGATAAGGAAATAGCCATCTGGTATTTTCTGTTAATTTTTAACATTCTTTCAGAACAATTAATTTTTTATTCTTCATTTATTTTACTCATCTGTCCCTCAGAGTCCATTTGGGTTTAAACAGAGGACTTAATCCAAGCATGAAGAGAAAAAAGCCCAGCATCCATCTAAGTGCCTCAGATTGTACCACCATCCTTACTCTGCATTGCAAGTACCAAATTCCATTATAAATTCAAGAGAAATAAAAACTTCAGATCCAAATAGACATAAATCATTTGAAATATCTTAAAGTCATGAAGTAAAGTCTTATCCTCTAGCCTTTTCACTATTCATGTAATAAAATTCCCACAAGTTGAGAAAAAGCTATTTGCTTCAAATGCTCATTTGTGATATATCAGAATATTTTGCCATCAGAAGTATAAACATTGGCAAATAGGGAACTTAACTGTGTGTCAAAAAAAGATAACGATGCAAGATAAAAACTCTTTTCTACTTGAAAATGTCATTACAGTTCAGAAATATTTTCAGAAAACAAAACCCAGCAACAATTTTTTAAATCTTCACACATACACACTCTAATTTTCTTAATCATTAATCAAAGCCCTGAAGGATATGTGATACATTGACAATCATTCAAACTAGGACAAGCCTACTGTAGCATTTCTTTTACTTACAAAAATCAAACAAATTTTCCATAAAATATAGTTATTTAATTTATAATATCTACCAAATAGGACTGCTAATTCCACAAAGTATTACTTAAAACCTTCCGAAGTTACATAAGGGAGGAAATCCAATTAATTTTTCTATTCCAGAGACTCAGTGTGGACTCGCCTCTATGCGTTTGTAATCTGGATACAAGCTGTCAACTGGAGAAATCAGCCAACAGTGTTACTTGCATGGTTTTCAGTGTGCCACTCAGAAGCATTTTCTTTAATCTTGGTAAAGTTCTATCATATATGATTTCTGCATTCAGAAACTGACACATCAACTCTTCGTTTAAAGTTATCCTTTTAAAGACCTTTTTGAAAACATGTTCACAATAGCAAAGTCTAAAATACAGTTTAAAGTCTAAAATACAGTTTAAAATACAATACAGTTTAAAAACCTGTATTGTTAGGGTCTCAAGTAGACTTTAGATGCACATTTTCATATAAACCTAAATTCGACAGCAGCTCTGACACTGAGATTTGAGTAATGCATATTGTGCTTTTATCTTTAAAGAATATATTCTGTAACCTACATGCCATTATGAAAATCTATCGAAATCCTTTCTATCAAGAAAAAAAATGTTATCATGGGATTCCTCTTAACCTTTTTTTTTTTTTTTTGAAAGATGCAGATATTACCAAGTCAGTTTTTATTTTTCGGGCTTTTGTGAGAAAGCAAATTGTGAGAAAAAGCTTGATATCACAGTCCTTATTATAAGTCCTGTACCTATAAACAAATAATGCACACAAAAATATAATTGAACTCTCAGTCGAAGTTATTCCCATAACCCTTACTGGTTAAACTTATATATCTCCTTTCATTAATTTGTTCCATATTAAATTCTATTTATCCAGTGGTTTTGGCACAGAACACTAGACAAGCTTTACTTGTTTAAAACTAAGTTTACGTATTTAAAATTAAACTCTTCAATCAATGTTATTTATTACTGTTGAATCATGATCAGAATCATAGTATTATACAAGCAATAATGAAACATCTAGAATCTCTTGCTTCTGTTTTATCTCTTGAATTTACCCCAGGAAATATGTGAAGTGTCGTTGTACTTTCTTTTCCTTCAGAAGTAAAAAGGTGATGAAGGAAAATAATGATAGGTTCCCATTTTGAATGCACCAGTACCAACACTTTGAAGATCTGACAGTGTACTCTACAGATATATGTGCCATAGACTACGAAAAAGGAAACACTTTAGGAAAAAAAAATCACATTACAAAGTGTATTATAAAAATAAATTACATAGCATGTGCTCATGGACCTGAAAGCTTTGCCAAAGGAAGAGAAATTTATTTTGACACAAAGATTGAATTGCTCTTGCTACCTATTTTCATATTATCAGTGATGCCATTTGCAGCTTTTACATTATTATATCCTAAAAAAAAAAAATCACTGGAAGTAGAAAATTATTTCCAGTAGTGATCAGTAGCATGGAGGACCTTAGTGATGATGGAGGGCTGTAGAAATACTACTCATTCAACAAGGATTCAGAGGAAGTACACACACTCAGTATGTGCTTGGTTTACCATTTCATCTGGAGTTCATACGTAACTGGTGAATGACGATGCTTTCTATAAAGAAAAGAAAGATACAGTATTTTCAATTAAACTGAAAAATCAGTAGTTTATGTGAGGATCAATACCACATCATTTCAATAAAAGACTGTAGATGTTAAACAACAAAACAAACAAAAACAGGTACATGAGCCCAATAGCTTCCCCTGCAGTTCTTTACTATTCTTGGATAATTTAAATTGGCATATGTGCTTTACCTCCAAAATTCTTAAAGTCTTTTAGACACTATGTTTAATGTTCTAATAATATTAGGTGGACTTTACCCAAGGAAATAACTGAACGCAAAGACATTAATTACTACATATTAGCTCCATACTGGGACACCAGACTGTTTTTTTGAAGTAACTCTATTCTTCCAGCCATACTCTTTCTAATCTGAGCAATAGTCACATATTTTTAATTTTTTTATGTGTGGATTTGAGTTTTAATAAGGAAATATTCATTATTCTTTATTTTTTTTAAAGATTTTATTTATTTATTAGACAGATCACAAGTAGGCAGAGAGGCAGGCAGAGAGAGGGGGCAAGCAGGCTCCCTGCTGAGCAGAGAGCCCCATGATGCCGGGTTAGATCCCAGGACCCTGAGATCATGACCTGAGCCAGGGCAGAGGCTTTAACCCACTGAGCCACCCAGGCACCCCTTCATTATTCTTTAGAAGACACTAAACACAGATGATTTACATTTGTCTTGGACTGCTTCTTTTTGCAAAATTATGTATATGCCTTTTTTAAAGATTTTATTTATTTATTTGAGATAGAACAAGAGAGAGAGCACAAGCAGGTTGGAGGGGCAGAGGGAGAGGGAGATGCAGGTTCTATGCTGAGCAGGGAGCCCGAGGTGGGGCTGGATCCCAGGACCCCGGGATCATGACCTGAGCCCAAGGCAGATGCTTAACTGACTGAGCCACCTAGGTGCCCCTTATGTATATGCTTTTAAATCTAAATTCAGTCTTATAAAAGTGAAAAAAAAATAGATTGAGATAGTACCAGCCATGTTATGGGTGCGTGATATTTGTATTTATTTGATTGATTTTGATTTTGCCTTACCCTTTATGCTTTCATGAAAATGTATCATCTTTTTTTCGTTCTCTCAAATTGTGCTAGGCATGGAACTACATAAGTGAACAAAATGAGAAAGAGTCCTGCCATTGTGGAGATTACAAAGAACAGAGCAAAGAAATAACTAAGCTTCAAATGGTTTCTTCACCTGAAAAATGTATTACCTCCCTGACAATATATGGCAGTGTTGTAAGTGTAGAAACTAATGTCAGGGTTTATCAATACTGTAAGGAATTTCCACCTATTATTTTCACTTTAATTTCAAGTAATTAATATTTACATTTATTTTTACTTAAGTAGTTAACATATAAATAAACATTAGTTACAGCATATTATGTCACAGGCCTATAGATTTGTGCTAATTATGTACAGTGGATGATCCAGTGTCAAAGTTTTAATTTGGTTTTATTTATTTCACACTGACCACTGGGTGGCGATATTTCCATTCCTTCTCGATATTTTGATTTAAATTGGGGATAAAACAGCAAAGCAAAGTAAAATGAAATACATAAAGGTTTTATATACTTAATAAAACTTATCTATGAAGGTTTTGTAGTGCTTCTAAGACATACATATGATCAAAATCTTCAGGTAAAAACTAAAAACACTAATTAAAATAGTATGTAGTTAAATATCAGGATCTAAGATTCAAATCCCATTTCCCACTCAACACTTTCTTTTTTAAAATTTCAGTAATAGTTTTCAAAGAGTCAAAAGACATAGATCTCAAGTCTTCCTAATTGGAAGAAGGGAAAAAACTCTAAATCTTAGCATATGCACATGGGGACATTGGATTTTTTTAAATGAATTTTTGACATTAACAGTTTAACAAAAATACTTAACACTTTCCTCTATATGTTTCTCTCAAGTGTTATCTTGATATTTTCTCCTTAAGAAACTTCGGGTAATATGTTAATTATTTGTGATTATGACATTATTGTGAAATAATATTTCACAATAATATGAATTCATTCTTTTAGTACACCAGCTATTAGATAATGGTCCACAGAAAGGAAGTTTAACATCTTATCAATTCCTAATTATACTTGACTTCTGACCTTACTCTCCATTTTCCTTGGGTGGTAACCCAAAACTACTGGCCAGTCAGATGACATGAGATCCAAAGTTGTAAATGCAAGCTGGGATTTGAGGAGGAATTTGGGGGAGACTCTCGAGTGCTAGAGTGTGGCAACATGGCAACAAATCGCGAGTGTGATTCCTCCCAGGAGGGCTCCTTGGCTGTGGAGTAGGAAAGATGTACTCCCTGGAAAGTCAGTGCTTTCCTCCCAGGCAATACATATGTTTATACTCTGCCAAACTCTCTGCAAGGGGACACTTAAGCTCTGAATTTTAAAAATCTATTCTAGTAAATGAGACAAGATCACTTTAATAGATAGCCTTTAAGTTCACACACCAGAGACTAAGAGAGTAGAAGTTGAATTTATAGTAGGACTTTGACTCTCCAAAGGAGGGCTGCTTCATCCATAGGAAACTGCATACCAAATTACTACAGAAAACATTTCCTCTTGGATTTTGCATTGGTTTGTCCGGCTTCTGACCAGCTTCCCGTGGTCTGTGGCTCCCTACTCCCCATGGGCTCTGCCTGAGAGGCAGTGAACAGGCTTAGGGATGTGCTGTTTTTCCTCTCCAGGGATGTGCTGTTTTTCCTCTCCACCAGCTACTAACCCCTGCTTTAATATATTGTTCACAGAGTGATTTATTCACCTGCAAAAATGTCCTAGACCTTTTCAAAAGAAGTAGGAATGCCTAGGTATTGTGTACTTTTAAGGTTCTCGTTTTAATAAACTGCTTCGGTATTCAGTCTTGTTATTATCACATTCAGAAATTAATCAGAGTCCTGATAAAACATCTGTTTTAAATAGGAAGTCCAATAAACTTCCTCTGTTGACTTGGACTTGTATTCCCTCTTTTGGATTCAGCTAATTAAAAATACTTCCGCTAATCAGTTCTGTCATTTGCTTCAGGAAACTTTTGAACCAGATAATATACACTCTCTTGGGGTTTCTCAACCTTCTAATAGTTTCTTTGCTCTAATAGTTCTTTGCAAAACATTTCCCACTCCATCACCAGCCCAGATCATCCTCTTACCTCTCCAGGTTGCAGGAATTACCAATAATCGGTTATGACTGGTAACAACTTTTTTAGGCAAGCTAATCTTTATCTCTCAAATAGTTTACTATTTCCAGATACAAGCAAATTGGAACTAATTATCCCACATATGACATTAACTATAAATAGGAACTCAATGGTGGAAAAACAGTTAAGTATTTGAGTCAAGAATGCTTAGGATCTATTCTTTTGGACAAAGATGCTAAATGCCTAGGTTGATCTCAGTCTATGGCTGGCCACAGAATTGCATGGAAAATAACTGTATGTAAAAGTTGGGAAGAGCCTTGTGCTTTTTGGATAAGGACAACAATATTCATCAAAGTACTGTTATGAAAATTTTGACACATATAGTTTCTATGTAGATATCTTAATATCTCAGAATCCTTTGGCAGTATTATTTTGGCCCAGTGCATGTGGGTATTTTGTTCTATATGAATACATACTTTGTTCACCTGAAGTTGTTTCATCATATGAAATAACAAATAATGTACAGAAACTTGGCATCATCATGAGTAAGATGGTTAGATATCTCTAAGCCTTGGGGTTTTCTTGTTTTGTTCTTGGTCTTTTGTTTTCATCTTTAATAATAGAGATAATTATCTTCTCAACCTCTAAAGTCTGGTTCAGCTGTTACTAGCCCTTGATTTTGCAATTCTGACCATCATACATGCATAACATTAGCGCATGTAGAGAGGCCAAAATTACATTTACCAGATAAGCTATTATTTACTAGTTCTTAGGGAAAGTGTAGAATGTTTTAATTTGCTTACTTAATAGTGAAGCTTATCATCTGATTATAAGGAGGGATGCCAGAATCATAAAAGGTTATATGTAAATGCTAAACTGTAAGCCAGAGTAAGGCATTTTGCCAAAGGTCACACAACCTTACTCTGGTCTCCTGGTTTTCAGTTCCAGCTCCGGTATCTATCTAGTCCATTGTTCACCAATCCACTTTCTCTGGATGTTCACTTTACTATCTATCTTAAATCTGAGTCCTGTTTATTGGTGGTATGGTTTGTTTTTTAAAACTTTTTAATTTTTAAATTAATTAATTTATTTTGTAAAAATTTCATTTATTTATTTGACACAGAGAGATATATGGCAAGAGAGGGAACACAGCAGGGGGAGTGGGAGAGGGAGGAGCAGACTCCCCACTGAGGAGGGAGCCCAATGAGGGGCTTGATCCCAGGACCCTGCAATCATGACGTGAGCTGAAGGCAGATGCCTAACAACTGAGCCACCCAGGCACTCCTGTTGTTGGTTTTTTTAAAACAAGAACCTCTCCTGACCTTTTTTTTTTTTTTAAAGATTTATTTATTTGAGAGAGAGAGAATGTGAGTTGGGGAAGGGGAGGGGTGCAGAGACAGAGATTCTCAAGCAGACTCTGCACTGAACATGGAGTTCGATGCAGGGCTCTATCCCACCACCTTGAGATCATGATTTGAGCCAAAACGAGGAGTCGGACATTTAGCCGACTGAGTCACTCAGGGCCCCTCTGACCTATTTTAGAAGATCCTTCAAGGACTTGAAGAGCATGACAAATTACTTGATATTTTCTCTTTCCAGAAGTGTCTTTTCTGTTCCTTTGGGGGAGTTAGAGAGGGTGAGGAAAGAGCAATTCATAATTCATTCATGTTTGTATGTCATAGAAAACTCTCAGTCCCCCTTAGTTTTCCACATGTGTGATGGCTTCAGAGATGACAGCTCCTCAGTCCAGGATCCCTGGCTGTTCTGCACACATTAAGAACCTATAGTGCCTCTGATGGGAAAGACGTAACCTATGCTCTCCAGAGTGGCAGTACATGAATTTCCTCTAATTTTACCATCTCTTTATTTCCATGTTCCCACACATGATTTGTCAGGACCCTCCACACCATTCTCACAGTTGCAGACAAAGGGAGGAAGCAAGAAGTGAGATCATTTCTTTCTTCTCCAGCTTCCAGCCATCCTTCAACTTCAGGTTTTCTTTCTCTACAGTAAGTGCCAAGTTTTTTTTTTACAGTGGCAGACAACCTTTAAACTCGAGGTTAGATTCTGAAATAATGGCTTGTCTGGTAGAAGCAAGGTTTTTAAAATAAATTTTGAACAGAGACAGACACAACTACCAGAAGGAAAAGTAGGGAGAAGGGACAAAGTGAACAAGTCAAGGAAAGGTGGCCTGGCTTGGTATGTAAGCCATTTCAGTCCATCTGGGGGGCAGGAGTCCAGGCAAGGAAAAATGAAGGGTAGAGATGCTCCAAGAGCAGGGTGGGAGAGAGCCCAGTCACAGAGAGCCTCAAGGGCCATATGGAGAAGTTGGCGCTATATTCTGTAGGTAATGAGGAACCTTTGGAAGATATGCAGGTAGAGGAGTGATATGATCAACCTGAACTTTGGAAAACAAAATGAAAAATGAATCTGAGAGTTTTGAGGTAAGATTATGAGATCAGTTAGGGGGTGTATTGGAATAATCCAGATGAGAAGTAATTAAAACCTCAACTAGTAGCAAGGGAAATGGAGATGTGGGTTCAGCATTAGGGGGTTAGACTATGAGACTTGCTCTATGAGTTGCCTTGATGGGTGAGGGAGGAGGAGAAGCCTAAAATGGCTACCAGGCTTCTTTCTTGGATGATTGGGTGGAGGATAGTCCTGCTGAGGTACAGGGATAAGAAGAGGAGAAGACTTGAGGAGCATTGGAGGAAGTGTTGAGAATTGCTTTTAGACAAGTTAAGTTGGAGATATACAGTACAAAGCTGGATACACATTTGGAGAGAGAGGGTTGGTAGCCATCAACATATGGGTGATAATTGAAGCCATAAGAGTGCATAAAATTACCAGAGTGAGCGTGTAGTGTAGGTAACTGGTAGAGATGAGGGAACAGTGACCCTTAGATTGTATGCATAAAATAAGGAGTCAGCAAGGGAGACCAAGGTAGAGCAGTCAGAGAGTCAAAGGAAAACCAAAAGAGATTAGATGTCTTAGTCACCCTTACCAGAGACCCAAGGTTTATTATTCCAGGAAAAACAAAAAAACGGACCTAAGGAGTTCTAGACCTAAGCATATGGATCGGCAGCATAGACTGAATGCAGGGGAATAAAAATGTCTGCCCATTTTACTGTAAGATTCTCCATCTCACTTCCCTTGATCTATTCCCAGAATCCACGTAGTCCACCCCAAGAAAGTTACTGAAGGATTTTTTTTCTTTAGAAACTACTGGGAGATAGCTAGTTGACCCTTGATCAGCATAAGTTTGAATTGTTCAGGTCCACTTATATGTGGATTGTTTTCAATAAATACAGAGTAGTACTATAAATGTACTTTATCTTCCTTGTGATTTTCTTAATATTTTCTTGTCTCTAGCTTACTTTACTGTAAGAATACAATATATAATACTTGTATGCAGTATGTGTTAATTGACTATTTATGCAATTGTTTTTTTTTTTAAAGATTTTATTTATTTATTTGACAGAGAGAGATCACAAGTAGGCGGAGAGAGGAGGAAGCAGGCTCCCCGCTGAGCAGAGAGCCCGATGCGGGGCTTGATCCCATGACCCTGAGATCATGACCTGAGCCGAAGGCAGAGGCCTAAACCACTGAGCCACTCAGGCACCCCTATTTATGCAATTGTTAAGGCTTCCAGTCAACTTTAGGCTTTTAGTAGTTAAGTTTTGGGGTAGTCAAAAGTTACACTTCACTGGAGGTCAGCACCATAAACTCCCGTGTTATTTAAGGGTCAAATGTACTTCAAGACATAGATAGATATACAGACAGACAGGCATGTAAGCAAAAGAAGTAGAAGAGGAAATCCAGGAAACAGAGGATTCAACTTAGGCAAAAGAACAATAGGACAAGAGTCTTACCTGGCCTAGATCATGACCAGTCCAGACTAAGTAGAGAAGCAGAGGGCTAACATAGGAAATTAAGGGGCTAAACTAAGAAAGCTTCCAGGTAAAAATATGAAACTGACATATTTAAGTGTTTGGAAAAATTACGGATAGGTGTTTGGCAGATCTATTGGAGCATTTGGAAAAAATAAAGATAGATACATACAAAACCCAAGCAGATGAAAAATTAAAATAATTATTCTACTGAAGGGTGAAAAATGGTAAGAGGAAGAGAACACAAACATAGTATACTATTTGGCTCCACAGGAACAATTTTTAAAAAATTTTTTTAGACATTTTATTTTTAAGTAATCTCTGTGGCCTCAAACCCACAACCCTGAGATTAAGAGTCATGAGCTCCACCAACTAAGCCAACCGGGCACCCCAACAGGGAACAATATTTAAATTTACGCTATAAACATACAAATATATGAACATATAAATGCTGACTGGTGATTTATCAGAAACTTTGTGTTGTAATCATAGTGGGAGGATGAGGAAAAGGGAAAGAGGAGACATACAAAAGCACTACATCTTCAACGATCAAAACATGATAGAAAGGCGTAGTGGGTCGCTCAGTTGGTTAAGTGTCTGCCTTGAGCTCAGATCATGATCTCAGGGTTCTGGGATTGAGCCCCGCGGATGGAGCCCCGGGTCAGACTCCCTGCTCTGCTTCTCCCTCTCCTTTCGTCCCTCCCCTCACCTCCTGCTCTCCCTCTCTTTCTCTCTCTGTCTCAAATAAATAAAATCTCTTTTTTAAAAAAAACCCTAATGATTGATAAATAAAGAGCACAAGTATATTATTTAGAAATATGTAGACAAATACCAGAAGAAAGAGTTAACAGTCAGGAATGATTTCCTCCAGGGAGTTGGACTGAGGGAAAAGAGGGATGAGATCAGGAACAGCTGTTTTCATTTTCTTTTAGTGCTGGCTGATAGTTTGACTGCATATATGAATGACTTTAATAAAAATTTAAAAAGTAAGTTTAAGAATAAATGCAAACATGGAAGTAGAGGCAGAAAAGGCTGAGTGTTGTCCATGGCTTAACCGGGGCAGCACCTATAAAGGACAGCATGGCTGTGGGAGGAATTCGCTCAAAAGGAAGAGTCCAGAGCATATTTATATCCTGTGAGCAAGTAGCAGATACAAAGGAGAAATTGAAACAGCCGAGGACATAACCAATCATGAGACCCTGGAGGAGGAGGTAGGAGGGAAACACTGAACTTCATCTGGGTTGAGGAAATTTTGGAATTGTATGTTCCTGTTCGCTGGGAAGCCCCCTCTGTGCCCATCTGGTTACCTCTTTCTTTCTCTGCCCTCCAGCCTCCCACGTAAGTGTGTTCTTCTTATCTAATATCCCTGGGGCTTTTCTGATCAGCAAAGTCTCATGCTTTCCTCAGTGTTCCAAATCTATGAGGGAATGAGAAGTTCAAATCTTTGTACATCTCATATTCTTGGACATGTTTTCACTTCCCTGAAGTTACACTCTTCCCACACTACACATCAAAGCCATTCCTTTCCCTTCCTTCTTGAAGACGTTCAAGTAAGACATCTAGTAAGACCTACCCTTAATGAATACACTAACATCTCTAGAATCTGGTAGCCACTCATTCACTTGCCCACTGAAAACATAATAAGAATGCCACTGGAAACTGGAAGGACTCTGTTTAAGCAAGTGACCCAGACAGGAAGGTCATTTTCAAGAAATGATAAACACCCTTAGGGTCATGTCCCACACAGGAACACTTCTCGTACCGCTCATGCTAAATGGCCACCGTCAGAGTGTGCTGAAATAGTCAATCCATGAAAATTATTCTCTGGAAAGGAAGCCCAGGTCCGGCTCTGTAGCTGGGCAGCTTGTGCCCTGCACATCCCCGGGGGGGGGGGGGGGGGAGCCATCCCATCGAAATCTATGGAAATGGCACTCCCTCCCCTGCCTTGGGTGGGACCTGAGCAGCAGCTGTCCACAGCAGCCTTGGAGAGCCCTTTCACCACACCACACTGTGTTCCAGGACAGGGAAAAGACTCTAACCTTTTAATCCCATTCCTTCTTATAAAAGCACAGTAAGCTGCATCGTGAAAACATCCTCACAAATAGAAGCTGGAATTCAAGTGCATTTAATCCTCCACTTCCTATGCCCAGTGGATTTCATTTCTAATACGTGGTTTAAAAACAAAACTATCCAATAAACGCAGAGTTGGTTCTAAAATTACAAAGAAAAACTGCCATGGCCGCTCTTTACCATTTCTGAAAAGTGACTATGTGTTGTTCTGCCAAATTTTCTTAGCAGTTGTACTTTGTAGGTGGCTCTCTTCCAGCATCCAGATGTATAAACATCCTGTACACGCACTGTTCAGCCCCTCGGAGCACTCTCCCTCCAGATGGTATGGGCTTCCAGGCAGAAACGACTTAAGAGTGGTGTGAGCAGGGGACAGCCAAAGACAGCGGCAGCGACAATAATCATGATAAAAGTCACTGGAAAATGACAGGTGTAGTCAGAAGGAAGATAGTGGCTCGTTCTTTTGACACTGTTTGTTCACATACAGTAAGTTATACCCCAGCAACATTTTCAAATGCCAATATTTGAAAAACATTTGAAAAACAGTGAATGTCCTTGTTTTTCCGAGGGATGGATGTGTACTTTTTATAAAAGCGAAAATTTCCTTTAAAAATAGACAAGTCAGTATTGGAAACGGAAAGATCTGTTTAAACTTGTTCAAAATCACATTTTATAAAATCTTTTTTTCTCAGTCTCTCTCCTTCTACCTTGAAATCCCACTATTATGGCACATCTCCTAGTGCTATTCAACATCTCTTAATACATATGCTGAGAACTGATGAGCTGCAGGCACAGAGAAAAGAATATGAATTCTGCGAGGCATCCACCACCATCTTATACAAGTGAAGTGCAGGTTTCTATGATAGATAGGAAATCCGGTGTAGAAAGAACTCGAAGCGCCTCTTTATCACAAAGCCTGATGATTTGATGATAAAAGCTAAATCATGTATCTAAAAAAAAAAAAAAAAAAACCAAAACCAACTATCTTTCCCCAAATATCAAAGGCAGGGACTATCCAAATAATCTTAGAACCCTCACAATTCAGAAGTGGAAAAATAACAACCTGTAACTTTGTAGCTATTGTATTTTTACAAAGTTCACTCAATTGGCTTAAAAATTTTGACAAAAGTGCTGCTTACTTGAGACCTCAGATGCTAAGCTGCGGGTTATTAGCCTTGAGCTCATTTGTGTTATTTGACCAGGAAGCACAATGTCCACTTTAATAACATGATTAATCTCACAAAGACACCTGGTATTTTGCATTCACAGTTTCATGCTTATTAAAACATGCTTGAAAATAATGAAAATGATACAAATATAAGTAAAAAGGACAGGAATAATAATTCACTTCACCACACCACACCACACCACACCCTCCCCCCACACACACACGCACACTCATGAACTGGTTCTATATTTGCAAGTAAAGTCCACACTCGATTGAGGAAAATATTTGAATTCAATTAAGCTATGCATGATGTCATTTTTTTTTCTTGACATTAATGTATCACGATTACTTTCTTCTATTTTCTATCCATTACAACGTAACCTCTGTTGAGGTTGTAATGGATAGAAGGGCCATTTGGCAGCTCTATTGAAATGGCTCCACAATTTAAATCAATTGCACACTTGAATAGAGCATGAGTTTGACATTAATGGTTCTAAAATGATTGTCTATAAAATTCCGGGAATGTTTTGGAGATGGCCAAAACCCCTATGATATCACACAGACACACACAAATAAGTAAAACTCCGTTTTTAGGATTCCATATTTCATTTCCGTTTTATTTCACATTTAAATTATTTCCTGAAATGATCCCAGAGGCTTTTGTTTTTGCAAAACTGTAAAGGTCCAGGCCCTGTGATAGCTAGGAGATGTTTATTCCAGCACATGAAGCAAATTCGGGATTTAATAGAGGCAAATGACAACTGCTAAACTATTTCCTATTTCATAATAGAATTTCTGAAAAATCAATTATTGTGGAACAAGGCCTATTCAATTTGATTTACAATTAGGAAATATGGGATCCGGCTTTGGAGAGGATGAGATCCAGCCCCCATGTCTTACTGACATAAAGAGACCGAGGCTCAGGCGGGTTAACTGATGGGTCCACTTTCTAGAAGCAAAAATGGGACTAGAAGTCAGCCCCGCCTCAGGCCGGGCATCCTCAACGAAGCAGGAGTTCTGCTAGTTAGTTCTCTTCTCTGACATCAAAACACATTTACAAAATAGGAAAGACACATGGCTATTAGTGGCTTATTTTATAAACAAGATATTTAAAACCGAAGTTAGCACATGTAAAGAGTTGGCACAAGCAGACGAAGGTCCGCGTTCACGCAGCGGTAGCATCTGCACAACATACCCCCTCAGCCACGCCCTCAGCCCTTCCCCCCTCCAAGAGAGGTAGCGCTGCCGGCTGCAGATTTCTTCAGCTCTATTTTCATAGACTGAGTCTCAGCTCGAGGCTCGAATTTGGTCAGATTTCCTGCTCCTGGGGCTGCCACTACTGGCTTTCCTGCTTTCATACCTTTTGACATAGGAATGCGGGTGGGTGTAGGTCGCTGGGATGACCCGTCTTGTCCTGACTGTAAGACAGAAAATAGAGAGACATGAGGGAGATGTCAGTGAGTTTCTGCCTGGATTTGCCATCCAGTCTGAACATCAGCAGGACAGGAATGCCCACGGATGACACCTCCCCAGATAACATCTTTAGAAACTTGGAGTCGGGACCTCATCCACTCTGACTGCCTCCTCTTCCCTGTCCCAAAACATCTGCACCAGACTTCCTTCTCTTCTCCAGCCCCTGACCTACTTCCTCTACCCTTCCGGAAGTGACCTTCACTCCTAGTTCACAGAGAAAATACAACCACCGGGCATTGACTCAGGCAACTTTACTCCCACTGTCCCCCAGATTATCTCTACTTTCTTTAAAGGAAGCAGCTCTGCCTTCGCCTCTTAATGATGCCAGACTCGTCTCATTTTTCCTGCCACTGCTGGCCATACCCTTCTTGAAGTTCCCCTAAAACTGTCTCGCTGTGACACGTTCTTACTGGAGTCTCACTCACCGCCTCCTGTCTCTGATGACTCCTATCCAATCTCTTGTTGGCACCTTGTTCTAGTTTGCCTTTCTCCTAAATGTGGGTGTGACCATGCTCCATTCTCAGCTCTCTTTTCGTTTTCCACATTCACCCTGAGATTCACCTCAGTTGTCACCCCAGGTGTTGATGAGTCCCAGGACCTCCAGACTTCAATGATCTTCTGGAATATACATGTATATTTCTTT
>CM053608.1:71241142-71258819 GCA_028646535.1 Procyon lotor | reverse complement strand
GCTTCTCCGCCCCGATACCTGGGAGCTCTGCCGCACTCGGGCTCCCCTGGTCCCTCAGTGACCCCACGGGTCCCGAAACCACACTGTTCCCGCGAGGGCTGAACCCCCGGTTGGCCTCCGGAGCGATGTCCCTCAGTGGAGCGGACTAGAAGTTCCAGATTGTGTGCTCCGCGGCTCTGCGGCTGCTGGGAGCCGGCCCCTCCCCCCGGGGTCTCTCTTTCCGTCGTTTTAAATTCACTTTTTCCACTCCTACCTTTCTGAAAGTGGTTGATTTTCTGCTCCTAGAATTGCTGTTCTTATTCTCTTCTCTCTGCTGTTGTGTTTGCCGGCTTTTAGAGTGGTTTTCAGCCTCTTTCTGGATCCCAGTGCTCTCCGTGCCTCCTACACCTCCGCCATCTTGTCTTGGTGGAATATACATGTATATTTCTAACTACGTGCCAGACATCTCCACTGTCTCTCAGGCATCTCAGATATAAATGCCCCAACATGACTTATCGCCTCCCCAAACAGTAGTCCCCCTATGTTTCTCATCCTATCTACCCACACAGCCATGCAAGAAATTCCAGAGCCACTCTCTAGACACAGGTTGTCATGAAATCTTGGATCCTATCTTCAACACATCTCTGTCCTCATTTTCACTACCACAGTTCAGGCCTACCCCATCTCGAGCCTAAAAAATCACAAGTGTCCCGCCCTCAGCCCCTGTGCCCTCCAATTTATGCTTTAAACTCTGTTATAGACATACGTTTCTAACACATAAATCATGTTGTTCTTCTGTCATCACTGCCCTTTCAATGGCTCCCTTTGTCCATCCTATGGGATTAAAAGTCAATTTCATAGTAAGCCGTGCACCTCTCTTCAATATCTGACCCCAGTTTGCCTCTGTATTTTCTGCTCTTACATTTTGTCTCTGCACCCAACAGCTGCAGCCCAATGGGAATGCTCACCATTCCCCAAATATGGCAAGCTCCTTCACATTGCATACCTTTGCACAGACTGTTCTCTCTACATACTCCTTCTGCTTTCCTTCTCAAAAAAAAAAAAAAAAAATCTCTCCTTCTCTGTGAAAACTTCCTCCTCTGGGAAGCCTTCTCTGGGGGGCTTCCTTTGTACACACCTCTATCATAGAACCACTGGAGGGTAGGTTCCAACTGGGTAGGTTCCAATCCTGCCTCTCCTGCTAAGGTGGGAAATTCTAAGGCTCCTCTTTGCAGTCACCAAACCCAGTGCCCAGAGTAGCTAAACACTTAATAAAAGTTGAATGAATAAATGCACAAATGAACCAGCCTCACTATTCAATTTCTAAGAGAGGTATCCTAAATTTTTTGTCATCCTTGACTTTATGGAATCCGATATACTTGAAGTAAGTGGGCCATCCTTTAGACCTTGTAAATCTTATTTGAAGTCTTGTTTTTGTATGGGGTTTAATCAGTAGTGAAAAATGTTACTAAAGTAAAGCTTGATCTGACCCTTAAAATGAGAATAAGATGTTTCAGAAGAAAATCTGCTCAAAGTTACAACTTATACCTCCACCATCTTTTTATAAAAATCATTAGAAGTAACCATGCACACCAAACTATGCTCTATTTTGCTTAAAAAGTAGTATTACATTGAACCATTTGAGAAGTGTGATCAATTCTGAATGTTATTCAGCACCTTTGGGCCAATAACGAAAAGCTTTACTAGCAAAGCAATTAGTAACTGACACTTTGAAGTCTGTCTTGAGTCTATGTTGGTGCACAGAAAATGTAAACTATACTGAGTTTCTATACTTAAATAATAAGTATAATAAGCTAATTTCTATACTTAATAAACCAGTTTCTATACTTAAATAATAAGCTTCCTGTCTTTAAGAGTATCTAATACAGGGGCGTCTGGGTGGCTCAGTCGTTAAGCGTCTGCCTTCGGCCCAGGTCATGATCCCAGAGTCCTGGGATCGAGCCCCGCATCGGGATCTCTGCTCGGCAGGGCGCCTGCTTCTCCCGCTACCATTCCCTCTGCTTGTGTTCCCTCACTCACTGTGTTTCTCTGTCAAATAAGTAAAATCTTTAAAAAAAAAAAAAAAGAGTATCTAATACATGCTATAGAATTTGTTCAGAGTCTAAGAATCATAATTTCTAGTCTATTGGTTTAAATTAAAATCTAAATAGCATACATTCTTTTATAATTTAATTTACCAATTTGTCCCAAGTAAATGAAGACAATCACTGGAGGTATTTTTAAAAATAGAACTTATTTTTAAGCTCTGGTTTTTATATTTTGGACACATTTTTTGGTAATCATTCATTTAGTCTTCCAGTTGGTTATTAAATAAATATTTATCCACACTTGCCGTCTGCAAGATACTATTAATAAGATGTGTTGTTTAGACATATAATCTCATTTGTTTTATACTTTTAAAAAAGGTTTTAATATTAAAATATTTTAATGTTATTTTTGGAATAAAATATTTTGGAATAAAATATGACTATGGCCATTCACAACCACATATTGAATATTTTAGGGTATAGAAATGTAAGCCAGGAGGCGGCTTTCATTCTTCCTGTATATTGACCATTTCTCTCAGTCTTCATTTTAAAAATTATTTTAAATATAAAAATTAAATTTTAAACCTGATCATTACCATATGCTGACATTACGAAGAGGCCATCTTGGCAAGAATTTGGGGGCCTCCATAATTTACATGAAAATTTACATAATTTACCCCAAATTAGTTCAATTTATTAAAATATTAGACCACTTTTTATTTTCATTTCTTTGGTGTAGCTTGTCCTCTAGGAAATATCCGCCAGTGGACTCAGAGCAAGAGGCATGTGCTTTTGTTTCCTTTCGGGCCTTGGGTGATTCCCACGACTCATTTTGCCCTCCCTCGGCCTACACTTTAGAGCGTCCTCTACTCACCACTGACTGGGTTCCTCGAGTAGATGAAGTTGTGACCGGTGTTATGGTGATAGTGCTCGTCACCTTGCTCGCGCCAGGTCTTGACGAGAGATGGTTCCTAGGAGAGCGAAGGACGGTGCCAGTGGAAACTTCCTTTTCAGCTGTCACATTGACAGGTCGGACAGTGATAACTGGACTTGCTCCTTCAGCTGAAGTCCCAGGGGATCGTTTAAACTGAGAACCTAAATGAATGTGAATTTTATTGTCTTCCGTGGTTATGATATTGGCATTAGAGTTATATTTCCGTAGTGGAGTTGGAACAGTCTGTTTTTCTGGGGTGACTTTGAGGACAGTCCTTCCCATGGGCATTTCCTGGGATTCTGGAGAGACTCCCATCTCGGCTGGTGCTGCCGATGTAGACACTGTCATTATCTGAATGGGGGATGTGGGCCTGTCTGCAAACATACCTCTTCCGCCTTCTGAGGTCTTTTCTCTAGAAAACGTAGTAATTGTGACTGGGGACATGGCTCGTTCCGTGCCAAGAGTAGCATCTCCACTTTTTGTCTTTTGAGACATAACATTTGGTGATGGAATAATGGTTATCCTTGGTTTCTGATTCCCTAAGGTAGGAATGACCGTGGTACTAGAAAAAAATTCTTCAGATGTCGGGCTGGTTATTTCCAAAGTTGCCGTACTATTCTCATGGTCTGGTGTCACTCGAATATGCAGAGGTTGGCCTTGCTTTGGTGAAAGGACCAGCTCTCCTGGGTGCCCTGGGCTGGTATTTGTTCGAGGCCCTTTCTCGTGAGTGATTGGGGGCCCATTGTCCCTTTTTCTCATCCACGGAATCCAAGACTTTCTCATAGTGAGCTCATTTGCGGCTGGAGGATACCTGTCTAGAACAGAGGATCGTTCCATAGGTTTCTTCAGTCCCACCTGTCGAAGGTTACTCATGATATGATTTTCCTCTTGGAAGGATTTCCGTATAAATACTGCTGGTGTTTCTTCCTCGGCTGCCTCACTGCTGACAGCATCCGTCTGCACTCCAGTCGACGTCACGGGAATATCCACCATTCTTCTTCCATTCACACTGGGTCTAAGGGCGCGGCTGTACCGCTTAGAAAGCTCCAGCTCTTTGGTCAGATTGAGGACCTCCTGCCCCATGTGTTTGTTCTTATTTTCTTCTTCCATAAACCTTTGTTGAAGGACAGAGTAATCCACCTGGAGTTGAGAAAGCTGATCTTCTTTGTTCATTAATTCATGGATCTTCTCTTTAAGAGCTTGGACTTCGGCTTTCAGGTCTCGACTTTTAGCTTCTTCTAAACGAAACCTGTGTCTCAGCTCTGCTTCCTGACTCACCACCTCGCCTTTTTCGATTGCCTTATTCTTGGCAATCTGGTGCTTTATCTCCTCCAGTTGTTGAGAGAGGAAATTGGCCTTGTCCTGCTCTGTTCTAAATTTCTGCTCCAACTGATCGTACTCATCCTCTGTCTTCATCAAATCCCCCTCAACTACCTCCAGCTGTTGGAGGCGTTTCTTCAGTCTCTCGATTTCCAGTGTCAGTTCCTTTATCTTGTTATCTTCTGGGCAGGTGAGCTCAGACCCTTTCCGAGACCTCCCTCTTGTTATTTCCCTTTCCACTTCCTCTATCCCATCAAGCCTCTTCTTTAATAAGTCAACATTGCAGCTTAACTCAGAGGATTTTTCTTCTTCGCTTTTCAGTTTACCTATTAACTCGTCTCTTTCTTTCGTCAAATTGTATACCTTCTCCTCCATTTCAGATTTCAGTTTTAAAAGCTTCTTGCTCTCTTCGATTAGTTTTTCAGTTACATCCATAACCTTTCCTTGTTCCACCTTAAAATTTTTATTCAATCCATCCACTTTTCTCTCCTCTTGCTTTATTTTTTCCATCATATTTTTTCTTTCGTCAACCAGCATCACGGTAAATGACTTCAACTTGGTGAGATCATCTTTTAGACTTAATTCCGCCTTTTCCAGTCGACTTTCAGAACATTCCAGTTCTTTAACTCGACCCTTGACCACCTCCAGTTCATTTAACAGGTCTTTGGTTAAGTTCTTCTCTTTCTCCAGATTTAAATGTAGCTGGCTGCACTCAGACTTACTCTTGCTAAAGGCTTCCTCCAGCTTCTCCAGCTCAGACATCCTCTTCTGTAACTTCTCCACTTCGAGTTTGAGCTCCCGGCTGTGGTGTTCCTCCTCTTGCAGCTTCTTCCGCAATTCCCGGCACTGGGATTCAGTTTTAGTTATCTCCTCATCCTTACCCTCCATTTCAAGCACACGTTTCCGGAGATTTTCCACTTCGGCCATCAGGCTGGAGTCGCCACATTCCCCTTTGGCAATTTTCTCTCTTAATTCCTGAAGTTCTTCCTCCGCCTTTTGGAGGTTTTTGTTGGCCTCTTCCAGCTCCTCGATTCTCTGAGTTAAGCCAACCAGCTTGAGCCTGAGTTGCCTGTTGTGAGACTCTTGGTTAGCCAACTTCGCATTCATCTCCTCGTGCTCTTGGGAAAACCTCGAAGCCTTGTGTTCAAAATCCACTTCTAACTTAAGTAGTTTCTGCCTGTCTTCTTTTGATTTGGAAGTGACGGCTTTGAGCTTTTCTTCTTCTTCCCTCAGTTTCTGAGTAAGATCCTGTACTTTCTGGCTCTGGAGGCCAAGTTGTTCAATATGCATTTGCCTTTCATCCACCAGCATGAGTGCAAAGGACTTGAGTTTCACAAGCTCGTCTCTTAGTTTATTGAGCCGCTTAGCATTTTCCTTTTCTTTTCGGGCTTGGTAAGCCTTTTCTTGTTCGAGGAGCTTTTTCAACCTAGGAAATAAAATATATTAAAATATTCTATGTTATTATTATATTATATATCACATGTCACCTTTATGCATTTTTATTGTTATACATATTAAAAGGTTCATCAGCAAGTAGGTTTGCCTTAGATATTAAATAAAAAATGAAATGCTGTTACAATAAATGCCTCTTAATGGCTGCAGTATCGAGGCTTAACAGGCAGTCATTAATGAAACTAATCAGAAGTCAGGATACTGGTTACCCTTAGGGAGGGGTAGTGACCAGAAGTGGGCAGGAAGAGGACGAGTTTCCGTACTTTTCAGGTACTAGTTTCTGTTTCATGATTTATGTGCTGTGTACACAGCCTTGGTCAGCCCATTGCAGTTCAGTAAATTGAACTCTTATGAGTGCCCTTCTCCAGATATGTTATACTTCAATAACAACCATTGGGTAACACTTGGGTTGTGCAATAACAAAGACTATTTAAAAAGTGTTTCCTGTATTCCAGGCACTGTGTGTGTTATGCGTTTATTTTCTCTTCATAGCAATCCCGTGAGACACGTACTGCTACTGCTATCCCGATAAGGAACGTGAGACACGGTGCTTGCTTGGGGCCCACCATCAGAAAGTGGCAGCGGTGGCATTCAAACTCAGGCAGTAGGGCTCTGGGATCCTTGCTCCTCACCTCTGCATCTGATGACTTCAAAAGATCATTTTATTTTAAATGAAAGGGCAGGCGCAGAAAAAAAAGAACCTGGGATCTTTTTAATTTTGTAGGCAATGGTCACCTAGGGACAAAGCAAGACAAGCTTTCTGATAGAAAGCTGATCTGCATAAACTAACTTCAGCTAATGAAGAACTGGCACAGAATTCTGTTGCAGTTTTCTGATTTAAATGTTTTTTTTATTTTTTAAAGATTTTATTTATTTATTTGATACAGAGAGAGAGAGAGAGAAAGGGAGAGATTGCACTAGTAGGGGGAGTGGCAGAGGGAGAGGGAGAAGCTGACTATCCACTGAGCAGGGAACATGATGAGGGGCTCGATCCCAGAACCCTGGAATCATGACCCAAGCCGAAGACAGCCACTAAACTGACTGAGCCACCCAGGGGCCCCTAAATTATTTTTTAAGCCGAGAACTAGGTAGGGAAGAAATCTGAGTTATTATCAATACAAAAATATGGCCACCACAGGAATTATTATGTTTCACATGTATGAAATACATTTTCTCTCTGATGTTTCTATATAGCATTAAAAAGTATGATTATAACGACTCCAGAGTAACTATTCACCATCCTTGTGTTGATCAGTTAAGTTGCACCAATTTCTTTTACTGAAGTAGAGTCGACACACAAAGTTACATTAGTTTTAGGTGTACAACATAGTGATTCAACAACTCTGTATATGGTATTGTGCTCACCACAAACATAGCTCCCATCTGCCACCACCCAACACTATTACAACATCATTGACTCTATTCCCTATGCTGTGCCTTGTATTCCCTTGACTTATTCATTCCATAACCAGAAGCCTGTATCTCTCATTCCCCTTCATAGCTTGCACTAATTTCTAATAGTTATTTTCAGTTACCTGTAAAAACAAATTTGAAATAATCATATTTATTTTATGTAGCCTAAGAATGCATTTATATGTTTATCAGATAAGCAAGTTATAAACAACATGTATTTGTTTTAAGTATATTTTATTCTTTCAATATATTTTGCCTTATTTACCTTTAGTTTTTCTGAATGATTCCATATTTATGACTACATTAGCCATTGGCCAAGTAAATAGAAGTTAATAGTCTCACATGGCATTGGGCAAGCAATGAGTGGACACACATCGAAGCTATTTTTGGTGTTAGAGAATTACTATAGAAATGTGCTTGTGATATCACTAAGATTTTTTTCTGGAATATAATTTCACAAACCTCCTCTTGTGTCTAAGCATCTACTAACTAAATGCACAATTTCCAAAATCCATTAAGACTTTATTCCTCCAGTAGAAGAAAAAGATTGTTTCTAAATCCTATGGATTCACATAAGCAATACTGTAATTGTTTCATTAAGTGTGGTTCTTATGTGTGGAAAAGGGCTTCTCCTTGATCATCTTCCTTTTTACTTAAGTCAAAACAATTGAAATAATGTCACTGAACTATAGAGTAGGAGAAACTTTAAGGGATATTTTCAAATTCCTTAACCTTAACTAGACCATCTGAGATGAATATACTGAGAACATCAGTGCTTTCAACTTCAGGCTTAAAATGTTAAAATTTCTAAAGATATTTCTTTAAATACACTATCCCTCAATGCTTTTACAGACAGTGGGCTGGAGTGCCTAAAACATGGGCTTTGGGGTCAGACATAGCTGCACCTGAATTCTGCCTCTCATTTTCCCATTGTAACCTCTGGCCAATTGCCAAAACGCTCCGACCCTCAGTTTTTTTACTTATAAAGCGAAGGATGTTAACACCTACCTCACAGGATTGTTCTCAACTTCGAAATAGTAGAAGTAAAGTGACTGACATATAGACTCAATATGTGGATGTCAAGAACACAAAAATAAAAATAAATGTAAAATTTATTTTACATATAAATTGTAAATGTATAAATGTAAATGTAAGTAAATGTTCTTCTAGTAAGAACTAGAGAGTATGCATCTGAAAAGTCTGTCCAGTGCTTTTCCTGTTGAATCTGTAAATATTCTCATGTCTGTGACTTATCTTTGGTTGTAAAACCTGGGGTACTAATGTTTTAGCCAGAGAAAAATCAAAGGCTTTCTCATGAGTAGGAAATCCTGTGACCAGAGCAGAAATTTGGCTTCCAAGAAACTACATTTTTCAGGTCCTCCTAGCTGTGATTATTTCTCTCTCTCTCTCTCTCTCTCTCTCCTTTGCCCCTTAAGCTCTCTCCTTCCCTCTTCTATCACTTCTTAAATTGTTTCCATCTCTTAGTTAAACAGCAATACAGAACCCATTCTCTGCATTCTCTCAAAATTCAGTTACAGCATTGGTTTAGCTGAGGGTTGGATGCAGAACCAAGGGAAAACTGTGTGACTCAGTCAGGACAGCCTGCCGAAAGCCTTCTGTGTAAGAAGACTTGCACTTAAATGTCTATAGGGAGGACACTGGGAATGGGAAGGATGGGATGAACTGTGAAGACTTCGCCAAAGGCAACTGGCATGGGCTTTGTGACTGTTCGCTCACTCAGAAAAAGGGAGAGAGAAATAGAAAAAAAATACTTTGAAGCTTTCGGCCTGCAAAATTACAAATAATACCTTTAATAAGAATAGGAAAAACTGATGAGAAAGTGTCTTGGTAGAAAACTGAGCCTCTGCCTTCGGCTCAGGTCATGATCTCAGGGTCCTGGGATCGAGCTCCACATCAGGCTCTCTGCCCCCACTGCCCCTCTCTCTCTGCCTGCCTCTCGGCCTACCTGTGATCTCTCTTCTCTGTCAAATAAATAAATAAAAAGTCTTAAAAATTTTTTAAAAATAAAACTGAGGTAACAGCAAGATAGTCAAATTAAAAAGTGTCTGGCCATAGTTAATAATACTGTATTGTACACTTAAAAATTTGTTAAGAGGGTAGATCTCATGTTAAATGTTCTTAAGATTATTTATTTATTTATTTATTTGATAGAGAGATCACAAGCAGGCAGAGAGACAGGCAGAGAGAGAGGGGGAAACAGGCTCCCTGCTGGGCAGAGAGCCCAATGCAGGGCTAGACCCCAGGACCCTGAGATCATGACGGGAGCTGAAGGCAGAGGCTTTAACCCACTGAGCCACCCAGGCGCCCCATAATGAGATAATTTTTAAGTATAGCAAACAGTTAGAAATGTAGTACTCTTGATGTAAATCTTATAAATTTTATAGCTCATATATATATATATCTTATGCAATTACCCTAATGACTGCCCACTGTCATTTATTTCCATCCAAGCCCTGTGCATCTTTTGCTGGGAATTCTGCAACAGCTTCCTAATGGGATTCCTCACAAGCTCTACCACCTGTGAGCTGTGTTTTCTTGGACAAGTTATATAATATGAGATATCACTATATCTCACTTTCCTCACTTATAAATTGGGCATCAAAATAGTACCTAATTGACAGGGTTTGTGTGAGATGCATATTAGTTAATATATGGAAAGCACTTATAACAGGGCCTGGCACATACCGAGTGTAGTTTCAGCTATTTTTAAGTTATAATAATTATTATTACTTATTCTCACCCAAATTCGAATATAATCACAGGTTGTAATGGAACCCTGGTTCTCCATTCCTTCTTGTTGCTCTAAGAATAGAGGTAAAAAATCTTTAACATGGCCTAGTATGATTGGATACTTGAGCACCTTGGCAGGTTCATCTGAAGTTAGTCTCTCCCCTGTCATCTAAGCTGCTAACATTCCTTGAATATGCTGTGCCTTCTGCCCTGGTATTTCCTCCCTGCTCTTCCTTTCACTCTGGCACACACACCTGAATATATCTGGCTGATTTTACCCTTCAAGTTTCACTTAAATGTCACTTCCTCCAAAGCCTTCCTGACCAGGTTCCTGACCAACCTGATTCAGTTAGATCTTCTCATAGACTCCCAAAATACCCTGAAATCTTCCTTTATAAAACTAACCAACTTACACATTTTTAAAAAATTTCGTTTGTAAGTAATCTCTACTGATCATTGAGGCTCAAAGTCACAACCCCGATATATCTAGAGTCACATGCTCTTCCCACCGAGCCAGTCAGGTGCCTCTCGACTTACAATTTTGTAATGCCTGACTACCTTTGTCAACATAAGTTGCATGAGGATACATATCATGTCTGTCTTGTTTGCTGCCTAGCACAATGCCTGACACATAGGAAATGCTAAAAAAATAGTGACTGGGGGCGCCTGGGTGGCTCAGTCGTTAAGCGACTGCCTTCGGCCCGGGTCAGATCCCAGGGGTCTGGGATCGAGCCCCGCATCGGGCTCTCTGCTCTGCAGGAAGCCTGCTTCTCCCGCTACCATTCCCTCTGCCTGTGTCTCCTCTCTCGCTGTGTTTCTCGCTGTCAAATAAATAAAATCTTTAAAAAAAAAAAAATAGTGACTGAATGGATAAATGAAAGAAAGAACAAATAAATAGGCTTGAGCTAGAAAGAGTTCAAGTCATCTTATACAGAGGTGTGTGAACTGAAGTCCCTCACAATGCTGGGTATAAATTTTTGTTGAATGGATATTGTGGTTGTTACAAGCCCGGTATCAATTTACCAGGCTTGTAACAACCACAATATCCATTCAACAAAAATTAATTATTATTATCAAATTATTGATAATATTATCAAAGTATTGATCAAAAAATTAATTATTAATATCAAATTATTAATAGGGGTCATTGGATAACAAGGGGCTCTGATCGAGTGAGCAGTGGCTTCTCTTGAAGACTGTGGTCTTTCTAGTCATCAGTCTCCTGGAGAAGAGTTCTATCTCCTAAATGGAAACCAAAACAGAGACAGAGCTCTCTCCATGTGGACTGGGAAGGTCTCTCTTAATATATATCTATCTTTCATACTGGATGATGACCAACCTCTAGATATCCTATGAAGTGCCTCTGGGAAAATTAGAACCCTAAATGATATTTTGTAGACTAGGCTGAAGTAAAGTTTTTATGTTTCTATCATAGGTTTTAGTGTCCTTTTTGTTTTGTTTTGTTTGCTTGCTTGTTTTAGTTCTTTTTAAGAAAATGCTCCAACCCTGGTTACAGAGAAACAAGAGAGGGTATTTTGCCCACAGTTGGACCAGAACTCTAATGTTGGGGTAGTGTATATCTGGGGTCCAGTGGGAACAACAGTAGTAATTAAAGTGAGAGAAGTCTCAGGAAGAAAGACAGTTACAAGAGATCCTGGGACTATTTTGTCAACCATCCCTCCTGACACAGAAACTCGCTTGGTAATTCCTGGATTTTCATTTCAATAAGGTGGGGGTGGTGATATTGCCTTACACATGGAAATAATTATGATCTCAAAGGAGAAACTGTATAGAGAGAGAAAAAGGAAAGGATAGAGAAAAGACTTTGGGAAATGCCCAAAAATAAGGGGTAAAAAGAAGGAAGAGGAGCTAATGAAGGCCTGGCAAGAGAGATAAGAGGAGAGATATACTTGGAGAGACCCATGGAGAGACACTGGAGCACCAAAGGAAGGGGGCATTTGTCTCCATTTATCTACCTCCCTCTCTAGTCACTTTATCCTTCTACTTCAGGTTGGCTTTTTTTTCTTCCCACTATGTAGAAATCCTCATTTTTATATCAAACAAGAATTCAGAAGTACTGTCATGTAACTATTCACAATACATGTTACGTGGCATATTATGTCTCCTTTTTTCAAATAATTATGTGGCATATCATGTTTCCTTTTTTCAAATAATTTCCTAATAGGGGCACCTGGGTGGCTCAGTGGGTTAAGCCTCTGCCTTCGGCTTAGGTCATGATCTCAGGGTCCTGGGGATGGAGCCCCACATCGGGCTCTGCTCAGCAGGGAGCCTGCTTCCCCCCTCTCTCTGCCTACTTGTGATCTCTCTCTCTCTCTCTCTGTCAAATAAATAAATAAGTAAATCTAAAAAAAAAAAACAAAACCCCAAATAATTTCCCAATAGTTACAATTTTACTTTGTGCTTTAAATAATTAATTTGCTCTACATTACTGGGCCTGGTTGCCATGTAATTATGCTATTTAAGGAGCAGAATAAGAAGGTGTTGGTGTTGTTTATGCCAACTAGTCTTATCACCGCCTCTGTGCCCGTCTTGCCATTCTTCAACCAAGCTCTGATTCTAAGTAGATTAGCATAAAAAGGAAACAAACCAGAAGACCAAGACTAAGAAGATGAATTAGTACCCTGATTCTCATTAGCCCCTAAGTATCCTGAAATCAAATTTATTCTTGGCAAGTTCTTAATTTTCAACAAGCATTTTATCCTGCTTAAAGGATGAAAGGAAGACAAGTAAATGAACTTATGGATTTTCAGAACTCTTTTGCCTTTCTTAATAGCTATTCCTAAGTGTATTCCTCATTTCTCTTTTCATGCTGAATAAGGCTATATTTTTTTAACTTGTAAATTTATCATTTACAAATGTTTAGAAATTCAATTATTTTCAACTAGAAGAAGATTTTAAAAGTGTAGACCCAAATGTTCTATGATTGTTCATGGTTACATATATAAGTCAAGATGCATCAATTTGTATCATTAAAATTGGTGAATTTTGTTGTATGAAAATTGGATCTCAATAAAAAAAATGTAGTGATAAAAAGAATATAAAAGGCCCTAGATGGGGCATGTGGGTGGCTCAGTCGGTTAAGCCTCTGCCTTCCACTCAGGTCATGATCCCAGAGTCCTGGGATGGAGCCCTGGCATCATCAGGCTCCCTGCTCAGCAGGGAACCTGCTTCTCCCTCTGCTCTTCCTCACTACCTCCCCCCAACTCATGCTCTCTCTCTCTCTCCACCAAATAAATAAATAAAATCTTTTTAAAAATTAAATAAATAAAAGGCCCTACCTAGAAAGTGTTTCAAATGTCAGATAAAGGGAGAAAGGTTGTAAACAAATATTATAAGAGAGTGACTTAAAACATAATAGAAAATATAAAATAGATTATTAATCTTAAGGCAGAAAAATGTGAAAGCAGAGGTAGGAAAGCTAGATAAAAGCGCTGACATTTTCAGCTGGAGTTGGGGAAGCTGATAGGAAAATGTTCTGGGGAAGACATGTTTTAAGTACTAGAAAACCTCTAGTTCTAGTATTATTGCAAGATGCTCTTCAGGGGCGCCTGGGTGGCTCAGTGGGTTAAAGCTTCTGCCTTCAGCTCAGGTCATGATCTCAGGGTCCTGGGATCGAACCCCGCGTTGGGCTCTCTGCTCAGCAGGGAGCCTGCTTCCCCCTCTCTCTCTGCCTGCCTCTCTGCGTACTTGTGGTCTTTCTCCTCTTTGTCAAATAAATAAATAAATAAATAAATAAATAAATAAATAAATAAATATTAAAAAAAAAAAGACGCTCTTCAAAGCCCACCCCAAATTCCAATTTTTGCTAATACCCAATTTTTAAAAGAAAATAAATGCTAACGAGTCCTTCAGTAATTAAAAAAACCTTATTTACCAACTACCTATTGCATCAGAGGCAGTTTGTTAGATACTTTATTATTTCATCTCATTTTATCAACAGCACTTTAGGCAAGGCATTAGTGTACCATTTTATAAATAACAAAAATTATTTGACTTAATCAAAGGGACAGGATTGAGAAAGTGTATGTTGGGATTTTGAACCAGATCTGTTTGACGGCAAACAAAATGCTTTTAACAACAGGCCATTCCTCAAATAGAAATTACTTGAACAGATCAAATTTGCAAGACTTTGTTTTCGCTTAGGTTAACCTCATCCTGCTTGGTTCGGCCTATCCTTCTGGAATTGTCAAGATCTTCCTTGGACTCTGGTTTGTTACCCAGCTGATGCCAACTTACACCTAGCATTGTGTCAATGGCAAAATGACTCCAATCATTAATAAAAAGATAGGTAAATTTGCACAGAGCTCTTCACATTCTTTCAAGATCTCCCTCCTGTTGACATCAGTCCATTCAGTAGCAGGGACACTGTCATGCACTTAGCTCTCGGCCTACTGGGCTGTTAATCTTTTCCTCTTCTGAGCTCCCAGTCCTCCCCTATGGTTCCGGTCACATTTCCCCATGTCAGTCAACTATAACTAAATTCTTCCAGATGCTTAGGCCCCAGATCTAGAGTCATCCTGGAATCCTTTCTTTCTCCCGCATCTCCACAATTTTTCAGCAAATTTTGTCAACTCTACCTTCAAAATAAGCCCCAAATCCAATTACTTTTCACTTCCTCTATTGTTATCACCCTGGCCCAGGCAACCAATCATCTCTTACTGGATAAAATGGCCACCAAGTCTGACTCCCAGCTTCTACCCTTGCTCACCTTCAGTCTGTTCTCTGCCTAGAAGCCAGAGTGATTCTAAAGAATGGTAAATCAGATCATGTCACTCCTCTGCTCCAAGCCTTCCAATAGTTTTCTATTTGACTCTGAGTGAAACCAAATCACTACAATGACCAGAAAGACTCTACATTATCACCCCCTCTCCCTTACCTGACTGTACACCTTAAAACTCTTTCTCTCATCCTTCACATATTCTAATAGATCATTCCCTCATATCCTTCAGATTTTTGCACAAATATCACTTTCTCAGGGAAACCTTCTTTGTGCATTTCGTGACAGAACTTTCTATTTCTTTTTCCTGCATTTTTTTTCCTCTGTAGTACTAATTACACTATATATTTTACTTATTTCTTTAATTGACTGGCTCTCTTCTCTAAAATGTAAATACCTCAAAAGGAAGATTTTTGTGTATTCTATTCACTGCTGTAGCCTGTAACAGAACTTAGCCCATGCTGAGTTCTTTACATGTATGTTGAAGACCTTCACAAAAGGCCTTCCCTTGCTGAAATTCAAATGCACTTGGCTAAATTCCTTAACTCCTTTGTGCCTCAGCTTTCTCATCTATAAAATGGAGGGAATAAAAGTACCTCTTTTATGGGACTGTTGTGATAACACAGGAAATGAAAATGACCCCTATAAATTGCGTAGACAGTGACTATCCCATAGAGTCCACTCAACAAATGCCAGCCATCAGTGGTGAAGGCAGCAGCAACTAGGGCACCTCTTCTTGTTTACTCACTTGGCAGTCATTTAATGAACATTTGCTATGTGCTAGGCAGTCTGCTGGACGTTTAGAGAAAAAACAAAGCAGTTCTTGTCTCTAATACATTTATTTAGTCTCTAAAGAAAAAGACAATTAAACCAACAATCATTGACATGCAAAAAGAAGCACATACCTTGTGTGAAGACAGGGAGGGCAGTGAAGTCATAGCAGGGGAAGGGAGTCAGGGAGGTTTCCAGGAGGATATGAGTCTTGAGTCTTAAAGGTTAAATGGGAACTCAGTAAGTAAGTAGAGAGTAAGTAAGTAGTAGTTACTCTTAGAGTTACTTAGAGTAGTAAGCTCTCTAAGTATTCTAGTATAGTAGTAAGCTACTCTAAGTAGTTACTCTACTTAGAGTAAGTGAATACTTACTCTACTCAGTAAGTAGAGAAGGCAAGGAAAGGGCGTTCTACATCAGAGGTCAGCAAACTGTTGTCTGTAGGCCACATCTAATCAAGGCTGGTATTTTGTACAGCCCTCACATTAAGAATGGTTCTTATATTTTTAAAGGGTTGTAAAATACAAAAAAGAATATGGAGCATACACTATATGTGGCCTGCACAGCCTAAAATAGCAGTCTGGTGGAAACAGTATGTAAAGGCGCAGAGTTGAGAAATAAGAGATATTTTCAAGGCACAGCAGGTAGCTCAACTGAACCAAAGGACACCTGTGGGGTCAGTAGGGGTTGGAATGAGGCTAGAAAAGATGGACAAACCAAACAAAGCACTGTGGTCTAAGAGGATGAATCTGAACTTTGGATGAAGAATGTGATGAAATTTGACAGCTGTGTAGAGGATGGAGGAGTGGGTCCAGGAAGCTGGAGCTCACTTAGGAAACTACAAAAGCATGAGATGAGAAGCATGATGGAGTCTAAACTAAGATCTTGTCAGTGAAAAAGGAGAGAAGGCGTTGCCCTGGGTGATTTTTAGGATTTGGTGATAGACTGAGTAAACCAGACTTTCCCACTCCTGGTCAAGGTTATTAGTTTGATATCTGTGCTTATCATGCTTAGCACATACAGGGTAACATAAGAGAAACAGATCTGGAGGGGAAGATCATGATGTTCCAAGAAGACAAACTGACTTTGAAGTGGCCGAGAACCCTTCAAGATCGAGGCTATTTGGTAAGCCTGGAGTTCCCAGAGATGAATCTAGGCCAGGGAACAGACTGAGAGTCTCCAGTGACTGGTACAATCTAAAGCCATAAGAAAGAATGAGATAAGTAGGAGGTTTGTAGACCTAAGAGATAAAAGGGAGTGAGGACAGAAAGGAGACACTGGGATGAGAAAATGTAAAGGAATTTCATGCGAGAGCCTGAGCAGGATAGCCAGAGAGACAGAAAGGAATCCAGGAAATAATACATTCCCAGACACCGAGAGGGCAGAAAGAAGCCCAAGAAACAGGACATGTCCATAATGCCAGGTACTCTGGGGAGGTCAAGGGAGTAAAGAGGAAAATGTCCATTGTCTTCATTTAAACTTCAATTTATAAAGCTTTTCCCATTGGATATGTCAATATGGATCATTAATACTTCACATGAGCGGTTTTAGTGGAGTTTCAGAATAAAATACAGAGTAAAGCTGAACTGAAGAAAAACCAAGAAGAAAAAAAAAAAGCACAGAGACAAATATCTGAGACTAATTACTTGAGCTCTTGATTGTAAAAAGGAGAAACAGGTAGGTGGACCCAAGAATCAGATAGGGCAAGATCAACATTTTAACCCTTCGTATATATATGAGATTAGCATATTCTCACTTGACTTTAAAGCTTTTTTCTTTATGGGAATAGTCCAGTTAATAAATAATGATATAATGCCGTTAGTGAATGCAGAAGTTATTATAGAAAACCACTATACTGCAATGCCCAATGAAATAATGGATGTAAGCAATGTCCATCAGTGTCTCTTAAGAGAGATAGCCAACTACTCCATACATATGTACATACCTCCACCCAAGAAATATTCCTACCAAAAAAAAAAATGAACCTAAATAAGATCAAACCCCTGTAATTACTTACTAGTTTACAGGAAAGACAGGGGCAAGAAACATATTAAGTGACATTGTGATGATGCAATCAGAAAAACCCAAAATGTAAGGGACTACCCAGGATAAAATACTATCTTGAATAAATATATTTCAAGAAGAAAAAAGACTAGGGGTGCCTGGGTGGCTCAGTGGGTTAAAGCCTCTGCCTTTGGCTCAGGTCATGATCTCAGGGTCCTGGGATCGAGCCCTGCATAGGGCTCTCTGCTCAGCAGGGAGCCTGCTTCCCCC
>CM053608.1:71163375-71241042 GCA_028646535.1 Procyon lotor | reverse complement strand
GGAATTATTACTATATTTATGTGGCTTAAGGATATTTTTAAGAGAGTCATTATCTTTTAGAAATATATATTGAACTATTTATGAATGAAATGATGTCTAGAACTTCTATAAAAACAATCCAGGACAAAGGAAAAACATAATCTGGTGGCAGGGGAGCATGGAGAAAAACCCAGGGCAATGGGAAAAGATGAAACCAGACTAGTCATGAGTTGATTAACTGTTGAAGCTAAGTGATGGGTATATGGGGATTCATGATACTATTCTCTTTATTCTTGTAAATGTTTGAAATTTTCCATAATAAAGGTTTATTTTTTAACCCTCTTTGTGATCTTTATCTTCCCCCGCCACCCAAATCTCAGCTCCTTTGGTATCTAGTCATATTTTTACTTTCTTTACAGTACCATGTATCCCTCATATTTATCTGTGATTATGGGTGATTCTTTCACTCATTTCCATATTTATAGAAATTAAGCATATTAAAGACTTTTACTCTTTCTTCCTCATTGGGATCCATTCGATGCTGAGTCAAAGGTGCTAAAAAAAAAAAACAACAAACCCATCCTTGCTCCCTTCTGTTCCACAGATATTCATGAATTTATCTTTCATTTTAAGCACAATTTTTGTTGTTGTTGGAGGAAAGGGGAAGTGAGAGTTTTTTAACCTTATCCTGGGTATCCATCCTTGAGATAAACAAACACCTTCCCTGGAATGGTTGTCAGTCTGTGTTTCTAAAGACCCAGAGCTACACTTAACTATAACCATTCTCACTTCTCGTCCTTGGAAGGTAAACCATGTAAGATTTCACAAGTTATTTTCTCCAACATTCTTGACACTCTCACTTCAATCATTTTTTCCAAATTTATCAGTGCTAGTCCCAGAGCAGCAATTTTTTTCTTGGCTTCCTTTAGATGTTGTCACTCATCATCATCTTAATCCAATGGACGCCATTTTGAAACACTGATGTCATTTTAAAAGTTAACTCCAGGGGCGCCTGGGTGGCTCAGTGGGTTAAAGCCTCCGCCTTCCGCTCAGGTCGTGATCCCGGGATCCTGGGGTCCATCCCCGCATTGGGCTCTCTGCTCAGAAGGGAGCCTGCCTCTCCCCCTCTCTCTGTCTGCTTCTCTGCCTACTTGTGATCTCTCTCTCTCTGTCAAAAAAAATAAATAAAATCTTAAAAAAAGAAGTTAACTCTATTTGTTTCTCAGCTGGGTCATGTTAATTTCCCTTCTCACTATTTCCCTTCCCTTTCACTATTTTTACTCTTTTATTATTAACTCTCCCTGTATGTATGCCTCTCTCTCTCCCAAAAGAAAAAGCAGGTTAAAACTAGCAAGGGCATGATAGTAATTAAAGATGAATGAGCCTCAAAAGACTCAAGCTTGCATGCAGTTAAAAGTCTTTAATCACATACATTTTTTCCCAGCTAGAGCATAGAACAGAGCTAAGCAGCTTGGCAACATGATAGGACATGGTTTTACCAAATGACGCTGGAAGAAGTGTTACTTTTTCATAAATTGCTTCAGTTCCTCAAGATGGTGTCTATTATAATCATTAGGCAGCATTAGTCTAACTTCCCAATATACTGCACAGGGCTGAGATTAGGGTGAGTTGAATAAGGCTGTGAGGTACAGCTGCAGTCAGATCCCGTCCTCATTTAGAATTTTATTCATCATTGATTTTTTGGCATTGATTTTTATTTTTAAAAGTAATGCATCAAAATATCGTGTATCTTGCTTACTGAGTTTTTTGGCATCCCCTTAAATTTTGTACCAGGGTGACACCTTCATTCGCCTCACCCTAGTCCCAGCCCTTGAGCTCTGAGTGCTAGATAATCATTTCTTTTATGTATAAATAAATGGCAGGACACAGACTTTTGAGTTTTATTTTTCTTTTGTATTTTTTAGTAGTGGGGATGAGTTTACAAAAGCCTTTGTACCATTTTTCTTTTTCTCCTATTGTGAAAACCAGCTGTATTGTGGAACATCTGATCTCAAACTTCGTTTTTTTAAAGATTTTATTTAGTTGTCAGAGAGAGAGAGAGATTGAGCACAAGCAGGTAGAGTGTCAGGGAGATAGAAAAGCAGGCTCCCCACTGAACAAGGATCCCAATGCAGGACTCGATTTCAGGACCCTGGGATCATGACCTGAGCCGAAGGCATCCCTGATCTCAAACTTTTTGATCCTGGCCGAGTGTAGTGGGACAGAGGCCTTTCTCACCTGCTTTCACAATAAAAAAAGAAATTGGTGATAAAATATTGAAAGAAAAAGGAAAATCAGTAAATTTTTTACTAGCAGCTTTCATGCACTGCTTTTATTTTGCAAGAGAAAACCCTAAAGTTATACACATTATTTTATATTTTAAAACTATATCTCATAATTTAAAAATAATCTAGTAATCTCCTTACATTTACTTTGATATTATAATCCAAGTAATGCAAACACACACACACACACACCTGAGGGAAGTTACCACAAATGAAGTTTTACTCCTCATCAGAAGGGATTAGGTATAATCTTGCTCTAGAATGGGCACTTTGATGACATGCCTTGAAGTCTAGCTCTTAAACATTATAAACTAAGGATATGCATTAAGGACCCTCTGTGGGTTAGCCCATCAACCCACAACAAACTAAACTGATTATGAAGTTTGACCAATAGCAACTTATCTTTAAAAGGCACAGATGGTAGCAACTGAAAATCATAAAAAGCTCATGTTGGATAACAAATTATTTTGGAAGATTATGGGATTTCCTACTACCGGGTAAGCACATGTTCAGTGTATTTGCCAACATTTGGTAGTAGCCACGCTCCCTTGGAAAATACCCTCTTAGTCTTCAAGAAAATCTTATAACATGCTAATTTAAATTTATAAATGCTATATTTTAAAATAAATCCTCAGGTATATTACTAGCAAATTGCTCTTAATCATAATAGAAATAAAAGTTTAGGGAATTCTTTGTCATTTGCTCATAAAAACCTAGGAAAAACTGTTTTCTCCTGATAGATTGCTGCCCACCAGGAGGTCCATATTTGGGAATCACTACCTGAGAAGGAGCTCCCTGATCATACTCTAGTATGAAGCTCCCTGACTCACAGAAATATAACCATGATTCATTAAATCACTTAGTAATTCAACAAAGATGGGTTGAATGTCCCACCATTGTCAGATAGTATATTAGATACTTAAGATAAAAAAAAAAAGTTGCAATTCTGTGTAAAAAGTACCACTTAGGCTTTAAACATAGACCACTGAGGGACACCCAAGGCAGGATGTGACTGGAGGAAATTGTTCCCAATACTATTCTTCTGCTATCAGGGGTGCAGCCTATTTGACCCCTTTGGCAGAATGAGAGAAGGGCCCCCCTGCTCTCTAGAGAACCAGACCTAAATTGGGGTGCCTAGGCTGATGCTCTGACTGATAACTGGCTTTCAGTCCCCATTTATCATTGGTCAGGGGTCCCAGCAGGCTACAATCTGCACGATAATAACACAATAGTCCCATGGGCTCTTTTTCTCAGCATTCAAGTCTCATTAAGCTCACATGTCTCCTCCCCAGGGATGCGTTCTCTGACTGGCTTATTGAAAATAGTTTCCCCAGCCACTCTCCATCCTATCAACCTATTTATTTCTTTCGCTGCACTTTTACTATTTGAACTCATCTTGTTTACTTAGATATCATCTGTCTCCCCACCTCTCCACAGGGCAAAAGCGCCTTAAGAGCAGGGTCTATAGCTGAACACCAGCCCCCTAACAAAGTGTCTAACAGAGTAGGTGCTCAATTAATATTTTGTCAATGAGTGAATAAAACAAAGGTTATTCGGATGAAGAATGGGGAAATAGTATGCCGCATAAAGGGAAAAGTGCATGCAAGTGCAAGAAACAGAACCTCATTCAGAAGAGCACAGAGTCCATGGAGAGCACAGAGTAGGAGGTGGGAAAATGTCAAGGGATGACTCCAATGGAAGGGGAAGGTCTGATCATTAAGCAGTTTGCATGTTAACCTAAGAAGCTGGGCTCCATTTCTGAGGGTCGTACAAAGTTCTGTAAGGACATCAAGAATAGTGATAATATCGAATTTGTATATTACAATATTCTGATGACAATATGGTTGTATGGATTATAGAAGGGGGAGACTAGAGGCGAGGAGATCAGTTATAAAAGTATTGAGATTTTCCAACTCAAAAAAGGACTAAACTAAGATTACAACTGTAATACAAGAAAGGAGATGTTAAAAATGATTAGGATGTAGAACTACCTGGTTTTCATGCCTGAATGTGAAGGATAAGGTAGAAAGAATTATCTAAGATTATTCCTGATTTTCACACGGGTGACTTTGTGAATGATGGTGTACTCCTTGGCCATAATGGCCCCATTAGCATCACAATCTAGCCAGTTGATATAAGTGGTACCTTGTGAAATCTTAGGGAAATAGTTATGATGTACCAGTTAGCCAATTTTTCCTCATGACCACTAACTTGAGCAGAGGGCAAAGCTATCTTTTTAAAAAACTCACCTCAGCTGAATCAGCATAGGCAAGATAAATCTCTAGGTCTTTTCTAGAATTATGACTTTTTTCTTAAAGATTTTATTTAGGGGCACCTAGGTGGCTGTCATTAAGCTTCTGCCTTCAGCTCAGGTCCTGATCCCAGGGTCCTTGGATGAGCGTCACATCCAGCTCCCTGCTCAGCGGGAAGCCTGCTTCTCCCTCTCCCACACCTCCTGCTTGTGTTCCTTCTCTCGCTGTCTATCTTTCTGCCAAATAAATAAATGAAAATCTTTTAAAAAATAATAAAAGATTTTATTTATTTGAGAGAGAGCGTGAGAGAGAAAGTAAGCGAGCAAGCATGAGGTGAGGGAGGTAGAGAGAGGGAGAAACAGGCTCCCCGCTGAGTAGGGAGCTCAAGGAGGACATAACAAGGAAAATGAAAAAGACAATGACGATGAGACAACAAGGGGTTTGATCCCAGAACCCCGGAATAATAACCTGAGCTGATGGCAGACGCTTAACACACTGAGGCACCCAGGCACCCCTAGAATTATGACTTTTTGAAATGTTGTCTTATAAGTCTCTATTTTATTCATCTTTGAAAAGTAAGTATAGTTGTGTCTTACAAACTTGTGAGGGATGCAAATCAGGACTCTCAACCTCTTGGTAAGGAGTGTTTTTGGATAGGGACATCAACTCACTTTATGGGATCAATGTTACGTATAGCTGTAGAAAAAAAGTTGTTATTAAGGTTACTAAGTCACCAAGCTTGTCATTTGTATATTATATTATTTAATAATGCAAATTTCTGTACTTTTTGTTATTATCCTCAATCCTGCACATTTTCCATTTACCCCTCCAGTTCCACTCTCTACATTCTCAATCCTGGGAGGCTGATCTTGAGGCATTGTAGTGACAAGCCCCTTCTAGCTTCAAGTCTGGTTTTGTTGATAGGAGGCACTCACAGGAAATTGGAGAGGTTTTAATTCCCTCCAAAGTCTTGGGTATTTGGCTTCTTTCTTCTGCTGAGGGCCACAGTCTCTTTAGGAAGCCCTCTCCAATAGATACAGTCACTCCTGAGGGTTCTGGGGACTATTCCCTTCCTCCAAATTAACGAGTAGTAAGAGGTGTATACTCCTACACTCCAAATGTCCCTATTGAGATAATAGGACAAATCCATGAAGGAAGGAGTCACAGTCGTGGCTGAGAGTGAGTCAGTAAAGAGCTGAAGAGAAAGGAGAATGACAGGTTAATAGCCACATGTACACATTGCTATGGATGGGAAACAGGAACAAGAGCAAGATGAAGCTGAAGAAGGAAGAGGGGAGGCAGAGTACTGTGTCTCTTCTCCCTCAGACCAGACATGAAGGGGTCTCATCTGTCCCCATTTTAAAGCAAGGCAGCAGGGAAAGGCCTTACCTTGGGTCCCAGGACAACAATCCTAAAGTCCAGCTCTCTACCTTCGTCATTTTGCACTGTAGGTTCCTTAGAGGTAGGAATTTTCTGGTTGATAAAAAAGAAGGACCACAAATACTGAAAGCCGAATGGGAACATTTAGGAGGAAAAGAAAATGGACAGCTCCTGACAGAGGACCAAATATGATGTCACATGGAGCAATTTGTGTAGAAAACTAATCTCTATGTAACTCAATCATGCCGATAATTTTCGTTGTCAAAAAAAATATATTATTTTTTTGAAATTTGTGATTTCAAAGCTAACCCTCAGTGCTCAGGGGAGTAGTTCAGAGTATGTGCTCTAGAGCCAGAGAATCTGGTTTGAGTCCAATTCTGCCCCCTACCATCTTGGGCAAATTGCTTAATTTAGTTCTTTCTCAGTCTCCTTCCCTATAAAAGCGGGATAATAATAATAGTACCTATTCACAAGGTCATTGTCAGAATCATGTGAATTATTATACATAAAAGGCTAAGTTCTCAACAAATATTAGCTACTATTAATAATAATCCTACATTGGGACTTACTGCCAATTGGTATCTTTTCCTTCCAGTGAGAATTAATTCTTCAAAGACAATGAAGAAGGAGGTGCATCTACGGATACCACGTAAATATAATCTCATTCTTGAAGTTGAAATTGTTGTTTATGTGGGCACGGATGAGTAGTTTCTTCCCAAAATAATATGCCTTTTATTGTGTTTTCGTACTTCTTAAGTCCTTAAAAGTCCTTTCAAAGACCCCCAGATCGATCAGATGAAGTATTTTTTAAACAGTAGAAAGAATTATTCTTTCTCTTTGATGTTTTCTTTTTTTTTTTCTTTTTAAAGATTGTATTTATTTATTTAAAAGAAGGACCGAGTGAGAGAGCACAAGCAGGGGAAGGGGCAGAGGGAGAGGGATGGGGACTCCATCCCAGGACCCTGGGATCATGACCTGAGCCCGAAGGCAGACACTTAACCAACTGAGCCACCTAGGTGCCCACTGATGTTGTTTTTTTAAAAATCAGCCGGCTGAAAATATTTAATCAACGATTTTCATGAGGAACAGAAAAACGCCATGAGCCAGGGAATTTTGTCACCTGAATAGGTGGCCTTGGGCTCTTTCTTCCCAGTGGGCCCCTCACCTTCCCTTACTCTAATCCAAAGAGACCTTTCTTTTCCCATTCCTAAAGAATATGTCACCCAATTTCATCACACCTAATTATCAGGTGCTCAACCTAGGCAACACTTGTGCATTATCACAAGTTACTCTCTCCCTCAGAAAATAAGCAAAATGCAGTGGGGGTGGAGCATCCCTTGGGAAGGCAGGGAGCAGGAGGATATTTTGAGGCAGGTGGGTTTTTAGGTCCCTCTAGTCACAATGTGAGGGATCCTCCCACTTGCTTCAGTAGAGAGACTTCTCTGTGGGCTGCCCTTGTGGTCACACAGAACATGAGGGGAGGAGCTGAGAGCATGAATCAGATTTCTCAGACTATTCAGACAAGTTGAAGACGGTCCACAAAGGTAAAAAATATACCTCATTTTACCGTGTACATGCATTTATAGAGTGCTGGACAAAAGTCATATTTTAAGTTTACATATTATGCTTTTAAGCTTATACATTATAAGAGCTCACATTATAAAAACATAGCCTTTTACTAAGATATTATTAAGCTAATTTGTTTCTTGGATAATTTCATTTTCAGAACCAAGATGTGTTTAAAGTAATATAGATATAAAATAAGTAACAAAATAACTTAAATACATAAATCCCCATAGTACATTCTCAAACATTTATTTACTCAGAAAAATAACCCTCTCCCTCTTTAAAATGGCATGAGAATCTATTGCCATTGTATCTAGAGGTCTTTTAAAAGGCTTTAAATATAAACATACATGAAGTTCCACTAAATACTTTCCAATTATTATTAACATTTATCTAACCAGTTTTGGAACAACTTTAAAGCTAATGCAAAAAATAAGAAGTCAAAACAATAAACCAAACTCCAAAATTCCAAGACTTAACTTTGTATTGATCTTGACTATCGTTAATCTAGAGAAAAGGAAATGTGAGTGCCCTTCTGTTGTGGAAAGGATATTTAGTTTTACAAGTAAACAGAAGTTCATCCATCACATGGAATTAAGAATCCAGGCAGATCAATGTAATGAACCCAAGATTTTCATCTCAGTTGAACTCAAGATTTTCATCGCTTTAAACACAGACAAAACATTATTAACAATCAATGTTACACAAAATTAAACCTACACAAATGAAAACCATACCATCTGCCCTTATGTTCAAATTTCTATAAAACGGGTCATGTGAATCTGAAATCATGCTATAAAAATTTGGTTTTGGCCAAGTGAAGTTCTTTTGTGAAAGACTCACACTACCCTCCAGCCCTACTGAGCGCTAAATGCAAGCTATTTATTTTGATACACTCTGCTGAACTCAGACAATGTTTTTTTGGCATTTTGAAAAATTACTAAAGTTGAACTTTTACACAATTGTTTAACGTAGCCCAAACTTTAATCCCATTCCTACTTTGAAATCGAACCTCCTATTTTCTTTATTATTCTTGTTATCATGGCCACACTGTTTCAGAACAAACACGCCTTTCTTTGGATCGCTATGCATTCTAATTCATTGCCAACTATTACAAGCCTTCCCCACATATGCATAGAGATCTGCAGAAAATCCATGTTAACACCGACAAATTTTGAAAATAATATTTTTACCTTAAATTAATCTTTGCTCATCCAGAAATTATTAATTAGAAAATACATTTACAGCACATGGAAAGGCTGTTCTGTTAAAAAGCCTTCAAAACACATTAGGACTACTGATGGCAGCAAGACATGCAATTTTTCCATTCTTATACAAACTCCCCAAGTTTCTGTAGGATGAGATTGCTTTTCCCTCCATAGAAAAACAGGAGCATGCCTCATACCACAATAAGGTGCATCTTGGTCAGTTCCAGTCAAGGATTCTGAGGTACCAAGGAAAGTCACAATAAGCTAGTCATTTTCAAGGGTTGTCACCGTCCACGCTCAGTAAAACCTATAGCCGAGAGCTGAAAGGTTGTCGAGTTTTTACAGCCCTTGTCAGATTAGTCAGGCTGTACAAATGTCCAAACCCAGCTTCTAAGATGCTCTTTGCAATAACACTTAGAAATGAGTTTACTGCCAAGTTAGCCTATTAACAAATGAAATGCGCATGGACGAAAGTAACAACTAACGTTGCTTAAATCAAAACAGATCTTGACTTCCTTACCTTAATACTAGGAAGCATAGTAGCTTTTGTTTTTGTTTTTGTTTTTTATAAGGGGGTACTGAAGTTTGTTCAACAGCAGCAGGCCCTGCTCAACCCCCTACTCCACAGGGAATTAACCGTCACATTCCAGCCCTGTCATCAGAACAATGAAAGGTGAATGTTGTGCAAAATAGCTTGGGACCACTAACTGATGATGTCATTCCTCCCTTATATGGTTCATTATTGTGCAGATTTACTTTGGTCTGTGAAAAGGGGCGGAGCCGCCCAGAACTGGAAGGGGAGGCAGATCTTAAGAAGCAAAGCAAGTAAAGGGAATTATACTCTCTGAGGAGGAAAAGGCACCAGGGAGGGGGATGAAGTTGGGGAGGAAGAATGAGATAAAGAAAAGATATGCGTAAAGTGTCAAATGGGCCTCACTCCTGATTTTTCAAACTAGCTAAACTCTACGGATCTGTTCGGCACACACTGGAATTTCAATAGGGATCCCTCTAGAGCTCCTTCTGTGACTCAGTCAACAGGAGGGGATTCACGGTCAACCAGAGTGCCGGTTAACTGACAAGCACGTATGTGTGGGCTGCAGAATGCCAAGGAAACTTTAGTTTAAGGATCGTTGGGTCTTAAAAAAAATTTTTTTTTACCTGAATTTATTTCTTCCCTAAAAGCGTTTTGAGATGGCAAAAAAAGCACATCCACACAAACAAACACAGGGTGAATAGAGTCAGCCAAATTTCAAGGAATATCTATATCATCATTCATACAAATATTCTCAAAATCCTCTATCACTTTCAATTAGTTTCTCTTTTCTTTCTTTAAGACTTTGCTTGTTTCCTTCCCTCTTTTCTTCCTGACTCTGTAATAATTCAGTCAAAAAACCATTATGTAACAAAAGCTCCAGAAAATTTTTTGCTAATATATATGCATAGAATTTGTATATATCATTTATGTTAAGAAATGACATTTTATTTACAGAATAAAAGCATAGTATCAGATAAATTAGTCAAATCAACTCCAACAGATTAACTTTAAAGTTAGTAGAATTAAATGTTTGGGGAGCATTTTTAAGTCCTCAGATATCTTTTCATATTACATAAATATAAGCCATTATGCTACGGCATAGAAAAGAATATGAAGGAAAAATAAGTTAGAGATAATTGCTTTTCTGCCCTTCTCATGTTCTATCATGCCTTTTGCTTTATGAACATGTCTGTCTTCTTTCTTATCTAAACTTAGAACAATGATTAGTGTATGTTTCAGGGTTGCAGTTCTGAATAAAGTGTTTTGATTAGAGTTATTTTGGTAAAAGTTCCATAAAACAACATTTATGGTTAAGGCAAAATGGCAGATATTGAACCAATTAATTGATGGTTTGGGATTTTTGGTTTTGGGGGATGGGATTTGGGAGGGGATTTTCCTAGCTATCTTAACATGATTGGGAAAAACTAAAATTGAAGAAGAAACTGTTGCCACAATGTGCTGTGTGCAAGGCTGCGCTAGTGTTGGGGCAAGGAGCTTATTGGCAAGTGAGAGACCCAAGACTGGATCTTGTCTTGGCACCTACTGGGTAGATAACCAAGAGGATGTTTTCTAACTCCTCTGGCTTCAGTGAATCAGCTGTCTAGTAGGGATAGGGATTCTAACCTGCAGAATTAAACAAGACAATATGAATCAGGGCCACAGAGTGTGCACATAGTGGGCCCACAATAAATACTTAATGATATGTCTACCCACACTTTATTCATCTTGATAATGGTAGGAACTTTGCAAAACTACAAATTTGTAGTCTTATTTTGACAATAAATTCATATTTAAAAAAAGAGAATCAAGGGGTCAGGACTGATAATATAGTCAAGGAGCATCTTTCATCATTCTGCTTCTGGTGATTCGAACTTGAGGTATATGGTCCCAAGGAGGCACTGACTATGTCCTAGGCCATAGCAAATCACTATTTAGAGACAAATAACAATAGCAATAGGAAATGTTTTAGGTATATTTGAAAAATCTTTAAAACAAATACAATAAATGTCAACCACAGGTGTGTTTTTTCTCTTCCCTACTTACTTCTACTAAATAGCTACATTCAAAATCAACTTAAAGCCTTGGTATTAAGACTCACTTAAAATAGCTGACATTTTAGGGGTGTCTGGGTGGCTCAGTCGGTTAAGCGTCTGCCTTCAGCTCAGGTCATGAAATCAGGGTCCTGCGATCTAGTCCCACATCATGCTCTCTGCTCAGTGGGGAGCCTACTTCTCCCTCTCCTACTCCCCCTGCTTGTGCATTCTCTTGTGTGTGTGTGTATGTGTGTGTGTGTGTGTGTGTGTGTGTGTGTGTGAGAAATAAGTAAATAAAATCTTTAAAAAAAAGAGAGAGAGAGATAAGTTCCTAGAGGAAGGCCATTCTGTCTATTTCAAGGTCACTGCCTATTTTAAGGCTGTAAGTAGTAAGGAAATTTAATTTTTTCTTTTGCTTTTGTTTCCCACATCAAAATGAGTGGTTGAAGATACAAGGGGTTTCCATCCTTGTATAAGTGAGACATAAGAACCTGATGAACTCAGCAGCCTGATGTCTTCAGGAGTGTTGCTCTAGACCCAGTCCTCCATCTGGTTCCTCAAACTTAGCAGAGGATTCCATCACCTGATTTAACCAGAAATGTAGCTGATTTTGCAGCTAGAATATTGCTGCATTTGCCTGATTGAACCTTTCATGCAGGGAACTTGTCGGTATGTGTACAGGCCAGGGGACTGACACTTTGCCAAGTTTACTAGTAGTGGTTACTAATAACTGTATGTGTGGTAAAATTCATTTGGAGACTTGCTTTCGTTGTGATATATCATTTGTCATGAATTACCAATATCTTCCAATAAGATCTGACAATTGGAAAAAAGCAAGCTGACTTGGCCCAATTTGCCACACTATGGTAAGGAGTTGGATTTTATTCTGAAGCATTTGATTTATATGACTAATATGTAGAGAAGGAACTTGAGCCAGGGAGAGCAAGAGTGGAAAGAAGATGTCTAAAGGATGCTATCATGGTAGCCCAGACAAGCAATGGGAAGGTGGCTTGGATAAGACTTTATCTTGGACTAGGGCAGTGATATTGGTTCTGGTGAAAAAAATGGACAAATTCCAGGTGTATTTTGGAAGCAGAATCAATACAACTTACTGGTGGTTATGTTTGGAAGGTTAAGAGAAAGAGAAGGATTAGGATGATTGCTTGCATTTTAGTTTGAGTAATTAGATAGAAGTACTGTTAACTGAGATAAGCATAAGAGGAATAGATTTTCAAGAAGTGACCAAGAGTTCCATATTGGATACTTTAAGTTTACGTAGCCTATTAAACATCCTAATGGGCTGATCAAGTGTGGCTATTGGCTCAGTTATTATTTACTCAATGAATTAAATAAACATTTTTGTTTAAAGAGGATTAGTGATTTTCTTTTTTCTGAAAGACATTCAATGAAATGGAGGTTCTCCCTTTCTCAAACTTTTTTAGCATGTGTTAACTGAAATGTATACTCCAACTAAATGTAATGCACACAGAAAGTATTATTGTCTTTACGGATCCATAGGCCAAGTCCTAAATCCACTGTGAGTGGGGATCTTCTAAGACAATCATAACTTCTTAGAGTCCTGGATCCTAGGGACAGAGTATCCAGGTTCTCATCATCCTTTAAGCATCTGGTTGCCATTGAGAATCATGACCTGAGCAAGTGGCTCTTAAAATCAAATCTTCCTACAATTGCTCCTTATTCAAATTGATCAGGAAAAAAAAGAGATAAAGAGAACATGTTTCCTACATATTCTGAGAAAGATCGAGTTTAGCATATGGCAAGTGGGAAGTTTCTCAATGTGTGGGCGATTACTGGTCTTGCCAAGTCAATGTGCTTTTATCCAGGAGACATTTTTTGCTGCAGAGGAGGTTGTGTTCCAGAACTGTGAGAAGTGGATGCACTGGTGAGCTGGAGTGGGCAGGCAAGGAGAAGTCTTAGGATATGTTAAAGGTACTGCGCTTTGCGTTCCTTAGTTGAAGGGTGGGAGTTGGGGGTGGGGGACAACATTCTTCCAGGATCTCTCCCTGGAGGTTTGGTAATGGTGTATTAAGTCTGGGCAGTAGTTCTGCACACAATTATGCCTCCTTCCTTGGGAGAAATATAATCCCAAACTTCTCAAATGTTACAGATTCCAGAAATCAGACAAATCTGTGAGCTTTAGAGAGCTGAGTAAATCAGAGAATATTGGAGGAAGGATGGTAGGTGTAAATAAGTGGGTAAAGTAAGAATATTTCTGTAAGTAGAATACAGGATTTGCTGAAATTGTAACAGATGAAAAAGACTAGCTAGACCAAAGCACTCCTCCCTTCTAAAAGCACACAGGACACAGAGCAGCCACAATAGTCCACCGTTTCCAGTTCCCTTCACATTTCAGATCAGATACATGTCCTTCCTTGAGCATTTAAGAATAAAATAAGTAGCAACTTCTATAAGAAGTGAACTTTTATAGGAAATTGAGAGTTATGCAGAAAATTTAAAGCAAATTTTTACGGCACAGTGTTTCTGAATAAAAGAGGGAATGAGTTGAGATTAAATAAAGTTGACCTCTAGTTTGTTTGCAGGTGAAGCTCACATTCAGCCCCTGAATAATTTGAATAGTTTCTTGGCTAAGAGTTCACATCCAAGAGCTGAACATGTTATGCATTGAGCATAAAAGACCCAACCTTTGATTAATCTTTTCAGTTCAAACTTTTCACCACCACAAAGTACTTTCCAAACCCAAGCATTCTTGGAAAAAGAGTGCATACTCAGTCAAGGAGCCAGAAAGAAGCAATCTCCAAACACTGAAAACACCACCTTCCCAAGTTCCAACTCCCTCTCTGGAGTCCAGGATTTGTAATGCTAATCTGAGTGCCTTCTTCCATCCTGGAAAAAAGGGAAAAATATCAAAGTGATGGAGTTGAATATTCACTGTGGTGCTAAGAGACAACATATTTCTCCAGCACTTTCCTTTCTTAACTCTTTCTGGTATACAGATTTGTACAAAACCAGCGTTTGCCTGGTATTTAGCATGATGACAAATGGCTGCCAATTTTGGGCAGCATTCCCAAGGGTTTTCATACCAGAAAAATAATCTCACTTATTACTTTGCAATACCTGCTTTTGTCCACGATGCTGTAATAAACCATCAGTGTAGTTAAAAATCCAATCCAAATAGTTAGAATTTGGGGACCAAAAACTCCCAACCATTTATTAGAAATTTTCACTTTGAGGGGCACCTGGGTGGCTCAGTGGGTTAAAACTTCTGCTTCGGCTCAGGTCATGATCTCAGGGTCCTGGGATTGAGCCCCACATCGGGCTCTCTGCTCAGCAGGGAGCCTGCATTCCCCCCACCCCTCTCTGCCTGCCTCTCTGCCTACTTGTGATCTCTCTCTGTGTCAAATAAATAAACAAAATCTTAAAAAAAAAAAAGAAAGAAATTTTCACTTTGAATCCAGTTGCTTTTGCAACTGCGATGCAGTCGTTTTTCTCTGGAAATCACACATCTCATTAATGATTCGATTAGTTCAAAAAAGATCTAGAAGACACTTTGGTTTTGGGTTTGTAACATATAGAATGCCTATCAGACTTGATAAGTTGCCTGGCATTACAAATGCCTAGATTGCAATCGATAGGATCAATGTACTGAGAGATCAGAAACAAAGTCTTTTTTTAATCTGTCACTATAGAGCACTAGTTATTTACTGTACTTTCGACCCTCAGATAAACGCTGAAGCTGTAATTGCTGACTAAAAATATGCCTATTCAAGTACCATTCTAGGGGCACCTGGATGTCTTTGGCTCAGGTCATGATCCCAGGGTCCCGGAATTGAGCCCTGCATTGGGCTCCCTGCTCAGCAGGAAGCCTGCTTCTCCCTTTCCTTCTCCCCCTGCTTGTGTTCCCTATCTCTCTCTCTCTCTCTCTCTCTCTCTCTCTCTCTCTCTCGCTGTGTCGCTCTCTGTCAAATAAATTACAAAATCTTTAAAAAAAATAAAAGTAAAGTACCATTCTAGCTGGCCTATTTATTATTTCCTAATGATCTTCACTGTGTATTTTTTTTTTAAGATTTTATTTAATTATTTGAGAGATAGAGTGTGAAAGAGACAAAGGCAAAGGGAGGGGGGAGGGACAGAAGGAAGCCCTACCAGGGGTTCCCTCCAGAGACCCTGGGCTGAAGGCAGATGCTTAACCAACTGAGCCACCCAGGCGTCCCTTCATTGTTTCTTAAAACTTTCCATCTGCTCTACTTCCTGAGGGCTCTCTGATTAATACTGAAAATAGGCACATATTTTTATTTGTATACGTATACTGTATTACAACCAACTTTTTAATCCAAAAGTTATAAGGTAAATCTATATTAGACTTTCTAAAGAAATAAATTTGTATCTGTACTTCATTTCATAACCCATAACTTCTGCATGCAAAATACATGCATTTAAGTCCTTCAGTCTGGTACATAGTACACTTCGGTTTAGCTTTCTTTCTCATTCAGAGAAGCTTGCTTTATGCAGCTGTTGGGAAAAGAAAATGATTATTCCCCAGGCTATTCTATAAGTCAGTCCAAATTGGGTTTAAGCTTTTATTCTTTTCAAGACATAAAATGTGTTTTTTCACTTCTTTTTAATTTACTGAATTTTTGAATATGCAAAGTTCTAGAAATACAGGAGTAAATTTATGACCTCAGCAAAGGTACTACAGCAGTTTTTCTTTGACAGGATCCCTATATTACCACATATTTTACTTCTCATAAAATTTTATATGACTAAAAATCATACTACTACTTTTTTTTTGGAGAAAGTCATCATTTTCCAGCTATGTATTTCATAGTTATATTTTACTCCTCAAATATAATTTTTTTCTAACTTAAAATTAACTTGTCCTTTGGAAACTTAAAAAACAAATGTTAAATCTTCTGTCAACATAAACCACACTGTGATATTATTGGTTTTCCTAAAATGGCAGAAACTAGATGAGGCCAGAGACAAATGACCCTGATTAAAATAAGGTTAAGTTTTCAGAGCACCTGGGTGGCTCAGTCGGTTAAGCAGTTAAGTGTCTGCCTTAGGCTCTGGTCCTGATCTCAGGGTCCTGGCATGGAGCCCCATTAGGAGCTCTGCATTGACTCCCCTGCTCAGCAGGGAGTCTGCTTCTCTGTCTCCCTCTGCCCCTCCTCCCTGCTATTTCGCTCTCTCTCTCAAATTGATTAAAAAAAAAATGTCAGTTTCTCCCATGTTTGTGAATGATTATCAATACTATGCATAAAAATGACTATAATAATAAGTATTTCTAAAGATCCTAACTTTTTCCAACTAATTTGGAATGCCATCTTTAACATATATTAAATTTCCATATCGACTATAATCTATTACCAGAATTTCTATCCTTTCCACTGACCTACCTGTTATTGTACCGATACGATACTATTTAACTTACTATAAGTTTAAAATGAGTTTTTGTTTCTAGAAGGAAACTTTTCTACTACTTTTCATTTTCAAAATTTGACTATTCTTGCTTGTGTATTTTTTATACGACCTTTAGAATCACTTAATCTAGTTCCCATACCTTAAGAACAATCCTGATGATATTTTTATTGTGATCACATTGAACTCATGGATTAAAACAAGGTAACATCTTAATGATATTGGGTCCCTAATTCTAGAATATGGTAAAGTCTTTCCATTGGTCCCAGTCTTTTTTGTATCTCCATGTAGCATTTAAGATCTTTCACATTCTTAAGTTTATTTCTAGATAGTTTATATTTAATGTAGTTTATTTTCTCATTTGGAAATAGGAAAACTATTGATTTTTGACTCTTGATTCTATGTAGTTTTATACTTTGTTACCTCACTCTATTGAATTCTCTGTTTGCAGTAGGTTTTTAGTTTTCCAACATCTACCTACAATCTAATACACAACAACTATCTCCACCTAAACAATAGAAGAATTTACTTTCCCAGTACTTTGCATTGTTCTCAAAGTGTCTTAATTGCATAAAATGTACATTATGATTTAGTGACACTTGCATAGGTTTCCTCGTATTGTTCAATATACAGGTGAGCAAAAGAAATGTTCACTTTTAGGTATTACGGCTATGCTTTGTGGTAAGGGCTTTATATTCTTTATCTCATGAACTTAAGCAGCTCTATGAGACAGGTACCCAGTTGTACCCGCTCTGTAGATGAAGAAACCAAGAATCAGAGGGGTCAGATAGACTGTCCATGCTTCTAGACCAGGAAGTAGCAGAGTCAGAATTTGAAATGAAATACATTTCATTTCATTGAAATGAAAATACATTCCCAAATGAAATTTATAAGACTGAGAAAACAACTGTCTCCTGGTTCCATATTTTGAGGGGCTCTTACACCCTGTAGCTAGAGCAACCCAGGGAGAAGTTAACCATAGTTGAAGAGGTTAGACTTAACTCAGATGATCCTCTAGAAGTCACAAACCACTTGTACTCTGGAACCAACCACACTGCCACATGATTTCTCTTTAGCACATGTATGGATTCTTCCACTGATAAAGGATATACTGATTGCAGGCCTCAAACTTACATGCTCAAGAAATACAATTATCTTCATTTTTTTTGCATCTCTTTTAATTTCTGCTATTAGTTCCCATTATACTTTATCATAGTTCAGTCTGTGTAAACTCAGTCAAGTTTGGTTTTCCTTAATACATTTAAGGATACCTCAATCAAGTCACGTCTCCTGAGTTAATTCTAGAGCTTCAGGACCACATTTCTGTGGTAACAGATTACATTCCGTGACCGTCAAGAAGGTAGGCAAATGACCAGCTAGTCATCATTCTTCCATAATGGCATTCTCAGAGATGCACCCTGGGGTCTCTTGTCTCAGATATCAATCTGCTTGGATTGCTGATCTAAATGAGTCACAGTTCTATCTTCATGGCCAGCCATGCTTCATTTAGTCACATGGGGAAGATCTAGATATTCTTTGAGGGTTGCATAGGGATACCAATTTTTATTCCATTTCTCCTGAATTATTTATCAGAAGGAGAACCACAAGTTTTGGCATGCTTTTTGCTATAAACTGAATTGTGTCCCTCCCTAATTCATATATTGAAGTCCTAACCCTCAATGTGACTATATCTGGAGATGCAGCTTTTGGGAGGTAATACTGGTTAGTAAGTCATAAAAGTAAGCTTCTTATTCAATAGGATTAGAGGCCCTGTAAGAGGATCTCTCTCTTTCCATGTACCTGTACAGAGGAAAGGCCATGTCAGCATACAGTGGGAAGGTAGCCATCCATAAACCATGAAGGGAGACCTCACCAGAACCCAACCATTCTGGGACCCTGCTCTCAGACTTCCAGCCTCCAGAACTGTGAGAAAATAGATTCCTGTTGTTTAGGCCACCTAGTCTATTAGTTATGATAGCCCAAGCAAACTAAGACACTCTTGGACTCTAACTAGTAATCTCTTTTTTCTTTTTTAATTTTTTTAAAATTTTATTTATTTATGTATTTGACAGAGAGATCACAAGTAGGCAGAGAGAGAGGGGGAAGCGGGCTCCCCGCTGAGCAGAGAACCCGATGTGGGGCTCGATCCCAGGACCCTGAGATCATGACATGAGCCGAAGGCAGAGGCCCCAACCCACTGAGCCACCCAGGTGCCCCTAACTAGTAATCTCTTTACTCTCAAATTCTCCATACCACATCTATCTGCAATTTCTATTACTCTTCACCTTCCCTTTCTCCACCTGCTACTCCCCAAAAAAGCTCAGAACAGAGCCTTTCTTTTATACTATCTCCTCCCACAAATAACATAAATGGCTCTTGCTTTCTTGTTTCTCCAAGCATCTGATCAAACAGAAAAGAAGAGGGGTGATAAAAACTGGATCCACTTGATTACATAATCTTTCTGAGGCTATACCTAGATCTTTGCTTCTGAAATCCAATGACAAGATATTGACTTCTCGCTTTCAGTAATGGCAGCTTTTCCTCGAGGCAGTGGTTGCTGTTGGCTGGCTGTTCAAATAAGAACAGGACACAGGGTAACAGAAAGTGGGTTAAAAACTCAAATTACTATCATACTGTAGTAAGTTTCTATATTTGAGCATAGGCAAATGAAAATGTCCAAGCTATAACAATATTATAATTGAATTATTCAGTCTTTGAGGTTGTAAGGGACAGGCTCACCTGGACTATCTAAGATGATAGGAGTTATTAGTAAGAATACCCCAGTGTAAGTTAATGTAGAAAACTGTCTCCACAGCCAGTCAGGCCTAAAGACAAGAGGAATATTATACATCGTTTTGTGGCATACACCTAAAGTTCTAGCAACTGAACAGCAACGAATGTGCCTCAATACTTGTCATCCTCTCAAATGCAGGTGTCCACTGAAACCCCAGTCCTGCTATGCTTTACTCTTAGAAATTCTCTGTCTCTACTGGTTTTTTCTTGGCTTCCATTGTCTTTATGTCCTTCTGTTTCATATGCCCAACAAAGTGTCTCCATGAGTTAGTCAGTCCTCATCAAACAGAGCCTACTATTTGGCAGTGTTTTCATACTAGGCTACCTTTCAGGTCTTAGCCTCCCTCGTGTCTAGGCTATGAAATATTGCAAACTTAGCAATAGTTCTCTCTCTAATGAGAATAAATAGCCAAAAGATGAATTTTGCTCAATGCACATTGTTTTATAAATTTGAGTCAACATTGAAAAACTAAAAGATTTTACTAAAATCAGAGTTTTGTCTTTTCTTAAAAAATCAGAATTGGCAGGCGCCTGGGTGGCTCAGTAGGGTAAAGCCTCTGCCTTCAGCTCAGGTCATGGTCTCAGGGTCCTGGGATCTAGCCCTGCATCGGGCTCTCTGTTCAGCAGGGAGCCTGTTTCCCAACCCCCCTGCCCGCCTCTCTGTCTACTTGTGATCTCTCTCTGTCAAATAAATAAATAAAATCTTTAAAAAAAAAATCAGAATTGGCAACAATGTGACAACAGAATCTACAACCTAAAATTGAGTCAATCAGCCTGAACTGAACTGTGACTTTCCCTGGCATTCAGAGCTTGCTATCTCCAGCCTAGTAGGACCCACCAACCCCCAACTCATGTGGTGTGGGCTGAGGGGCTGGATCTGCTTCTCTCAGTTACTGCCTGGCACTGAAGGTGCTTGAGTTTGAGACCTTTGTGACCTCTGTCGAGGACGGTTGATTCTGGTCAAGTGGTTGTGACCAGCATTGGCAAAGTCATATGACAAAAAAGAATGATAGTTATGTGAAAGGAGTTGCCTCTGTTTCTCTCAGAAGAGGCCTCTCCAGTGAGTCAGGTACTTAAGAGTTTCAGGAACTGTAATTGCCTGAAAACTTTCTGAAAGAGAACAACTCAATGATCAGTTCAGAACGAGAGAAACTCTGACAACCTGATCAACTCCCCTTACTGGGCTCTTACTCTTTATCTCTTATATTTAAATTCCAAATACTGTCCTCCATTCTTACTTCTCCTAGGACTTTTCCAGAATAAGGGATATCAAATACTAGGACCAAGACCGAGGAAGTCTTATGTGTTAAATATCTTGAAACAGTAAAGCATGTTTCTTGTGTATTATTTCTCAAGCCTTCCCTTTGAATGCTTTTCCTTTCTAGTGGCCAATTTTCTAGTGGCCACCCTTTTGTATATAATATTAGAATCCTTCCTGGGACACCTGGCTGGCTCAGTAGGTAGAGCATGTGATTCTTGATCTCAGGGGTTGTGAGTTTGAGCCCCACATTGGGTTAGAGGTTACTTAAAAATAAATCTTTAAAATATATACATACATATCTGTATCTATATCATCTATATCTATATCTAATCAACTAAAACTCTCAGCTTGCCAAGTTAAACTCTCAGAATCGGAAAATATCTTCACCATCCTTACCTATAGTAAAATGCGACAGTAATTCACATTCAGATTTGAATATAATCTAATAGGCTCCAAAGTTGTAAAGTACAGAGCCACCCATATAGCAGCACTATAAGATCCTGAATCATCAGATATGATTTTGTGGTATATTTAAAAATTTCTAAAGGAAATTAAAATATATTTGAGAATATTTTCCATAAAAATAAAAGTAAGTTAATTTATATCATAACCTTTGATTATAAATTTTGTTGATCAGATAAACTATTTTCCTAGGCATGTCTGTTAAAGTTATAGTTTACTAAGACTGCAGAGTCTTAGATCAGAGGCTACTAACTCAGTGACCGAGAATGAGGGTGCTGTGAAGCTTGGGAAGATCACACCCACCTAAGATCCAGCATTTTTGTATGATGAGATCTGGTGAAATGAACCCCAAGGACATTTTTAATGGGCCCAGTCATATTTAACCCAGGGAGTGCCTACTTCAGGAGGAGTGGCATGCTCTTACTTCCACAGGGATGAAAGTAGATATGTTACTATCCTGGATCTGTTAAGAGGATCAATTCTTTTCTAACTCCAAACTTTCAGCCCTAGGAAACTGTCTTTTTTCAGTCGCCACTTGCCGGGTCCCTTTAAGATGTAACTTCACTTCTTTTACACAATCCTGACTTATCCCACCCTCCAATGGAACTATCCTGCTGTGAGCTGCGAATAACACTACAGCACCTCAGCCCCTTTCATTTCAATCACATTTGCCCATAGGAAGTGGGATTTGCATATTGCAAGAGTAAGAAGAATTGGAAGAGGAGTCGATCCTGGCATTCTTTCAGAAAATCAACTGTAAAATCTTTTTCTTCTGTGATTGAGTCTCTGAATTCTACCTCTCTTTTCTTAAAAACTGTTCATTCCCAGCAATTTTCTTGGTCAGTAAGATACTGATAGTAAGTGACATATCTCATGACCAAGTTATGGTCTGTTACTCAAATTCTGAATCTGCAATAAAATGGATGTGCAGTCCACAAAGTCACTGGTCAACTTTCCAAGTCATCTTTTCCTCTTCCGTGCATTGGGGGAAATGAAGCATTTACTTTAATCGCAAGGTAAGAACTTGGAAGTAGAAAAGATTATTAATTTTACTGGAAACTCAGTTCAAACATTGGTTCTTCCAATTAACTATCGGTAGTAACCTTGGTAGAAGGAACTTACCCTATCTGCTATCCCCTAAGAGGGATAGTTATTTCGCATCATATAGTTTTACAAGGATTAAACAGGATATATATTTGTCTAGCATACCAGGGAAGTGAAAAGCTAACTCTGCTATCCAACAGTATCTGGCAGAGTGCTAAACACAGAGCAGTGGGCTCAGTTCTTTTTTGCTAATCTGTTCCGCCTATTGATTACTTTCTGCTTGATAAGTGTTGATCTTTTTACACATCATCGCAATCTTTTCCTACAAAGTGCTTTATTATGACTCTCCAAGCTACCAGTGAGAGAAGTCCATTTTATTGCCATATTTTATTTTTATTTTATTTTATTTTTTTTAAAGATTTTATTTATTTGACAGAGAGAAACACAGTGAGAGAGGGAACACAAGCAGAGGGAATGGTAGTGGGAGAAGCAGGCTTCCTGCAGAGCAGAGAGCCCGATGCGGGGCTCGATCCCAGGACCCTGGGATCTGACCTGGGCCGAAGGCAGACGCTTAACGACTGAGCCACCCAGGCGCCCCTTATTGCCATATTTTAAAGATAAGGCATCTAAATCTAAAAAAAGACTTAGCGGGTAGGATGCCAGGGAACCAAATGTGAATTTTTTTTCTGCAAAATGGGCTAGGATTATTTCCCAAGATTCCAGGCGACTAGAGAAACTTCTTGAAAACTTGCTCTGACTGGTCATTTCCCAGCATAGGCAAGTGTAATAGTGCAGCCTGTCTCACAAGCCATTGGGCAAATCCCATTCCCCTTCATGTTGACCAAAATAGGGTTCGAAAACTTCCCTTCCATTCAAGCCCCTGATCCTGCATTCTCTGCTTGGTAAGTTAAGAGATTTCTCTTGAGACGCTGATTTGTACTTAAAAAAAAAAAAATGAACTTATGCTTGGAAGTCTTGCTGCAATATTATACGATGATGTAATTATTTATGTAGTCGTGGCTAAGCCTATAGAAGCCAAAAGCTTTAAAATCTATATCTACAGTTATAGATTTAGACAGAACACCCCCACGTCATTAGCACACACACACACACACACACACACACACACACACACACCTCAAACATTTCTTTAAGCTTCAGACCACTTTTGATGTAACTGTGTTCTATTTTGACATTCTTGAAGCAGCCCTCGTGAAGCTTAAGATTAAAATCACAAGTCTTGCAGTTCAGACAGGGAATAAAGTATAAAAGCTGAAGGTGATCTCATGTGCTCAGAATTAAGCCATTAAAGGTCAAGTTGACTGAAAATATGGACCAAACAATATAGCATTTAGAAAGGGAGCTTTCTTTACTCAGTCTTAACTAACGCAATGAAATATATTTTCATCTTTATTATTAACAATGCTAATTAAACAATGCATTTTTTTCATGTTATTTTCCTCTTTTTAATTTGGGAATATGACTCTTTGTAAAAATAAATATGCAGTAAATGATGGCAATAAATTATGATCACAGTCTGCTGACTTAGAATAAAGGAAGCCCGGAACAATATATTGCCCATTTTAGGTTCTTAATTTGTGGAATTTTTATATAAGATGAATTTAACAACTCCTGAAAAGTTCAAAATAATTTCTGCTCCTATTATTTTTACACTTGCAGGGTCTAGGTCAGTGGCAATATCAAGGAGGCAGCTTAGAAGGGGGCTTTATTTAGCCCCCTCATAAGCATCATCAGCCCCTCATCATGACTACCTCAAACAGAATTCAACTAAAGAAGAGCACTCAGCTCTAAACAAGTTATTCAAACTCAGCTCCAAACAAGTGGCCAGGCTGCTTCTTCCAGTAGATGCTATCTCAAAGCTTCTCCTATCTTGACAGTCTAGAGACACCACTGGTCTGAATATCTCTGTTTATATCCTCCCAACAACCATTTTCTGCCTTTTAAGAGTTTATGTCATAGTTTGGCCATAAGAGCATGGAGGTGGGGAGCCCACACACAGAGACAGAAAACAAAAAAACAAGCCATTTTGCACAAGGGACTCATTTGCACAGAAGTGCTAGACCACTGTGCACCGCAATCTGAGTCGAGCTAGATAATTTTTCTGGGCCTCAATTTCTCCACCCACAGAATGAAGGACTTAAAGGCGCTCATCTCACAAGTCCTTTGCAGGGCTCCGAGTATCGGATTCCTGGTCTCATCAAATATCTAAATTTGGATTGCTTATCAACAGCAGCTACGGACCCTGCATACCTGGGTCCCTTTTTTTATCTTTAACCATTTTTCCGCAAGAAAAGAAAAACTCTAGCAGGATAATTACAGAGAATCAAGCCTAGATGTTACTCCGTGGGGAAAGTCCCCTAGCTGGGCACCCTTCCCATCACCCCACCACCACCAGAAGGAAAGCTGGCTGGGGTGGAGACCGCCGGCAGAGTTGTGCTGTCGGTAGGAAAAGCTGGATAAGATTATATGAAGCAAACCACTCCGCTTATCTCAAGTCTCACTTTCTTCCTTCCTTTACTCATGCTCTCACTCGAAACAAAGGGAAATGTTTCCGAAGTAAAGTTCTTGGGTTCCCCCCCTCCCCCTCACAAAAGGGACTCTTCTGGAGAAGGGGAAGGGAGGGCAAAACAAAGAAGGAAACAAAGGACTTGGAACAGTCTACAGGAGGACTCCCACTCGTGCTCAGAAATGCCAGTTCCGTATTAGATGCGGCCCCGCTTCCCCTGCAGGTGCTGCGGCCGCTGGGAGCTCCCAGAGCCCGGGCTGAGGCCGGAGGGACCCGGACTTTGTGCGGAGGGGCTCCCTGGCGACTTGGCCACGGGAAAGAAAGCCTCGGGGTCAGCAAACTGCCAGCCCCCATAAGTAGATCTAATTATGACCGCTTACTTCAAAAAGAGGATTTAACCCAAAGCAGATTTAGCAGGGCAGTTTCCAAAGGGCAGCAGGAATCCCAGGCCTGACCTTTGAGAAAATCCTATAGGCTTCACTGCCCCCTGGGAACTCCGCAAGCCAGTCACGGCGGACTCCTCAGATCGCAGAGAAATTCAGGGATTCCAACTTGAGTTGTAAGCGCCTAGTGAGGGTGTTTAATTTAGCAGAAGGGGTGTCTGGCCGGATGTGCCCACTGCAGTGTGTGCACTGCTGGTCGGTCAGAGGATTGATCTGGGGGAAACACAGTAAAAAAATATAAAACCCTCAAGTATATAACCTGTTAAGTCAAAAATGCTATTTCAAGACCTTCAGGTGGTTTCATATATGAGTAAGCATCAAAGGTCTCTCAGTGAATTCTTATCTAAAACAGGAAAGTTTGCTGAGTTTCCCAGTAGTGCTGCTGATCAAAATATCAAAAGCATCTTAAGATAATTCTTTTTTAATTTTTACTTTGATGCTATTTATTTAGTTAGTTATTTAGTTGTTTGTTTATTTATTTATTTGACAGAGGGGAGACAGCCAGAGAGGGAACATAAGCAGGGGGAGCTGGAGAAGCAGGTTTCCCACCAAGCAGGGAGCAGGATGCAGGGCTCAATGCGGGGCTCAATCCCAGGACCCTGAGCTCATGACCCCAGTCGAAGGCAGAAGCCTAACAACTGAGCCACCCAGATGCCCCTTAACTTTGATTTTAGAAATCTACAAAGCACTTCGCTCAGGAGAAATGGATGCTGGAGTTGTTTTAGTAAAAATCAAGCAACTCCAAAAGGGTGCAGAGGATTAGAATTGTTAATCTAGAGTCGATCAACATGAAGTTAGTAAATAAACACATCTGGGATAAGCTTATTGTAGAATATAAAAGTACTCTGTGAACAATAAAGGTCTCCATTCTGTGTTATTATTTCAATTACCCTTACAGAACACAAAAATTAGGAAGACAAAACAGAAAGGAAAAGAAACAGCCTGGATAAGCACAGTTTCCCATCCACACACATCATTCAACTGATGAGTCACTGAACTTTACCTCAGAAACTAATAATACACTGTATGTTAATTAGTTGCACTTAAATAAAATTTAAAAATAAATAAAGATAAATAAACCGACAACTGTAAGTGAACTGGTGCCATCGCCGGCATTTAGCTTATGTGGGAAACTAGAAAAGACAGGTGTGTCTGGTTCCGAACCAAATCATTTACAACATGACTGGGAAACAATTGATTCACACAGGGGTTCTTTAAAATTATTTGATTTCAGATCTTTTAAGAAGTCACCCTCAAACAAGCAGCTGCCCTTTTACCTGACCACGTTCTAACACAGAGGGCTGACACATGCCTAACCAGAGGGCTGTTGTAAAACATTCACAATTTACACTGTCACTAAAACCTTGTTTGCAAGATCTATGTTTGAGGTTGGAAAGTTCACAGAGACTGAGGGAGATGGAGTTTATTCTCAGTGCACGGTTACCCCAAAAATGTCAAATTAGACCATTGTCCATACATGAAGCTGATAAACCTTAGCTTAACAGAAGCAGAAGACAGGCCTAAAGAGATGGAGAATATCGTACATTACACTCCAGCAAAGAGAACTTTGTTCTCTTTTCCATTTCTCCTTCCCCAAGGGATGTGCCAAGTCCAACAGTAAGTAAAAATTACCAATAATTTTTTAAACCTTTAACAAAAACCTGTGCTGTTTCGTGCTTTTATTTACTCCTACTGGGACAGCTTTTTCTTATAAGCAAATTAATCTGGAAAAACCATATCTCTTTCTTGTAACTAAGTATACAATAAAGCTGGGATTAGCAAAGCTGTTCCCAAGAGGCTCTTAATTTGCAAATCCTAAACACAGAAGCAGACACGCTTGGTAACTCAAAGCATGAGGATTGGATGTCACCGGTTTCAGAGATTGCGGAATTCACAGACATAACCATTCAGCAGAGGAAAGAAAAGCAAGAGAATAAGCTGAAAAGAAGATGCTAGAGTATAAAAACTAGAGTATAGGACAGTGAGTTACAAAGCTTTTCAATTTGGAGTCTCGGCTTCCAACGTGGCGATGCCAGGTATGAGAGAATTACCTGCCAGGACAGATATCAACGCTCAACATGCCGAGGTTTTATCTGGGGTTGTTTTGTTATTGTTTTTTTTACACTGAGTTTTAAGAGTTATGCAACCCTTAGAAAGCAGGTAGCTCGAGTCATTAAGTAATTTATACACAACCAAGTATTAAGATTTTCTGTTGTGGTGTTAAGAATGAATAGGATTAATTTTAAATGGTTAAGTTTACTAATTTGTGAATCACGTATTCAGGAAGTAAAAGTGGATTCTTTTCCATAGAAGGAAATTAGTAGAGAGGCTTTGGGAGTGTAGTAGGTGCTTCATTGATCTTACATAAGCTCCCTGGGTTTGTTTCCAGCTCTATGGCTTTATGGCTCGCGACATCCTAGAGGGGATCTGGGGTCCCATCCCTGTGCACCCCCAAACCTATCCAGATGGACAATGGCAGGTTAAAGTCTGTCTCACTCTCTATAAGCCATTCAGGTCAGAAACCACTCAGAAATCGGAGTCAGAACCTGGGCACCCGTCTGTGGTGTCACTGGGCTGAAGTGGGCTCCCTGACCGGAGGGACAGAGACGAAAGGAAGGCAGGCATCTCCATGCGGCTCTTGGCCCGTGTGCACATTACCTCTCCCGCTCCTGCTCCAGCAGGTTGGTGAAGTCGTCGCTCTTGTTCATGTAGTCAGTGTGTTTGTGCTTCTCGCTCTCTAGCTCGTACACCGTGCGCCGGTGACACTTCTCGGCCAGCAGCAGCTGCTCTAGCATGCGCCGGTACGTTTCCTTCTGTTTTTCCTCAAGTCTGTCCAGCTGGGTAAACAAACATGGGAAAGAGCTTAATAGTTCATTTGATTTGCATAGGACCCAAAATATTATATCGGTCTCCTGATTTGTTATCTGAAGGACAGAACATTGAGTCTGGTGTTCTCTGCCATTTTCCCCATTCCCTCATTTTGTCTAGGCCAACTGGCTTTCTGAACTCACCATAATAAGGCTACAGTAACTTCTGGCCTTCTGGCCCTTTTGCTGTGAGCAGATGTACTGGTTCCTAAACCCTATATTTAGAAAGAGGATGCCAGCCCTCTTCATCTCAGAAAAATTAACAATTCAGCATGTACCTGTACCAAACTTCTCCCCTGGGAAGTCATTACCATCATCACAATCTGTTTTTTAAGACTAGCAGTTACAGGCACTTCGAGGAAAAGTATAGGAAGTCTCCACAGTCCTCTCTCTTCAAGAGATGATAAATATAGGGAGGATTTCAGGACTTATAGAGAGCACGTATCTCAGACTAAAAGAGATGGTGTCAAATATTATTACAGGACTTCTTCAAAAAAGAATTATTTATTTATTTGAGAGAGGGAGAGCAAGAGAGCACATGTGGGTGGGGGGTGCAGGGGGAGAAGGAGAGAATCTCACCCAGACTCCCTGCTGAGTGTGAAGACTGTCACAGGGCTGGGTCCCGCGACCCTGAGATCATGACCTGAGCCAAAATCAAGAATAGGATTCTTAACCGACTGAGCCACCCAGGCACCCGTATTACAGGACTTTTTGTGCCTATTTCTCTGACCATGCTAGAAGATTTTTAAATAATGCCTTGATTGTGTTTTTAGTTCCTAGTGCCTGGAACAAAGTAAGTGTTCAGTAAATATTTGTTCAATTGGACCAAGTCTCACAATATTGATTATTCCCTATCCTACTCTCCTCTTCAAACTGTAGTTCAGGGTTTCTCAACTTCAGAACTATTGACATTTTAGGCCAAATCATTCTTTATTCTTTATTTTGGGCAGCTGTTTTGTGCACTGGAGGATGTGTGGCAGCATCCTTGGCCTCTGCCCTCTAGGTGCCAATTGTATGACTTTCCACTGTGATAAACCTACCCTCAGACATTGCCAAATGTCCCTTGAAGGGCAAAACACCTCCATGACCCCCCACCCCAAATTGAGAGCCAAGCTTTAACTGAAACATATTAAAAATCCATTCTCAATCCACAACCTACTCCCTAAAACTTAATGGGGGGTAATTCCATGCGGTATCAGCATCAGAGTTCTTCTCCTGGGTTCTCCATGTTTGTCCCTCAGTCATGGAGGATCTGAAGTTACCTCTACAATTGTGGGAGACCTTTATTGTGGGGATCATTTCTGTGCCTCCAAATAAAAGAGACACTGCCCACAAAATCCTCAGTGTTTCTGACCAGATAACCAACCCTTTATGTAAGAGCCAATGACTAGACAGACTGGTAGAGAAACCCAGGTTAACTGGTGGCAAATAATATTTGATACCATTAGGGACTGGCAAACTGTAATTTTATATGTTCTGATAAATTTCTATAGTCTTAAAAGGACAGCTTATACAAGAGATTTCCTTCATTGGAATATCTCTCTATTACAAACTATTCTCCCCAGGAACTCTTCCATCTTTCTACTATGTGATTTTCATCATATATTATAGAATTTGTCACTCATTTCTAAAATACCATCATCATCATCATCATCAATGTAGAAAGAGTAATTCTTTCCCTCTTTTGAACCTTTCCATTTTATCATGGAGTAGGACCCACTTTCCTTTTGACAGTATTTGGAAAGCAGCTTCTGCCTAGTTCTTCAAGGACTCACCGCTCCTTCTGACTTATCTGAAAGTCGTAACCCAGCAATTGCTCTACTAGGTATTTACCCAAAGGACATAAAAAATACTCAGAGGGGCACATGCACTCCTATGTTTATGGCAGCATTATCAATAATAGCCAACTGATAGAGCCCAAGTATCTATCGATTGATGAACAGATCAAGAAGCTGTGGTATATATACATATTGGAATATTACTCAGCCATCAAAAAGAATGAAATCTTGCAACAATATGGATGGTTGCCATGTATATTGTATATAGAGGGTATAATGTTAAATGAAATAAATCAGTCAGAGAAAGACAAATACCACATGATTTCACTCATATGTGGAATTTAAGAAACAAAACAGATGAACATAAGGGAAAGGAAAAAGAAAAAAGAAAGTTGTATTTGGAATAGAGAACTAAGCATAAGCAACTCAGCCTTTTCATTTCTTATTTTTTTACTCTGACTGCTGTAAAATGACTGTGCTCTGAAGGCCCAAATTCTCCTTCAAGTGGTTTCTCCAAAATCTTGGAGGGAAAGCAATAGAAAGCTCAGTGATATTCATTTATCTATTCAGACCAATAATAAAACTAAATGCTTTAACTCATCTATCCAACTCCTGCAGTTACCCTCAACCCCTTCAAGGAACTCTGGAAGGAAAGATGGGGGCATTTTTAACTGAATAGCTAAGATACTCAGAAAAAAAGATATTGTGAGGGCATGTGGAGAAAAACAGCTTATGTTGGTATGAAGTGTTCTGAAGCAGCCCAGGTCAAAGTTAAACCTTAGCTTTAGTATGTCCTGTCCATGTGGGCCTTTGAGATTTGTTGTTCTCAGCAGCTACCTGGGGCTAGCCCAATGGAGCAGTTGTGGGGGTCTCAGTGGCCATGTCCCCCTTACCTACACTAGCACAGCTTGACCCCAACACTGACTATGTAATCAGGAAGACAGTGTTTTTGTCTCTTAATGCACTGAAAGAATGGTGTGCATACTGTTTTTCACACAGAACAGCAGGCCCAGACTTTAAACTGCAGAGGTAGCAAATTCCTCTTTAGCAATAAAGCATTCATGTGTGAGGATCTAGCTTTTAATTTTAAATTCTAGATGTAAGAACCAACATAGGTAGCAAGCAATCAACTGTACAAGATCCTCTTCCTTGTTATTTTGTTTGGAACTACGTAGAGCTCCCAGAAGAGAACTTAGGTGAGCTAACCTCTCTATCTTGGATCTTTGTGACTAGTCTAGAGGCTCTGAAGACCACCTCCCATAACAATGGGCTCTGTTGATTCATTAATCATGTATACTGTTTCCATGACTTTTGGTTTTCAGGATCCAAACTGTGGCTCAACCATTGTGGAACATTGCTTTTATTAATGAATAGTGAAAGTGAAATGGGAACCCGTTACTTTAGAAATACAGCTCCCACTTGGACAGAGGTGGAAGGAAAATTAAATGAGATCATCATAACAATGAAGGCCAAAAGGAGAGTATACCTGGAAGTCTTATTTGACTAAATCAAGTTGACGGAGAAGAGGTTTAAGGACTTGAGATGGAGAGAAATTTCAGACAAAAGAATCATGGTTTAGGAAGTGATTTTAGCTCTGTTATTAGAAAAAGGCTAACTGGAGAAGAGAGAGATCTACTGAATCTAAGTTTAATCTAAGTCTACTAAAGAGGAAACATGAAGTCTGAAAGATGAAACTGGACTTATGCAAAAGAGAAATGGATCTAAGTGCTCTTAAAAATAGAGCTATAAAGAAGGGAGATATTTTAGTCATTACTGAATCAAAATGAGTGACCAGAGAAGGTAGAGACAGGTGAACACAGAGAACAGAGCCATATGAGTTTCCCCTGAAAAGGGTTGGGATCCAGAAAATGTTTGAGAACATTATGACGTAAAACTGCAGATAGTTCTTCATGAGATCATTTGGGAGTCATTCTCTTGGAGAGTGCAACAGTTATCCAAGGTAGACATATAAAATATAGACAGATTTAAAAATTAAGTTCTGAGATCAAGGTAGAACATTTGAAGCATTATTTGATGCATTTCAGGGTGTCAGCTAAAATAGATGGGCCCTGAGAGAACACACTTGAGAAACTTGGAGATGTAGAGTTTGAAGAAAAGAAGAGACAAACATGGGAGGATTCAGGCAAGACAATAACAAACAGTTCAAACATGGATGTAGTGAGATGAAAAAAGACTCATCTGTCAGAGAGGATTATCCAACTCAAGGATATGAATGTAGGTAAGATTTGTTTTAAACAAAAAACCCTCTTGGCAGGCTCATAACTTCTTCATTTTACTTCTATCAGTGAGGGAAACCATATAAAATAGAACACAGATGGTAACTTCACCAGAGTGACGGTAATCCTGTTGTAGTTAAAGGATTTTCTCTACCTGCCTTCCTTCCCTTAGTCTCTTCTAAGAGTAACATGGGCCTGCATTATGCTGAGTCATTTTGCTTGAGGTATACTGACTGTGGAAATGAGGGTTTTCTCATATTTTTATTATTTATGCATGTGAAGTCAGTATTATGATAATTGATTGTGTTCTAATAATTCTTTACACTCTTCGATAAAAAGGGAATGGGAAAACTTAGGATATATTAGTTGAACTTTGAAAATGCTTACAATTAAGATCCCTCTGGCTAAGGCTAAGCAGAATAAGAATTTGAGAAGGAAAGACACTGTAATCTTGATTTCTTTGGAATTTTGCTTAAGAATTATGAACTTTCATATCCTGGACTTTAATTCACAAAGAAGCTCAAGGGGACTTAATATTTGCTGCTTAATTTCTCCCTAGGTATTTGGCAAGGCAGAGGGGGTCCTTCATATGGGGTTCATTGTTGAACCTCTTGTGAGTTATTGGATAACCTGGCTGGGCCTAATTTGGTACAGAAATGAAAATGAGCAGTGTTTTTTGGGTTTGAGATGCAGCATGGCTTCTAAGAATTAGAGCTAGATTACCCCCTCATGGTTTCAGTAGGCTAATGGAACAGTAAGTGTATTGAGATCATCTCTCTTGAAGTTGCAAGAAGGACTCCTGCTCCTGGGTAATGACAACTTGATTATTAAGTCCAAAGGGTTAGGAGACTCCAAATTTGTAGATGGTAGAAGATAAATCTTTTCTTCTTCTAGCATTCTATTTTTCCTACAAAGCAAGACCTTACCATTTTGTCAGTATTGGGAAAAGTAGCTTCTGTCCTTCTCTCTACCTCCTCACTCTCTCCTCCGCAAGTGAGGAATACTCTTCAGATTGTGAGTTGAGGGGAGAAAGAAACCAAAAAGCATGTCTAGCTAAGCTAGTTCTAAAAGGACCACCCACAGGGTGGGTGTTTTCTGCTCTGCCCCTTTGTCCATGAGATAGAAACATGTGGGTTAGGCCAACTTTCTGAAGGTAGCTCAGCAACTCCTTTCTTTGTGTACTTTACATAGAACTCACTGGGTTAGAGGCTGTGCCTTTGAGCAAGCGTGTGTGCTTTCAGATCTGCCTCTCCTTTGAGGTGTCATCCCAAGCTCTAACTTGGGAGCAAAGAATTAAGAAATCTAAATGATATAATTTATCCAAACTGAGTTCTCCAATCCAGGGGGTTATCACAGGAATATTTACTGAGCATATTGATCTCATTATGTCTTTCACTCCTCAAACCCCTCCAAGTTCGGAACTAATTAACAGTGTGAGTGAATATCACAATATCGCTCAGCAAATGCTAATAGCTAATATTTGTTGAGTACCAGTATGTACCAGACACTGTGTTAAGAGCTTTATAGGCATTGCTTCATTTAATCTTCACAACAACTCTAGGAGATATGCACTGTTGTTACTCCCACCTGACAGAGAAGGAAATAACGTTGGGGAGCTGAAGAGACCCACCCAAAGTCATAGGCAGTTGGTAACCATGGCTCTCAGACATGGAAGTGGATCCAGCCAGTTGACTGCATCCCATCATAAATCATCTCTTAACATTTTAAACAAAGATTCAAACAAGAGCTCCAGCTTATCCTTGTTGCAGAAATTAGGGTAATTACCGGACCATCAGTCTGCTGTGAATACTTTCTAAAGCGGATCTTATCTGAGATCTATCAAAATGAGCTTCTACAAAGGCTTGATAGACGATAACATATTATCTTTTATATTATATTATTATCTTTTCTATTCTAATGAATTGCTTCACTTTTAATTTCTGTGTTCTTTTTCTTCATTTATGATACTAATTTCACATCTATGAATTTTTTTTACATAAATTCTGAAGTCAGTATGGGTAGATCTAGGAACTGTTTCCCTAATTCAGCCTCAAACTTCTTATACAACATGAGAATACTTTTAACATGTAGTATCATGGGAAATTAATAACATTGCAGATAGTTCCTAACACAGTCTTATATAAAAATGATTAAATATAGCCCTATTAGATTTCCTTTCATCTTAAAAAATTGCCCTAAGCATTCCATTGGGATTTTGCCTCAACCACTGTATTTTAGCTACTTACACGAGACCATCGTAACTATCACAGAGTCTGTAATATACAAAAACACAGTTCCTTTATAAATGTCAATAATAAGATAAATGTCCATCAATACAACATCAATAATCAATTTAATTTTAGTTAACTGATTTGATAATGATCCTGACAATTCAATGCCAAAACTGATGAGTGCTTCGAATTTTTACACACATCATCTCCTGGAGAAATAAAAGAATAAGAGACTGGCAAGAGCATATAATTAGTGTAATCACATGAGAAATATGTTTCAGGCTTTAGTATTTTTAAGAAAATGCTTCTAAAATTCTTATCATTGCGATGTACCCACTGTAATTCATGAATTATTTCTTTACACTTTAATTCTGTACTAGTGATCATAAAAATTTTGCCTTTGAAAGAAAATGTTAAAGCATGTAAAATGGAAAATGTGAAGCCATTGCTCTGAGGTACCCTTATATGTGGGAACTTGCTGATGTCATATTTTTACCTCTGAAATCGGTTTCTCATAGACATCTTCTCCTATAGACTTCTCCTGGGCTAGGATGGCATCTCGGTGCAGGACTCGCAGCACTTTCTCTGGCTCTGCAGACCCGTAATGAGCCTCCAGAACCTCAGGCTTGGTTTTCTCTGTCTTCAGCATGTGGATCACATCTTCCCTGGCCTGTGGTAGAGCGCGGCAAGGTCAGACAGTTGACAACATAAATCACACGCCAGACTCACAAAATCAACACAAAGCTTATTGAACACATCCCCACCTCTTTGGGGCTATTGGCAAATTCACTGGGTATTTTGTTCTTATTTTTTATCAAAAGCAGATTGGCAAGCAGATACTCTGCATCAGGTTGCTAGGAAGCAGGCAAGCAGAAAACGGATTTGTGCTAATATTAACTACACAAAAATTGCTTTATCTAAGGAGAAAAGATTCTGAGCGTTTTTGAATCAAGAGGACCTGGGGTATTTACCCTGTTTCACTGTATATGAGGTCAAGGACAATTTAAAGTTCTCTAGTTTTCTGTTTATGCTCTCAAAGAAGTATTCAAATCTGGTTTCCCCATTCTAGTTATAACTCTATGTGTAACTAACGAAAACAGCCTTTATTTGTGAGTTCCTGTTTCCTATCAAGTGATTCAGTTTATATAGAAACACATGGTTGGGAACTCACATGGTGCTGGGCTGTGCTTTTCAATCTAAGTTATTCTCACCAAAGGTAAAATTTAACTCCTATAACATCCAGACTACCAATCACATGAGCCAGGTTGGTGGAGTCATCGTTGTTCTTTTGATTTCTCAGCAAAACTTCAGCACCTTGTTGAACTCTTCTTTTTTTTTAGAGAGATTTTATTTATTTGACAGAGAGAAACACAGCGAGAAAAGGAACACAAGCAGAGGGAATGGTAGCGGGAGAAGCAGGTTTCCTGCCAAGCAAGGAGCTCGATGCGGGGCTCGATCCCAAGACTCTGGGATCATGTCCTGAGCTGAAGGCAGACGCCCAATGACTGAGCCACCCAGGCACCCCTGCCTTGTTGAACTCTTGAGAAAACCACATGATTATAGGTTTTATAGCATATTGACTGTGGATATCATCACATAATGCAAATACACTTGCATGTATTTTCTACTGGTTAATAGTGATGAATTTTCTAGTTATGATGGAGCTGACATTTGGTCAGCTCCCGTCTGGTCATAAACTTGTTTTTCCAGTAATGGTGATGGGTATGAAGTATCCTGACCTCATGCCAACTTATACCAAAGGACAAACTGGTGGGCAAGAGTTGCAGTCTATAGCAATAGAATAGAGTTTTCCCTTGTGCTACGCTAACTATGGGTTTGAAATTATAAACTGGGCTCATTATCATGGTATTCTAAACAAGGGAGCTAACTAGTTAGCCCTAAGACAAGAGTATTATAAAGTTTGTCTTTCTTGAGGTTTCTCACTTTTACTGCTTTTTCATAGTCTCCAAATTAATCTAATTCCAGATGGCTAAAGACTATTATGGAAAAGTCAATAGACTGGAATTTGCAGATTTTCCCCTTGTTGTCTCCCACATTTGCATGTGCTCATTTCAAGACAAAAATTGGAAAATATTAATTCTGAAGAAATAGTAGTTCAGAATTAGCAAGAAAGTTAAAGTCAGAAAATAATTTAATGGAAAGGCAATATGTGTCCATGTAGAGTGAAAGAACATAAGCATAGATGCAGTACCAGGCTATCTTGTACAGTATCTTTGTGCAGCTTAGAAAAAGGTGCTTACTTCCTCTGGGAGATACAGCCTGAGTCAGAGTGCCACTTACCTAGCAAGAAAAGAAAGGGCTGTATTTCAACCCCTGTCTATCCCCTCTCCCAGGCACCCTTGGGCAAGGCATAACTCCATTCTGTAGATGGTGGTCCTGTACTGAAGGAGCCTAAGGTCTGTCATTGGTTATTGGTTTTCAGGCAAAAAATATAAATAAGGAGCTTTTAGAAATGTGTATCAGTAGATATTTCAGTTCAAAAGTTTAAGCTCTGTGGTTTTTTGTTTTTTGTTTTTTTTAAGATTTTTACTTATTTATTTGACAGAGAGAGAGAGAGAGAGAGAGAGAGAGAGATCACAAGTAGGCAGAGAAGCAGGCAGAGAGAGAAGGAAGCGGGCTCCTCCGCTGAGCAGAGAGCCCGATATGGGGCTCGATCCCAAGACCCTGAGACCATGACCTGAGCCGAAGGCAGAGGCTTTAAGAGGCTTAAGGTGCCCTTAAGCTCTGTGGTTTTAAAACATGTAAATATTGTTGGTATCTATCTTCTTCACCAAATCTTAATTCTCTTAGAAGAAAACTGTTTTTTTTGTTCCAAAACTGATATGAAGCACCTTCTCCTTCTCTCCCTAAAAATGTGCGTGTGCTTGAGTGTGATATGCTACATATACCACATGTTTCATTCATTCTTAGTTTAATTACACTAGACACTAATTACTAAAGAAAAAGAGGCTATGGTGGTATAATACTGGGCATTATATATTTAGAATCACACTATTCATCATGAACTTACTAAAAGCTTTTTAATTGCTATAATAATAATAATAATCCTGGAAGGAATACAAATGTTACCTATAAATCACTACTATTTAAAGTAGTTTAATATATTAAATCAATCATTATTATTGTGGTGTCTTTTTAATCAATGGTTAATGAAATGACTGTAATCATAATACATTTTTTAACTACTTTAGATATATGATTTAATCTATGTAAGTAATGTCCTACATTTTGGGAATAAAACCACTTTACACTTCCATTTTAAGAAACTTCTTAATTTTTTTAAAAGATTTATTTATCCATTGGAGAGAGTGTGTGTGCAGGGGGAGGGGCAGAGGGAGAAGGAGGGAGAAACTTGAACAGGCTCCATGCTGAGCACAGGGCCCACCTCTGGTTCCATCTCAAGACTCTGAGATCATGACCTGAGCCAAAACCAAGAGTCTCAACCCACTGTGCCACCCAGGTGCCCCGAAACCTCTTAATTTTTATATAAAACAATGAAATACAAAATGTAAGAGGGTTCCTGTCCTTAAACATTACTGTTTCACACAGAAGTTTCATCAGAAGCAAGTAGTTAAATTCTTAGAGTGCTGCAGAGATGCTAAGTAGACCACTGTATTTATATATATGTAAAAGGACCCGGAGGAAAGAATGCTTTGAAGAGGACTCTAGAAAAGAGAAAGGGGTCAGAAGATGAAGGGACTAAATAAAATTGTTCCATTTATTTAGTCCTGGTGATGAAGAGAATAAATATGATATTAGGGTATAAAAACAGACACAGAGGGGTCACATTCTTCTATTCCATCCTACAAGTTCCTCTTTATGCCAAGGGAGACATATGGAAGCCAAGAACAAAGATGTCCCTGCAGAACTTTAACTGTACCAGATGGAGCAAAGGGTTGTCTCAACTGGCTGCATAAGGAACGGATTAAAAACATATGGGGGCAGCAAAGAGCTGCTCTGCAAAGCCCAGGGCCAACAGGTGAGTGTGTGATTCATTTTGTAAAGTCAACAGAGAGTATTTGGGCTTTGCTGGGAGAGCAGGGAAATGGTGGGATGAGGGGGGAAGTGGGAGAGGAGGGCAGAACAAGATGCAGAACAGGTGGAGCCACGACAGATGGCATAGTTCCAAAAAAGAGTTAAACCCAATCATTCATTCAGTAAATATTTGTGCACATTCACTGTGAGCAATGCATTGTGTTCAGTATTGGAGATAAAACTGCATCCTCAGAGATTAAAACCTGGAAGGATATGAACAAATAATTGAAGTCTTAGGATGGAGGAGATACAGGGGGCTAAGAACTCCATTTAAAAATATACCTGACTTGAATATAAGCTAAGAAAAAGAGGAAATGACCCAAAAATTTCACAATGAGTACTTGAGCCAGAGAAAGATGGATATTAGGGTAAGACTGTTCTTGGCCAAGGGAAAACTGTAGGCAAAAGTCAAACAGATGTAGATGCATGGGCTGGAAAACATGAGGCTGGGGTGATAAATAATGGGCAACTCATGAAAAGCATTGTAAACCAGGTAGTGAGTTTGCATTTTCTCATGGAACAGCAAGCAGCCTTGGAATTTTTTTTTTTTTAAAGATTTTATTTATTTATTCGACAGAGGGAGAGAGATCACAAATAGGCAGAGAGGCAGGCAGAGAGAGAGGGGGAAGCAGGCTCCCCGCTGAGCAGAGAGCCCGATACGGGGCTCGATCCCAGGACCCTGAGATCATGACCTGAACCGAAGGCAGAAGCTTTAACCCACTGAGCCACCCAGGCGCCCCAGCCTTGGAATTTTTAAGCTGCAGGACTGGGACATGGTCAAGTTTGTGTGGTGGAAAGGTCATTCATTTACCCTGTTAAAAAACGTAAAAATTCTGAATCAACAAATGAAAAGAGATCCCATGATCATGGACTGGTATAACAAATGTTATTAAAATGTCCATACTACCCAAAGAAACCTACAGATTTAATGCAATCATTATCAAAATGCCAACAACATTTTTCACAAAACTAGACAAATAATTCTAAAATTTGTACAGAACCATAAAAGACCCAGAAGAGCCAAAGCTATCTTGAAAAAGAAGAACAAACCTGGAGGTATCACAATCCTAGATTTCAAGATATACTACAAAGCTGTAGTAATCCAAACAATATAGTACTGACACAAAAATGGACACAAAGATCAAAGGAACAGAGTAGAGAACCCAGAAATAAACCCCCACTTATACGGTCAATTAATCTATGAAAAGAAGACAAGAATATGCAATGGGAATAAGATAGTCTCTTCAACAAATGGTGTTGGGAAAACTGGACAAGTATAGGCAAAAAAATGAGACTGGACCATTTTCTTATACCATACACAAAAATAAACTCAAAATGGATTAAAGATATAAATGTGAAACCTGAGACCATAAAAATCCTAGAAGAGAGCACAGACAATAATTTCTCTGACATTGGCCATAATAACATTTTTCTAGGTATGTCTCCAGGGGCAAGGGAAACAAAAGCAAAAATAAACTATTAAGACTACATCATAATGAAAAGCTTCTGCACGGTGAAGGAAACAATGAACAAAACTAAAATGCAATCTACTGAATGGGAGAAGATATTTGCAAATGATATATCCAATTAAGGGTTAGTATCCAAGATATACAAAGAACTAATACATCTCAACACTCAAAACACAAAAAATCCAATTAAAAAATAGGCAGAAGACGTGAACAGACATTTCTCTAAAGGAGAAATCCATATAACCAATAGACATACAAAAAGATGCTCAATATCACTCATCATCAGGGAAATGTAAGTCAAAATTACAGTGAGATGTCACTTCATACATGTCAGAATGGCTAAAATCAGCAACACAAGAAACGACAAGTGTTGGCAAAGATGTGGAGAAAAAGGAACCCTTATGCACTGTTGGTAGGAATGCAAACTGTGCAGCTACTGTAGAAAACAGTATGGAATTTCCTCAGAGTTAAAAAACAGAACTACTCTATGATCTATTAATCACATTACTGGGTTTTTACCCCCAAAATATAAAAATATTAACTCAAAAGGGTACATGCACCCCTATGTCTGTTACAGCACTGTTTGCAATAGACAAACTATAGAAGCAGCCTAAGTGTCCATCAATAGAAGAATGGATAAAGAAGGTATGGTATATAGGGGCACCTGGCTAGCTCAGTCAGTAGAACACCCAATTCTTGATCTCGAGGTCATGAATTCAAGCCCCACATGGGGCATGGGGCCTACTTTAAAAAAAAAAAAAGGCGTGCTACACACACACACACACACACACACACACACACACTGGAATATTATTCATCCATAAAAAGAATGAAATCTTGCCATTTGCAACAATATAGATGGATCTAGAGAGTATAATGCTAAGCAAAATAAGTCAGTCAGAGAAAGACAAATACCATATGATTTCACTTATATGTGGCATTTAAGAAACAAAACAAGGGGGAAAAGAGACAAGTGAAAAACAGACTCTTAACTATAGAGAACAAACTGATGGTCACTGGAGGGGAGGGAAGTGAGGGAATCGGGAAAATAGGACAAGGGGATTAAGAATATACTTATCTTGATAAGCACTGAATAATGTATAGAATGGTTGAGTCACTCTATTGTACATCTGAAGTTAATATAACACTGTACGTCAATTATAGTGGGACAAAATAAAATATCTCTGCAGGTGACTTTAAAGTGTAGCTGCACTTAGAAACCACTGCTTTAGGACAGATAGGCCAATTCAACACTAAAACCACTTAAAACATCTGCTGTTTGTTAGCTTGGGCTTCCAGGCAGGGTCGTCTAATTCTTAAGCACTTGCTTGACCCAGTGGTTTCTCATGTTTTCGCTATGTTATCAGTCCTTCTTCACCAAGGAATCATGATCACTTGACACCAGCAGCCTAAACCAGGGGAGTCCCTGGAAACCATTGGAGGTATTTGCCAGTTCTGGGAAATGAGGGTAACCAATGACCCCAATTTGCCTGGGACTAAGGAGCAGGGCCACACAAAGCTAGACTGTTGAAAATCAGGACAGTCTCAGGCACACTGGGATGAGTTGGTTGTCCTAGGACAAAGTGGTGGACAGGAGAGGACGGGAGACTGGATAATCCAAAATGTCCTGTATCTAGCTATTGGCAGCCATAGGAGGCTTACCATATACTCAGGTACTGAATTTCAATGATAGTTTTTCTAAAACTTAGCTTTCTTTAAAGGCAAAATGCCATTATTGATGTATGCCTAGTGACAATTTCAACTGTTTTTTAAACTTGGGGGATTTTTCAACCTTTGGGAAAACACGTGATTGGAAAAGAATGCTTAGCCCTTGGGGTGGCTCAGTTGGTTAAAGCCTCTGCCTTTGGCTCAGGTTGTGATCTCAGGGTCCTGGGATCGAGCCCCGCATCGGGCTCTCTGCTCAGCGGGGAGCCTGCTTCCCCCTCTCTGCGTGCCTCTCTGCCTACTTGTGATCTCTCTCCTCCCTGTCAAATGAATAAATAAAATCTTTAAAAAAAAAAAAAAGAATGCTTAGCTCTTATGCACATGTGACATAGTTTTTCCATACTTCTAAAATGGGTATGTATATGATTCTGGGAGGACAGGGTAAAAATCAAGCTAAAGAAGGTATATCTTCCTGAAGCACTAAAGACTTGGGGTGAGTTGGAAGTAACTTAAAACTTTTTCAAAAATTAATACAGTTTTAGGGCGCCTGAGTGGCTCAGTCATTAAGCATCTGCCTTCAGCTCAGGTTGTGATCCCAGGGTGCTGGGATCAAGCCCAGTGTTGGGCTCCCTACTCTTCAGGAAGCCTGCTTCTCCCTCTCCCACTCCCCCTGCTTGTGTTCCTTCTCTTGCTCTCTCTCTCTCTCAAATAAATAAATAAAATATTTTTAAAAAAATTAATATAATTTTAATATTCACTTTAATATTTAGGACTTAAAAGTTCCTAAACATTCTTGCTTCTTTGTATTATTTCATTAACTACCTAAATATAACTACTGCAGTGAGCCAAGGATCCCTAGAAAAGATGATAAAAGCATGCCCATTCTGTCAATGCTTTCCTATTTTGGCAACTCTATTCAGTGTTCTGTATCTGTTTAATAAGGTAATTTATTAGTTTACTTTCTTTCTTTGGCTGGAAGCTGCCTTGAGGACAAAGATGTATCTACAGTGTCTACTAAAAGAATGCCTGCTCATGTGATAGGAACTCAGTAAATATTTGTTCAAATAAGAAAGTAAAATTAAATGATGTGAAGTCAGAGAAGCATAAACTGGCACTGAAAATCTCAGAACCTTAACTACTTAGCCTTGTTTAAAAGAGTTAAACAATTAATTATATTCTGTGAACTTCTACTCTTTTATCTGACATTTTTGTCTATAATTTAGGAGTCACTTTGTTCTTCTTAAGTTTATTGCAAAAAGAAAATATGTAAACGGAATAAGGGAAAAATAGTACTCTCTACCAGAATGTTGCAACAGGAAATGGGCTATCTTTAAATCTCATACAAACTGAATCATACTATTTACTCTTGTTAGGTAAATACAAATACTATAAATGTATTGGAAGAAAAAAATCTGTGTAATTTATGATGATATTAACTATTACTACAGGAGTTAAAACCATTTCTTTCTCTTGAATTTTAGAACACAAAGTTAACATGATTAGTAACACAACAACATACAAAGAGAAGATTCAAACATGGTTAGTTTAAAGGGCCATTGGGGCTAAAAATGTGTCTTTTGGTTTCTCTGAAGAAATTTCTTTCCATAAATATATGGTCAATGGTGCCTAAAAGTCTCTATACCCATGTTTATTAAAGATCACCCCTTTCTAGCATTTCAGACAGAATACCATCCAAAAGAAATATTTCATTAAAATGTTAAAAGCAGATGCTATTTTCATGTTAAAACTTGCTGTTATTATCAACATAATAGCTTGAATTTTTTAAATAAAATCCCTCAAAACCCCAATGATGTTTTTTGCAGAAATAGAAAAATCTATCTTAAAATGCAGAGGGACTAGAGAGCCAAGATAATATTGAAAAAGAACAAAGTTGGAGGTTTCAGACTTTCTGATTTCAAAACTTACTAGAAAGCTACAGTAATCAAAACAGTGTGGTACTAGTATAGATACAGACAAGTAGACCAGTGGAAAAGAATAGAGAGCACACAAATAAATCCTCACATATATGGCCAAATGATCTTAAATAAAAATGCCAATACCATTCAATGGAGGGAAGGACAGTTTTTTCAACAAAAGATGTTGGAAAAACTGATATTCACATGCAAAATAATGAAGTTGGACCATTATCTTATGCCATATACAAAAATCAATTCAAAATGATCAGAGACCTAAATGGAAGAGCTAAAACTTTTACAAGAAAATATGGGGGAAAACTTGATGATACTGGATTTGACAATGATTTCTTACATGTGACATACCGAAAGCATGACAACAGCTGAAATGCATCAAAATATAAAACTTCAGTATCAAAGAACACAATCAACTGTGAAAAGCAACTCATAGAATGGGAGAAAGTATTTGCAAATCATATATCTGATTACTTATTAAGAAAGTAATATCTGGAATATACGAAGAATGCCTACAACTCAATAACAAAAAAAAATTAAAAATTGGACAAAGGACTTAGACATCCCTCTAAAGAAGATATACAAATGGCCACCAAGTACTTGAAAACACACTCAGTGTTACTAGTCAGTAGGGAAATGTAAATCAAAACCACAATCAGATACCACTTCATACCCATTAGGATGGCTATCATCTAAAACACAGGAAATAACAAATATTGGCAAGGATATGGAAAAATTTAAACTATTGTGCACTGCTGATCAAAATGTGAAATATATTAGTCACTATAGAAAACAATATGGTGGTTCCTCAAAAAATTAAAAGTAGATTACCATATGACCAAGCAATTCCATTTTGGGCTACATACCCAAAAGAATTGAAAGCAGGGACATTCATGTTCATAGCAGCATTGTTGGCAATAGCCAAAAGGTAGATACAACCAAAGTATCCATTGACAGAGGAATGGGTAAACAAAATGTGGTATATACACACAATGCAATATTATTCAGCCTTAAAAAGGAAGGAAATTCTGATACATACTACAACATGGATGAACCTTGAGAACATTATCCAAAGTGAAATAAGCCAGTCAGTCACACAAGAACAAATATTATATGATTCCACTTACACAAGGTATTTAGAATAGTCACATTCATAGAGACAGAAAGTAGAATGGTGCTCCTCAGGGACGGGGCGGTGGGTGGGGGAAGGAAAGACAGATTTGTTTAATGGGGACAGAGTTTCTGTCCCCAGGTTTGGAAGATGAAAGAAGTTGTGGAGATGGATGGTGATGGTGTACAACAAGGTGAATACATTTAATACTAATGAACTGTGTACTTAAAAATGGTTAAAATGGTCAATTTTACATTATGTATATTTTATTACAGTTTTCAAAAAATTAAAAGTACTTTGTTTGCCCCCAAAAGAATTCAAATAAGAAAAGAAAAACATTCTCAATCCTTTATTTATACATTACCATTTTAGAGAGAAAAGTAAAATTCCACGTAATAAACTAAAAATTCAGTCATATTTTCCTTACGATAGTTAGCTGTATGTCAGAGTCATCCATGGATTTAAGCACAGTTTCATTACTTATGTGGTTTTCTCCTTTTTTCTTTTTACACACTTAGGGGTATTAATAGTACGACAGCTGCTATGTCCTGGATTAGAAATTAGATAAGGTCACAGGTTCCCCCATGCAGTGCTGTGATGCTACAGTGTGTAATTTCTTAAATTCCAACAGACTACAAGCTTTTTGTTCTGTGCTAATAAAGACCTTGGGAAGAGCCTTTAAACTCCTCACCTCTGCATATAAGCAGGTCTACCAGATAGGGTCCAGCTTTCTGTGATCAGGTTGAGAAGCTGAATTCCCTAAAATATGGGAGAAGTCATTGCTAAGGCACAACTACATGATTGATTATTTTCTCATTGTGGTTGTTTATCTAGCTCCATAAATTTAATCCCTTCAGCAAACACCTGCTAAAAGAGACCTAGGAGAGAGAAAGCCTCTACACTAGATGTGGTACCAGACATTTCTGTACAGACATCTCTGGTACAATTCTCCTTATTAGGTTAAATTTTGTTCACTTCCTTACTTTTCTCTATAACTGTCTCCTTATTAGATTGTCCTTAGAGGTTATTTTTCAAGCTTGAGCAAAATCTTGCAACGTAATCCTGTCTAGAGGGCTGACTGGAGGGTGGCCTTGCTATAGGGCTATTTGCATGAGGAACTAAGGCCCCTCCTGGGAAAGAACTCATCCCAAGGGAGGAAGGGCACCATGTTGGTTGAAGGACAATAGAGCAGGGTCAGAGGGGAAGGGTAAGTCTGAGTGCAGCATATTGTCTGTCACTCCAGCCCAACCCCCTCAATCCATGCCCGAGTCTCGAGGTGAGGGATAGCCATAAAAGACCTAAGTAAGGGGCACCTGGGCGGCTCAGTCGTTAAGCGTCTGCCTTCGGCTCAGGTCATGATCCCAGGGTCCTGGGATTGAGCCCTGCATCGGGCTTCCTGCTCGGCAAGAAGCCTGCTTCTCCCACTACCATTCCCTCTGCTTGTGTTCCCTCTCTCGCTGTGTTTCTCTCTGTCAAATAAATAAAATCTTAAAAAAAAAAAAAAAAGACCTAAATAAAACCTAGAGGAATTGGTAAATTAGAATTCAAGACACCATACTTCAGTAGTGAGAGGGTGGGGGAAGTAGGAAGGAGCAGCCCTCTCTATATTCTTATATCCTGCTCTCCAAGTAGACATCAGCTGACGTAAACAGAAGAGGAAGCCTCTGGGGCATGCACAGCAGTGTTGGCTGTGCTTTAAGCAGGCACGCACAAGGGTAGCCGACATTACCACAGTGGGCTGGAGTGGGAACAAGGGCACAATGGCAAATGCCAAATGGTAGCCCAGAGGAGTGCGCTGAACATGTGTGGGTCATTCTCTGAGAACTTCTAGCATATTATGGGAGGAACTTTGGGGAACCTAGCATTCCCACAGAGCAGGTGGGGGCAGAGGCAGGGGAGGGAGAGAGCTTAGTTTCTTTGATCTTATTTTTATCTTGTGTCCGGTGAGGGCTGGGAAATAGAAGTAAGACTTCTTTCAAAAGAGAAAATATTTCAACCAAACAAGGTAAGACTGCATCATCTAGATAGAATTTATACACGAGGTTTATTTGAATCACATAACGTAGAGTTCCTTCAGATTTGGAGTGTTTTCTGATATATTCATTTCAGCTTCTGACTTCAGTGAACTCTATGTTTATAACACACCACATGTGACCAACTTAGAACTAGAGTTTAATTTTTTGAAGAAAAATACAAGAAAGTGTCAGCCACTGTGAGCCTACAAGGAATGTCACACGGGATATTTACTTTTATAAGTAATTGACAGTTTGTACTTTAAACACTAGAGTTTTTTCCTTTTAAGGGCTTGGGAATAGGAGCATCCTCAAATGAATTATAAAGCTCCTCTCCTCTTAAAAAGAATATGATATACGTAAGTTACCGTTTTTTCACGAGCTCAGGTGGTCATTCTAAGTATCAGTTGTTCTGGTGTACCGAGGATGCATTATTGTTATGTGGTTCTTTCACCCACTTGTTTTTCATCTTTTTCTTTAAACTAGTTCATGACGTAAACTTAGAGCTAGTGTAACGCTTGTTTTTACTACAACTCAAGAGAAGCAGTGTGGTAGAAAGAACACGCACTTGGAAATCTTGAATTAGAAATATGCATTATCACTACTGCTAGTGGGACTTGAAACAAGTGAGTTAGCATCTCTGAACTCAGTTTCCTCGCCTGTAAAATGGGCCTAGCAGTGACTACGTCACAGCCCCTACGTGAGCTAATGTATAAAGGTGCTTGGCAAATGTTAATAACCCTGCCCTTTGGGAGCCAAACAGACAAAGTGTGGCTCTGCAGTTTACGCTAATCATTCTCTGACCAGTTAGCTCTGAACTTCCGTTTCCCTGTCTGTATGAGAATGAAGTATATGTGAAGTGCCTAATGTAGTGCCTGGAATGCTGTAGGTGCCCAACAAAAGGCAATTTCCTCTTTTCTTTTCTCATAAAGGTAAATTGGCTGAGGGGAGACAGCTGCATCTACTGAGGAGCATAACGAAAAGCCTTTCCACAAGCTGAGTCAATAAGTCCAAGTCCTCGTCCCCATTCCTCTCGATATCCTGTGAGGGCACAAACCACTCCTAACAATACCTGTGATTCCTAAGCCACAAACCTAACAGGCTGCTGGCAACCCCATACTGGCTTGTCCTGCGCTTCTGAGCCTCCTGCTCCATTCGCTGATGCAATTTGAAGGAGCAGCTTTCCCTCCAATTCAAGAATTTGGACTGCACTGTTTACTCTAGAGTCTGCAGTTCCTTCATCACCATGTCAGAAGATCATATTGCAGCAGAAATGACTTACCATGTTTTTTTCAACTTTTCTGAGTATTCTATTTAAAACCTGGCATCAGTAAGAACGTTAAATAACACATCTTGTACTAGCACTCATGTGAAAAGCAGGCATTACCTATAAATGAAGGTGCAACCAAAGTCAAGCCCTCTCATTTAGGAAAATAAAACAAAAATAAGTACCAAAAAACCAGAAATGTTAATTTTTAAAAAAAAGTATCTTTGACGTTCAACAAAATTCTTTTAAGAGTTCCTACTTGCAATGTACTTTTTTAAAGAAAGGAGATCCTGAGAAAGCTACAAAATTTCTATATTTATGATTTGCCAAATGCTTTTTGTGGACAATATCTGGCCTTCCAGTGACATGCCTCAGTTTGAAATGTCAAATCTACTTGTTCAAAGAGAAAATGTAGTCCACTGTATCGGCTCATACAATTGCTTTGTGTTTTCACTATATTGGATGAGAGATGGGGCATATTCAAAAAATTTTTAAATAAAAATATCTCAAGTGAGGGGCACCTCAGTGGCTCAGTCGTTAAGCGTCTGTCTTTGGCTCAGGTCATGATCCCAGGGTCCTGGGATTGAGCCCTATATCTGTCTCCCTGCTTCTCCCTATCTCTGTGCCCCTTCCCCCGCCCCCCTCATACTCTCTGAAATAAACAAAATCTTAAAAAACAAAAAAGAATCTCGTGTATATTATTACCTACATGCTAGGATTTAGGAACTATGTGATACTCTGAAATTTGAGAACGGACATAAAGTTTGTAGAACTGCCATTTCTGATGCCTGATATTTCCCTAATTACTATACTCACCACTTAGTAATTTCAATGGCTCATTTTTTCCCTCCCCACAAGACTGAAAACTCAGTGAGGGCGGAGGTCTCTTGGTTTCTTTTGTGTCCCTAGTCTCTAGCACAGTGACTGACACAAGTGGTTGCTCAATAAATGTTTGCTAAATATATGAATAAAGTGTGTATGTGTGTGTGTGTGCTCATGCATGTGTGTCTTGTGTGAATGTAACGTAACCTACTTGTCCAACAGCAGTTTCCTGTGTTTCCCCTTTTCCAAGCATGTGCATTTTCTCCCTTGAGAACAGAGCAGCTTTAAAAAATTTCACCTTTTTATCTTTCACTAGAGAAAGTTTAAATCCCAAAAGATACTGGCTTATTACTCTCATTATGTTCATGAAATCCTTATAAAATCTCTCCATGATTCAGCTTCCTTCTTAAATTCAAGGAACAAATAGAAATGAACTATAGGTGATGCTCATTACCATAAATAGTTATTTTCTGGAAGTTACCACAAACACCGAATTAGAAAATACTGAATCGTTTCTCCTAGGGCAAATACAGTCAGGATCCTACAAGCCTGTCATCACAATGTTTTCATCAACCAATTAATATACGACTTTGTTTCATGTGTTGTTCTGTTCAAAGATGAATGAATGAATGAAGAATGGATGAATGAATGAGTGAACATACATAGGTAGTTATCTGCTTCTGTATGAGGTGAAGACTTTCTCTGAAATGACAAGAAAAAGCATAAGAGATTCTATGTGTGAAAAAAATCATAGCTAATTAAATGGCAAAAAAAGGAAACATATGTGATAACTATGACGGATACAGGGTAACTATCCTCAGTTATAAAGCATTCAAATGTCAGTGAGAGAAATCCTAACTAAGGCTTTCTGTTAGGACAAAGTTGTGCATAAATATGTCCACTACAATGTTATTTGTAACTGTAGAAATATCGGAAACAACCTAAATATGCAATATGGAAATATTAGAGTAGAATATAATACTTCCATATGATAAAACATTTTACAGACTTTAAAAATTTTATTTCAAGGGATGTTGAATGATGTGGGAAATGCTTATAACAAATATGTGTTCAAATTTCCATATACACTATGCTTGCAATTATGTAAAAAATTGCTGTGAAGAAAACTACTCACCCAAATATTCACAATTATTCTTTTAAGCTGATAGAATTATGGGTGATTGATGTTTTTCTTTGTAACTTTTTCATAATTCTAAATAAGCCTTTCTCAAAAGTGTTTTACCTGTTCTCCTAATGAGACTTTTTAGATTATTTCTTGTAATTACCATGCTTATAAAATTTCAATACCACAAATAGATTGTAAATCTGTTAATCTACTGTGGTCTCTTTGAGTGTCACAAACCATTGTAACATCTAAAATTTCTTTGCCTTCCCTAACAATAAGTTTTCACCTTGTTGACAATAATAGCATCTTTATTGAGAATGCATGTTCTAAATGATCTATCTTGAAATGTTTTTACTTTGATTATTAGATTTTAAAAAATTAAAGAAATTTCTGAAATAGGTCATATCAACTCAGAGGAATAAAGTTATCGTAGACTTTTTGGTCCTCTGGTATTTGAAATTTTGAAACAATAATCTTTCTATCGTGCCTAATATTGTTTATGTAAGTAAACATCTATTCTGGCTAATACATTTGGCTCTATGTGCATAATATGAAACTAACATATTTTGCAGGGAAGGACAGAGTTGAATTTAATAACAACTGATACTTACATTGTACCCTGGTATGGACAAAATTCTTTTCAGGAGTATTATTTCTCTTAATTCCATTCTGCAGATGATTAAAATAAGGCCCCCCAAAATTAAATAGCTTGCCCAAGTTCATAGGACTCATAAGAAACAGAGTTATCTGATTCCAAGATATTTATTCCCTCCATTACAAGTTGCATATGCAAATACAATATAAGCACAAAGCAAGGGAAGGCCCTGGAATTAAACTCACTGGGTAATGTTTTCTGTCCTAACATTCATCCACAAACCGTGCCGCCACCATCTGGTCCAAGTTCCCCACACTACATGACTTGATTGGCTTGCCATGATCTTGCCAACATTTTTTGAGCACTATCATCTTTTTAGTAACTTCCTTAAAAATACCACACTTCTTTCTTCAGGCCAGAGCACGTGAGGCAGTGAACCCAATCCTATAAACGTACTTCTCTAATTCTGCAAGACCCCTTGCCAAGCCACTGCTGCTGGGAGACAGCCCTAGAGCCCGACTTCTTGCAATGCACTTTGAAGTAGATAAAATATGCCCTCATGGACATCTGTCTGTTATTTCCTGCACTCACAGCTTTGTTCTTCTTTATTGCCAGAGAATTCTATGGATGATGTCACTTTTCTCTGAAGAGAGCAGGCCATCAGAGCTTTTCACTGACATAATTAATTATCTGTAGCTTGATTCTGGGCCAGAAAATTCTCAAGGCACAGCCCCCCAAAGAATTAACTCTACTGTGCTTGCTATTCTTAAACTTTTAAAGAGACAGGGTACCATATCTTTTTTTTTTCTTTTCTCAGACACTGATAATGGTATTTTTGTTCAGTGATATCAAGTAACAGAAAGTGAACTGGGGCACTATTCTATGATTTCACAAGGAAGACCTTCGGTTGAATGGGCAGCAAAATCTAAAGGTCGCTGCAGATCAAGTATACAAAGCAAAGCTTTTAGGGCTTAGTCTTAAATGCTACAGGAATGCATCACAATTACTGAATAGACTCTTTGGAGGATCTTGTGAATCTGCAGCCAGAAAAATGAGATCTCAACCAAAGCTAACCATGTTGAATTATTACCAAGGTGAAAAGATTGTTTACCACCCACAACAGCCAAAAACATCAATTTATGTAAACTTTACAAGATACAAGAAATTACCAGAATGGTGACCAAATATTTTGAGAGTTCTTGTCAGTATTTTTATATAGAACGAAAGCAAATTAGGAAGCTCATCAGAAAATTTCACTTTCTACTCTGCTGGGTTTCAAGATTATGTAAATGAGCTCTTACTTGTCTCTTAAAAACTGGGGCTTAGTGAGGGAATGATCAACACTGTAGGTGTCATAAAGTAGCAGAGGGGCTTAGTTCTCCAGGGCACTGGAGTTTTGACTCTGCTTTTCAGGTGAGTGATAAGGTAAGATCCAAAAAATCTCTCAACTCTCTCAACTCTGGTGGAATTAGCAATATCCTAAGACCATAGATTTGAATGTGCTTATTAATATTGTTCTCCACAAAGGAATTGTTAGTTATGGTCTATTCTGTTGTCTTAATTCTGCTGCAGAAACTAGTTTAAATTGTATTCTCTCTAGATTAATTTAGCTTGGCAAATATTTGTTTGGATCTACTACTGAAATTGTCAAGGATTTAAAATTGTAATGTAATAGTTGATCATAAAAAAAAATCAACATTACTGAATCAACATTAAAGAAAAAATGAAGGTCTATGCCACATCCTCCCAAATTCCACTCCCCAGACCTAATTTTATCAATAATTTGAAGTGGATCTTTTTAGAATTGTTTTTCTCTGTAGATACATAAATACAGATGTCAACACACACATATTCTCTATCTCTAGCTCTCTTTCCATCTCTTTTTCTCCCTAATATTAGTGAGCATTTACTATATGCCAGGAAATCTGCAAAGTGTTTTGCAAATATCTCGTTTTAGCCTCACAATAACTGTTTCGGATAGTTGCTATTTTTTAAAAAGATTTATTTCTTTATTTTAGGAAGAGAGATTGCACAAGTAGGAAAGGGACAGGGGAGAGAATCTCAAGCAGACTCTCCACTGAGCATGGAGCCCCCTGCTGGGCTTGATCCCACAACCTATGAGATCATGACCTGAGCCTTCGAAACCAAGAGTCAGAGGCGTAACCAACCGAGCCACCCAGACACCGCAGGTACTACTATTATCATCATTTTGTAGATGAGGTATCCGAGGCAGGTACAAAGGAGTTCAGTGATTTGCCTAAAGTCACACAACTAACAAGTGGTGGTGTCAGAACACAAATGTACAGTCTAACTCTGGAGCTGGTAATCTTAATATGATTCTTTATGAATTCTCCATAGATACATATCAATCAATATAGAATCTCTCAAATATGTACCACTTTATTTTGTATTCAAATACAATGGAAAGCTCAAGAAGGATGAAATTCTACTGATGCCAATACTCATTTCACCAGAACTAAGAGGTCTTATGTATTGTTTTTCAAATCAATAAATTCATTGAGTTGCCTCTTTTTTCACATATCTATCCTCTGGTTGAGAGTTTTGTGTGTGTGTGTGTGTGTGTGTGTGTTTTGTTGTTGTTGTTGTTTAGTTTGCTCAATTCTTCTTATTTGAATCTATAACACAAAGTTTGGATCAAATTCTAATACCAAGTAAAAAACTTCCAAGTGAAAGTTAACTGTGTTAGACTAATTCTGTGTTGAATTTGTCTGAAATAAAGATCTCTACTGTAGAAATAAAAGAGAATCTTTACCAAATATCTCTTTGACTTGTCTTCATGCCTTCTTTAGCTGAAAGTTGAAGAGCCTGCCTACCACTTCTCTTTCCACTGGCACCAGCACACACCATAGACGGAGCAGTTGGTTCTCTTTCTCCTTCTTCCCTCCCTCCTCCCCTTTTCTTCCATCTATTTATTCATTTATTCATGTGTAAAGTTGCTATTCTGCTAGTTGTTGTGATGGATCCCACATGAATAGGACATAATCCCATGCTTGCATGACTTTGTACTAAAAGTGGGAATGAGATTTGGGAAGGTGATTCCTGTAACTAACTGTTCATGCAGAACCTTTTGAAAGGAAGGATTGGAGGAAAGTTTTAGAGCATGGGATAGCATAGGGAACTCACAAGGAATGAGTAATTTTAATTCCAGGTTTTTGACCAACATAAATGACTCCAAGCCACAGCAGGACTTTGGATTCATAGAATCATAGGAATTTAGAGTAGGAAACAACTTTAACCCCATGACTTATAGCTAAGAAAACAGGTTGCACCCCAAGGAGTGCAACTAATTGGTTATTGATTATATATTAGAACCCAGGTCTCCTGATTCTCAGACCAGGGATCCCTCTGTCATACTAAATCACTGGTAAATACATTGCAACAATCTCAAGTAGGAATTAATCTGTATGCTAATTAATTTGCTTAAGAATATGAAATAAGCAATTTTTTGAGAGGTCATTTTTTAAATAAGCATTTGAGTGTTATTGAGCACAGTTGAAGTAATCCTGGCATGCTATAAAACCAATGCCCTAAAAAAGTAACTAACAGGGCGCCTGGGTGGCTCAGTGGGTTAAAGCCTCTGCCTTTGGCTCAGGTCGTGATCTCGGGGTCCTGAGATCGAGCCCCGCATCGGGCTCCCTGCTCAGCAGGGAGCCTGCTTCCCCCTCTCTCTCTGCCTGCCTCTCTGTCTACTTGTGATCTCTCTCTCTCTCTCTCAAATAAATAAATAAAATTTAAAAAAATAAATAAAATAAAAATAAAGAAGTAACTGACCTTTCACTGAAATTTGACTTTATATTCAAATATATTATTTGTCCTTTAGCAATAGGAGTGTGGTTACTGAGCTCAGAATAGTTGATTCAATATTTTTACCTTAATTTTCAGGTCAGTGCACATGCAAAGTATTATTTATAACATACTTTCTTCTCATGTGCAGTTCTCATAGTCAACCTATTTTCTTTTAATTTTCCTGAGGGAAAATGTTAGAAAAAGTTAATTTTGTTATATTTGTTATAAAAAAAAGTTAATTTTGTTATAAGCTTATCAACAACTACTACCAATAACCACTCATCATTCAAAGTTGGGAGCATTCTCATTAATCATGTTATATATCATGGTCTTAAGACTTGCAATCCCCTTCTTGGGAATTTTTTTTTTTTCATTCCTAAGCCTAAGCCTGAGCTTTATCTGACAGCCTGACATTGATTCTGATGTTTAAAAATCTATGTCTTACTAACTTGTATAATGTTCTCAATGCATCGGCTTTGTCATAATAAATGACCAAGAGTAACTGGCCAAGATTCATTTTAATAGCTGGGAACTTTCAGGGAAGGAATTTTCTTGATGATGACAGAGTCAAAATGGTTCATGGTCCCCCTCATTTATTTCAAACTCCTGCTTCTTTTTTGTAGTTACCAAGTTGCCAATCCTTGTTGTTTCAGACAATTGATATGCATTGACCTCTACTGAGTTTTTGTGGTTAGGAACCTTATCTGAGCTGTCATTCCCATGCTTCATCATCCGCAAGCCAATGGTCAGATGAAAGCATGGCAGAGATGACTAAACAGAAGAGGCAGGTGGATGAGATCAGACAACCAGTGTTGCCAGATTTCTCAAGGCTGAACTCATTATTTCATGTTCAGCCGTGGCCAGTTTTAAATAATATTATGAGAATATCCCTAGATTTCCTTCCAATTTCTCCATGACCTTCAAAGCCAACAAGCAAATAGTCTGAATGCCCTCTTTCTGCAGCCATTCTTCACACGTGCTTAATCTCAAGAGCTGATTCAGCCAGACACTATGGAGCTGCCATGACATGGGTTACCCAGCTGACGTTTTAGTGGTCACCTCACAGATGGTATCATACCCACAGAGATCAGTTCTGAAGACTTACATCCCAAGATGACTTAACCACAGCAAAACCATTTGAAGAATCTCTTCCTGACGTGCCTGGCCACAACTCCTAGGGACTCACCAAAGCCATAAATAAAGAAAATAATCATGTACTCCTGATATTGCAGCTGCTAAAGTGGAGACACTTGGAACTTTAGGTACTGTGAGTAAAACCCACTCTGCTCAGGTTTCTACTCTTATCACTCCACTGGAACCTCTCTTATCAAGGTAAACCATGACTTCCCTGGTGCTAAATGCAGGGGTCAATTCTTAGTCCTCATTTTCCCTGATCCATCAGCAGCATCTGATGCTTTTGATCTCCCCTCACCTTGAAAAATTCCTCACTCTGACTATAAAACAGCCTACTTTGCTAATTTCCCTCCTACCTCTCTAGTTGCTCATTCTCATTCTCTTTTGCTGATTCCTCCTCACCTTCTTGACCTCTGAGTGCTAGAATTCCCCATGCTCAGTCCTCGGACCTCTTATCTTCTCTAAATTTACTTTCTTCATGATTTCACCCAGTTTCATGGAATTAAATACATCTACACATAAGTGACTCCCAAGTTGATTAACTCCAGCCCAGACCTTTCCCTGAACTCCAGACTCATATCCAAATGCCTGCTGGATATCTCTGTACTTGAATGTCTAACAGCATCTCAAAAATGACACGTGTAAAACTGCATTGCTGGTCTCCACCTGTTTACTGTACTCCACCTGCAGCCTTCCCCATCTCAGTAAAGCACAACTTCTGTTCTCCATTTCCCAGGCCAAAGAAACTTGGAGACAGCCTTGGATAATCTCTTTCTCACATAACCCATGTTCAACCTGCCATCAAATACCATCTGCTCTGCTACAAAATTTGTACAGAACTTGAGCACTTTTCACCAAAACCACTGTTACTAGTGGTAACTAGTTACTGTTACTGTGCCTAGTCCAAGCCACTATCTGCTCTAGTTTGGATAGTTAAGCTTGTTAGTTAGGTCCCTGTTTCTGGTGGTTCACATCAACTCAGAAGCAAAGAAGTAAATAAAGAACTGCTGACAAAGGAAATGATCTCTGCATTTCCTCTATACACTCAATCATTATCAAGACAACTAAAACTAAAACTATGTTGGAGTTCATAGGAGTGGAATTTTAAAAAAGACATAATGACATTTTTAAATGTTAGATAATTATTCGGCAAATTTGTGTTAAGTACCTAATATATAGAGAGATTCTGATTACCATGAAAAATGAAAAATATCGGAAAAAAAATCTTTAAAAAGAAAAGGGGCACCTGGGTGGCTCAGTGGATTAAAGCCTCTGCCTCTGCTCAGGTCATGATCTCAGGGTCCTGTGATGGAGCCCCACATTGGGCTCTCTGCTCAGTGGGGGGCCTGCTTCCCCCTCTCTCTCTGCCTGCCTCTCTGCCTACTTGTGATTTCTCTCTCTCTGTCAAATAAATAAATAAAATCTTTAAAAAAAAAAAAAGAAAACCACAACCTGATTTTTAAATTCCTTTAAAGATCCTCTGATTATAAAGCCATCTTTTTAAAATAAGAATAGCTGGGGAAATTAAGAAATAGTGTAATGAGAAAGGACAGGTCTTTCCACACATGAAAACATATTATAGTGTTAAGGTAATTAGAACAGTGTGGTACTAGCACATGAAATAGGCAGAGAAATCAATGCAGTGAACTATAACTCAGAAATACATTTAAATATTTTATTATAGAATAAAAGTGACATTTCAAATCACAGGGGAAAAAGTGAAAAATCAATTAATGGCTATTTACCTATTATTTCGCAGTTGTAGGATTGCTTATCGTTATTCTACTCTGGGATGCTGAGTCTGGAACTATGCAAACTGCATTTCCTAGACTCCTGAGCTTGCTGCTCTGCCAATAGGAGTCACTAGAGGGATATTAAAAGGTGGGAAGGGGAGAATGGAGTGTGTCTCTTTCTGTTTTGTCCTGTTTCTCTGATAGTGTTGTTCCAGTTCCAGCTTCTTCAGACCTTCCAGAACCAGCCCATCAAGCTCTTTCTCCTCAGAGAGGTCTGACCTCTGAACCCCTAAGTTCTAGTGATTCTACCTCTTCCCTTTGTTTCCCCAGCTCTAGAGACAGGCTGTTATTGTCTCTGGTTACCTCAGACTTCTCTTTGTACTCTTTCCATTTCTAGCATCTGTATTTCAAAATCCCTTTATTAACTCCTTTCTGTTTGAAATATCTAGAGTGGTTTCTGTGTTCCTATTTGGACCCCAACAGATACAACAGCCATCTACAGAAAAAGCAATGTGACTCACCCTAAACAGATGAATTCTAGATGGGTATAACAATGGAAAAACTGGAAGGGGAAAAAAAAAAGAACTAGAAGAAAATTTGAAGGAAAGTTCTCATAATCTAGAAGTAGGAAGGGCTTTCTAAATTTGACCCGAATTGGAAGCCATTAAAGAAAAGATTGATGTCTGACTAATAGTAGTAATAAGAAATTCTGCATAGCAAGAAATGCCAAAAGCAAAGTCAAAATAAAAATAATGAGATGGAAAAAAATATTTCACTTATAGCTTAGATCACGGATGAAAAACTGATTACTATATGAAAAGCTCTTATTAATCAATAAAAGACCAACAGTACAATAGCAAAAACAGGCAAAGGATAGAAACAATACAGTCACAGAAAAAGAAATACAAATACCTCTAAACACATTTGAAAAGATAATCTCAATCACAAGAGAAATGTAATTTTAAAAGACAAGAAGACACCCATTTCACCTACGGGACTGTCAAAGGAGTTAAAACACCAGGTTGGCAAAATGATAATATACTTTGTTGGCAAAAGTGTGAGAAAACAGACCTGGCCAATTTAACAAAATCTACCACAAACACATATATCCTTTGACTCAGCAGTTCTATGGCTGGGTAGTATGATCAAGAGAAGTATTCTTACATGTGTGATAAAATGTATGTATAGTGTATCCATGCAGCATTGATTGTAAAAACAAAAAATGGGTACAGTTTAAATACCCAATAAGGGACTGCACTAAGGTTCATCCAACTACCATACCCTCTGCAGCCATTAAAAAGAATGTGAAATCTCTGTATGTCCTAATAGGGAAAGATTTCCAAGGCATATATGATGTCTGAAAAGGGCCAATTGCAGAACAGTGTATATAATATGTTCTGTTTATGTGAAAAACAAAAGAAAATACATTTGCATACTTTATGCCTCCTTTTTTTTTTAGCTCTTCAACCACATATGTGAATCAATTATTCAAATTTCTAGGGGCACCTAAGTGGTTCAGTTGGTTAAGTGTCTGCCTTGGCTCAGGTCATGATCTTGGGGTCCTGGGATCAAGCCCCATATCAAGCTCCCCACTAAGTAGGAAGTCTGATTCTCCCTTTGCCCTTCCTGCCCCCTGCCTGTGCTCTCTCTCACTCAAATAAATTTTTAAAAAATCTTTAAAAAATTATTCAAATTTCTAAATAAAATATTTTTAAGCTAACTAGACTTATTGTGATCATTGTTTTATGATATATATGAATATCAAATCATTATGTTGCACACCTGAAATTAAGTTATACCCCAACAAAAAAGGAAAGATAATAAAATTGTTTTAAATCCCACAGAAGATTTTTTTTTTAAGATTTTATTTATTTATTTGACAGAGAGAGAGATCACAAGCAGGCAGAGAGGCAGGCAGAGAGAGAGGGGGAAGCTGAGCAGAGAGCCTGATGTGGGGCTCGATCCCAGGACCCTGAGATTATGACCTGAGCCAAAGGCAGAGGCTTTAACCCACTGAGCCACCCAGGCGCCCCAGAAGATATTTTTAACATAAAATTTTCTAAGTATGTAAACCTTACCTCTAGAAGTATTTTATGTTTGGCCTGATTTTTGGATTTACTAAATCAGAGCATGACTCCAACCACACACTCGTCTTGTCTTATAATTACAATATGATTCCTGAACATGTAATTACAATAAGACTCCAACACCTTGGAAGAGATACAAGAATGACACTCTATCAAAATATAAAAATCTCTGAACACCTGGACAGAATGGAAATCCTCTCCCGTAAAGTCCTTGAAAAAAACACATGAGCAAGTTATAACAAGTAATGGAATAAGCTTTTAAGCATTAGCCTAACAGTAGGCATTTGTATGGAGAAGTGCTTTCCTTGCCTAATGACCTTCACTTGATGTGGAAACAACATTAAAAATAAAGTAGGACAAAAATCAATAAATAAAATCAATGCACTGCTTCCATCAGCCAACCTGGAGCATGTGAAATATCAGTGCCTTTTTCTTCCAAATCATTTGCATAACACATAATGAAAGAGAAGAGTCCCCAATAAGAAGAGGCTCTAGACAGCATTTTAACACAGGAAATGTTCACGGGACTGTGGACACGTCAGTATGGCAGGACCACGGATGGAGGGAATTCAGAGAAAGATGAGGCTGGAGTTGGAGTGGTGAGCAGCAGCCAGTCCATAAGAGCCTCGAGGAGCACTAGGGAGCCTCTGAGTGTTTGAAGCAGAGGAAGGACTCGATCGATGTGCATTTTAAAAAGCAGACTCTGGTTGTGATTCGGAGAATGATGGGTGACAAGACCACAGGAAGGGAGTATCAGTTAGGGGGCTATGGCAATAAACCACACAAAAAGTCATAAGGATGCCTGAAGTGAGGCGAAGATGGAGGAGATCCTGTCCCTCTGGTTATTTGAGGTCAGGGATCCTCTGGCTCATTCTCTTCCCTCGCATTCCCTCGACTTCCTAGCCATCACTCTATAACTGCCTGTCAACAATTTCCTTGTCAACTGAACTGGCCATCACACGGTGGCAGATAATCAGTAGGAATGACCAGACTGTTGCTCTAGTGTTTGCCGCAGGTGGACAACAGTGTGGTACCTGTGAAGATCACTGCGTGAGACAGTGAGACTCAGGGGGAAATGGGATCTTGCAGCCACCTGCATCTAGTCTCACAGGTGAGGGAAGGAAATAGCCCTTTCCACTATCCCTTCCCACTTAAGCAATTATCGCTCGAGAGAGAGAGAAAGGAAGTGCAATGTTGAGAGTTTCCCATGTACAACTCTTCAATGACCCCAGAAGTGTCTCCCAGTCAGGATGTGTGTTTTTTTCAGGAGAGCTCTTTGCCCGGGTATTTTGCAGTCAGCATACTTGGCACTTCAAACTGACATCTTATGCCACAAGAACCTATAAACGAGTCATGTCAGATATTGCAAAGAAAACAAATGCTCAGGCTCTCTATGCAACAGTGCACTCAAATGACTGTCCTTTGTAAACGCAAAGCCAGGAACTTACATTCCATTAAAGAAAAAAAGTCATGTACATTTTGATTGTTTCAGAGCATAGCTCACCTTCCTCATTGCTTTGAGGTTAAGAAAAAAATTTGTTAATTATAGAAAGTATATATATAGCCAAATACACACACACACATATAATATATATCACATATAATATCTATTTTTATCACATATGCAATTTTTCCACTAGTTTAAGATGGCAGGTACTATAATATACCATCTCAGGGCAGATCCATTTAAGTTCAAAAACAGTAACACCACTGTTCAAGGGAGACTCACTTTCATTGGTGCAATTTGGTTTTGAGTCCATCAGACCATTTTCTACATTTGCTTACGAACATCCAAACCTTTGGTTTTTTGCTGGTTTTCCTCACAAATTAGCTATTCCCCACAGAACCATGAACTTGCAAATGTGTTTTTATTATTACAACTTTAAAAATGCAGAGGTAGAGCAGAGTTGGCTAAAATTTGTGCACATTGTTTCTTGTTTCCTTTCAGACTCTTGATCAGGAAATGTTTAACGTGGGCCTAAGTATTGTTAGAGATTAATGGCTGCTGTTCGGAAAAGTTGATAAAAGTTCTTTCCTGCCAATACAAACTTATACATTGTCGAAGCACAAGACGGTGCCCGCAGATAGGATTACGTGTTAGCTGAAAAAAACCAAGGGACAATGCACTTCTTGAATCAGTTTATATCAGTTTATACTCTTCCTTTTGATTATGTGTTAATATCACAGGGAAATGATTTCAAAATTTGTCATCAGCACCCTGCTTTCTCTTTTAAATACAGACAGTTTGGAAAAAAGTATTTTTCTGTTGACAGCTTTATGATGTGAGTCTCTTTGAGCCTGTCGTGTGTTTTGAGGTTAGTCTATGACTGGTTGACACGATGCTTATGAAGTCAGATTTCAAATCCCACCTGGGCCAATTAGCTTTGCAAAGAAAAATATTCCATGCTGTGTCTGCACTCTTAACCCCACCTGGCAAAACCACGGATGCCCCAGGTCACAAGAGGTTGGTTCAGAACAAAAACCCTTCATTACCACTGGACATGGAAAGGTCTTCTGAGGATCACTGGGGCTGAAACAAGGGAAGATCATGAGGAAATACCTAAAAAAGGACCACTCTTTATCTACTAAGTCTTTGCCCAGTGACTTTCAGGAACGTTCCTGGAACTGCTCAAAAGGAAGGGACTAAAAAAGAGGTAAAGGTTAGCCCCGGAATTTGTAAACAATGTTAAGTTGCTAGCAGTTATAACTAGTGCATGTACAGAAACATCTCAGTAATTTGTACACCATCAATTTAAATTCACCCCATGGTCTAGATGTGTAATTCTGCATTTTACTCTCAAAAACATTTAATAAGGGGAGCCTGGGTGGCTTAGTCAGTTAAGCATCTGCCTTCAACACAGGTCATGATCCCAGGGTTCTGGAATTGAGCCCCACATGGGGCTCCTTGCTCAGTAGGGAGTCTGCTTCTCCCTCTGCCTCTCTCCCTGATCTTGCCCTCTCTCTCTCAAATAAATAAATAAAATATTTAAAGAAACATTTAATAATTATAAAAAATGTTTTATGCGGCTCAACAGTATAAATCAGGAAAACAAACCTGGGCATCTGAGTGGCTCCATGAATTGAGCAGCCAACTCTTAATTTTGGCTCAGGTGGTAATCTCAGGGTCCTAGGATAAAGCCCCAAGTTGGGCTCTGCACTCAGCAGCGAGTCAGCTTGAGGATTTTCTCTCCCTCTGCCCCTCCTCCTACCCACACTCTCTTTCTCTCTCTAAAATAAATAATGAAAGAAAAAGAAAGAAGAAAGAAAGAAAGAAAGAAAGAAAGAAAGAAAGAAAGAAAGAAAGAAAGAAAGAAAGAAAGAAAGATACACCTAACTTTTCTTTTTAAAGATTTTATTTATTTGAAAGAGAGAGAGAACACAAGCAGGGAGAGCAGCAGGCAGAGGGAGAAGGAGAAGCAAGCTCTCCACTGAGCAGGGAGCCCAATGCAGGGCTCCATCCCAGGACCCCGGGATCATGACCTGAGCCAAAGGCAGACATTTAACTGACTGATCCACCCAGGCTCCCCAATACACCTAACTTAAAGTGAAGATTTTACTTGGCTTTTCACTGTTTTCAATCACCCATTAAATAATGGCATTGGCAGTAGTCACAACTGGACTCATTACAAGTGATTCTATGGTTCAGTTTGTTATAATCCTACCCAGAAGCATGAAAAGAAAGCAAGATGCAAGTGAGGAGATGAGGCAGTCTAATAAAAAAGAACCAAACCATCAAACTCATGATTTAGAGAACAAAAGAACTATCCCAAGTTGTAAACGTCAAAATTTGTTGCTTTGTATGGAAAAAGTTTTGTTAGCAAATAATAGATGCTTCTTCTCCTTATCTGTGGGCTAGGATTCTCTTGCCAGTAAGTTTGCTCTTCCATTTTATTTTTATTTCAAGATTTTATTTACTTATTTGACAGAGAGACAGCAAGAGAGGGAACACAAGCAGGGGGAGTGGGAGAGGGAGAAGCAGGCTTCCTGCCGAGCAGGGAGCCCGATGTGGGGTTCGATCGCAGAACCCCGGGATCACGACCAGAGCCAATGCTTGATGACTGAGCCACCCAGGTGCACCTCTATTTTAATTACAAAAACAATAGAGGCCTTTTATTTTTCTGGTGGAAAAAAGGTACTGGCTTTGGAGTTAGCAAGGGATAGTACATCTTACTAGGGCATCCTTGGGGGAGTTCACTCAAACCATCCACGCTTCCAATTACTCCTCTAACTTTTTAGGGCTACTCCAATCACTCAGTAAAACAATGAGGGTGCTGCTCTAGAGTATGCATCTCAGGAAGGACGCATGGGTAATACGGACACGATTATTTTTCTTTTGTCATTTACTTGGTTTTTTTTTTAACTTTGTATATGGGAAAGTTACATATATACCAAAGTGAACAAAAGAGTACAATGAACCACCTAACTATCCCCTCACATACTTTTTGCGGGGAGGAGAGGCTGGAAACTTCAAAGGAAATTTTAAAGGAAATTCCAGACGTCTCATCATTTCACCCAACAATAGACTACGATGACAGTGTCTCCAGGGTAGGATATAATCTGATTCCTGGTTGAGAGATAGTTGTGACATTTATATTGGCCTAACACATCCAGTATGAAAATACATAAGCTGATGCAGGGAGTAAAGTACCACAGTGGTAGAAAAAGAAGCCAAAATTTTCTCTGTCATCTGACATTTCCTTGGAATATTATCACTCTTGCTCACTATGGTGAAGACCAAGCTCTACTTTTAGAAAAAAATTAAAATGCAATCCACTTTGTTTCATTAAAAAAAAAATTTCATATTAACCAAATGGAACTACAGAGTAATTTCCAAAAAGCACCTATCAAGCACTTTATAGATAAAATCTGTCCTCTAGGAATTTGTAGTATAAAACAGTTCTTGAAAAGCAGACAAGATCTAGAGTTTGGTAAAAATAGTCAAAAATATAGAAAATGATGGAGGCAAATTAACCTTTGTAAGAATATATGTACCTGAAAAGGGCAGAGGGAGAGAAGAGGCATGGGTATATAGTCGGAAGTTTTCTTAAAAGGCGTCTTGAATATTCCATTCCAGATTCCCTGGGGGACAGTGACCTTGCTGACAATTATTCTCTGTCTAAAGAGCCCCAGGAGTTTTGATCAGTCTCACTTCTTTTATGTGGAAACTTTCCAACCCCCTACAAGCTGGTGATAAAGAGCATAGGAGAGCTAGTAGGGAGAGGAGGGAGGGAGATTCAAGATGGGTGGGGGACACGTATAGAATGTGCAGCTTAGTCCGGGAAGGGGGTAGGATCAAGTCAATAGAACTGGCTTTGATAAGAAAGGATACTTCTCTCTTAGTGAGGGGGGAAAGGAGAAACAGAAGGCAAGGAATGGAAATTTTTGGAATGGAGAGAGGTTGGGAAGTAATAGAAGGTCAAAGTATCTGTGGGAGATAAAGGGAACAAAGATAGGATAGGGATTGAAAGAAGTCTGTCTCGACAAACTTAAACATTCCCCTCCAAAAATAAAACAAAACTAAAGTTTTCCCTACCTCTTACTATTCCCTCAGATCCAGCCCTGCCATCATTCTCTATCCACAAACTTCTCAAGAGTAGAGTTTACTGAAGCACTCCTGGACCATCGGCAATCTGATATCAACACTCACCATTCCTTTGAATATGTACCTTTTAAATGCCATCTCAATAAATGGCCTGTTCTCAGTTTTCATCTTCTGACTTTTCAGCAACACTGATAACTACAGATGTCTTCTTCCTGAGAGTCTCTCCTCCATTGCATCCATCATACATCACGGTTCTCATCTGTCTTCCTTTGTCTTTACCTATGTCCTCTACTCCTCTTTGGCCAGTCCTTTTCTCTCTCCCCACTCTTAAGGCAGGTTGTTCTCTAAGGGTTTGCCTTTGGACTTGACTTTTTTCTCTTATTCTCTATCCCCACACTCTCTTCAGATGAGTGCCATATTTGTTTCTCTATATCCCTGCTGTTGATACAGTAGCCACTAGCCACATGTGGCTATTTAAATTTAAATTATTATTAAATATAATTTAAAATTCATTTCCTCAGCCATATTAGCCATATTTCAAATGTTTACAAGCCACATGTGGCTAGTGGCTACCATACAGGAAAACACAGATAGAGAACATTTCCTTCTTTATAGAAAGTTCCTTCAGACACCATAGGTCAGGGGAGAGGTAAGATCTTCCACCCTAGCAGTATTCTACATGACAACTCTCCTAGAAGTCCTTCTAGAATCACAAATTCATTATGCCTCAAATCCTACTCCCTTTAACATATATTTCTCATAATAGTTTTTTGTATAAGCTCTAGTTTTACTTTAAAAAGGCTCCGTGTAATAAGACTACATGCTGAAATAATTAGGAAATATTTACATAAGTAAGCAAGATATTTAGGTATAGTTTTGCTCCCTAAAATAATAGAGATAATTTTCATTTAGAAAAATATAAACTACAGCCATGTAGGGCAGAAATCGCCATCTTCTACCTAGTATTTTCCCATGTTTAGAGTGTCATAAAATAATAAATAGGTTTATTTATGGGGCATTTTCTCTATTATATATTAATATATTTTTCTACATTTCTCAATAAAACCATGGTTTTCCCCTATGGTGTCAATGAGTACACTATTCTCACTGGAAAGAAACCAACTTTCTGATTCTATTAGGAGCACTAAAAATATTCCACCTTAACAATGAAAATCAGACACCAGTGTTCTTTGCCAAAAGAGTGACAATACAACTGGACACATGAGCTTCCGAAGCACCCTATTTAACAAAGAAACAGATCTGGTCCTGATTTTAATCAGAAAGCAACCTGTCTCTTTGCCGCCTCCTAAACTTAGCAAAGACATACCATTCTCAGCATGCTGACCATTTTGGTGGTGTGAGGTTTCACTGGGCAGCCTCACTCAGGGTGACCTCAGCCTAAGATTCTAAAGATGGAGTGTATTAAGTGCAGGTGAGTCATCAATTTAAAAAGCCATACAGAGTAACTAAAAGCCTCATTCTTTAGAAGTACAGATTCCACAGAAGGCCTTACCATGTGACAAATGGAACTCACTTTGGAAAAGAAAAGCCATCTCTGGAGAAAGAAGTGATAAATGGTACCCCTCTAGGATAAGCCTATTGTGCTTGGATGTACTAGGTAATTCCATCTGAACTGATCATCACCATCCCCAATGGAGTTATGACATCTCCTGCTAAAGATGACAGAAAAGCAGAAGCATAGTTTTGTAGTGGGATTTTAATGGTAAATATTTGGGACCATTACTGTTAATTCAATAGCATTGTGCATACTGTGATACTTAAACTTTCTCTATGTAGTTCAAAGACATTAAAAAAGTAATCTTATGACCACCTCACAGAGTATATGGGTATTAAAACATTCCAAGACTACTTGCCAGTTACCAATAAATAATTATAAGACTAGCCTTTTCCTAGGTACAGTGAGGCATAGGAAAGAAGCAGAAGACACAACCTCTTCCCTCAAGTTGTTTCAGACAACAGAGATTAGTAAGCTACATAAAACACTTAGGGAATGTGTGTTTATGGGATGTTATGACTTACACTTATACCAAAACAATGTGGGGGTTCAGGACTGGAAAAAGACAAGTGTGAGGGAGCAATTATTTAGAAAAGTCTTCACAGAAGAGATAAGCTTTCAGTGGTCCCTAAAAGAAATATTGTGGGTGGGGTTGGAGGAAGAATGAATAGGCAGACCCCAGAGGATTTTTAGGGCAGTGAAAATACTCTATATATTATTACAACAGTGGGTAATGTCACTGTATATTATCCAAGCCCATAGAATGTACAACACCAAGAGTGAACCCTAATGTAAACTACAGACTTTGGGTGATTATGATGTGTGTGTCAGTGTAAGTTCATAATTGTAACAAATGTGCCACTCTGGTGGGGGATGCTGATAATGGGAGAGGCTATGCATGTGGAGGGCAGGGAAGTTTATGGGACATCTCCATACCTTCCTCTCAATTTTGCTGTCATCCTAAAATTGCTCTTACAAAATAAAATCTCTAAGAAGAGAAGAGAAAAAACATATTAACTAGCACATGAAGGAAGTATAGTTTGAAGCAAGGACAAATACATGTCCTGAATCTTCCCAGAAAGTCCCAATTTTTGTCTTGTAATTACTCTCAAGGTGGGAGAGATATGAAGAAAGAGAAGAAGAAGAAGAAGAAAGCACTGGGATGGGGATAGTGTTTGAGATTGTATGTACTAGGGTATGTGTCAGGTAGGGGAAGAATGTAGAGACTGCTTGGTTGGATAGGAATGGTCATGTTAAGGAAGATCAAAAATGAACAGCAATAGCTAAGAGGGAGCATGTTAGTAAATAGCTTCTGCAGACCATTCTGATGAAGGTAGCTACCAATGTGACAGGGTCTCGAAGCCTCTCGTCAATTCCTAAGCAACAGAGCGACATGATCAGAGAAATACTTGAGAAACAGTAAGCTGGCAGCAATGAAGGGCTGAGATTGTAGCCCCCCACTCTAATATTTATTGTGATACAGACATGCTCTTCACTCTAAGTCCTCCCATCAGCCTGGGAGCTTTCAACATTCATGTGTGAGATTTAGCCACTATCCTACCTTTACCAATCCTTGATCTCATGAATTCTGATTGCCTTTGCTTCTACTGCCAGGCCCATGCATTAGTTACCATTGCACCACACAGAAAAGTTAGATGCAAATAGCCCAACTTCAAGTCCTTCCAGCCCTTTAAGTCTGGCCTCCCACTGACCGGCTCATTCCCTGCATATCCCTTCCTTGCTGAGTATTGTCTCACCAATACACACTACTTTCTTCCACTTCTGTTTTTCCACTTCATCTACTTACACAATTGCAACCCTAATTTCAGTGCTATAAAATATAGCTCCCCATTTACACTCTGGCTTCTGAACAAACCAGTGGCACTGCAAACACATGGCCTCTTCTGGCAGATTCCTAAACCTCACTTATTAATGCTCCTATTTGTCCACAGTCACCTTCCCCTAACACTCCCCTCATTAGTAACATGTACATGATTATCCTTTTGACCACCACTTGAGGGGCACCTGGGTGCCTCAAGTGTTTGAGCATCTGACTCTTGATTTCAGCTCAGGTCATGATCTCAGAATTCTGGGATCAAGCCCCATGTCAGGCTCTGTGCTCAGCAGGGCGTCTGCTTGAGGATTCTCTCACTCTTCCTCTCCCAGTGCCCCTCCCTACCTGTGCACATGCATGCACACGCGCTGTCTCAAATAAATAAATCTTTTTTTTTAAAGATTTTATTTATTTGATAGAGAGAAACACAGCGAGAGAGGGAACACAAGCAGAGGGAATGGTAGCAGGAGAAGCAGGCTTCCTGCTGAGCAGGGAGCCCGATACGGGGCTTGATCCCAGAACCCTGGGATCATGACCTGAGCCGAAGGCAGACGCTTAATGACTGAGCCACCCACGCGCCCCTGTCTCAAATAAATAAATCTTTAAAAAATAAATCTAAATAACAAAAACCCTCCACTGACCTGAGTTTCCCTGCTAGCTACCATCCTGTCTTTCTTCTACTTCTTTATCCACAGTTATCCATCCAAGAACATCTATATTAGCTAGGTGTAGTAATCACAACAACCCTAAAGAGTAGGAAGTACATACATTATACAGACAGGGAATAAACTGAGGCCCAAAGTCAACACTAATAAGGTCAACTACCAAAATTTTTGGATTCTACAACATTCCCTCATAGGACTTGGCATTCACACTGTTCTAGCCTTCTACATTTTAATAAGCTCATGTTTTACTTAAAGCCCAAAAGTAGCCAAAAGGCGACACAGTGTTTTCAAAGCGGGAGGTCAACAAATATACACTAAGGGCTTACCCTGCCAGACAAATATTCATAGCCATGCTAAAGAAAAGGGAAATTTGGCTTCTTTGACTATGCACCCCCCCCCCACCCACCGAAAACCAAAAAACCAAAAATCTAATTAACTTTTACCAAAAAGTAAAAATAAAAAAGATTTTCTAAATTCTTAGATTTTCAACAGAACATGTTTTTCTGTTTGTTTAATGTCACTTCTCAAACCACTGAAAATAGGTTTAAGCTCACTGAAACTGCTCTGGCAAATGTTCCCCATAACCTCCAGATCCACAGACTCAAAGAACAGCCTTCAGTCATATCCAACTGAAGTTTTCTGCTGATTTGACTGGCATAATCTCTCTCTTCTTCATGGCAATCTTGACTCCCTCGGCTTCTGCATCACCCCACTCTCCTGGGATCCTCACTCCTTTTGACTGTTTTTATTCATGTCTTTTCTGTAGCCACATGGTACACCAAACTCAGGTGTACTTTTGTCTCCATCAAATACTTCTCCACTGAAGCAAGACTATTTACTAATGAAAATAACCAATACTTTTCCACCCACTCTATGTTTGAATCTGTTTGTGTTGGTCTCTACACTCATTTCTACTTGTCCAAAACCCACCAATTATTCATGGTCCAATTCTTTAGTAAAGCTTTCACTCATCTCCTGAGCTTTTCATAATCTTTCCCTCCTCTGTGCTCCCATAATTTGCATTGCAACTACCCTATAGAATATTCACTCCTGCATATCCTCATTTATCCCACAAGGTCAGGAGCTCTTTCTTCATCATGACTGCTGAGGTACCTAGTGTCTAAAACCATGCTTACTACATAGTGGGAGCTCATCAAATTTTACTATGAGTATTATTATTCATCATCTTTGCATTCTTCAGACCTCTAGCACAGTGATGTTTCTTAAATGTTGTAAAATCAATTTAGATTTAATTAATTAATGCCCTAAGAATGAATGAAATTTCTTAGTAAGAAAGGAGAGTAGGTAGAGGACTTACCTACAGTAGGTGGTAGAGAGGTAAAACGTGGAGTTGGCTGGGGACTTTCTACCTCTCCTTCTGCCCCCCATAAATGGATTAATATTTTTTTTAAAAAGAGAGAGAAGAAAATGGCTAGGAACTTCAAAAGGAGAGAATAGAGGAAACTTCTCGTAATCCACAGGGCCATGTTATCTATTTTTTAAGTATCTGAAATAGAACATCTTCTGCCAGTCACATGGGACAAGAGTAGATTTTTCAACTTGTGGATGATCCTGTCTCTGACTCAGCCTGACAAACACCAAAGCCAAATGGAATGGTGGTGCATCATCTAGTTGTGTTAGCTAGATTTCTCTGAGCCCTTTTGCACAGGTGAAAGAGAACTAACTAAGAAAGGAGGAAATGATGAAAATTTTTAGAGGTTGTTTTTTCTAAAATCATTCAAGTGGATATATCAAGAGAATTTGCTATATAAAATAGCTAAATATTTTTTGAATCAAGAAAAAGAATTAATTAGTAACCTGTTTCTGAATCATTTTACAAGAATAGCCTTCTGCCAAGTTTTCTGTGTTATGGCTTTTTGATGTGAGTAGCATTTCCTTTGAACTTTTGTCGTTTTTAGTACAGCCAAATCAACTGGCTTCTTTAAAGTGCTATTTTTGGACAAATACAAGGGAAAATTAATCATGGTGCCTAAGTGATAGTCTGGGTATACCATTTCATTATTTTCAGTTTAGTCTGGGAAATATGTAACCAGTTTTTCACCCAGAGAATAAAAAGTGTTCCGATTTATTAGGAAGTTCTTGTTATTGGAAGGATCAATGACAGAAGAGTCATAATGGAAACCATCCCAGCTACTTGCATGCAAGCAATGTTGGCCAGCCATTGTGTTAAAATGACAGGCTTGCATCGGCTAAGGTGTTATTTGAAAGGTCTGGAAGATGTCCCTCTTCAAGACAAAGTTCATGACACCACTAGCTCTGGACAAGACTCCTTGAAATGCAAAAATCCCTGAGAAGGGCAACTCCATCCCTAATACACATTCACTAAAGTTGCACTACAAGAGTTCACTGGGGGTGGGGGGGCACCTGGGTGGCTCAGTCATTAAGTGTCTCCCTTTGGCTCAGGTCATGATCCCAGGGTCCTGGGATCGAGCCCCACATCGGGCTCCCTGCTCAGCAGGAAGTCTGCTTCTCCCTCTCCCACTCCCCCTGCTTGTGTTCCCTCTCTCTCTCTCTCTGCCAAATAAATAAAATCTTTTTTTTTTTTTTAAAGAGTTCACTGGGTGCTTGGACTGGCAAGCAAAACAGCAAATTTGCAAATTTTGCAAAGAGCCAATGCTAACAATAAAGGTCATGCTGTTTTAATGTTAGCTCAATAAATTCTTATAGATCACACAATAGATTCTGAAGGTGGTAGGCAGGCCATTGGTACCAGAAAACACACTTGATTGTTTATAATGTCCAAAACCCTGGATATGGAGGTGGAGAGAAAAAGAGAGATCAAAAACAAGTCTGAGAAAAGGAAAATTGACATCGAAAGTCTGAGTGAACGCTCATCTCTTCTTTTTCCCCCAAGTCACTTCCAGGATACATCTCCTACAGGGAGACTTGATCTCAGTCTATCTCTCCAATATTACAAGCCCCTTTTACTTTGTGTCACCCTGCTTCTTTTAACCAGTAGTTTCAGTCTTCCCAAGGCCAAGCTGCTGCACAACTCCAGGGCACAACCCTCATAGGGTAGTGAATATGAAGCTCCCCAAAGTTGTGCAGGGCCCAGCGTGTGGCCATGTGGCACCCCTGTCCCCCACCATGTCTCTCACCATCCAGATCACACCAAACTTCAAGGCTCAGATCATACTCTTCTATTGCCTGGATGTGAAAGAAATCTTCCTCAATTTCTCTAACTTAAAAAATGGTTTTGGCCCTGGTGTTCACACTTGGAGTATACTTGAAGGAAATTTTCAAGATGAAGAATAAATACAAAGGTCCTGGATCTTACCCTTGAACGTCCCCAAGTGTAAATAATATAATAAGAAGGACATTGAACTGAGAGATAGGGAATTTGGATCTAGAGCAAATGTTAACTAAACTACTGTGCAACCTTGGGAAAGTCACATAATTTATCAGTGTCAGTTTCACATTTGTAATAAAAAAGAAGTGGATAAGACACCTCCAAGATGCTTGTCAGCTCCAATATTTTATATAACCTTGGAACATTAGCTCCAGAGCAAAATGTATTTGAGTCACATATAGTCACCCCATAAAGGGAGGTAATCAGTGGTCTTTGAAGGTCTGGGAGACAACTCACTAAATGTTCATAAATGTCGAGCCGAATGACGTACAGGCCTTACCTCTTGAGGCATATCCTTGCCTCTCTTCACAGCACTAGATCTTTACATTGATTTTTTGCCCTATCCTAGGTCTGGCAAACCTGGCACACAGCTGCCACATTTTCACCAGCCCACTCAAATTTGCTAATGCCAACTGCCTCCCATGCTTAGCTACAGCACACACCCTCTCACGTGAGAATGCTAATAAAGGACAGGTTTCTGCTACAAGAACATAGATCTACAGCTCTAAATACAGAAACACCCTCACTTTAAACAAACCTAATATGACACAATCTGCATTTGTAAGTACATACACTTATGTGGGTGCATAGAAATAAATGGGTAGATGGATGATTTGCTTTGCAAATGAATTCACCATGAAATTTCTTAAAATACCAGGTCCTTCATTTCTCTTTTCCTTCACTGCCTCCTCTACAAATATCTTACACTTTTTTACTTATTTATTGCTCCTCAGGAATATGTCTATTGTGTAAGGTAAGGTATCAAGTATTTATAAAGTTTAATGGAGAGCAAAATGCATTTCTTTGACACCCTCTGACTAATTTCCTTAGTGTTCTGGGTATGTGGCCTTATATTTTGCATGCCCCAGCTCTGAAACTCTATCTGGCAACACCGTGATTATAAAAGTCACGTGAATCTTAAATACATTCCAGAGTCCGCCATGATATAACGGCCTTCTGCAAAAATTAAAATCTGAAGAGCCACAGGCTTCACAAAAGCCACCACGCTTGGAGAGAAGGGAGCTGATGGCCTTGCTTTGTGAAAACTTCCATGACAACTGATACCTTCCACTCAGGTTAGTATCTGTCAACTGACAGCTGTTTACAAAGTTAGACTAATATATTCTGCCTCCTTACACAATAAATGTTAATAGACAAAACATTAACCACCATTCTGGGAGTGTTGAAGCTATTTCTAGTAATGGTGTTACTCTGGAAAATTTCATCTTTTGCTGTGAAATGCAAGTGTGGTTTTTCTCAGCCCATAAATGGTAAGCCCAATCATGTTTATTTGTTTAAAATTTGATTTCTGTATGTTTTCTATTTCTCTTTTCCCCAGGGGTTCCCTTATCTGTAGGCACACACAGATGAGAACAGGAACAGATCAGGCTAGCCCACTCCAGTTTAGGGTGGATTGCAAATAATATTTCTGATGCTAACACCACCAAAAGTTTCATCTCATGAAATTGTTAGCATTCCTCTTGAGGTTCGTGCAAGCTAAGAGCCTAGCAAAAACAAAAAGGAAAACAGCAACTTCACTCTTAATACTCTCCTCCAAAAAAAAAAGTTATTTATCCCCCACCTTCAGAAACACAATAGTCCAGAGCTCAGAACCTCAGAGTCCCAACTCCCTTCTGGATCCCTAAAGACATACATTTAATGGGGGACCTGGCTCATAGAAGCTACAGAAGGGTGCTGAAGCATGGCAGTGGGAAGAGTACTACACCAAGAATCAGGAAGTCTAAGATGAGATCTGGACAAACCCTTAACCCTTTTGGGCCTTAGTTTCCTCCTTATAAAATATAAGTAATAACACCCATATGTTTGTTGATATCAAATGAGATAATAGACTTGAAAATGCCTTGTGAAAATATTATATCTTCACAATACAATGCTCTGCTTATTTGTGTGCTTCTCAACTCCTATGATGTTGTAGAATATTAAAGCTGAAAGTTAAAAAAAATGAAAAAGAGTAAGGATGGTCTAAACAAAGCTTTCTATATCTTTCCTTCTCTTTGTCTCTCCCTCCATCTCTTTATCTCCCTATTACTCTACCTTCTAGAAAAAAGCCAAAGTAATCATTGATCTAAATTCTGTGCTCTAATAATCATGACTTTTCTATGGTTTTCAACCACAGCCAGTGGCTAAATTAGATAACCTCACTGATCACTAAGCACAGGAGCCTGGGTTAAATTATTACCAAAATCATATCATGAGGAAATTTTCTGCTTCTAGAAAAGCTTGAAGTTGGAATCAGCATCTATTCTTTATTCTTTCATGCATTCAACAAATACTTATTCGGTACAGGGATTTAGAAATTAATCAGACAAGCATAGCCCTTTTCCCCATGAAGCTCACAATCCAATGAGGGAGACAGATTCATAGTCTCTCATTTTATAGCTAAGAGACAAATAGTTGAGAAAATTGGACTCTACCTGCAACTCTCCTTCCATTATACTGAGTAGCTGTATAAGGTCTTCTTTGGATAACTCCAAGGATTTCTTATTTTTTCGTTCACTTTCTCCAGATGCTTTTAGGTGTCGTTTGACTGTTCCTGAGGCCATGACATCATCCTCTTTTCTATTTGATTTGTTCTTCTTTTTTGCATCTTCTGAGAGACTTTTATCATCAGCATTGCTGATGATAGAGGACTTGGGGCAGGAAATATGCCCATTGGATGAACTTTCACCACCCTGGTTTCGGGATCTCATTCCCACCTACAACACATGAAAAAGGATAAGATGTTTTTACTACCATTGAAATTATTTGTCTGACTACTTAAAAACTTTTAGCAGCTTCACAGCATCACCAATAAAGAAATACCAAAAGATCAGTCCCAGATAGCTTCCTTATAGCTTTAATGAAAGTCATTAAAATCTGCAGGAAAATGCTTTGATGATCTTCAGGAAAAAGTGAAAATGTGATTCTAACCTGATAAACATCTCAGGCCAAATGATTAAGGTCAACACCAAAAGTTCTAAGTCAAATCAATGGTATAGATCTTTGATACGATGGGATGAAAATGGTACTTTACCTTTGTGGCCTCTTTCCCCCAAACATTACCCAAGTTTAATGAGAAAAACATCAGACAGACCCCAGTTGAAAGTCAGTCTACAAAATTGCTGACTAGTAATCTTTAAAGCTATCCAGGTCATCAAAAACACAGAATATTTGAAAAACTGTCACAGTCAAGAGAAACCTAAGGATGCATGACAACTAAATGTAAAATGGCACCCTAGGTGGGATTCTGGAACAGAAAAAGGACATTATAAAGAAAAACTGAGGAAATATGAATAAAGCATGGACTTTAGACAATAATAATATATCAATATTGGTTCATAAATTGTAACAAATGTACCACACTAATGTAAAATGCTAACTATAGAAGAAACTGGGTGTGGTATATACTGGAACCCTCGGTATTATGTTTACAATAATTCTATTAAAATAAAGCTGTTGTAAAATAAAAAATTTATTTAAAAAATGATTCTAAATTAAATCTGTCAGAAAATTCAAACATCTGAGGCACCAGGGTGGCTCAGTGGTTAAGCATCTGACTTGGTTTTGGCTCAAGTTATGATCTCAGGGTCATGAGGTTGAGCCCCGTGTTGGGCTCCATGCTCAACTCGGACTCTACTTGAGATTCTCTCCCTCTCCCTCTGCCTTTACCCTCACTTGTGCACTCTCTCTCTTTAAAATAAATAAATAAAACATTAAAAAAAGAAAGAAAAGAAAATTTAAACATCAAACCCTGCCAGAAACAAGTTGGAACTCACAATGTACAGAAGAATCCACATAGGGTGGAGGGGGCTTCAAATGGAATGAAGAAAAGGCCAACTCAAAGGGAAGAGGGTGTTGTTTTTAGTAGTGTGGGATTTTGTTTTTCCATAATCTTTTTTTCAAAATTGGGGTGGGGGGGTTGTTTTGTTTTGTTTTATGTCAGTCATTTACAGTAATAAGAATAAGAGGACAAAGAATTGGGAAAACAGATCAATTTCAAAATAAAAAAATTTTTAAAAATATTTTGAGGTAAAATAAAGAAAAAAGACAAAGCAGCAGCTAAGTTATCCCATGGAGAGCACATTTGGGTCTTTCCATGATGAATGTTTTATAGATTCTCTGTCAGTCTCTGAGCGGAAGAACTTGACCAATGGGTAGGTTACAAACAAACAAACAAATTGAACTCAAAGCCCAGGAGTCAAAAGTGTAAGAAAGAGAGCTCTAATACCCTGGGGGCTGTACTACAAAATTTGCCTAAACTCTTAAATATAGTAGCTTAGCACATGGGCTTATTTAAAACTCACAGTATAAATAGTCCTTCCCCTGAACAGCTAAGCAGCAAGATTTTCATTACTCATTCCAGATAAAATACAGAAACTTGTTTTCTGAAAGTAAATTTCCTTTATGAACCCAACCATACTTAAGAAACCAAGGAAAGCTTTTCAAAACACTAGGTTTATAATAGAAAAATAAATACAGTGTGATGTTTCCTTTCAGATAGAGCATATTCAATTCTTCCAACAAATCTTTAAATCTACATTCATGCTCCTTTTTTGAACTGAACTCTTATAACCAAATGGACCCTTTTGTGAGTGTGTGAACTTTCTTCAGCACCCTAATTTTGAACAATATAAACTGAAGAAGTGGTCCTTAACACTTGCACCCTATTTTCTGGTTCACACAGTGATTACTTCTTGAAATTTTAGAGCATCTTTTGTGCTTCCTTGGTGAAGAAAGAATAGATGTGTCTTTGTAACAAAAGTCAGAGCACTTCAGAACAGACCTACTATACTTTATCACAGTTTATTTGTGGGCAGAGAGGGCTGACTTAAGACCCCAGTCAAAAGAAAAAAAAAGTGAATAGAAAGTTTCAAAGGGGAGTAAAATATGCCTTTCTGGCATATTGATTATTTAAGAAATAGTAGACAGAGGTGAAGTTCTGAAAACTGAGTAGAAATTTCCCTTTGGTATGAAACATTAAATTTATATGGGAAATATCCATTTGTAAAGGTATCTCTCTCTCTGTACCAGGAAGAAAAGAATGACTAAAATTTCTGGAAACTCTTCTCAGTGCAGAGAAGGCAAGGACTTAAATCTTAAATCTGCACAACTCTTACGTACTGTGCTCTTTTTGGTAACCTCCCTCAACTGACTCCCTAACCCCAACATCTTCTTTTATCTTTAGTTGAAGACGATATTAAGGTGCTGGCTTGAGTCATTTCTGAGAATTCCTCTCTTATGCATAGGGGAGGTATACATGTTATTAAACTTCTGTTTGTTTTTCTCCTGTTAATTTGTCTTTTTCTTATAGAGATGTCTCAGCCAAGAACCTAGGAATGTAGAAGGAAAACTTTTTCCTCCCCAATACAATTTCAAATTTAACTCTTGAGTTTTACACATCATAACTAAGACACATGGGCTTCCCAAAGTGAATTGTGACTCCCTACAACTTCATGCCCTTTTATCTGAAATAATTCTCTCTATAAGATCTTAAGGCTCTTTCAATCTCTTCGACCTTAGCCGCAGCAACTTCTTCCTAGAAACATCTCCAAAGGCAAAGGAAGCAAGGGCAAAAATGAACTATTGGGACTTCATCAAGATCAAAAGCTTTTGCACAGCAAAGGAAACAGTCAACAAAACCAAAAAC